>OY294049.1:416624-619624 GCA_958510825.1 Brachypterus glaber | reverse complement strand
CTAGTTCAGTGCCCTGTGTTTTTGGAATATCTGCCGTAAAGAGGTTGTACAGAAGGGGGGATAGTGGGGAACCTTGTGGCACGCCAGCTCTGATGCGGCGGGTGTTGGACTTACAGTCGCCTATTTTTATCTGAAAATCTCTGCCTTTGAGGAAGGAGGCTATGAGTTTGGTGATGCCTGGGGGGAGGCCGAGAAAGTGGAGTTTGGCTACAAGACCTTTGTGCCAAACCTTATCGAAGGCTTTTGCGATGTCCAGGAGGATCAGTCCCGCGGCTTCGCGCCTATTTAGTCCGTCCGTTACAGAGTCTACCAGGCGAGCTACCTGGTGGACTGTGGAGTGTCTGCTTCGGAAGCCGAATTGCTCATTTGGAAGGAGATTTAGTTCTTCAACTAGAGTTTGAAGTCTGGTTAGTATGACTTTCTCGGCTATTTTGCCTAGGGAGGAAAGGAGGCTTATGGGGCGGTAGCTTTCAGCAAAAGTTGGATTTTGTCCGGGTTTTTTGATAACTATTACGTCTGCGTTTTTCCAGGGCTTTGGGAAGTGGCGCAGTCTGAGCATTGCGTTAACAATGTTAACGATTTCCATAATGGTTTTCCGGGGGAGTATTTTAAGAATTTTATTCGGTATTTGGTCGGGACCGGGGGCTTTCCTTTTTGGGAGATTTTTGATGATGCGTTTGATTTCCTCGGGGGATGTGGGGGTGATAATGTCGTTTTCGACTTGGTTAGTGACTCTATTATAGATGTGGTTTATGTCTCTTTCATGCATGAGTTGCTCGTAGTTCTCGTCGTCCGAGTCGGGCTCGGAGTCGGTCTCTGATTCGGAGTCGGAGTCGGGGGGGATTGGAGGGTTTGGTTGAAATTGTTTCCGCATTGCGTCAGCAAATGCTTCGGCTTTTTCGGGGGTGGAGTAGACGACTCCTCTTTCGCCGTGAATTGGGGGCATGCCTCGTTGGTGGTCGAGGGATAGGGTTTTGGCCATTCTCCAAAGTGATCTATCCTGGGGGTTGAGTGACTTTATTTTTCCCTCCCAGCGGGAATTTGCTAGTACGTTTAGTCGGTCTTTGACTTCCTGGGTAAGTCTGTTTGCTTCGCGTTTAATATGGGGGTCTTGGAGGGTGCGTGCACGACGAAGAAGTCGGTTTTTCTCTCTGATTAAGTCTTTGAGATCTCGGGGAAGGTCCTGTGGGTTTTGGATATCTACTTTTTTGATTAATTTGGCGCTGTCCATTGCGGATTTTATGGTATTGGTGAGGGTGGTTACTGCAATATCTAGTTCTTGGACGGAATTTATTGAATTGATTTTGGTGTTGCTTTCTAGGAGTTCGGATATATAGGAGAAGTTGTAAACGGTTTTTTTGGTGTGATTTGCGGTTGGTATGCCTCCTGCCGTGATAATGATTGGAAGGTGGTCGGAGCTTAGTTCGTGTCTTAGTTCGATGTTAATGTTTAGTGTCGTGTTTTTATACAAAACGATGTCAAGGATATCAGGAAGGCCGTGGCCATAGTGGGTTGGGGAATCGGGTGCGGTAACCATTATATGGTTACGTTGTAATATTTCGTAAAGCCTACGGCCGTTGGCCGTAGTTGTTCTAGAGTGCCAAAGGGCGTGTTTGCAATTCAAGTCTCCGGCTAGGATTGTTGGATGATTGTCGTTAAAGTAGCCTTCGAAGTCGGCGGGTCTGACCTCCTTATTTGGGGGTTTGTAGAGGGACACGATCCTGAATTTGGAATTGTCGTGCATGTTGACGAATATGGAGGTAGTTTCGACTTGATCGCTTTGTGTGGGGGGCGCATGAAGAAGATCGTGAGATATGTGTTTTTTGATATAGATTGCTGTGCCTCCTTTGCGGTCCTGGAGTCTATCGTTACGGTAGCAGGAATAGTTGGGTATGGTACCCCTATGATGTGGTTTAAGACCAGTCTCTTGGATGAGGGCTATATCTATTTGATTTTCGTGTAGAAATTCTATGAGTTCCGGTTTTTTTGAATTGAGGCTATCAGCGTTCCAGGTGACTATTTTAAGGGCTCTGGGTTTTGTTTGTCTAGACATTTTGGGGGCCTAGATTGGGTAATTGAAGGGAGCCAAAAGCCTGCATGAAGCTGGCGAATTCTTGCATGAAGGTGTGGATTTTTGAAATTTGGGATTGATCAAAAATATTGGGGGGATTTGCACTGGGACCTGGGGCCGCCTTGGGTTGTTGTGGGGTGGCGGCGTTGGTTGCCTTTTGGGCGTAGGAGATGCCCGGGGTGAATTTTTGGGTTGGGGGTATGACCCTTGTACGGGTTGGAGCGATGTTTGATGGGTGTTTGGGGCATTTATGATAGTTTGCCGTGTGGGGGCCCAGGCAGTTGGCGCATTTTGCGTCCGTGTGACGGGGTTTTTCACACTTTGTTGTGTGGTGGTCTTGTGCGCATTTTACGCATTTGGCCGGGGCGTTGCAATTGGCCTGGGAGTGGCCGAAGAGTTGGCATTTGTGACATTGCCTGAATTTGGGTTTATAGGTCTGGCTTTCGACCTTTATGACTAGGTGTAGAAGCCTAGTCTCTTTAAATATGGGGTGCTGTTGTCCTGTCACCTTGGGGAGGATGACTAGGATCAGGGGCATGGGGGTCTTGTCTTTAGTGCGCGTCATTCTCGCGACTGACGTGGGGAGGTAGCCACGCTCGATAAGAGCGGCTTGGACGTCTGCGACGTCTATCTGGGTGGGGATTCCCCGGATTACGGCGTGGATTGCCTTGTCCTCCGGGAGGGTAAAACTATGATAGGGAATTTTTTCGGTGTCTAAGTGCCTAGTGACTTTGCGGAAGTCGTCACTGGTCTGGGTGCGAATTTGCACTCCTTCGGAGGTATTTTTCGCGTGGAGGATGTTTACTTTTTGGGAGTTGAAGTGGCGGGACAAGGCTAGCCATTTTTCAGGGGCTCGAATGATGATGGGGGGGATTTTGGGGGTTTTGTGGGCTTCCTGGTCGGGGGGGGTTCCTGGGCCAGTAGCTTGGGTTTTTGGGTTTACAGGGGCCGTAACGGGGGGTTGGGGCCCTGAGCCGGAGGGGTTAGCGACTTCTTCGGAGGCAGTCGCTTTGCCGGGGGTTTTTTGGGTCTTTGCGGGTTTTTCTTCTAGGTCTGAATTTAATTTGTGTTTCCTTCTGCGCCGGTTTAAGCGCTTGCGCGGGGAGGCAAGGGGGGACCGGACTGAGTCCGAATCAGTCTCTACTACGGACATGTCCGTTTCGAAATGATCGGGGGCATCGGAGAGCTCTTGGGTGGGAGTTTGGGTTTTTTGGGATAAGAGTGTCCCTATTTGAGAGGAGAGGCGGGAAATTTCCTCGCGGAGTCCATTGATGGTCTCGTTTGCGGTGGCTAGTTGTGTCTGAAGGAATACGAGCTGATTTTTATGTGATTCAGCCTGGATTTTATAGTGCTCTGTCTGGGCCTTGATTTGATCTTGGAAATAGTCTGACATTTGTTGGTTCGGGAAGTTTGCCATGGTGGCGTCGATATTTTCAGCCATAGTGGTTTTTGAATTTCGAAGGGAAAAAAATAGAAGTAGTGTTCTCGGGGGCCTGGGTGGCCCCGGGCGGGGGGGGGGGGGGTAGTGTTAAGCACTAATTGTTAGTGGTTGGGGTCTCAGGGAACCTTTAACACACCAAACCGCCAGCCTCAGCGGTTCGTGGGAATTGGCTTAAGTCCACAGTGTGAAAAGGGCTGCAACACTTAGCAAGCAAGCTTACAAGTGAGCATATGTTAGTTAGAATAATTATATACCAAAATAATCTTACTCAATGGAAATCTGCTGGGCGACGTCTGACCTCTTCACTGTCACTCACTCGACTGTGTTAATGCCAGCAGAGAGGACGCTCTATCTTTATAAACTACAGCCAACCGTACATCGCTCCGATTGGTTCGGGGAAACCGGAGAGGCGGAGTCCACCGAAAGTCAATAAATAGGCACATTTTCCACAGAAAGTTCACACAGTTTAGCTGCTTCGATTCGAGTTTAGTCACATTTGTTGCTTTGCTTCTTGATAGTTCAAAATGACCGGTCGTGGTAAAGGAGGAAAAGGTTTAGGCAAAGGGGGTGCCAAACGTCATCGTAAAGTGTTGCGTGATAACATCCAAGGTATCACCAAACCTGCCATCAGAAGGTTGGCACGTCGTGGTGGAGTGAAACGTATTTCCGGTCTGATCTACGAAGAAACCCGCGGTGTATTAAAGGTTTTCCTAGAAAATGTCATCAGGGACGCCGTCACCTACACCGAGCACGCCAAAAGGAAGACGGTCACCGCAATGGACGTCGTCTATGCTCTGAAACGTCAAGGACGTACCTTGTACGGATTCGGAGGTTAAAACCAACGTTGACAAAAACGAAAACACAAAGAAAAACGGTTCTTTTCAGAACCACAAGTTCTCTCATCAGAGAAAAGGAATTTACCCTTGCCCAATGTTTTGTTTAATTTCAGCCGTATAAAATAAAATAAATGTGTACGAGTGTATGTACCTACCTCTGTTGACATTTTACATCAGTACCTACGTAATATGGATAAATCGAGAAATGCGAGAATTAAAATCCGATTAGAGGGAATTCCAAATCAGGGGATGATGCATGCTCTGACCGGCTGTAATGCAAGAATCTTCGCAAAAAAAAAAAACGTCCAAACGAAAACAAAAAAGGGGCAACGGCACGCGGTGTTCCCAAGCGGTCACCCATCCAAGTACTAACCGCGCCCGACTTTGCTTGGCTTCAGTGATCGGACGAGAACTGGCATTCTCAAAGTGGTATGGTCGTTGCCGTAAAAATCAGAAAGTCAAAAAAAAGTCGCGGATTCCGCGGGTCCGATTTGGGGTGCGGCACAATAATAATCGATGGTTTAAAAAAAAATTTTTTCGAATTTTTTTTTTCAATTTTTTTTTTCTATCAATTTTCGTTTGGAACGAAAAAGTCCAAACTTTTTTTTTTTTTTTTTTTTTTTTTTAATTTTTTTTCTTCAAATTTCGAGTTGGATTGTAATTGAAGAAGAACGAAAGGAGATGTCTTAACAGGTCGACTGCCGATCAATTTCGAAAAAAAAATTTAACGCTTTTTTTTACGTTTCCGGAGTTTTTATATCCAAAAAAATATGATTTCCGTAAAATTACAAAAAAATTCTGTCTGTCTGTGTGTCCGGGAAATTTGTGACCACGAGAACTCAAGAACGCTTCGGGCTAAAGACTTGAAATTTTGAACATAGGTTGATTGATTATCCAAAGTTGTAGGCTTTTTTTAAAAAAAAACAAAGTTTTCGTTTTTGATTTAACAGGGGAAAGCACTATTTTGTTGGCGGCGGTATTTTTTTTTTTAGTTCTTCTAGATACCAGTTCGTTCGACGTGCATCCTTATATCTAAGACTCACCTCGAAGAGGCGGCACCTATTCGGCTCGTTTGGACTTGCTTGTGACTTCTTATCAATCACTTCTGGCAAGCACTTACAAACACAAAAAAAAGTACCGTGTGTACGGTGAACACTATATTCGTGAAAAAACACCGTACTGACGTACGTACGGTGTTAGACACTAATCACCTCACCGTGTGTACGGTGAACACTACCAAGTGCCGTGTGTACGGTAAATATCCATAAAACCAAGTACCGTGAATACTATATCTTTGTGCACAACAAACACCGTATGTACGGTGGCAGACAAACAGTAATTACCGTGTGTTACGGTAAACAGTCCAAATCAAACACTACCGAGTGGACGTACGTCACCGATATTCGTGACATCACTCACACACTAAGTGTACCGTATGTACGGCATATACCTACTACACTTGAACAACACACTACGGAAGCAGTAAATTCTTTTTATACAGTAAACAAATTGTGGCCCTGAGAAGGGCCGTTCTATGCTGTTGTGTGTTTTTTTTTTTGATGATGATTCTCCAACAGTTTAAGCCTTCTTTTCGGTCTTCTTTGGCAAGAGAACGGCTTGGATGTTGGGAAGCACACCACCCTGGGCAATGGTGACGCCGGAGAGAAGTTTGTTCAACTCTTCGTCGTTCCTTATGGCCAGTTGCAAATGACGGGGAATGATACGGGTCTTCTTGTTGTCGCGGGCTGCGTTTCCGGCCAACTCCAAAACTTCGGCCGCGAGATACTCCATCACGGCGGCCAAGTATACCGGAGCTCCGGCACCTACACGTTCGGCGTAGTTACCTTTGCGAAGCAAACGATGGATACGACCGACGGGAAACTGTAGTCCGGCTCTGTTCGAACGGGACTTTGCCTTTCCCTTCACTTTTCCACCTTTTCCACGTCCAGACATTTCGAGTTAGTTTAGTTCAGTAACACCTTACACGAGCAAATGTTAATGATAATATGGCCAAAATTTTATTCGACCTCCTATTTATCGACTCTAACCCCACCAATCCCCGAGACCGATAGTTCGGGGGCGTGGCCATGTTAGATGCGAGCGTTTAAAACGGATCCCAAAGGTGCCTCTTTTTTTACTTTCGACATCGCATTCGACCGACACAGAATGCCACCGAAGACTAGCGGAAAGGCCGCCAAAAAGGCCGGAAAAGCCCAGAAAAACATCTCCAAAAATGACAAGAAAAAGAAGAAGAGGAGGAAGGAATCGTACGCAATCTACATTTACAAAGTGTTGAAACAAGTACATCCCGACACCGGTATCTCGAGCAAAGCCATGAGCATCATGAACAGCTTCGTCAACGACATCTTCGAGAGAATCGCCGCCGAAGCTTCCCGTTTGGCTCACTACAACAAAAGATCGACCATCACCAGTAGGGAAATCCAGACTGCGGTGCGTCTTTTGTTGCCCGGTGAATTGGCCAAGCACGCCGTCAGCGAAGGCACGAAAGCCGTGACCAAATACACCAGCTCGAAATAAGCTGTGCTGTGTCTGCTGATAAATCATAAAACGGTTCTTTTCAGAACCACAATTTTTGTAAAAAAAAAAAAGCATTTACCCAGTCATCATCAGTCTACCATATACCAATATTAATTTTTTTTTTTGCAAATCGTTTGGACTTTTTACGATTTTTTTTTAATTTTTAATAATTGTACAGTACAAACCAATCTCTAGAAATTTGGGCGTAGAAAAGAAAAATTAAAAAAAAAGATTTTACCGAATTTTTGCGATTCTATAAGATCGATTCAAAGAAAAAAAAAGAATCGATAGTGAAAAGATCGACAGTAAAAAAAAAAAAATCGATTAATTTTATTAAAATTACCGATCTTTCCGAAAATTCTATTAAAAGTCGGTTTCCCTGAATCAAATATGGTAGGACTTTAACTTTTTTGTTTTGCAAATAATAATCATGATTTACAAAATAACGAACAATAATTATTATTATCATTATTATTATTATTATTATTATTATTATTATTAATATAAAAACAATGATGATGATGATGATGATGATACAATAATAATAATAATAATAATAATAATAATAATAATAATAATAATAATAATAATAATAATAAAAATAATAATAATAATAATAGAAGCGGAATAATATTTTTCATTAACGAATAAAAAACGTCCTGTCGAATTAAATGCGGAAAGAAAGTTGCTGCAGGCCGTTACTTAACCGATTTTAACAATTCAGTGCGCAGGGCGATGTTTCGGGAAAACCCGAACTTTAGAAATAAAAAACGATTCATGCGAACGACCGACTGACCTTATCCGGGATCAAGAGATCAGTTATAAAAAAAAAAGTCAGTAACTTTTCAATTGCGCCAATACTGACTATTTTTAGGTCAAGATATCACAAGTTTTGACGCGACGTGACAAGTAAGAAGTGCTATCTCCTCGAAGATCGCACCCGTGGAAATTTAGTTTTTTTTTCTTTCGAATAAGTTTGATAATCGAAGTCATCTTTAGCCCATAACATTGCATTTGTCCCGGTACCGACTACGGGCCGGGCGCAGAAATTTCCACGTTCTCCTGGTGTTGCAAACCGTTTGCCGGTTCAGCCGACACGCTCGCGCTCGACACCTATTTCCATTTGAAATATCGCCCTCAACGGTATGATGGCCGCACATTTCCAATCTGGACACTTCAGCCTTTCGGTCCGCGCCCTCCGGAAAATTGCATTTCCGTGCTGGCGGGCCGATGCGACGCCGAAAAGCTGGACGTCGATGTTCAAACTATGGGAACTCCATCTTTCGACGGCGTTTCGACAAAGCTCTCGGTCAAACAGACGATCCGCGTTCGATCCGGGCGACAGATGAAAGCCCTCACCGTCCACCTCGGCCGAGGACGGCACCTCTGGAGTCCCGCCGTTCCCACAGATTGACCCCGAGCGGGACCCTGCGAACGCGGTGCCATCACGAAAGAAGCCGGGCCTGCCGCCAGAGTCGAGTACGCTCGTTCAGTCCCCCGTCCGTTCGCTCCGATACGGTCAAAACACTTGGCGAAATGAGAATTTATATACATTCTCGCCGAGTGTAACCAGATCGACAGATTTTTTTCCGAAAAATAACCCACTGTCATGGCCGATACCGAAAATCAAGCTTCCGCCGTTGCTGCTCAGGCCCAGACACCCACGAAGAAGGAGAAGAAAGTGCCTAATCCTCGCGCGAAGCCGACACATCCGCCAACCTCCGAAATGGTAAACAACGCGATCAAAGCGTTGAAAGAACGCGGAGGTTCCTCATTACAGGCGATCAAAAAATACCTGGTTTCCAACTACAAAGTCGACGCCGAAAAAGTGGCCCCCTTCATCAAGAAGTACCTGAAATCGGCCGTCGTCTCCGGAGCTTTGGTACAGACCAAGGGCAAGGGAGCGTCCGGATCGTTCAAGTTGGCCGCAGCAGCAACTGGTGGTGCCGCCAAGAAGGCCGAGAAAAAGACGACCGCCAGCAGGGCCAAAAAATCTCCGGCCAAACGTGGCGGCGCCGCCGCCGCCGCGTCCACCGACAAACCGAAGACCGCCAAGAAAGCTGCAACACCCAAAGCGAAGAAGGCCGAGAAAAAGACCGCAGTCGCAGCCAAGGCAAAAAAGGCCGTGGCCGAGAAAAAACCCGTGGCCAAGACTGCAGCCGCCGCCGCCGCCGCGAAACCCACCAAGTCTCCGTCGAAGGCGAAAAAATCAAACAAGGCCGGTCCGACCAAGAAACCGAAGGCACCCAAACCGAAAACCGCCAAATCTCCGGCCGCGTCGAAGGCCAAAAAAGCCGCCTCTCCCAAGAGAAAGAAGTGAACGGTCACCAAAGTTGTTGCACAAGCACCGATTCTACGACGTCGTGTTCGACATTAAATGGCCCTTTTCAGGGCCACAAATTTTATTCGGAGAAAAAAGAATCTTACATCAAACGTTGAAAATTTTTACCCACCTGATGCCCCTCGCCGCAATTTTTGAAAATGTTTACAGCGCGATATAGAAGAAGAACAAAGACGTATCTTGTATTAGTTTTTCTTTCGATCGCTCGTATTGGATAGCAGATTTTGCTGTTTTATAAATCCGAATTTTTACATATACTCTCGACATATTATTATTATTATTATTATTATTATTATTATTATTATTATTATTATTATTATTATTATTATTATTATTATTATAGTTGGAAATAGTGAGCGTTTGTAAAAAAGAAGAGACTATTACTTTGAGTTCGCAGATAGTTTGCACGGTTCTATCACGGTGAACATTTTAAAATTATCACAGGTAATATCACATAATAAATAAATAAATCACAAGGTGTAATGGACAAAGGTACTGTTCCATGAGTCTTTTTATATATATATATATATATATATATATACACACACACACACACACACACACACACACACACACACACACACACACACACACACACACACACACACACACACACACACACACACACACACACACACACACACAGGGTTATTATTCTATTTAGAACGGAATAAGATAAGCTTGTAAGCTTTAAATATCAAATGTTTAACTATTCATTAAGAAAAGAAAAAAATCTTAAAAATTATTCATTTTTTTATTTTTTTTTTTTTGTTGTAATGTCTTGTGCATAAATATTGAAAAATTTAACCAGAAAATGATAAACAATTAGTCATAAAATGATAATACTGTTTTTATTCATGATTCGGAACTATATGTGCAAAATATCAAAAAATTAATTAAAAAAAAAATACTTCATCAGTTTTAAAGAAAAAAAAAAAGAAACAAAAAAATTTTTGAAAATTATACTTTTTGTTGTGTGATATAAATATTTCAAATTTGAAGCCTATATCTCGTCCCGTTTAAAAGTTACGGGTGATTTACCATTTAAAAGTCCAAACCCTGTGGATATTTACTAACATAATTGCCTAAGATTAAGCTCTTAAGCCGAAAATACCCAGGCTGATTGGAACCGAATAGTTTCTCGTTAGCGAATTTGACCTTTTAAGTAGGCAGGCATAACAGCAGGTACAGTCGCACAAAAAAAAAATTGATTCATAACATATAGGTTATTTGTGTGTAATAATAAATAATATCCGAAACAAACAAAACAATGGAAAAATAAAAGGTAACGTATCTTTTTCTCTGACCAAGCAATTTGTGGTTCTGAAAAGAACCGTTTTTTTTGTTGTGATTTTGTCGACTGGACGACCCTAAAGAAACGCAACTAAATTAAGCACGTTCTCCACGAATACGTCTGGCCAATTGGATGTCCTTGGGCATGATGGTGACACGTTTGGCGTGAATAGCGCACAAGTTGGTGTCTTCGAAAAGACCGACCAGGTAGGCCTCGCTGGCTTCCTGCAACGCCATGACGGCGGAGCTTTGGAAACGTAAATCGGTCTTGAAATCCTGTGCGATTTCACGCACCAAACGTTGGAATGGCAATTTTCTGATCAGCAATTCGGTACTTTTCTGGTAACGACGAATTTCACGAAGAGCGACGGTTCCTGGCCTGTAACGATGTGGTTTTTTCACACCGCCGGTGGCAGGTGCGCTTTTACGCGCCGCCTTGGTGGCCAACTGCTTGCGAGGAGCCTTTCCTCCGGTCGATTTACGAGCAGTCTGCTTGGTACGAGCCATCACGAATAATATTCACACAACGAAGTTGAACTGAAAATAATGCCAGCAGAGAGGACGCTCTATCTTTATAAACTACAGCCAACCGTACATCGCTCCGATTGGTTCGGGGAAACCGGAGAGGCGGAGTCCACCGAAAGTCAATAAATAGGCACATTTTCCACAGAAAGTTCACACAGTTTAGCTGCTTCGATTCGAGTTTAGTCACATTTGTTGCTTTGCTTCTTGATAGTTCAAAATGACCGGTCGTGGTAAAGGAGGAAAAGGTTTAGGCAAAGGGGGTGCCAAACGTCATCGTAAAGTGTTGCGTGATAACATCCAAGGTATCACCAAACCTGCCATCAGAAGGTTGGCACGTCGTGGTGGAGTGAAACGTATTTCCGGTCTGATCTACGAAGAAACCCGCGGTGTATTAAAGGTTTTCCTAGAAAATGTCATCAGGGACGCCGTCACCTACACCGAGCACGCCAAAAGGAAGACGGTCACCGCAATGGACGTCGTCTATGCTCTGAAACGTCAAGGACGTACCTTGTACGGATTCGGAGGTTAAAACCAACGTTGACAAAAACGAAAACACAAAGAAAAACGGTTCTTTTCAGAACCACAAGTTCTCTCATCAGAGAAAAGGAATTTACCCTTGCCCAATGTTTTGTTTAATTTCAGCCGTATAAAATAAAATAAATGTGTACGAGTGTATGTACCTACCTCTGTTGACATTTTACATCAGTACCTACGTAATATGGATAAATCGAGAAATGCGAGAATTAAAATCCGATTAGAGGGAATTCCAAATCAGGGGATGATGCATGCTCTGACCGGCTGTAATGCAAGAATCTTCGCAAAAAAAAAAACGTCCAAACGAAAACAAAAAAGGGGCAACGGCACGCGGTGTTCCCAAGCGGTCACCCATCCAAGTACTAACCGCGCCCGACTTTGCTTGGCTTCAGTGATCGGACGAGAACTGGCATTCTCAAAGTGGTATGGTCGTTGCCGTAAAAATCAGAAAGTCAAAAAAAAGTCGCGGATTCCGCGGGTCCGATTTGGGGTGCGGCACAATAATAATCGATGGTTTAAAAAAAAATTTTTTCGAATTTTTTTTTTCAATTTTTTTTTTCTATCAATTTTCGTTTGGAACGAAAAAGTCCAAACTTTTTTTTTTTTTTTTTTTTTTTTTTAATTTTTTTTCTTCAAATTTCGAGTTGGATTGTAATTGAAGAAGAACGAAAGGAGATGTCTTAACAGGTCGACTGCCGATCAATTTCGAAAAAAAAATTTAACGCTTTTTTTTACGTTTCCGGAGTTTTTATATCCAAAAAAATATGATTTCCGTAAAATTACAAAAAAATTCTGTCTGTCTGTGTGTCCGGGAAATTTGTGACCACGAGAACTCAAGAACGCTTCGGGCTAAAGACTTGAAATTTTGAACATAGGTTGATTGATTATCCAAAGTTGTAGGCTTTTTTTAAAAAAAAACAAAGTTTTCGTTTTTGATTTAACAGGGGAAAGCACTATTTTGTTGGCGGCGGTATTTTTTTTTTTAGTTCTTCTAGATACCAGTTCGTTCGACGTGCATCCTTATATCTAAGACTCACCTCGAAGAGGAGGCGGCACCTATTCGGCTCGTTTGGACTTGCTTGTGACTTCTTATCAATCACTTCTGGCAAGCACTTACAAACACAAAAAAAAGTACCGTGTGTACGGTGAACACTATATTCGTGAAAAAACACCGTACTGACGTACGTACGGTGTTAGACACTAATCACCTCACCGTGTGTACGGTGAACACTACCAAGTGCCGTGTGTACGGTAAATATCCATAAAACCAAGTACCGTGAATACTATATCTTTGTGCACAACAAACACCGTATGTACGGTGGCAGACAAACAGTAATTACCGTGTGTTACGGTAAACAGTCCAAATCAAACACTACCGAGTGGACGTACGTCACCGATATTCGTGACATCACTCACACACTAAGTGTACCGTATGTACGGCATATACCTACTACACTTGAACAACACACTACGGAAGCAGTAAATTCTTTTTATACAGTAAACAAATTGTGGCCCTGAGAAGGGCCGTTCTATGCTGTTGTGTGTTTTTTTTTTTGATGATGATTCTCCAACAGTTTAAGCCTTCTTTTCGGTCTTCTTTGGCAAGAGAACGGCTTGGATGTTGGGAAGCACACCACCCTGGGCAATGGTGACGCCGGAGAGAAGTTTGTTCAACTCTTCGTCGTTCCTTATGGCCAGTTGCAAATGACGGGGAATGATACGGGTCTTCTTGTTGTCGCGGGCTGCGTTTCCGGCCAACTCCAAAACTTCGGCCGCGAGATACTCCATCACGGCGGCCAAGTATACCGGAGCTCCGGCACCTACACGTTCGGCGTAGTTACCTTTGCGAAGCAAACGATGGATACGACCGACGGGAAACTGTAGTCCGGCTCTGTTCGAACGGGACTTTGCCTTTCCCTTCACTTTTCCACCTTTTCCACGTCCAGACATTTCGAGTTAGTTTAGTTCAGTAACACCTTACACGAGCAAATGTTAATGATAATATGGCCAAAATTTTATTCGACCTCCTATTTATCGACTCTAACCCCACCAATCCCCGAGACCGATAGTTCGGGGGCGTGGCCATGTTAGATGCGAGCGTTTAAAACGGATCCCAAAGGTGCCTCTTTTTTTACTTTCGACATCGCATTCGACCGACACAGAATGCCACCGAAGACTAGCGGAAAGGCCGCCAAAAAGGCCGGAAAAGCCCAGAAAAACATCTCCAAAAATGACAAGAAAAAGAAGAAGAGGAGGAAGGAATCGTACGCAATCTACATTTACAAAGTGTTGAAACAAGTACATCCCGACACCGGTATCTCGAGCAAAGCCATGAGCATCATGAACAGCTTCGTCAACGACATCTTCGAGAGAATCGCCGCCGAAGCTTCCCGTTTGGCTCACTACAACAAAAGATCGACCATCACCAGTAGGGAAATCCAGACTGCGGTGCGTCTTTTGTTGCCCGGTGAATTGGCCAAGCACGCCGTCAGCGAAGGCACGAAAGCCGTGACCAAATACACCAGCTCGAAATAAGCTGTGCTGTGTCTGCTGATAAATCATAAAACGGTTCTTTTCAGAACCACAATTTTTGTAAAAAAAAAAAAGCATTTACCCAGTCATCATCAGTCTACCATATACCAATATTAATTTTTTTTTTTGCAAATCGTTTGGACTTTTTACGATTTTTTTTTAATTTTTAATAATTGTACAGTACAAACCAATCTCTAGAAATTTGGGCGTAGAAAAGAAAAATTAAAAAAAAAGATTTTACCGAATTTTTGCGATTCTATAAGATCGATTCAAAGAAAAAAAAAGAATCGATAGTGAAAAGATCGACAGTAAAAAAAAAAAAATCGATTAATTTTATTAAAATTACCGATCTTTCCGAAAATTCTATTAAAAGTCGGTTTCCCTGAATCAAATATGGTAGGACTTTAACTTTTTTGTTTTGCAAATAATAATCATGATTTACAAAATAACGAACAATAATTATTATTATCATTATTATTATTATTATTATTATTATTATTATTAATATAAAAACAATGATGATGATGATGATGATGATACAATAATAATAATAATAATAATAATAATAATAATAATAATAATAATAATAATAATAATAATAATAAATAATAATAATAATAATAGAAGCGGAATAATATTTTTCATTAACGAATAAAAAACGTCCTGTCGAATTAAATGCGGAAAGAAAGTTGCTGCAGGCCGTTACTTAACGATTTTAACAATTCAGTGCGCAGGGCGATGTTTCGGGAAAACCCGAACTTTAGAAATAAAAAACGATTCATGCGAACGACCGACTGACCTTATCCGGGATCAAGAGATCAGTTATAAAAAAAAAAGTCAGTAACTTTTCAATTGCGCCAATACTGACTATTTTTAGGTCAAGATATCACAAGTTTTGACGCGACGTGACAAGTAAGAAGTGCTATCTCCTCGAAGATCGCACCCGTGGAAATTTAGTTTTTTTTTCTTTCGAATAAGTTTGATAATCGAAGTCATCTTTAGCCCATAACATTGCATTTGTCCCGGTACCGACTACGGGCCGGGCGCAGAAATTTCCACGTTCTCCTGGTGTTGCAAACCGTTTGCCGGTTCAGCCGACACGCTCGCGCTCGACACCTATTTCCATTTGAAATATCGCCCTCAACGGTATGATGGCCGCACATTTCCAATCTGGACACTTCAGCCTTTCGGTCCGCGCCCTCCGGAAAATTGCATTTCCGTGCTGGCGGGCCGATGCGACGCCGAAAAGCTGGACGTCGATGTTCAAACTATGGGAACTCCATCTTTCGACGGCGTTTCGACAAAGCTCTCGGTCAAACAGACGATCCGCGTTCGATCCGGGCGACAGATGAAAGCCCTCACCGTCCACCTCGGCCGAGGACGGCACCTCTGGAGTCCCGCCGTTCCCACAGATTGACCCCGAGCGGGACCCTGCGAACGCGGTGCCATCACGAAAGAAGCCGGGCCTGCCGCCAGAGTCGAGTACGCTCGTTCAGTCCCCCGTCCGTTCGCTCCGATACGGTCAAAACACTTGGCGAAATGAGAATTTATATACATTCTCGCCGAGTGTAACCAGATCGACAGATTTTTTTCCGAAAAATAACCCACTGTCATGGCCGATACCGAAAATCAAGCTTCCGCCGTTGCTGCTCAGGCCCAGACACCCACGAAGAAGGAGAAGAAAGTGCCTAATCCTCGCGCGAAGCCGACACATCCGCCAACCTCCGAAATGGTAAACAACGCGATCAAAGCGTTGAAAGAACGCGGAGGTTCCTCATTACAGGCGATCAAAAAATACCTGGTTTCCAACTACAAAGTCGACGCCGAAAAAGTGGCCCCCTTCATCAAGAAGTACCTGAAATCGGCCGTCGTCTCCGGAGCTTTGGTACAGACCAAGGGCAAGGGAGCGTCCGGATCGTTCAAGTTGGCCGCAGCAGCAACTGGTGGTGCCGCCAAGAAGGCCGAGAAAAAGACGACCGCCAGCAGGGCCAAAAAATCTCCGGCCAAACGTGGCGGCGCCGCCGCCGCCGCGTCCACCGACAAACCGAAGACCGCCAAGAAAGCTGCAACACCCAAAGCGAAGAAGGCCGAGAAAAAGACCGCAGTCGCAGCCAAGGCAAAAAAGGCCGTGGCCGAGAAAAAACCCGTGGCCAAGACTGCAGCCGCCGCCGCCGCCGCGAAACCCACCAAGTCTCCGTCGAAGGCGAAAAAATCAAACAAGGCCGGTCCGACCAAGAAACCGAAGGCACCCAAACCGAAAACCGCCAAATCTCCGGCCGCGTCGAAGGCCAAAAAAGCCGCCTCTCCCAAGAGAAAGAAGTGAACGGTCACCAAAGTTGTTGCACAAGCACCGATTCTACGACGTCGTGTTCGACATTAAATGGCCCTTTTCAGGGCCACAAATTTTATTCGGAGAAAAAAGAATCTTACATCAAACGTTGAAAATTTTTACCCACCTGATGCCCCTCGCCGCAATTTTTGAAAATGTTTACAGCGCGATATAGAAGAAGAACAAAGACGTATCTTGTATTAGTTTTTCTTTCGATCGCTCGTATTGGATAGCAGATTTTGCTGTTTTATAAATCCGAATTTTTACATATACTCTCGACATATTATTATTATTATTATTATTATTATTATTATTATTATTATTATTATTATTATTATTATTATTATTATTATTATAGTTGGAAATAGTGAGCGTTTGTAAAAAAGAAGAGACTATTACTTTGAGTTCGCAGATAGTTTGCACGGTTCTATCACGGTGAACATTTTAAAATTATCACAGGTAATATCACATAATAAATAAATAAATCACAAGGTGTAATGGACAAAGGTACTGTTCCATGAGTCTTTTTATATATATATATATATATATATATATACACACACACACACACACACACACACACACACACACACACACACACACACACACACACACACACACACACACACACACACACACACACACACACACGGGTTATTATTCTATTTAGAACGGAATAAGATAAGCTTGTAAGCTTTAAATATCAAATGTTTAACTATTCATTAAGAAAAGAAAAAAATCTTAAAAATTATTCATTTTTTTATTTTTTTTTTTTTGTTGTAATGTCTTGTGCATAAATATTGAAAAATTTAACCAGAAAATGATAAACAATTAGTCATAAAATGATAATACTGTTTTTATTCATGATTCGGAACTATATGTGCAAAATATCAAAAAATTAATTAAAAAAAAAATACTTCATCAGTTTTAAAGAAAAAAAAAAAGAAACAAAAAAATTTTTGAAAATTATACTTTTTGTTGTGTGATATAAATATTTCAAATTTGAAGCCTATATCTCGTCCCGTTTAAAAGTTACGGGTGATTTACCATTTAAAAGTCCAAACCCTGTGGATATTTACTAACATAATTGCCTAAGATTAAGCTCTTAAGCCGAAAATACCCAGGCTGATTGGAACCGAATAGTTTCTCGTTAGCGAATTTGACCTTTTAAGTAGGCAGGCATAACAGCAGGTACAGTCGCACAAAAAAAAAATTGATTCATAACATATAGGTTATTTGTGTGTAATAATAAATAATATCCGAAACAAACAAAACAATGGAAAAATAAAAGGTAACGTATCTTTTTCTCTGACCAAGCAATTTGTGGTTCTGAAAAGAACCGTTTTTTTTGTTGTGATTTTGTCGACTGGACGACCCTAAAGAAACGCAACTAAATTAAGCACGTTCTCCACGAATACGTCTGGCCAATTGGATGTCCTTGGGCATGATGGTGACACGTTTGGCGTGAATAGCGCACAAGTTGGTGTCTTCGAAAAGACCGACCAGGTAGGCCTCGCTGGCTTCCTGCAACGCCATGACGGCGGAGCTTTGGAAACGTAAATCGGTCTTGAAATCCTGTGCGATTTCACGCACCAAACGTTGGAATGGCAATTTTCTGATCAGCAATTCGGTACTTTTCTGGTAACGACGAATTTCACGAAGAGCGACGGTTCCTGGCCTGTAACGATGTGGTTTTTTCACACCGCCGGTGGCAGGTGCGCTTTTACGCGCCGCCTTGGTGGCCAACTGCTTGCGAGGAGCCTTTCCAGCCTTTCCTCCGGTCGATTTACGAGCAGTCTGCTTGGTACGAGCCATCACGAATAATATTCACACAACGAAGTTGAACTGAAAATAATGCCAGCAGCCATCCATCCATCGTCCTGAACGGGGCGCTCCGGGTCAGAGCTTTAGCTCTCTTGCCCTTAGTTGAATTTCTCTTATTTTTCTTGAGTATAATGTTTTGGTGTTAGGTCCATATAGGGCAATCTGGAGGTTTTCTTCTGGTGGAGAACGTGTTTGGTCGCCGACTCGACAACAACAAAAAACGGTCTTTCAGTGTTTTTTTTTTTTTTTTTTTTTTTTTTTTTTTTTTTATTAATTTTAATTTTAACATCAATATAATATAATTTAACTTATTTCTACATGCCTAATCTAAGTGAAGTGGGATAAGGGAAGGGGAGGGTGGGATGTTTAGCTTAATTTAGTGTATGTAGAGATATATACATAAAAAAGAAAAACAAAAAAAAAAAAAAATAAATAATAGGACAAATAAATGCGGGTGATAACATAAAGGTTGATAAATAAAAAGGTTGATAAGTGAAGATTTAACTGACAGATTTAAAATTGATTAAAATGAAGTTTAAAATAGAATTATATTAAATAATTAAAATTGAATAAATTAAATAAATAATGGGGGACAAAACGGTTTAAAATGAGTTAAAAGTATAGGTTATAAATATATAAATAAAGATATTTAAATAATATAAAGAGGCTTGTGGATTTAACAGAGGGATTTAACTTATAACTTTCCGATCAGAATTGTTCAGGGGGGATCTTGCAGAAGGATTTTGGGCCTTCTGTAGACTTGTCTCGGGTCAGGGACATAATCAAGGGCTGCTCTTACCATTTCATTGGGATGGTTCAGGGCTCTGTTTAGTTGGGTAACTGCCATGATTTTGAGGTACTCGACCACCGGGGGCAGATTGAGATCTCTCCTCAGGGTTTCGTTACGGACATACCACGGTGCTCCAACCGCCGCTCTCATGGCCAGATTTTGGACAGCCTCCAGGCGCTTCAAGTAGCTGGGCGCGGCGTAACCCCAGACGGAACAGGCGTACAGGAGTACCGGTCTGATGAGTTGTCTAATGCAAAGTACCTTGGTTTGGAGGTTCATGGTTGGCCCTGACAGTAGGGGGCGTAGCTGGTTAACCAGCGCCCTACCTTTGTTGGCGTTATTTTTGATGTGCCTTTCCCATGTCAGGGACTTATCGAGAGTGATTCCAAGGTACCTTACATTTTCGCTCCATGGTATGATTTCACCCATCAGGACCAGTGGCTCCGGCATCCTGAACCTTCTGCGCCGTGTGAATATGATTGATTGGGTTTTGGTAGGATTTAGTTTGACTCTCCAAAAGTCGCACCAATCAGACATCGCGTCCAGCTGTTCCTGAAGCGCCCTTCTGACCAGTGCCGGGTCCCTGGAAGTGACGGCGAAGGAAGTGTCGTCCGCAAACTGGCCATTGTCAACGTTTGGAGTCCGTGGCAGGTCCGAAAAGAAAATGAGGAAGATTAGTGGTGCGAGTACCGAGCCCTGAGCTACGCCTGCGAGTATGTCCCTGATCAGAGACAATATGTCTTTGATCCTCACCCTGAATTTTCTTTCCGTGAGGAATGACCATACGAGTTTTACTATTCTGGTCGGAAAGTTATGTTTAAGGAGTTTGTAAATGACTCCAGGGTGCCACACCCTATCGAACGCTTGTTGCACGTCGAGTAGGATGAGCCCCGTGAAGTCTTTGTGGTTAAATCCCTCTGTTACTTTTTCCACTGTGCTTAGGAGCAGGTCGTGGGTGCTGTGTTCCGCTCTAAAGCCGAATTGGCTTTGGGGCAATACCTCGTTTTGTATAGCGTGGGCCAGGATCCTATTAGAAAATACTTTTTCGGCTATTTTCGATAGGGAGGGGAGGAGGCTTATAGGGCGGTAACTGGAGGGTAGGTGTAGGTTTTTTTGGGGTTTAGGGATTAGGATTATTTCCGCTAGTTTCCAGGGGGCTGGAAAATGGGATAACCTTAGGCAGGAATTTATGTAGGATGTGAGGGCGACGACGATCTTATCGGGGAGGGACTTTAGGGCGGTGTTTGTGATCCCATCGAATCCAGGGGCTTTGCGTTTTTTGGTGTTTTTTATAATTGTTTTTATTTCGCTGACAGTGGCTGGATCGAAGGGATCAGGGTCATCCCTAGCGAGGGCTTGATTCACGGTTTCGTCCACCTCCTGGAAATGGGCGAAAAGATCATCGTCGGGTGGGAAAGGGGTGAATTGGCTGGAGAGGGAATCGGCAAAGGCTTCAGCCTTTTCCTCGTTTGAATGAGCGGTGCCGTTAGGGGTGTTTAGGGGGGGGATATCGGGTTTTTTCCTGGTTAGGGATCTGGCCATTTTCCAGACGGAACCGTCCTCCGGATTAAGCTCAGCGAGCTTATTTTGCCACACTTGATTCTGTGTTTCGTTCAAGGCATCTTTGACGGTGTTATTGAGACGATTGTATAAATTTTTGTCCGTCTGTAGTCTTGTCCTTTGGGCTATTTTTTTTGCTCTTCTCCTTTCGGTGATGAGCAGTTTTATATGTTGGGGGATGTCATAGGGGTGTTTTATGGAGTGGGTTGTAGTCGTACTGGCGGTTTTGAGGGCGTTTGTGATACTGGTTTGGAGATGTTCGACAGCGCCATCTAGGTCAACGGTGTTGTTCACCTTTCTGACGCTGCCAAAATTCTCCAATAGTGCCCTCTGAAAGGTGGGCCAGTGCGTTTTTGTCCGTTCGTAAATGTCAGGTTGCATATCCCCTTTAAGGATTATAAGGATGGGGTTGTGGTCTGACGAGAGTTCGTCAAGGGTTTTTATGGAAATGGGATTTACAATGTTTACGTAAAGGGCAATATCCAGGACATCGGGTCCATATTGGAGGTTTCGTGGGAAGTGGGTTACGTCTGTGGGGCCAAGCACTGACCAGCTTTTATTCTCCGATAGTCTTTTTAGATTCGACCCATATGGATTTATGGCTCGGGAGTTCCAATCGTGGTGCTTGGCGTTTAGGTCTCCCGCTATTAAAGTGGGGTTGGGGCAATCAAGTATTTTGAGGTAGTCGCTTGCATGGAATACACGTGAGGGTGGGTAATACCCTGCGACTATCTTGATATTGCCCCTAGTTGTTCGAACCATGACAGACGTATGCTCCAGGATAGTGGTGGTTTCGGGGTTTAAGGGATGATGTTGGATATTGGATTTGATAAGGAGGGCGGTGCCCCCCTTGGGTCCTTGGCGGTTGGTGACGTAAACATTGTAATTTGGGAATTTTACTGTGTCGCAGTCGCGGAGGTGAGTTTCTGAGAGTAGACATATGTCTATGCTCAATCTAACAAGCAGCTCACTCAGTTCTCTACGCCGGTTAAGCAGCCCTTCGGCATTCCAGGCCAGAATGCTCAGTCCGTCAGGGCGTCGAGTAGCACCGTGGCTAGCCATTGATGCTACCTTTAGCCAAGACATTTTGAACACTCATAGCCAGTTGTGCCATTTGGGCGAACTGGCTGAAAAACTGATTGATCTGCTCTATAGATTTGAGCAGGTCAGAGCCGGGAACTGCGGCACCGAGGGGGAGGGGTAGAGAGGTACTTTTGGCTCCAGATACAGCTTGGCTGTAGGATGCGGGGTTGTATGCAGTCGGGGGGGGAGGGGGGGCATGGAGTTGTTTGCGGGCAGGGTGTTTAGGGCACTCCCTGTATGAGGCGGTGTGACTACCCCCGCAGTTTGCGCATGTGGGGGGGATTTCCAGGGTTTTTTTGCATTCGGAAGTGAAGTGCCCTTCTGCACATTTTACGCAAACTGGTTTCGCGTTGCACCTGTGTTGTGAGTGACCGAATTTCTGGCATCGGTAGCATTGACCGATACCAGATTTTCGGCGAAGTTCTTCAACCCTGATGGATAAGTCTAGGAGGTGGGTGGTTTGGAAAATCTTTTCCTTTTCGGATTTTGGGAGGGTGACAAGGATTAGGGGCATGGCAGTTTTCTCCGTGCCTTTGGTCATTCGATAAACTGAGGAGGGGTGGAAACCCACCCTCTCCAGTTCGTCTTTGACCTCAGACACGTCGATGTTTAGAGGGATGCCTCTAAGGACGCAGTTGAGTTGTTTTTCACTCGGTAGTGTGTACGTGAAAAACTCAAGATTTTTCTCTAAAAAGAATTTGGTCATGGCCCGAAAGTCGTCAGGGGTTGAGGGATGAATCCTATAGGCACCATTGGTATATTGTACCTTGGTGTACCTTAGTTTATTCACCCCCAACTCCTTCGAAAATTCTGACCATTTTCCCTCTAGTTTGAGGTTAATGGGGGGAATTTTACTCTCATCGATATCTTGAGTTTTTGTTACTTGAGTGAATTGTCCTTGAGGCTTTGGTGGGGGTTTTGGTGGGGGTTTCCATGTAAGGGATGAAGGTAGGTTAGGGTTGAAGAGTGGTGGGAAATCTTGTTTAGGGGATGATGGGATCGTGATAACATCTTGAACCGGGGCGTTGGAAGATTGAGCGGTGGGGTTAGATGTATCGGGGGGGAAAAAGTAAGTGTCTTTTTTGGCGATGTTTTTGCCCTTGGAGGGGTTGGGTTTTGTGACCTTGGGATTTTTAAGGGATGAGACTTCTCCATCAGGGTCGAAGTCAGGTGAACTGCGTTTGCGGGAGGTAGGGGGGGGGGCGTCGTCTTCGTCGTCATCGATGTCTTGAATGCTTATATAACTTAGCGATTTACCCGTTTTTGTCTTAAGGACATCCGCTAGTTTTTTGATGAGTTTAAGGATGTCTTCTGAGTTTAAGGACTCTAGGTCCAGATCTGGGAGTTTGGATTTTTTTTTTATTTGGGTTTTTGAGGGTTTTTTTGTCTTGAAAGTTATTTTTGGAGGGAGGGGTATTGAGGATAACGGGATTTCGGGTTTAGCTACTTGAGGGTTTTCGGGTAGTTTTTCTTGGGTATTTTTTTTAATTGTGAGGCTCTCGAAATTGTTGATTGCTGTGGATACGCGTGAATCTTTATTTTTTGGTGAGGCTGAGCTTTTTCCGGAGGGGCGAGGGGATGCCCCGACCTTTTCCCCAGGTTTGGGGGGAGGGGGCTTTGGGGGGGTTTTTTTGGGGGGGTTGGAGACCATCGTTTGCCTTGGTCCTACTAGGTTGCCCTAATAGAAAAAGACACGATGGGGGGGTGCTATTTAGGGGCGTCTATGCCGAGGGAACAAAGTTCCGTTGGCCGACGGGCCAAAATAGGGGTAGAAGAGGGTAGGAGGCTCGAAAATAGCTTAAAAAGTGGTGGAAAAATTAAAAATAAAATAAAGGAATTTTTCGGGGTTTATCAAGCTATTTCACCCGCACCCCAGTCCGGGCACCCCAAGGTCTAAGAGACAATGGGGACTCCCTAGACAGCGGCTCGTATAGAAAAATAACCTGATCAACCCGTACTAAATAAAAAGTGAAAATATGTGGATGGACCCCGCCGAGGATTGAACCACCGACGGCAGAGTCAGAATCAACGTCAAATATGGGATTCAGCGCTTGGCCCGCTACGCTACGGGGTATTGCCTCTAGCAAACGATTGAATATCGGTGCGTTGAGTTCACGCGCGTTGGACCCTGGACCCCGGCGGTGTACAGTAGCCGACCGGTAGATCCTACTTGATTCAGATCCACGTTAAATCGACCACTGCAGACAATCGGGGCACACTTGAACAAAACACAAAGAACTCACCACCAATACTCGCACGACGAGCGGACACTGCACTATAGGATTGTTGTTTATTTATCACGACCGGCGCGAAAATAAACAAACTAAGCGATAAAGTACGATACGACTGCTCCACTGCACGAATGAATGTATGTAATGTAATGTATGCCAGCAGAGAGGACGCTCTATCTTTATAAACTACAGCCAACCGTACATCGCTCCGATTGGTTCGGGGAAACCGGAGAGGCGGAGTCCACCGAAAGTCAATAAATAGGCACATTTTCCACAGAAAGTTCACACAGTTTAGCTGCTTCGATTCGAGTTTAGTCACATTTGTTGCTTTGCTTCTTGATAGTTCAAAATGACCGGTCGTGGTAAAGGAGGAAAAGGTTTAGGCAAAGGGGGTGCCAAACGTCATCGTAAAGTGTTGCGTGATAACATCCAAGGTATCACCAAACCTGCCATCAGAAGGTTGGCACGTCGTGGTGGAGTGAAACGTATTTCCGGTCTGATCTACGAAGAAACCCGCGGTGTATTAAAGGTTTTCCTAGAAAATGTCATCAGGGACGCCGTCACCTACACCGAGCACGCCAAAAGGAAGACGGTCACCGCAATGGACGTCGTCTATGCTCTGAAACGTCAAGGACGTACCTTGTACGGATTCGGAGGTTAAAACCAACGTTGACAAAAACGAAAACACAAAGAAAAACGGTTCTTTTCAGAACCACAAGTTCTCTCATCAGAGAAAAGGAATTTACCCTTGCCCAATGTTTTGTTTAATTTCAGCCGTATAAAATAAAATAAATGTGTACGAGTGTATGTACCTACCTCTGTTGACATTTTACATCAGTACCTACGTAATATGGATAAATCGAGAAATGCGAGAATTAAAATCCGATTAGAGGGAATTCCAAATCAGGGGATGATGCATGCTCTGACCGGCTGTAATGCAAGAATCTTCGCAAAAAAAAAAAACGTCCAAACGAAAACAAAAAAGGGGCAACGGCACGCGGTGTTCCCAAGCGGTCACCCATCCAAGTACTAACCGCGCCCGACTTTGCTTGGCTTCAGTGATCGGACGAGAACTGGCATTCTCAAAGTGGTATGGTCGTTGCCGTAAAAATCAGAAAGTCAAAAAAAAGTCGCGGATTCCGCGGGTCCGATTTGGGGTGCGGCACAATAATAATCGATGGTTTAAAAAAAAATTTTTTCGAATTTTTTTTTTCAATTTTTTTTTTCTATCAATTTTCGTTTGGAACGAAAAAGTCCAAACTTTTTTTTTTTTTTTTTTTTTTTTTTTAATTTTTTTTCTTCAAATTTCGAGTTGGATTGTAATTGAAGAAGAACGAAAGGAGATGTCTTAACAGGTCGACTGCCGATCAATTTCGAAAAAAAAATTTAACGCTTTTTTTTACGTTTCCGGAGTTTTTATATCCAAAAAAATATGATTTCCGTAAAATTACAAAAAAATTCTGTCTGTCTGTGTGTCCGGGAAATTTGTGACCACGAGAACTCAAGAACGCTTCGGGCTAAAGACTTGAAATTTTGAACATAGGTTGATTGATTATCCAAAGTTGTAGGCTTTTTTTAAAAAAAAACAAAGTTTTCGTTTTTGATTTAACAGGGGAAAGCACTATTTTGTTGGCGGCGGTATTTTTTTTTTTAGTTCTTCTAGATACCAGTTCGTTCGACGTGCATCCTTATATCTAAGACTCACCTCGAAGAGGCGGCACCTATTCGGCTCGTTTGGACTTGCTTGTGACTTCTTATCAATCACTTCTGGCAAGCACTTACAAACACAAAAAAAAGTACCGTGTGTACGGTGAACACTATATTCGTGAAAAAACACCGTACTGACGTACGTACGGTGTTAGACACTAATCACCTCACCGTGTGTACGGTGAACACTACCAAGTGCCGTGTGTACGGTAAATATCCATAAAACCAAGTACCGTGAATACTATATCTTTGTGCACAACAAACACCGTATGTACGGTGGCAGACAAACAGTAATTACCGTGTGTTACGGTAAACAGTCCAAATCAAACACTACCGAGTGGACGTACGTCACCGATATTCGTGACATCACTCACACACTAAGTGTACCGTATGTACGGCATATACCTACTACACTTGAACAACACACTACGGAAGCAGTAAATTCTTTTTATACAGTAAACAAATTGTGGCCCTGAGAAGGGCCGTTCTATGCTGTTGTGTGTTTTTTTTTTTGATGATGATTCTCCAACAGTTTAAGCCTTCTTTTCGGTCTTCTTTGGCAAGAGAACGGCTTGGATGTTGGGAAGCACACCACCCTGGGCAATGGTGACGCCGGAGAGAAGTTTGTTCAACTCTTCGTCGTTCCTTATGGCCAGTTGCAAATGACGGGGAATGATACGGGTCTTCTTGTTGTCGCGGGCTGCGTTTCCGGCCAACTCCAAAACTTCGGCCGCGAGATACTCCATCACGGCGGCCAAGTATACCGGAGCTCCGGCACCTACACGTTCGGCGTAGTTACCTTTGCGAAGCAAACGATGGATACGACCGACGGGAAACTGTAGTCCGGCTCTGTTCGAACGGGACTTTGCCTTTCCCTTCACTTTTCCACCTTTTCCACGTCCAGACATTTCGAGTTAGTTTAGTTCAGTAACACCTTACACGAGCAAATGTTAATGATAATATGGCCAAAATCATCATCAATAGTTTGTTTGGGTCTTTAAGAGACAGGCGCAGCCTATGGCTCATTTATCTAAAAAAAATATTTAATCTGAATTGAAAGTTGGGGCAGTGAGTCTATGCTCACTGATGCGAGTTGCATCTGTCATAATTTGGGGGGAGTGAGTCTCTGCTCACTGATGCGAGTTGCATCTGTCATAATTTGGCGCTGTGGAGTGGGTGGGAGGGGGATGGGGAGGGATGTGATAGGGAGAGGAGGGATGTGCGGGAGGAGTGAGACTATCTCACTGATGCTGGGAATGCATCTGTCCTGAGTTAGTGGGTACCATTACTGGTTGAGGACGTTCTTGATCTTTTTGTGAGTGTTGTGTATTTCATGATCGTAATCTAGAAAGTTTGAAATGAGGGGGTTTGGGTGATCTAGATTGTCTTGTATAAAAGACGTGCTGTAGCGGATGATTTCCGTTTTTAGGAGGGGCATTTCGAGATCTCTGTGTATTTGGTTGTTCCTCATGAACCAGGGGGCATCGAGGCATATTCTGAGTGCCTTGTTTTGGAAGGCCTGAAGTTTTGCTGAGAGCGTTTTGTTAAGGGTGATTTTATTCCAGGCTGGGGCTCCGTAAAGAAGTACCGGCTTTAGGGTTTGGTTGTAAAGAAGAAGTTTGTTTTTAATGGATAGGGGACTCTTTCTGCCTATTAAGGGATAGAGTTTGGAGAGGCGGCAATTTGCTATTTGGAGGGTGTTTTTGACGTGCTGATCCCACGTCAAGTTTTTGGAGATTGTAATGCCGAGGTATTTGGCATGGTTTTCCCAGTTAATGGGGTGGCCATTTATCTGAATGGGTTGGGGTGGGCCTCTTCTAATCCTAGAGATTAGGATGCCTTTGGTTTTATTGGCGTTTACTTTGATTTTCCATTTGGAGAACCATTTGATTAGGGCATCCATTTGGCGCTGGAGGGCGATATGGATGCGCTGGGGGTTTCTGGCTTTTGCTAGGATGCCGGTGTCATCGGCGAACAGGGCTAGTTCAGTGCCCTGTGTTTTTGGAATATCTGCCGTAAAGAGGTTGTACAGAAGGGGGGATAGTGGGGAACCTTGTGGCACGCCAGCTCTGATGCGGCGGGTGTTGGACTTACAGTCGCCTATTTTTATCTGAAAATCTCTGCCTTTGAGGAAGGAGGCTATGAGTTTGGTGATGCCTGGGGGGAGGCCGAGAAAGTGGAGTTTGGCTACAAGACCTTTGTGCCAGACCTTATCGAAGGCTTTTGCGATGTCCAGGAGGATCAGTCCCGCGGCTTCGCGCCTATTTAGTCCGTCCGTTACAGAGTCTACCAGGCGAGCTACCTGGTGGACTGTGGAGTGTCTGCTTCGGAAGCCGAATTGCTCATTTGGAAGGAGATTTAGTTCTTCAACTAGAGTTTGAAGTCTGGTTAGTATGACTTTCTCGGCTATTTTGCCTAGGGAGGAAAGGAGGCTTATGGGGCGGTAGCTTTCAGCAAAAGTTGGATTTTGTCCGGGTTTTTTGATTACTATTACGTCTGCGTTTTTCCAGGGCTTTGGAAAGTGGCGCAGTCTGAGCATTGCGTTAACAATGTTAACGATTTCCATAATGGTTTTCCGGGGGAGTATTTTAAGAATTTTATTCGGTATTTGGTCGGGACCGGGGGCTTTCCTTTTTGGGAGATTTTTGATGATGCGTTTGATTTCCTCGGGGGATGTGGGGGTGATAATGTCGTTTTCGACTTGGTTAGTGACTCTATTATAGATGTGGTTTATGTCTCTTTCATGCATGAGTTGCTCGTAGTTCTCGTCGTCCGAGTCGGGCTCGGAGTCGGTCTCTGATTCGGAGTCGGAGTCGGGGGGGATTGGAGGGTTTGGTTGAAATTGTTTCCGCATTGCGTCAGCAAATGCTTCGGCTTTTTCGGGGGTGGAGTAGACGACTCCTCTTTCGCCGTGAATTGGGGGCATGCCTCGTTGGTGGTCGAGGGATAGGGTTTTGGCCATTCTCCAAAGTGATCTATCCTGGGGGTTGAGTGACTTTATTTTTCCCTCCCAGCGGGAATTTGCTAGTACGTTTAGTCGGTCTTTGACTTCCTGGGTAAGTCTGTTTGCTTCGCGTTTAATATGGGGGTCTTGGAGGGTGCGTGCACGACGAAGAAGTCGGTTTTTCTCTCTGATTAAGTCTTTGAGATCTCGGGGAAGGTCCTGTGGGTTTTGGATATCTACTTTTTTAATTAATTTGGCGCTGTCCATTGCGGATTTTATGGTATTGGTGAGGGTGGTTACTGCAATATCTAATTCTTGGACGGAATTTATTGAATTGATTTTGGTGTTGCTTTCTAGGAGTTCGGAAATATAGGAGAAGTTGTAAACGGTTTTTTTGGTGTGATTTGCGGTTGGTATGCCTCCTGCCGTGATAATGATTGGAAGGTGGTCGGAGCTTAGTTCGTGTCTTAGTTCGATGTTGATGTTTAGTGTCGTGTTTTTATACAAAACGATGTCAAGGATATCAGGAAGGCCGTGGCCATAGTGGGTTGGGGAATCGGGTGCGGTAACCATTATATGGTTACGTTGTAATATTTCGTAAAGCCTACGGCCGTTGGCCGTAGTTGTTCTAGAGTGCCAAAGGGCGTGTTTGCAATTCAAGTCTCCGGCTAGGATTGTTGGATGATTGTCGTTAAAGTAGCCTTCGAAGTCGGCGGGTCTGACCTCCTTGTTTGGGGGTTTGTAGAGGGACACGATCCTGAATTTGGAGTTGTCGTGCATGTTGACGAATATGGAGGTAGTTTCGACTTGATCGCTTTGTGTGGGGGGCGCATGAAGAAGATCGTGAGATATGTGTTTTTTGATATAGATTGCTGTGCCTCCTTTGCGGTCCTGGAGTCTATCGTTACGGTAGCAGGAATAGTTGGGTATGGTACCCCTATGATGTGGTTTAAGACCAGTCTCTTGGATGAGGGCTATATCTATTTGATTTTCGTGTAGAAATTCTATGAGTTCCGGTTTTTTTGAATTGAGGCTATCAGCGTTCCAGGAGACTATTTTAAGGGCTCTAGGTTTTGTTTGTCTAGACATTATGGGGGCCTAGATTGGGTAGTTGAAGGGAGCCAAAAGCCTGCATGAAGCTGGCGAATTCTTGCATGAAGGTGTGGATTTTTGAAATTTGGGATTGATCAAAGATATTGGGGGGATTTGCGCTGGGACCTGGGGCCGCCTTGGGTTGTTGTGGGGTGGCGGCGTTAGTTGCCTTTTGGGCGTAGGAGATGCCCGGGGTGAATTTTTGGGTTGGGGGTATGACCCTTGTGCGGGTTGGAGCGATGTTTGATGGGTGTTTGGGGCATTTATGATAGTTTGCCGTGTGGGGGCCCAGGCAGTTGGCGCATTTTGCATCCGTGTGGCGGGGTTTTTCACATTTTGTTGTGTGGTGGTCTTGTGCGCATTTTACGCATTTGGCCGGGGCGTTGCAATTGGCCTGGGAGTGGCCGAAGAGTTGGCATTTGTGACATTGCCTAAATTTGGGTTTATAGGTCTGACTTTCGACCTTTATGACTAGGTGTAAAAGCCTAGTCTCTTTGAATATGGGGTGCTGTTGTCCTGTCACCTTGGGAAGGATGACTAGGATCAGGGGCATGGGGGTCTTGTCTTTAGTACGCGTCATTCTCGCGACTGACGTGGGGAGGTAGCCACGCTCGATAAGAGCGGCTTGGACGTCTGCGACGTCTATCTGGGTGGGGATTCCCCGGATTACGGCGTGGATTGCCTTGTCCTCCGGGAGGGTAAAACTATGGTATGGGATTTTTTCGGCATCTAGGTGCCTAGTGACTTTGCGGAAGTCGTCACTGGTCTGTGTGCGAATTTGAACTCCTTCGGAGGTATTTTTCGCGTGGAGGATGTTAACTTTTTGCGAGTTGAAATGGCGGGACAAAGCTAGCCATTTTTCAGGGGCTCGGATGATGATGGGGGGGATTTTGGGGGTTTTGTGGGCTTCCTGGTCAGGGGGGGTTCCTGGGCCAGTAGCTTGGATTTTTGGGTTTACAGGGGCCGTAACGGGGGGTTGGGGCCCTGATCCGGAGGGGTTAGCGACTTCTTCGGAAGCAGTCGCTTTACCGGGGGTTTTTTGGGTTTTAGCGGGTTTGTTTTCGTGGTCTGAATTCAATTTGTGTTTCCTTCTGCGCCGGTTTAGGCGCTTGCGCGGGGAGGCAAGGGGGGATCGGACTGCGTCCGAATCGGTCTCTACTACGGACATGTCCGTTTCGAATTGATCGGGGGCGTCGGAGGGCTCTTGAGCGGGGGTTTTGTCTTTCTGGGCTATAAGTGTCCCTATTTGAGAGGAGAGGCGGGAAATTTCCTCTCGGAGTCCGCTTATGGTTTCGTTTGCGGTGGCTAATTGAGTTTGAAGGAATTCAAGCTGTTCTTTATGTTGTTCAGCTTGGATTTTGTAGTGTTCTGCCTGGGCCTTAATTTGGTCTTGGAAGTAGACGGACATTTGCTGATTTGGGAAATTTGCCATGGTGGCGTCGCTGTAGGGTTTTTCGGGGGTATCAGCCATAGTGATTTTTGATTGGGGAATAAAAATAGAAGTAGAGTTCTCGGGGGCCTTGGAGGCCCCGGGCGGGGGGGGGGGTGTAGTGTTAAGCACTAATTGTTAGTGGTTGGGGTCTCAGGGAACCTTTAACACACCAAACCGCCAGCCTCAGCGGTTCGTGGGAATTGGCTTAAGTCCACAGTGTGAAAAGGGCTGCAGCACTTAGCAAGCAAGCTTACAAGTGAGCATATGTTAGTTAGAATAATTATATACCAAAATAATCTTACTCAATGGAAATCTGCTGGGCGACGTCTGACCTCTTCACTGTCACTCACTCGACTGTGTTAATGCCAGCAGAGAGGACGCTCTATCTTTATAAACTACAGCCAACCGTACATCGCTCCGATTGGTTCGGGGAAACCGGAGAGGCGGAGTCCACCGAAAGTCAATAAATAGGCACATTTTCCACAGAAAGTTCACACAGTTTAGCTGCTTCGATTCGAGTTTAGTCACATTTGTTGCTTTGCTTCTTGATAGTTCAAAATGACCGGTCGTGGTAAAGGAGGAAAAGGTTTAGGCAAAGGGGGTGCCAAACGTCATCGTAAAGTGTTGCGTGATAACATCCAAGGTATCACCAAACCTGCCATCAGAAGGTTGGCACGTCGTGGTGGAGTGAAACGTATTTCCGGTCTGATCTACGAAGAAACCCGCGGTGTATTAAAGGTTTTCCTAGAAAATGTCATCAGGGACGCCGTCACCTACACCGAGCACGCCAAAAGGAAGACGGTCACCGCAATGGACGTCGTCTATGCTCTGAAACGTCAAGGACGTACCTTGTACGGATTCGGAGGTTAAAACCAACGTTGACAAAAACGAAAACACAAAGAAAAACGGTTCTTTTCAGAACCACAAGTTCTCTCATCAGAGAAAAGGAATTTACCCTTGCCCAATGTTTTGTTTAATTTCAGCCGTATAAAATAAAATAAATGTGTACGAGTGTATGTACCTACCTCTGTTGACATTTTACATCAGTACCTACGTAATATGGATAAATCGAGAAATGCGAGAATTAAAATCCGATTAGAGGGAATTCCAAATCAGGGGATGATGCATGCTCTGACCGGCTGTAATGCAAGAATCTTCGCAAAAAAAAAAAACGTCCAAACGAAAACAAAAAAGGGGCAACGGCACGCGGTGTTCCCAAGCGGTCACCCATCCAAGTACTAACCGCGCCCGACTTTGCTTGGCTTCAGTGATCGGACGAGAACTGGCATTCTCAAAGTGGTATGGTCGTTGCCGTAAAAATCAGAAAGTCAAAAAAAAGTCGCGGATTCCGCGGGTCCGATTTGGGGTGCGGCACAATAATAATCGATGGTTTAAAAAAAAATTTTTTCGAATTTTTTTTTTCAATTTTTTTTTTCTATCAATTTTCGTTTGGAACGAAAAAGTCCAAACTTTTTTTTTTTTTTTTTTTTTTTTTTTAATTTTTTTTCTTCAAATTTCGAGTTGGATTGTAATTGAAGAAGAACGAAAGGAGATGTCTTAACAGGTCGACTGCCGATCAATTTCGAAAAAAAAATTTAACGCTTTTTTTTACGTTTCCGGAGTTTTTATATCCAAAAAAATATGATTTCCGTAAAATTACAAAAAAATTCTGTCTGTCTGTGTGTCCGGGAAATTTGTGACCACGAGAACTCAAGAACGCTTCGGGCTAAAGACTTGAAATTTTGAACATAGGTTGATTGATTATCCAAAGTTGTAGGCTTTTTTTAAAAAAAAACAAAGTTTTCGTTTTTGATTTAACAGGGGAAAGCACTATTTTGTTGGCGGCGGTATTTTTTTTTTTAGTTCTTCTAGATACCAGTTCGTTCGACGTGCATCCTTATATCTAAGACTCACCTCGAAGAGGCGGCACCTATTCGGCTCGTTTGGACTTGCTTGTGACTTCTTATCAATCACTTCTGGCAAGCACTTACAAACACAAAAAAAAGTACCGTGTGTACGGTGAACACTATATTCGTGAAAAAACACCGTACTGACGTACGTACGGTGTTAGACACTAATCACCTCACCGTGTGTACGGTGAACACTACCAAGTGCCGTGTGTACGGTAAATATCCATAAAACCAAGTACCGTGAATACTATATCTTTGTGCACAACAAACACCGTATGTACGGTGGCAGACAAACAGTAATTACCGTGTGTTACGGTAAACAGTCCAAATCAAACACTACCGAGTGGACGTACGTCACCGATATTCGTGACATCACTCACACACTAAGTGTACCGTATGTACGGCATATACCTACTACACTTGAACAACACACTACGGAAGCAGTAAATTCTTTTTATACAGTAAACAAATTGTGGCCCTGAGAAGGGCCGTTCTATGCTGTTGTGTGTTTTTTTTTTTGATGATGATTCTCCAACAGTTTAAGCCTTCTTTTCGGTCTTCTTTGGCAAGAGAACGGCTTGGATGTTGGGAAGCACACCACCCTGGGCAATGGTGACGCCGGAGAGAAGTTTGTTCAACTCTTCGTCGTTCCTTATGGCCAGTTGCAAATGACGGGGAATGATACGGGTCTTCTTGTTGTCGCGGGCTGCGTTTCCGGCCAACTCCAAAACTTCGGCCGCGAGATACTCCATCACGGCGGCCAAGTATACCGGAGCTCCGGCACCTACACGTTCGGCGTAGTTACCTTTGCGAAGCAAACGATGGATACGACCGACGGGAAACTGTAGTCCGGCTCTGTTCGAACGGGACTTTGCCTTTCCCTTCACTTTTCCACCTTTTCCACGTCCAGACATTTCGAGTTAGTTTAGTTCAGTAACACCTTACACGAGCAAATGTTAATGATAATATGGCCAAAATTTTATTCGACCTCCTATTTATCGACTCTAACCCCACCAATCCCCGAGACCGATAGTTCGGGGGCGTGGCCATGTTAGATGCGAGCGTTTAAAACGGATCCCAAAGGTGCCTCTTTTTTTACTTTCGACATCGCATTCGACCGACACAGAATGCCACCGAAGACTAGCGGAAAGGCCGCCAAAAAGGCCGGAAAAGCCCAGAAAAACATCTCCAAAAATGACAAGAAAAAGAAGAAGAGGAGGAAGGAATCGTACGCAATCTACATTTACAAAGTGTTGAAACAAGTACATCCCGACACCGGTATCTCGAGCAAAGCCATGAGCATCATGAACAGCTTCGTCAACGACATCTTCGAGAGAATCGCCGCCGAAGCTTCCCGTTTGGCTCACTACAACAAAAGATCGACCATCACCAGTAGGGAAATCCAGACTGCGGTGCGTCTTTTGTTGCCCGGTGAATTGGCCAAGCACGCCGTCAGCGAAGGCACGAAAGCCGTGACCAAATACACCAGCTCGAAATAAGCTGTGCTGTGTCTGCTGATAAATCATAAAACGGTTCTTTTCAGAACCACAATTTTTGTAAAAAAAAAAAAGCATTTACCCAGTCATCATCAGTCTACCATATACCAATATTAATTTTTTTTTTTGCAAATCGTTTGGACTTTTTACGATTTTTTTTTAATTTTTAATAATTGTACAGTACAAACCAATCTCTAGAAATTTGGGCGTAGAAAAGAAAAATTAAAAAAAAAGATTTTACCGAATTTTTGCGATTCTATAAGATCGATTCAAAGAAAAAAAAAGAATCGATAGTGAAAAGATCGACAGTAAAAAAAAAAAAATCGATTAATTTTATTAAAATTACCGATCTTTCCGAAAATTCTATTAAAAGTCGGTTTCCCTGAATCAAATATGGTAGGACTTTAACTTTTTTGTTTTGCAAATAATAATCATGATTTACAAAATAACGAACAATAATTATTATTATCATTATTATTATTATTATTATTATTATTATTATTAATATAAAAACAATGATGATGATGATGATGATGATACAATAATAATAATAATAATAATAATAATAATAATAATAATAATAATAATAATAATAATAATAAAAATAATAATAATAATAATAGAAGCGGAATAATATTTTTCATTAACGAATAAAAAACGTCCTGTCGAATTAAATGCGGAAAGAAAGTTGCTGCAGGCCGTTACTTAACGATTTTAACAATTCAGTGCGCAGGGCGATGTTTCGGGAAAACCCGAACTTTAGAAATAAAAAACGATTCATGCGAACGACCGACTGACCTTATCCGGGATCAAGAGATCAGTTATAAAAAAAAAAGTCAGTAACTTTTCAATTGCGCCAATACTGACTATTTTTAGGTCAAGATATCACAAGTTTTGACGCGACGTGACAAGTAAGAAGTGCTATCTCCTCGAAGATCGCACCCGTGGAAATTTAGTTTTTTTTTCTTTCGAATAAGTTTGATAATCGAAGTCATCTTTAGCCCATAACATTGCATTTGTCCCGGTACCGACTACGGGCCGGGCGCAGAAATTTCCACGTTCTCCTGGTGTTGCAAACCGTTTGCCGGTTCAGCCGACACGCTCGCGCTCGACACCTATTTCCATTTGAAATATCGCCCTCAACGGTATGATGGCCGCACATTTCCAATCTGGACACTTCAGCCTTTCGGTCCGCGCCCTCCGGAAAATTGCATTTCCGTGCTGGCGGGCCGATGCGACGCCGAAAAGCTGGACGTCGATGTTCAAACTATGGGAACTCCATCTTTCGACGGCGTTTCGACAAAGCTCTCGGTCAAACAGACGATCCGCGTTCGATCCGGGCGACAGATGAAAGCCCTCACCGTCCACCTCGGCCGAGGACGGCACCTCTGGAGTCCCGCCGTTCCCACAGATTGACCCCGAGCGGGACCCTGCGAACGCGGTGCCATCACGAAAGAAGCCGGGCCTGCCGCCAGAGTCGAGTACGCTCGTTCAGTCCCCCGTCCGTTCGCTCCGATACGGTCAAAACACTTGGCGAAATGAGAATTTATATACATTCTCGCCGAGTGTAACCAGATCGACAGATTTTTTTCCGAAAAATAACCCACTGTCATGGCCGATACCGAAAATCAAGCTTCCGCCGTTGCTGCTCAGGCCCAGACACCCACGAAGAAGGAGAAGAAAGTGCCTAATCCTCGCGCGAAGCCGACACATCCGCCAACCTCCGAAATGGTAAACAACGCGATCAAAGCGTTGAAAGAACGCGGAGGTTCCTCATTACAGGCGATCAAAAAATACCTGGTTTCCAACTACAAAGTCGACGCCGAAAAAGTGGCCCCCTTCATCAAGAAGTACCTGAAATCGGCCGTCGTCTCCGGAGCTTTGGTACAGACCAAGGGCAAGGGAGCGTCCGGATCGTTCAAGTTGGCCGCAGCAGCAACTGGTGGTGCCGCCAAGAAGGCCGAGAAAAAGACGACCGCCAGCAGGGCCAAAAAATCTCCGGCCAAACGTGGCGGCGCCGCCGCCGCCGCGTCCACCGACAAACCGAAGACCGCCAAGAAAGCTGCAACACCCAAAGCGAAGAAGGCCGAGAAAAAGACCGCAGTCGCAGCCAAGGCAAAAAAGGCCGTGGCCGAGAAAAAACCCGTGGCCAAGACTGCAGCCGCCGCCGCCGCCGCGAAACCCACCAAGTCTCCGTCGAAGGCGAAAAAATCAAACAAGGCCGGTCCGACCAAGAAACCGAAGGCACCCAAACCGAAAACCGCCAAATCTCCGGCCGCGTCGAAGGCCAAAAAAGCCGCCTCTCCCAAGAGAAAGAAGTGAACGGTCACCAAAGTTGTTGCACAAGCACCGATTCTACGACGTCGTGTTCGACATTAAATGGCCCTTTTCAGGGCCACAAATTTTATTCGGAGAAAAAAGAATCTTACATCAAACGTTGAAAATTTTTACCCACCTGATGCCCCTCGCCGCAATTTTTGAAAATGTTTACAGCGCGATATAGAAGAAGAACAAAGACGTATCTTGTATTAGTTTTTCTTTCGATCGCTCGTATTGGATAGCAGATTTTGCTGTTTTATAAATCCGAATTTTTACATATACTCTCGACATATTATTATTATTATTATTATTATTATTATTATTATTATTATTATTATTATTATTATTATTATTATTATTATAGTTGGAAATAGTGAGCGTTTGTAAAAAAGAAGAGACTATTACTTTGAGTTCGCAGATAGTTTGCACGGTTCTATCACGGTGAACATTTTAAAATTATCACAGGTAATATCACATAATAAATAAATAAATCACAAGGTGTAATGGACAAAGGTACTGTTCCATGAGTCTTTTTATATATATATATATATATATATATATACACACACACACACACACACACACACACACACACACACACACACACACACACACACACACACACACACACACACACACACACACACACACACACACACACACACACAGGGTTATTATTCTATTTAGAACGGAATAAGATAAGCTTGTAAGCTTTAAATATCAAATGTTTAACTATTCATTAAGAAAAGAAAAAAATCTTAAAAATTATTCATTTTTTTATTTTTTTTTTTTTGTTGTAATGTCTTGTGCATAAATATTGAAAAATTTAACCAGAAAATGATAAACAATTAGTCATAAAATGATAATACTGTTTTTATTCATGATTCGGAACTATATGTGCAAAATATCAAAAAATTAATTAAAAAAAAAATACTTCATCAGTTTTAAAGAAAAAAAAAAAGAAACAAAAAAATTTTTGAAAATTATACTTTTTGTTGTGTGATATAAATATTTCAAATTTGAAGCCTATATCTCGTCCCGTTTAAAAGTTACGGGTGATTTACCATTTAAAAGTCCAAACCCTGTGGATATTTACTAACATAATTGCCTAAGATTAAGCTCTTAAGCCGAAAATACCCAGGCTGATTGGAACCGAATAGTTTCTCGTTAGCGAATTTGACCTTTTAAGTAGGCAGGCATAACAGCAGGTACAGTCGCACAAAAAAAAAATTGATTCATAACATATAGGTTATTTGTGTGTAATAATAAATAATATCCGAAACAAACAAAACAATGGAAAAATAAAAGGTAACGTATCTTTTTCTCTGACCAAGCAATTTGTGGTTCTGAAAAGAACCGTTTTTTTTGTTGTGATTTTGTCGACTGGACGACCCTAAAGAAACGCAACTAAATTAAGCACGTTCTCCACGAATACGTCTGGCCAATTGGATGTCCTTGGGCATGATGGTGACACGTTTGGCGTGAATAGCGCACAAGTTGGTGTCTTCGAAAAGACCGACCAGGTAGGCCTCGCTGGCTTCCTGCAACGCCATGACGGCGGAGCTTTGGAAACGTAAATCGGTCTTGAAATCCTGTGCGATTTCACGCACCAAACGTTGGAATGGCAATTTTCTGATCAGCAATTCGGTACTTTTCTGGTAACGACGAATTTCACGAAGAGCGACGGTTCCTGGCCTGTAACGATGTGGTTTTTTCACACCGCCGGTGGCAGGTGCGCTTTTACGCGCCGCCTTGGTGGCCAACTGCTTGCGAGGAGCCTTTCCTCCGGTCGATTTACGAGCAGTCTGCTTGGTACGAGCCATCACGAATAATATTCACACAACGAAGTTGAACTGAAAATAATGCCAGCAGAGAGGACGCTCTATCTTTATAAACTACAGCCAACCGTACATCGCTCCGATTGGTTCGGGGAAACCGGAGAGGCGGAGTCCACCGAAAGTCAATAAATAGGCACATTTTCCACAGAAAGTTCACACAGTTTAGCTGCTTCGATTCGAGTTTAGTCACATTTGTTGCTTTGCTTCTTGATAGTTCAAAATGACCGGTCGTGGTAAAGGAGGAAAAGGTTTAGGCAAAGGGGGTGCCAAACGTCATCGTAAAGTGTTGCGTGATAACATCCAAGGTATCACCAAACCTGCCATCAGAAGGTTGGCACGTCGTGGTGGAGTGAAACGTATTTCCGGTCTGATCTACGAAGAAACCCGCGGTGTATTAAAGGTTTTCCTAGAAAATGTCATCAGGGACGCCGTCACCTACACCGAGCACGCCAAAAGGAAGACGGTCACCGCAATGGACGTCGTCTATGCTCTGAAACGTCAAGGACGTACCTTGTACGGATTCGGAGGTTAAAACCAACGTTGACAAAAACGAAAACACAAAGAAAAACGGTTCTTTTCAGAACCACAAGTTCTCTCATCAGAGAAAAGGAATTTACCCTTGCCCAATGTTTTGTTTAATTTCAGCCGTATAAAATAAAATAAATGTGTACGAGTGTATGTACCTACCTCTGTTGACATTTTACATCAGTACCTACGTAATATGGATAAATCGAGAAATGCGAGAATTAAAATCCGATTAGAGGGAATTCCAAATCAGGGGATGATGCATGCTCTGACCGGCTGTAATGCAAGAATCTTCGCAAAAAAAAAAAACGTCCAAACGAAAACAAAAAAGGGGCAACGGCACGCGGTGTTCCCAAGCGGTCACCCATCCAAGTACTAACCGCGCCCGACTTTGCTTGGCTTCAGTGATCGGACGAGAACTGGCATTCTCAAAGTGGTATGGTCGTTGCCGTAAAAATCAGAAAGTCAAAAAAAAGTCGCGGATTCCGCGGGTCCGATTTGGGGTGCGGCACAATAATAATCGATGGTTTAAAAAAAAATTTTTTCGAATTTTTTTTTTCAATTTTTTTTTTCTATCAATTTTCGTTTGGAACGAAAAAGTCCAAACTTTTTTTTTTTTTTTTTTTTTTTTTTAATTTTTTTTCTTCAAATTTCGAGTTGGATTGTAATTGAAGAAGAACGAAAGGAGATGTCTTAACAGGTCGACTGCCGATCAATTTCGAAAAAAAAATTTAACGCTTTTTTTTACGTTTCCGGAGTTTTTATATCCAAAAAAATATGATTTCCGTAAAATTACAAAAAAATTCTGTCTGTCTGTGTGTCCGGGAAATTTGTGACCACGAGAACTCAAGAACGCTTCGGGCTAAAGACTTGAAATTTTGAACATAGGTTGATTGATTATCCAAAGTTGTAGGCTTTTTTTAAAAAAAAACAAAGTTTTCGTTTTTGATTTAACAGGGGAAAGCACTATTTTGTTGGCGGCGGTATTTTTTTTTTTAGTTCTTCTAGATACCAGTTCGTTCGACGTGCATCCTTATATCTAAGACTCACCTCGAAGAGGCGGCACCTATTCGGCTCGTTTGGACTTGCTTGTGACTTCTTATCAATCACTTCTGGCAAGCACTTACAAACACAAAAAAAAGTACCGTGTGTACGGTGAACACTATATTCGTGAAAAAACACCGTACTGACGTACGTACGGTGTTAGACACTAATCACCTCACCGTGTGTACGGTGAACACTACCAAGTGCCGTGTGTACGGTAAATATCCATAAAACCAAGTACCGTGAATACTATATCTTTGTGCACAACAAACACCGTATGTACGGTGGCAGACAAACAGTAATTACCGTGTGTTACGGTAAACAGTCCAAATCAAACACTACCGAGTGGACGTACGTCACCGATATTCGTGACATCACTCACACACTAAGTGTACCGTATGTACGGCATATACCTACTACACTTGAACAACACACTACGGAAGCAGTAAATTCTTTTTATACAGTAAACAAATTGTGGCCCTGAGAAGGGCCGTTCTATGCTGTTGTGTGTTTTTTTTTTTGATGATGATTCTCCAACAGTTTAAGCCTTCTTTTCGGTCTTCTTTGGCAAGAGAACGGCTTGGATGTTGGGAAGCACACCACCCTGGGCAATGGTGACGCCGGAGAGAAGTTTGTTCAACTCTTCGTCGTTCCTTATGGCCAGTTGCAAATGACGGGGAATGATACGGGTCTTCTTGTTGTCGCGGGCTGCGTTTCCGGCCAACTCCAAAACTTCGGCCGCGAGATACTCCATCACGGCGGCCAAGTATACCGGAGCTCCGGCACCTACACGTTCGGCGTAGTTACCTTTGCGAAGCAAACGATGGATACGACCGACGGGAAACTGTAGTCCGGCTCTGTTCGAACGGGACTTTGCCTTTCCCTTCACTTTTCCACCTTTTCCACGTCCAGACATTTCGAGTTAGTTTAGTTCAGTAACACCTTACACGAGCAAATGTTAATGATAATATGGCCAAAATTTTATTCGACCTCCTATTTATCGACTCTAACCCCACCAATCCCCGAGACCGATAGTTCGGGGGCGTGGCCATGTTAGATGCGAGCGTTTAAAACGGATCCCAAAGGTGCCTCTTTTTTTACTTTCGACATCGCATTCGACCGACACAGAATGCCACCGAAGACTAGCGGAAAGGCCGCCAAAAAGGCCGGAAAAGCCCAGAAAAACATCTCCAAAAATGACAAGAAAAAGAAGAAGAGGAGGAAGGAATCGTACGCAATCTACATTTACAAAGTGTTGAAACAAGTACATCCCGACACCGGTATCTCGAGCAAAGCCATGAGCATCATGAACAGCTTCGTCAACGACATCTTCGAGAGAATCGCCGCCGAAGCTTCCCGTTTGGCTCACTACAACAAAAGATCGACCATCACCAGTAGGGAAATCCAGACTGCGGTGCGTCTTTTGTTGCCCGGTGAATTGGCCAAGCACGCCGTCAGCGAAGGCACGAAAGCCGTGACCAAATACACCAGCTCGAAATAAGCTGTGCTGTGTCTGCTGATAAATCATAAAACGGTTCTTTTCAGAACCACAATTTTTGTAAAAAAAAAAAAGCATTTACCCAGTCATCATCAGTCTACCATATACCAATATTAATTTTTTTTTTTGCAAATCGTTTGGACTTTTTACGATTTTTTTTTAATTTTTAATAATTGTACAGTACAAACCAATCTCTAGAAATTTGGGCGTAGAAAAGAAAAATTAAAAAAAAAGATTTTACCGAATTTTTGCGATTCTATAAGATCGATTCAAAGAAAAAAAAAGAATCGATAGTGAAAAGATCGACAGTAAAAAAAAAAAAATCGATTAATTTTATTAAAATTACCGATCTTTCCGAAAATTCTATTAAAAGTCGGTTTCCCTGAATCAAATATGGTAGGACTTTAACTTTTTTGTTTTGCAAATAATAATCATGATTTACAAAATAACGAACAATAATTATTATTATCATTATTATTATTATTATTATTATTATTATTATTAATATAAAAACAATGATGATGATGATGATGATGATACAATAATAATAATAATAATAATAATAATAATAATAATAATAATAATAATAATAATAATAATAATAAAAATAATAATAATAATAATAGAAGCGGAATAATATTTTTCATTAACGAATAAAAAACGTCCTGTCGAATTAAATGCGGAAAGAAAGTTGCTGCAGGCCGTTACTTAACGATTTTAACAATTCAGTGCGCAGGGCGATGTTTCGGGAAAACCCGAACTTTAGAAATAAAAAACGATTCATGCGAACGACCGACTGACCTTATCCGGGATCAAGAGATCAGTTATAAAAAAAAAAGTCAGTAACTTTTCAATTGCGCCAATACTGACTATTTTTAGGTCAAGATATCACAAGTTTTGACGCGACGTGACAAGTAAGAAGTGCTATCTCCTCGAAGATCGCACCCGTGGAAATTTAGTTTTTTTTTCTTTCGAATAAGTTTGATAATCGAAGTCATCTTTAGCCCATAACATTGCATTTGTCCCGGTACCGACTACGGGCCGGGCGCAGAAATTTCCACGTTCTCCTGGTGTTGCAAACCGTTTGCCGGTTCAGCCGACACGCTCGCGCTCGACACCTATTTCCATTTGAAATATCGCCCTCAACGGTATGATGGCCGCACATTTCCAATCTGGACACTTCAGCCTTTCGGTCCGCGCCCTCCGGAAAATTGCATTTCCGTGCTGGCGGGCCGATGCGACGCCGAAAAGCTGGACGTCGATGTTCAAACTATGGGAACTCCATCTTTCGACGGCGTTTCGACAAAGCTCTCGGTCAAACAGACGATCCGCGTTCGATCCGGGCGACAGATGAAAGCCCTCACCGTCCACCTCGGCCGAGGACGGCACCTCTGGAGTCCCGCCGTTCCCACAGATTGACCCCGAGCGGGACCCTGCGAACGCGGTGCCATCACGAAAGAAGCCGGGCCTGCCGCCAGAGTCGAGTACGCTCGTTCAGTCCCCCGTCCGTTCGCTCCGATACGGTCAAAACACTTGGCGAAATGAGAATTTATATACATTCTCGCCGAGTGTAACCAGATCGACAGATTTTTTTCCGAAAAATAACCCACTGTCATGGCCGATACCGAAAATCAAGCTTCCGCCGTTGCTGCTCAGGCCCAGACACCCACGAAGAAGGAGAAGAAAGTGCCTAATCCTCGCGCGAAGCCGACACATCCGCCAACCTCCGAAATGGTAAACAACGCGATCAAAGCGTTGAAAGAACGCGGAGGTTCCTCATTACAGGCGATCAAAAAATACCTGGTTTCCAACTACAAAGTCGACGCCGAAAAAGTGGCCCCCTTCATCAAGAAGTACCTGAAATCGGCCGTCGTCTCCGGAGCTTTGGTACAGACCAAGGGCAAGGGAGCGTCCGGATCGTTCAAGTTGGCCGCAGCAGCAACTGGTGGTGCCGCCAAGAAGGCCGAGAAAAAGACGACCGCCAGCAGGGCCAAAAAATCTCCGGCCAAACGTGGCGGCGCCGCCGCCGCCGCGTCCACCGACAAACCGAAGACCGCCAAGAAAGCTGCAACACCCAAAGCGAAGAAGGCCGAGAAAAAGACCGCAGTCGCAGCCAAGGCAAAAAAGGCCGTGGCCGAGAAAAAACCCGTGGCCAAGACTGCAGCCGCCGCCGCCGCCGCGAAACCCACCAAGTCTCCGTCGAAGGCGAAAAAATCAAACAAGGCCGGTCCGACCAAGAAACCGAAGGCACCCAAACCGAAAACCGCCAAATCTCCGGCCGCGTCGAAGGCCAAAAAAGCCGCCTCTCCCAAGAGAAAGAAGTGAACGGTCACCAAAGTTGTTGCACAAGCACCGATTCTACGACGTCGTGTTCGACATTAAATGGCCCTTTTCAGGGCCACAAATTTTATTCGGAGAAAAAAGAATCTTACATCAAACGTTGAAAATTTTTACCCACCTGATGCCCCTCGCCGCAATTTTTGAAAATGTTTACAGCGCGATATAGAAGAAGAACAAAGACGTATCTTGTATTAGTTTTTCTTTCGATCGCTCGTATTGGATAGCAGATTTTGCTGTTTTATAAATCCGAATTTTTACATATACTCTCGACATATTATTATTATTATTATTATTATTATTATTATTATTATTATTATTATTATTATTATTATTATTATTATTATTATAGTTGGAAATAGTGAGCGTTTGTAAAAAAGAAGAGACTATTACTTTGAGTTCGCAGATAGTTTGCACGGTTCTATCACGGTGAACATTTTAAAATTATCACAGGTAATATCACATAATAAATAAATAAATCACAAGGTGTAATGGACAAAGGTACTGTTCCATGAGTCTTTTTATATATATATATATATATATATATATACACACACACACACACACACACACACACACACACACACACACACACACACACACACACACACACACACACACACACACACACACACACACACACACACACACAGGGTTATTTATTATTCTATTTAGAACGGAATAAGATAAGCTTGTAAGCTTTAAATATCAAATGTTTAACTATTCATTAAGAAAAGAAAAAAATCTTAAAAATTATTCATTTTTTTATTTTTTTTTTTTTGTTGTAATGTCTTGTGCATAAATATTGAAAAATTTAACCAGAAAATGATAAACAATTAGTCATAAAATGATAATACTGTTTTTATTCATGATTCGGAACTATATGTGCAAAATATCAAAAAATTAATTAAAAAAAAAATACTTCATCAGTTTTAAAGAAAAAAAAAAAGAAACAAAAAAATTTTTGAAAATTATACTTTTTGTTGTGTGATATAAATATTTCAAATTTGAAGCCTATATCTCGTCCCGTTTAAAAGTTACGGGTGATTTACCATTTAAAAGTCCAAACCCTGTGGATATTTACTAACATAATTGCCTAAGATTAAGCTCTTAAGCCGAAAATACCCAGGCTGATTGGAACCGAATAGTTTCTCGTTAGCGAATTTGACCTTTTAAGTAGGCAGGCATAACAGCAGGTACAGTCGCACAAAAAAAAAATTGATTCATAACATATAGGTTATTTGTGTGTAATAATAAATAATATCCGAAACAAACAAAACAATGGAAAAATAAAAGGTAACGTATCTTTTTCTCTGACCAAGCAATTTGTGGTTCTGAAAAGAACCGTTTTTTTTGTTGTGATTTTGTCGACTGGACGACCCTAAAGAAACGCAACTAAATTAAGCACGTTCTCCACGAATACGTCTGGCCAATTGGATGTCCTTGGGCATGATGGTGACACGTTTGGCGTGAATAGCGCACAAGTTGGTGTCTTCGAAAAGACCGACCAGGTAGGCCTCGCTGGCTTCCTGCAACGCCATGACGGCGGAGCTTTGGAAACGTAAATCGGTCTTGAAATCCTGTGCGATTTCACGCACCAAACGTTGGAATGGCAATTCTGATCAGCAATTCGGTACTTTTCTGGTAACGACGAATTTCACGAAGAGCGACGGTTCCTGGCCTGTAACGATGTGGTTTTTTCACACCGCCGGTGGCAGGTGCGCTTTTACGCGCCGCCTTGGTGGCCAACTGCTTGCGAGGAGGCCTTTCCTCCGGTCGATTTACGAGCAGTCTGCTTGGTACGAGCCATCACGAATAATATTCACACAACGAAGTTGAACTGAAAATAATGCCAGCAGAGAGGACGCTCTATCTTTATAAACTACAGCCAACCGTACATCGCTCCGATTGGTTCGGGGAAACCGGAGAGGCGGAGTCCACCGAAAGTCAATAAATAGGCACATTTTCCACAGAAAGTTCACACAGTTTAGCTGCTTCGATTCGAGTTTAGTCACATTTGTTGCTTTGCTTCTTGATAGTTCAAAATGACCGGTCGTGGTAAAGGAGGAAAAGGTTTAGGCAAAGGGGGTGCCAAACGTCATCGTAAAGTGTTGCGTGATAACATCCAAGGTATCACCAAACCTGCCATCAGAAGGTTGGCACGTCGTGGTGGAGTGAAACGTATTTCCGGTCTGATCTACGAAGAAACCCGCGGTGTATTAAAGGTTTTCCTAGAAAATGTCATCAGGGACGCCGTCACCTACACCGAGCACGCCAAAAGGAAGACGGTCACCGCAATGGACGTCGTCTATGCTCTGAAACGTCAAGGACGTACCTTGTACGGATTCGGAGGTTAAAACCAACGTTGACAAAAACGAAAACACAAAGAAAAACGGTTCTTTTCAGAACCACAAGTTCTCTCATCAGAGAAAAGGAATTTACCCTTGCCCAATGTTTTGTTTAATTTCAGCCGTATAAAATAAAATAAATGTGTACGAGTGTATGTACCTACCTCTGTTGACATTTTACATCAGTACCTACGTAATATGGATAAATCGAGAAATGCGAGAATTAAAATCCGATTAGAGGGAATTCCAAATCAGGGGATGATGCATGCTCTGACCGGCTGTAATGCAAGAATCTTCGCAAAAAAAAACGTCCAAACGAAAACAAAAAAGGGGCAACGGCACGCGGTGTTCCCAAGCGGTCACCCATCCAAGTACTAACCGCGCCCGACTTTGCTTGGCTTCAGTGATCGGACGAGAACTGGCATTCTCAAAGTGGTATGGTCGTTGCCGTAAAAATCAGAAAGTCAAAAAAAAGTCGCGGATTCCGCGGGTCCGATTTGGGGTGCGGCACAATAATAATCGATGTGGTTTAAAAAAAAATTTTTTCGAATTTTTTTTTTCAATTTTTTTTTTCTATCAATTTTCGTTTGGAACGAAAAAGTCCAAACTTTTTTTTTTTTTTTTTTTTTTTTTTAATTTTTTTTCTTCAAATTTCGAGTTGGATTGTAATTGAAGAAGAACGAAAGGAGATGTCTTAACAGGTCGACTGCCGATCAATTTCGAAAAAAAAATTTAACGCTTTTTTTTACGTTTCCGGAGTTTTTATATCCAAAAAAATATGATTTCCGTAAAATTACAAAAAAATTCTGTCTGTCTGTGTGTCCGGGAAATTTGTGACCACGAGAACTCAAGAACGCTTCGGGCTAAAGACTTGAAATTTTGAACATAGGTTGATTGATTATCCAAAGTTGTAGGCTTTTTTTAAAAAAAAACAAAGTTTTCGTTTTTGATTTAACAGGGGAAAGCACTATTTTGTTGGCGGCGGTATTTTTTTTTTTAGTTCTTCTAGATACCAGTTCGTTCGACGTGCATCCTTATATCTAAGACTCACCTCGAAGAGGCGGCACCTATTCGGCTCGTTTGGACTTGCTTGTGACTTCTTATCAATCACTTCTGGCAAGCACTTACAAACACAAAAAAAAGTACCGTGTGTACGGTGAACACTATATTCGTGAAAAAACACCGTACTGACGTACGTACGGTGTTAGACACTAATCACCTCACCGTGTGTACGGTGAACACTACCAAGTGCCGTGTGTACGGTAAATATCCATAAAACCAAGTACCGTGAATACTATATCTTTGTGCACAACAAACACCGTATGTACGGTGGCAGACAAACAGTAATTACCGTGTGTTACGGTAAACAGTCCAAATCAAACACTACCGAGTGGACGTACGTCACCGATATTCGTGACATCACTCACACACTAAGTGTACCGTATGTACGGCATATACCTACTACACTTGAACAACACACTACGGAAGCAGTAAATTCTTTTTATACAGTAAACAAATTGTGGCCCTGAGAAGGGCCGTTCTATGCTGTTGTGTGTTTTTTTTTTTGATGATGATTCTCCAACAGTTTAAGCCTTCTTTTCGGTCTTCTTTGGCAAGAGAACGGCTTGGATGTTGGGAAGCACACCACCCTGGGCAATGGTGACGCCGGAGAGAAGTTTGTTCAACTCTTCGTCGTTCCTTATGGCCAGTTGCAAATGACGGGGAATGATACGGGTCTTCTTGTTGTCGCGGGCTGCGTTTCCGGCCAACTCCAAAACTTCGGCCGCGAGATACTCCATCACGGCGGCCAAGTATACCGGAGCTCCGGCACCTACACGTTCGGCGTAGTTACCTTTGCGAAGCAAACGATGGATACGACCGACGGGAAACTGTAGTCCGGCTCTGTTCGAACGGGACTTTGCCTTTCCCTTCACTTTTCCACCTTTTCCACGTCCAGACATTTCGAGTTAGTTTAGTTCAGTAACACCTTACACGAGCAAATGTTAATGATAATATGGCCAAAATTTTTTTTTTTTTTATTTGTTTGGGTCTTTAAGAGACAGGCGCAGCCTATGGCTCATTTATCTAAAAAAATATTTAATCTGAATTGAAAGTTGGGGCAGTGAGTCTATGCTCACTGATGCGAGTTGCATCTGTCATAATTTGGGGGGAGTGAGTCTCTGCTCACTGATGCGAGTTGCATCTGTCATAATTTGGCGCTGTGGAGTGGGTGGGAGGGGGATGGGGAGGGATGTGATAGGGAGAGGAGGGATGTGCGGGAGGAGTGAGACTATCTCACTGATGCTGGGAATGCATCTGTCCTGTATTAGTGGGTACCATTACTGGTTGAGGACGTTCTTGATCTTTTTGTGAGTGTTGTGTATTTCATGATCGTAATCTAGAAAGTTTGAGATGAGGGGGTTTGGGTGATCTAAATTGTCTTGTATAAAAGACGTGCTGTAGCGGATGATTTCCGTTTTTAGGAGGGGCATTTCGAGATCTCTGTGTATCTGGTTGTTCCTCATGAACCAGGGGGCATCGAGGCATATTCTGAGTGCCTTGTTTTGGAAGGCCTGAAGTTTTGCTGAGAGCGTTTTGTTAAGGGTGATTTTATTCCAGGCTGGGGCTCCGTAAAGAAGTACCGGCTTTAGGGTTTGGTTGTAGAGAAGAAGTTTGTTTTTAATGGATAGGGGACTCTTTCTGCCTATTAAGGGATAGAGTTTGGAGAGGCGGCAATTTGCTATTTGGAGGGTGATTTTGACGTGCTGATCCCACGTCAAGTTTTTGGAGATTGTAATGCCGAGGTATTTGGCATGGTTTTCCCAGTTAATGGGGTGGCCATTTATCTGAATGGGTTGGGGTGGGCCTCTTCTAATCCTAGAGATTAGGATGCCTTTGGTTTTATTGGCGTTTACTTTGATTTTCCATTTGGAGAACCATTTGATTAGGGCATCCATTTGGCGCTGGAGGGCGATATGGATGCGCTGGGGGTTTCTGGCTTTTGCTAGGATGCCGGTGTCATCGGCGAACAGGGCTAGTTCAGTGCCCTGAGTTTTTGGAATATCTGCCGTAAAGAGGTTGTACAGAAGGGGGGATAGTGGGGAACCTTGTGGAACTCCAGCTCTGATTCGGCGGGTGTTGGACTTACAGTCGCCTATTTTTATCTGAAAATCTCTGCCTTTGAGGAAGGAGGCTATGAGTTTGGTGATGCCTGGGGGGAGGCCGAGAAAGTGGAGTTTGGCTACAAGACCTTTGTGCCAAACCTTATCGAAGGCTTTTGCGATGTCCAGGAGGATCAGTCCCGCGGCTTCGCGCCTATTTAGTCCGTCCGTTACAGAGTCTACCAGGCGAGCTACCTGGTGGACTGTGGAGTGTCTGCTTCGGAAGCCGAATTGCTCATTTGGAAGGAGATTTAGTTCTTCAACTAGAGTTTGAAGTCTGGTTAGTATGACTTTCTCGGCTATTTTGCCTAGGGAGGAAAGGAGGCTTATGGGGCGGTAGCTTTCAGCAAAAGTTGGATTTTGTCCGGGTTTTTTGATTACTATTACGTCTGCGTTTTTCCAGGGCTTTGGAAAGTGGCGCAGTCTGAGCATTGCGTTAACAATGTTAACGATTTCCATAATGGTTTTCCGGGGGAGTATTTTAAGAATTTTATTCGGTATTTGGTCGGGACCGGGGGCTTTCCTTTTTGGGAGATTTTTGATGATGCGTTTGATTTCCTCGGGGGATGTGGGGGTGATAATGTCGTTTTCAACTTGGTTAGTGACTCTATTATAGATGTGGTTTATGTCTCTTTCATGCATGAGTTGCTCGTAGTTCTCGTCGTCCGAGTCGGGCTCGGAGTCGGTCTCTGATTCGGAGTCGGAGTCGGGGGGGATTGGAGGGTTTGGTTGAAATTGTTTCCGCATTGCGTCAGCAAATGCTTCGGCTTTTTCGGGGGTGGAGTAGACGACTCCTCTTTCGCCGTGAATTGGGGGCATGCCTCGTTGGTGGTCGAGGGATAGGGTTTTGGCCATTCTCCAAAGTGATCTATCCTGGGGGTTGAGTGACTTTATTTTTCCCTCCCAGCGGGAATTTGCTAGTACGTTTAGTCGGTCTTTGACTTCCTGGGTAAGTCTGTTTGCTTCGCGTTTGATATGGGGGTCTTGGAGGGTGCGTGCACGACGAAGAAGTCGGTTTTTCTCTCTGATTAAGTCTTTGAGATCTCGGGGGAGGTCCTGTGGGTTTTGGATATCTACTTTTTTGATTAATTTGGCGCTGTCCATTGCGGATTTTATGGTATTGGTGAGGGTGGTTACTGCAATATCTAGTTCTTGGACGGAATTTATTGAATTGATTTTGGTGTTGCTTTCTAGGAGTTCGGATATATAGGAGAAGTTGTAAACGGTTTTTTTGGTGTGGTTTGCGGTTGGTATGCCTCCTGCCGTGATAATGATTGGAAGGTGGTCGGAGCTTAGTTCGTGTCTTAGTTCGATGTTAATGTTTAGTGTCGTGTTTTTATACAAAACGATGTCAAGGATGTCAGGAAGGCCGTGGCCATAGTGGGTTGGGGAATCGGGTGCGGTAACCATTATATGGTTACGTTGTAATATTTCGTAAAGCCTACGGCCGTTGGCCGTAGTTGTTCTAGAGTGCCAAAGGGCGTGTTTGCAATTCAAGTCTCCGGCTAGGATTGTTGGATGATTGTCGTTAAAGTAGCCTTCGAAGTCGGCGGGTCTGACCTCCTTATTTGGGGGTTTGTAGAGGGACACGATCCTGAATTTGGAATTGTCGTGCATGTTGACGAATATGGAGGTAGTTTCGACTTGGTCGCTTTGTGTGGGGGGCGCATGAAGAAGATCGTGAGATATGTGTTTTTTGATATAGATTGCTGTGCCTCCTTTGCGGTCCTGGAGTCTATCGTTACGGTAGCAGGAATAGTTGGGTATGGTACCCCTATGATGTGGTTTAAGACCAGTCTCTTGGATGAGGGCTATATCTATTTGATTTTCGTGTAGAAATTCTATGAGTTCCGGTTTTTTTGAATTGAGGCTATCAGCGTTCCAGGTGACTATTTTAAGGGCTCTGGGTTTTGTTTGTCTAGACATTTTGGGGGCCTAGATTGGGTAATTGAAGGGAGCCAAAAGCCTGCATGAAGCTGGCGAATTCTTGCATGAAGGTGTGGATTTTTGAAATTTGGGATTGATCAAAAATATTGGGGGGATTTGCACTGGGACCTGGGGCTGCCTTGGGTTGTTGTGGGGTGGCGGCGTTGGTTGCCTTTTGGGCGTAGGAGATGCCCGGGGTGAATTTTTGGGTTGGGGGTATGACCCTTGTACGGGTTGGAGCGATGTTTGATGGGTGTTTGGGGCATTTATGATAGTTTGCCGTGTGGGGGCCCAGGCAGTTGGCGCATTTTGCGTCCGTGTGACGGGGTTTTTCACACTTTGTTGTGTGGTGGTCTTGTGCGCATTTTACGCATTTGGCCGGGGCGTTGCAATTGGCCTGGGAGTGGCCGAAGAGTTGGCATTTGTGACATTGCCTGAATTTGGGTTTATAGGTCTGGCTTTCGACCTTTATGACTAGGTGTAGAAGCCTAGTCTCTTTAAATATGGGGTGCTGTTGTCCTGTCACCTTGGGAAGGATGACTAGGATCAGGGGCATGGGGGTCTTGTCTTTAGTGCGCGTCATTCTCGCGACTGACGTGGGGAGGTAGCCACGCTCGATAAGAGCGGCTTGGACGTCTGCGACGTCTATCTGGGTGGGGATTCCCCGGATTACGGCGTGGATTGCCTTGTCCTCCGGGAGGGTAAAACTATGATAGGGAATTTTTTCGGTGTCTAAGTGCCTAGTGACTTTGCGGAAGTCGTCACTGGTCTGGGTGCGAATTTGCACTCCTTCGGAGGTATTTTTCGCGTGGAGGATGTTTACTTTTTGGGAGTTGAAGTGGCGGGACAAGGCTAGCCATTTTTCAGGGGCTCGAATGATGATGGGGGGGATTTTGGGGGTTTTGTGGGCTTCCTGGTCGGGGGGGGTTCCTGGGCCAGTAGCTTGGGTTTTTGGGTTTACAGGGGCCGTAACGGGGGGTTGGGGCCCTGAGCCGGAGGGGTTAGCGACTTCTTCGGAGGCAGTCGCTTTGCCGGGGGTTTTTTGGGTCTTAGCGGGTTTTTCTTCTAGGTCTGAATTTAATTTGTGTTTCCTTCTGCGCCGGTTTAAGCGCTTGCGCGGGGAGGCAAGGGGGGACCGGACTGAGTCCGAATCAGTCTCTACTACGGACATGTCCGTTTCGAAATGATCGGGGGCATCGGAGAGCTCTTGGGTGGGAGTTTGGGTTTTTTGGGATAAGAGTGTCCCTATTTGAGAGGAGAGGCGGGAAATTTCCTCGCGGAGTCCATTGATGGTCTCGTTTGCGGTGGCTAGTTGTGTCTGAAGGAATACGAGCTGATTTTTATGTGATTCAGCCTGGATTTTATAGTGCTCTGTCTGGGCCTTGATTTGATCTTGGAAGTAGTCTGACATTTGTTGGTTCGGGAAGTTTGCCATGGTGGCGTCGATATTTTCAGCCATAGTGGTTTTTGAATTTCGAAGGGAAAAAATAGAAGTAGTGTTCTCGGGGGCCTGGGTGGCCCCGGGCGGGGGGGGGGTGTAGTGTTAAGCACTAATTGTTAGTGGTTGGGGTCTCAGGGAACCTTTAACACACCAAACCGCCAGCCTCAGCGGTTCGTGGGAATTGGCTTAAGTCCACAGTGTGAAAAGGGCTGCAACACTTAGCAAGCAAGCTTACAAGTGAGCATATGTTAGTTAGAATAATTATATACCAAAATAATCTTACTCAATGGAAATCTGCTGGGCGACGTCTGACCTCTTCACTGTCACTGTCCTGTAATTGTATATGGCCAAAATTTTATTCGACCTCCTATTTATCGACTCTAACCCCACCAATCCCCGAGACCGATAGTTCGGGGGCGTGGCCATGTTAGATGCGAGCGTTTAAAACGGATCCCAAAGGTGCCTCTTTTTTTTACTTTCGACATCGCATTCGACCGACACAGAATGCCACCGAAGACTAGCGGAAAGGCCGCCAAAAAGGCCGGAAAAGCCCAGAAAAACATCTCCAAAAATGACAAGAAAAAGAAGAAGAGGAGGAAGGAATCGTACGCAATCTACATTTACAAAGTGTTGAAACAAGTACATCCCGACACCGGTATCTCGAGCAAAGCCATGAGCATCATGAACAGCTTCGTCAACGACATCTTCGAGAGAATCGCCGCCGAAGCTTCCCGTTTGGCTCACTACAACAAAAGATCGACCATCACCAGTAGGGAAATCCAGACTGCGGTGCGTCTTTTGTTGCCCGGTGAATTGGCCAAGCACGCCGTCAGCGAAGGCACGAAAGCCGTGACCAAATACACCAGCTCGAAATAAGCTGTGCTGTGTCTGCTGATAAATCATAAAACGGTTCTTTTCAGAACCACAATTTTTGTAAAAAAAAAAAAAAAAGCATTTACCCAGTCATCATCAGTCTACCATATACCAATATTAATTTTTTTTTTTGCAAATCGTTTGGACTTTTTACGATTTTTTTTTAATTTTTAATAATTGTACAGTACAAACCAATCTCTAGAAATTTGGGCGTAGAAAAGAAAAATTAAAAAAAAAGATTTTACCGAATTTTTGCGATTCTATAAGATCGATTCAAAGAAAAAAAAAGAATCGATAGTGAAAAGATCGACAGTAAAAAAAAAAAAATCGATTAATTTTATTAAAATTACCGATCTTTCCGAAAATTCTATTAAAAGTCGGTTTCCCTGAATCAAATATGGTAGGACTTTAACTTTTTTGTTTTGCAAATAATAATCATGATTTACAAAATAACGAACAATAATTATTATTATCATTATTATTATTATTATTATTATTATTATTATTAATATAAAAACAATGATGATGATGATGATGATGATACAATAATAATAATAATAATAATAATAATAATAATAATAATAATAATAATAATAATAATAATAAAAATAATAATAATAATAATAGAAGCGGAATAATATTTTTCATTAACGAATAAAAAACGTCCTGTCGAATTAAATGCGGAAAGAAAGTTGCTGCAGGCCGTTACTTAACGATTTTAACAATTCAGTGCGCAGGGCGATGTTTCGGGAAAACCCGAACTTTAGAAATAAAAAACGATTCATGCGAACGACCGACTGACCTTATCCGGGATCAAGAGATCAGTTATAAAAAAAAAAGTCAGTAACTTTTCAATTGCGCCAATACTGACTATTTTTAGGTCAAGATATCACAAGTTTTGACGCGACGTGACAAGTAAGAAGTGCTATCTCCTCGAAGATCGCACCCGTGGAAATTTAGTTTTTTTTTCTTTCGAATAAGTTTGATAATCGAAGTCATCTTTAGCCCATAACATTGCATTTGTCCCGGTACCGACTACGGGCCGGGCGCAGAAATTTCCACGTTCTCCTGGTGTTGCAAACCGTTTGCCGGTTCAGCCGACACGCTCGCGCTCGACACCTATTTCCATTTGAAATATCGCCCTCAACGGTATGATGGCCGCACATTTCCAATCTGGACACTTCAGCCTTTCGGTCCGCGCCCTCCGGAAAATTGCATTTCCGTGCTGGCGGGCCGATGCGACGCCGAAAAGCTGGACGTCGATGTTCAAACTATGGGAACTCCATCTTTCGACGGCGTTTCGACAAAGCTCTCGGTCAAACAGACGATCCGCGTTCGATCCGGGCGACAGATGAAAGCCCTCACCGTCCACCTCGGCCGAGGACGGCACCTCTGGAGTCCCGCCGTTCCCACAGATTGACCCCGAGCGGGACCCTGCGAACGCGGTGCCATCACGAAAGAAGCCGGGCCTGCCGCCAGAGTCGAGTACGCTCGTTCAGTCCCCCGTCCGTTCGCTCCGATACGGTCAAAACACTTGGCGAAATGAGAATTTATATACATTCTCGCCGAGTGTAACCAGATCGACAGATTTTTTTCCGAAAAATAACCCACTGTCATGGCCGATACCGAAAATCAAGCTTCCGCCGTTGCTGCTCAGGCCCAGACACCCACGAAGAAGGAGAAGAAAGTGCCTAATCCTCGCGCGAAGCCGACACATCCGCCAACCTCCGAAATGGTAAACAACGCGATCAAAGCGTTGAAAGAACGCGGAGGTTCCTCATTACAGGCGATCAAAAAATACCTGGTTTCCAACTACAAAGTCGACGCCGAAAAAGTGGCCCCCTTCATCAAGAAGTACCTGAAATCGGCCGTCGTCTCCGGAGCTTTGGTACAGACCAAGGGCAAGGGAGCGTCCGGATCGTTCAAGTTGGCCGCAGCAGCAACTGGTGGTGCCGCCAAGAAGGCCGAGAAAAAGACGACCGCCAGCAGGGCCAAAAAATCTCCGGCCAAACGTGGCGGCGCCGCCGCCGCCGCGTCCACCGACAAACCGAAGACCGCCAAGAAAGCTGCAACACCCAAAGCGAAGAAGGCCGAGAAAAAGACCGCAGTCGCAGCCAAGGCAAAAAAGGCCGTGGCCGAGAAAAAACCCGTGGCCAAGACTGCAGCCGCCGCCGCCGCCGCGAAACCCACCAAGTCTCCGTCGAAGGCGAAAAAATCAAACAAGGCCGGTCCGACCAAGAAACCGAAGGCACCCAAACCGAAAACCGCCAAATCTCCGGCCGCGTCGAAGGCCAAAAAAGCCGCCTCTCCCAAGAGAAAGAAGTGAACGGTCACCAAAGTTGTTGCACAAGCACCGATTCTACGACGTCGTGTTCGACATTAAATGGCCCTTTTCAGGGCCACAAATTTTATTCGGAGAAAAAAGAATCTTACATCAAACGTTGAAAATTTTTACCCACCTGATGCCCCTCGCCGCAATTTTTGAAAATGTTTACAGCGCGATATAGAAGAAGAACAAAGACGTATCTTGTATTAGTTTTTCTTTCGATCGCTCGTATTGGATAGCAGATTTTGCTGTTTTATAAATCCGAATTTTTACATATACTCTCGACATATTATTATTATTATTATTATTATTATTATTATTATTATTATTATTATTATTATTATTATTATTATTATTATTATTATTATAGTTGGAAATAGTGAGCGTTTGTAAAAAAGAAGAGACTATTACTTTGAGTTCGCAGATAGTTTGCACGGTTCTATCACGGTGAACATTTTAAAATTATCACAGGTAATATCACATAATAAATAAATAAATCACAAGGTGTAATGGACAAAGGTACTGTTCCATGAGTCTTTTTATATATATATATATATATATATATATACACACACACACACACACACACACACACACACACACACACACACACACACACACACACACACACACACACACACACACACACACACACACACACACACACACACACAGGGTTATTATTCTATTTAGAACGGAATAAGATAAGCTTGTAAGCTTTAAATATCAAATGTTTAACTATTCATTAAGAAAAGAAAAAAATCTTAAAAATTATTCATTTTTTTATTTTTTTTTTTTTGTTGTAATGTCTTGTGCATAAATATTGAAAAATTTAACCAGAAAATGATAAACAATTAGTCATAAAATGATAATACTGTTTTTATTCATGATTCGGAACTATATGTGCAAAATATCAAAAAATTAATTAAAAAAAAAATACTTCATCAGTTTTAAAGAAAAAAAAAAAGAAACAAAAAAATTTTTGAAAATTATACTTTTTGTTGTGTGATATAAATATTTCAAATTTGAAGCCTATATCTCGTCCCGTTTAAAAGTTACGGGTGATTTACCATTTAAAAGTCCAAACCCTGTGGATATTTACTAACATAATTGCCTAAGATTAAGCTCTTAAGCCGAAAATACCCAGGCTGATTGGAACCGAATAGTTTCTCGTTAGCGAATTTGACCTTTTAAGTAGGCAGGCATAACAGCAGGTACAGTCGCACAAAAAAAAAATTGATTCATAACATATAGGTTATTTGTGTGTAATAATAAATAATATCCGAAACAAACAAAACAATGGAAAAATAAAAGGTAACGTATCTTTTTCTCTGACCAAGCAATTTGTGGTTCTGAAAAGAACCGTTTTTTTTGTTGTGATTTTGTCGACTGGACGACCCTAAAGAAACGCAACTAAATTAAGCACGTTCTCCACGAATACGTCTGGCCAATTGGATGTCCTTGGGCATGATGGTGACACGTTTGGCGTGAATAGCGCACAAGTTGGTGTCTTCGAAAAGACCGACCAGGTAGGCCTCGCTGGCTTCCTGCAACGCCATGACGGCGGAGCTTTGGAAACGTAAATCGGTCTTGAAATCCTGTGCGATTTCACGCACCAAACGTTGGAATGGCAATTTTCTGATCAGCAATTCGGTACTTTTCTGGTAACGACGAATTTCACGAAGAGCGACGGTTCCTGGCCTGTAACGATGTGGTTTTTTCACACCGCCGGTGGCAGGTGCGCTTTTACGCGCCGCCTTGGTGGCCAACTGCTTGCGAGGAGCCTTTCCTCCGGTCGATTTACGAGCAGTCTGCTTGGTACGAGCCATCACGAATAATATTCACACAACGAAGTTGAACTGAAAATAATGCCAGCAGAGAGGACGCTCTATCTTTATAAACTACAGCCAACCGTACATCGCTCCGATTGGTTCGGGGAAACCGGAGAGGCGGAGTCCACCGAAAGTCAATAAATAGGCACATTTTCCACAGAAAGTTCACACAGTTTAGCTGCTTCGATTCGAGTTTAGTCACATTTGTTGCTTTGCTTCTTGATAGTTCAAAATGACCGGTCGTGGTAAAGGAGGAAAAGGTTTAGGCAAAGGGGGTGCCAAACGTCATCGTAAAGTGTTGCGTGATAACATCCAAGGTATCACCAAACCTGCCATCAGAAGGTTGGCACGTCGTGGTGGAGTGAAACGTATTTCCGGTCTGATCTACGAAGAAACCCGCGGTGTATTAAAGGTTTTCCTAGAAAATGTCATCAGGGACGCCGTCACCTACACCGAGCACGCCAAAAGGAAGACGGTCACCGCAATGGACGTCGTCTATGCTCTGAAACGTCAAGGACGTACCTTGTACGGATTCGGAGGTTAAAACCAACGTTGACAAAAACGAAAACACAAAGAAAAACGGTTCTTTTCAGAACCACAAGTTCTCTCATCAGAGAAAAGGAATTTACCCTTGCCCAATGTTTTGTTTAATTTCAGCCGTATAAAATAAAATAAATGTGTACGAGTGTATGTACCTACCTCTGTTGACATTTTACATCAGTACCTACGTAATATGGATAAATCGAGAAATGCGAGAATTAAAATCCGATTAGAGGGAATTCCAAATCAGGGGATGATGCATGCTCTGACCGGCTGTAATGCAAGAATCTTCGCAAAAAAAAAAAACGTCCAAACGAAAACAAAAAAGGGGCAACGGCACGCGGTGTTCCCAAGCGGTCACCCATCCAAGTACTAACCGCGCCCGACTTTGCTTGGCTTCAGTGATCGGACGAGAACTGGCATTCTCAAAGTGGTATGGTCGTTGCCGTAAAAATCAGAAAGTCAAAAAAAAGTCGCGGATTCCGCGGGTCCGATTTGGGGTGCGGCACAATAATAATCGATGGTTTAAAAAAAAATTTTTTCGAATTTTTTTTTTCAATTTTTTTTTTCTATCAATTTTCGTTTGGAACGAAAAAGTCCAAACTTTTTTTTTTTTTTTTTTTTTTTTTTAATTTTTTTTCTTCAAATTTCGAGTTGGATTGTAATTGAAGAAGAACGAAAGGAGATGTCTTAACAGGTCGACTGCCGATCAATTTCGAAAAAAAAATTTAACGCTTTTTTTTACGTTTCCGGAGTTTTTATATCCAAAAAAATATGATTTCCGTAAAATTACAAAAAAATTCTGTCTGTCTGTGTGTCCGGGAAATTTGTGACCACGAGAACTCAAGAACGCTTCGGGCTAAAGACTTGAAATTTTGAACATAGGTTGATTGATTATCCAAAGTTGTAGGCTTTTTTTAAAAAAAAACAAAGTTTTCGTTTTTGATTTAACAGGGGAAAGCACTATTTTGTTGGCGGCGGTATTTTTTTTTTTAGTTCTTCTAGATACCAGTTCGTTCGACGTGCATCCTTATATCTAAGACTCACCTCGAAGAGGCGGCACCTATTCGGCTCGTTTGGACTTGCTTGTGACTTCTTATCAATCACTTCTGGCAAGCACTTACAAACACAAAAAAAAGTACCGTGTGTACGGTGAACACTATATTCGTGAAAAAACACCGTACTGACGTACGTACGGTGTTAGACACTAATCACCTCACCGTGTGTACGGTGAACACTACCAAGTGCCGTGTGTACGGTAAATATCCATAAAACCAAGTACCGTGAATACTATATCTTTGTGCACAACAAACACCGTATGTACGGTGGCAGACAAACAGTAATTACCGTGTGTTACGGTAAACAGTCCAAATCAAACACTACCGAGTGGACGTACGTCACCGATATTCGTGACATCACTCACACACTAAGTGTACCGTATGTACGGCATATACCTACTACACTTGAACAACACACTACGGAAGCAGTAAATTCTTTTTATACAGTAAACAAATTGTGGCCCTGAGAAGGGCCGTTCTATGCTGTTGTGTGTTTTTTTTTTTGATGATGATTCTCCAACAGTTTAAGCCTTCTTTTCGGTCTTCTTTGGCAAGAGAACGGCTTGGATGTTGGGAAGCACACCACCCTGGGCAATGGTGACGCCGGAGAGAAGTTTGTTCAACTCTTCGTCGTTCCTTATGGCCAGTTGCAAATGACGGGGAATGATACGGGTCTTCTTGTTGTCGCGGGCTGCGTTTCCGGCCAACTCCAAAACTTCGGCCGCGAGATACTCCATCACGGCGGCCAAGTATACCGGAGCTCCGGCACCTACACGTTCGGCGTAGTTACCTTTGCGAAGCAAACGATGGATACGACCGACGGGAAACTGTAGTCCGGCTCTGTTCGAACGGGACTTTGCCTTTCCCTTCACTTTTCCACCTTTTCCACGTCCAGACATTTCGAGTTAGTTTAGTTCAGTAACACCTTACACGAGCAAATGTTAATGATAATATGGCCAAAATTTTATTCGACCTCCTATTTATCGACTCTAACCCCACCAATCCCCGAGACCGATAGTTCGGGGGCGTGGCCATGTTAGATGCGAGCGTTTAAAACGGATCCCAAAGGTGCCTCTTTTTTTATCATTCACATTATCTTTTTTTCACATTATCTTTTTTTTTTACGAGTAGATTACGGTACGAGAAGGTTGTGTAAGTGGAGTGCGGGCATTCTATGGACACATTTTCGTCTAACGTTAGCAGTGTTTGTGTCGATTGTGCGACGTTATTTTTGTTGTTCACGGGAGGAAGTAGGCAATTGATCTGAAATCAGTAGGATCAAGCAGACTTTCTCCGCGTGGACGCAGAGAGGCGCCCTGCCTACCTTATCGCACTTTCACTGTTGGCGAGCGGTATTCGCGTACATTCTATCACAAGGCAACTAGCTCAGTGGTAGAATCCCCGGCTACGGACCGAGAGGTCCACGGTTCGATCCTCAGTCAAGCCTGCATATTAGCCTCACTTTTTTATATTTAATTGTGCGCCCGTTGAGTTTTCTAAATTAAAGTACCATACGGGATTATCCTAGTGCCCTTTTCAGGACATTAGGGAGGTCCCGTAGGGGAAAATAGTTGGAGAGCTTGAGGGGTGGCAGTTGGATATAAAATACAGCCACAATTTTTTGCGCATATTTTCGGTCTATTACGGCCACATTCGGGGTACTTTTTCCCACCCTCCCAATTTTCCCACATCCCTGTCCGTAGGGCAGTAGAGCTTCTCACCCTTGTAACTAAGTTACAATCGGACAGGGATTTCCCCCTGCTTTCTCCCTCTAAATCCGCTTAGAGGACAGAATGGCAGACCCCTCACCAAAAGTACCCCCCGACAAACCCCCAATCACGGCTCAAGAAAACCCACCCAAGAATCCTTCTCCCGTAAAATCCCCTACAAAAAATTTCCCAATTTTACCATTACAAACCCCCAACCCCAAAAGTCAGAGCCCTACTGTGCAAAAAGGCACAGAGAGCCCTATGGTCAGGAATTTTAACGCCAACATGGGCAAACCATCCCCTAAACCAAAACCCAAAATTAAAACCAAAAAACCAAAAAAGAAACGTCTTGGCGACATTGACCTGACGGAAATCGAAATCGAAGACATCCCCAAACTAATAAGGGCACTCACCGACCTGCTTTTCCTTAAAACGGGAAAGCGGGTCATGAACATCGAGTATACTGATGCTGACAAAGCCACAGACGTCGAAATGACGGACGAGGCGTCTGTCGGCCTCCCACACAAAAACGAGGCCAACCCCCGCAAGAGGAAGTCCTCGGAAACCACCCCCCCCCTGGAAGAGGATGACCTGTGCTCCTCCCCAGAGGTACCCATCCCTAAGCCAAGCCAACCACCCCCATTAGTAAAGGATAAGGCTCCGAAAAGGAAACGGACCGTCCTTTTGTTTCCCGTGGACGACCCGGAAAACCCTGCCCCTGGGCCTAGCTCTAGGGCTGACACAGAGGTAGTGGCTTTTTCGGAAACCCCCGAGAAGCGACCGGAGTCACATCCTCCCCCACCACAAATCAAACCCCCCACTCAAGAAAAGCCCCCCGCGAATCCTACCTTTAACGCCCCTAAATCACCCCTAAACCCAACGGATGCCTCTAAACAAGATAAAATTCCACCAATTACGGTTAAAATTCCAGGTAAGTGGTCTGATTTTTCTTCGGAGCTTGGCAGGAGGAAACTTAGGTACTCAAAGGCGCAGTTCACCAATGAGTCCTATCGTATTCACCCTGCCACTTCGGAGGATTTTAGGAACATGACCAAATATTTTTATTCGGTCAACCTGGAATTTTACACGTACACGCTCCCGAGCGAAAAACTCCTACACCGCGTGCTTAGAGGCATTCCCAACTCCATCGAACCAGGCGAAGTCATGGAAGAACTTATCTCCCGTGGCTTCCATCCTTCCAAAGTCCACAGGATGACCAAGGGACAGGACAAGGTCCCTATGCCTCTCCTCTTGGTCATGCTTCCCAACAACGAAAGACACATAGACAGACTGACGACAATCCTGGACCTCTCCATTAAGGTAGAGGATCTCAGGAGAAAAGCTGGCATCGGCCAGTGCTATAGATGCCAGCGTTTTGGTCATGCTCAAAGCCGCTGCAATGCACGCCCGGCGTGTCTTAAATGCGGCCAGGAGCATCTTACAAGAACGTGCCAAAAAACCCCCGACACCCCACCTACCTGCGCGAACTGTAGCGGGCCCCACACAGCCTCCTCCAGAGAGTGCCCAAAACACCCTCTGAAAAATGCCCCTAAACAAGTCACACAACCTCCCCTTAGCTACAGTGGCGCAGTCACTGGCAAAGGCAAAACTCCTACCCCCACCCCCACGAACCCAATACCCACCCCTACCGGTGTAGCCACCCCTGTTGAGCTCATGAAGTCGATTCAGGAGATCAACCGGTTCTTTAGTCAGTTTGCCCAGATGGCACAACTGGCCATGAATGTCCAAGGTCTTTTGGCTCAGAACAGTCTCAATGCCTAGCATAGTTACTGCTCGGAGACCGGACAGACTAAGCATTCTGGCCTGGAATGCCAACGGGGTAAAGGATCGACGAAGAGAACTGGGTGAGCTTCTGGTTCGACTCAAAATAGACATTTGTCTATTATCTGAGACTCATGCCAGGGATGGCGACACCGTTAAATTCCCAAATTACAACGTCTATAGAACCAAGCGCAACAACGATCCGTACGGTGGCACTGCCATAGCGATCAAAAAGAACATTGACCACTTTCCCTTAAATCCGGCAGCCACAAGCTTCCTGGAAAATACAGCTATAGTGGTTAGGACTAGCAGGGGTGAACTCAAGGTGGTCGCGGGGTATTACCCACCCTGTAAACCCGGACGAAATTTCGTCCGGCAGGACTACCTTGAGATACTCAACTGCGCAACTCCTACCATTCTGGCTGGTGACCTGAATGCAAAACACCGATCCTGGAATTCACTTGTGAATAACACTTACGGCTCAGGCCTCAGGAAACTGTCGGACGAAAGGGAATTTGTGGTCAATGGTCCCAAAGATCCCACCTATTTCTCAGGCTGTTACCGGCCTGATGTACTGGACATCGCGGTCACTAGAGGCGTTGTAAATCCCATATCCATAGTTTCCCTGGATGAACTCTCATCAGATCATAATCCCATCTTGATAACTCTTGCGGGTGAAAGACAGACAGACACTTATGAAAAAAAGTCAACTCACTGGCCCACTTTCCAGAGTGTTCTTTTGAGGGACTTCGGTGGCGTCAGAAGGGTCAGCAATCCAGCTGATTTGGATGGCGCCATCGGGGCCCTTCAGGGGGCCATTTCTGCTGCCCTAGCTGAGGCGACGAGGACTAAGACAGTCAGCATCAAGCACCCTTACGACATCCCCCAATCAATAAAAGACCTTATTAGTAGAAGACGAGCGGCCAAAAAGGCCGCTAGACGAACGAACGACCATGTAGACAAACATTTGTACAACAGATTAAATAGTGCTGTGAAAATCGCCTTAAGCGATTTTCACAACCAGCTTTGGACCGACAAACTGAACGACTTAAACCCTGATGATGGTTCCATATGGAAAATGGCAAGGTCTCTCCGCAACAAAAAGTCCACCATACCTCCATTATCCACCCCGAGTGGCATAAAGTACTCTGATGAGGAAAAAGCGGAGGCCTTTGCCGACCATCTAGAATCCCAATTTTCCCCAAACCCCCCCCACGATGATTTCCGCAGACACAACAATGTCGTCAAGCGTACGGTTAGGGAGGCCCTCGAGGGTCCTGTTGAAGATACTTTCGTCCCAGCCACATTGCCCGAAGTGAAAGAAATCATAAAATACACTAAACTAAGTAAGGCACCTGGTGACGATAGGATCAGCAACAGGGCCCTTAAGGCTCTACCAGATAAAATAGTAGTGGCTCTGACATCATACATAAACGCATCCCTAAGGCTCTGCCATTTTCCAAAAGCTTGGAAAATGGCAGCAGTTATTCTCATCCCCAAACCCGGGAAAAATCTTTCCCGGGTGGAATCCTACAGACCCATCAGCCTCATTTCCAATGTGGCCAAGGTGGCCGAGAAGATCATATGCAGAAGACTTGACGACCACATAGAGGAGGCCGGGGTAATACCGAATACCCAATTCGGATTTAGGCGAGAGCACTCCACTACCCAACAACTCGTACGCACCAGCGAGCTTATCCGTGAGGGTTTCAACCGGAGAGAAGCCGCTGGTGCAGCTCTCCTGGACGTTAGGCAGGCTTTTGACCGTGTCTGGCATCCGGGAGTGTTATATAAAATGATAATGTTCGGCTTCCCCAAAAGGTATGTAAAACTCCTAAATTCGTATTTAAAAAATAGAAAGTTCAGGGTGGTTATAAATTTGGCAAGGTCAACGATCAGGATTATCCTCGCGGGCGTTGGACAGGGCTCAGTCCTGGGACCCAAGATCTTTATAATTGACTTTTCTGACGTGCCTCAGGTACCGAATGTGCTCGTCGGCCAATTTGCCGACGACACATTTTACTTGTGCCGATCTAGAAATCCGGAGCTAATAAGCATCGCACTGCAGAACGCGTTGGACGCGGTAGAAGATTGGTGCGCTAAATGGCGCATTAAACTTAATCCCGACAAAACCCAAGCGGTATTTTTCACACGCAGGAGAATCCAGCCGACGGAAAGGCTGGAACTCATGGGACGAATAATCCCATGGAGCGACGAAGCAAAGTATCTTGGTATAACACTAGATAAAGCCCTGACTTTTAAGTCCCACATAAAGAACGTCGTCGGCAAAGCGAGGGCGTTAGTTTACCAACTTCGCCCTTTATTCGCCGGGGACGGTCTAAACCTAAAAACCAAGATACTTTGCTATACGGCCATCGTACGCCCAGTCTTGACGTATGCTGGATGCGCCTGGGGGATTGCCGCTCCATCGTATCTGCGTCAACTCGAGGTTGTGCAAAATCTAGCGCTCCGGATTTCTACTGGAGCACCATGGTACGTCAGAAATGACGTCATACGTAGAGATCTTGGAGTTCCAAAGGTGGTCGATTTCATGAGGGGTCTTGCAAACAAGCATTTCCCCCTCATGGAAAGCCACCAGAACGAGCTCCTGCGCATAGCCCTCGATTATGATCCTGATGAACCAATGACGTATAAGAGGCCAAAATGCTTCCTATTCGAACCACCCTGAACACAGGGAAGCCGAACCACTACTCATTAGTGAAATAATTTTAATTTTAATATTTTAATAATTTTATTATTTAATTATTTATTCTTTTAAATGTATCTGTATCTGTTTTTTAAATGTAGCTCTTCATGTTTTTTTATCTATATTTATAATTATTTATTTATTTATTCTATTTTTTATCTTTACCTCAAATTTTAAAATGTATTGTCCCCTTTTTCGTCAATTTTATCACATAATTGTAACAAATTTTTAAATGTATTGTCTCTTATATTGTAATTCTTCATTGTATTAATAAATTGAAAAAAAAAAAAAAAAAAAAAAAGGGTACGTTTTATGATAAATCGGCAACACAGCACGGCAAACCAAACAAACCAAACCAAGGCAATCAAAATAAATCATGGCAACAAATCATGGCAACCGGTGACTCTGAGTAGAGGCACCGGAAACTCACCAAAACTAACAAAACAAAGAAAAACCACACCCAAAAAAAAAAGGGCAAGAGGTCCAAAGGACCTGGCCCTGCCCGGGACGGAAAGGACACCAGTAGTCTTTTTTTACTTTCGACATCGCATTCGACCGACACAGAATGCCACCGAAGACTAGCGGAAAGGCCGCCAAAAAGGCCGGAAAAGCCCAGAAAAACATCTCCAAAAATGACAAGAAAAAGAAGAAGAGGAGGAAGGAATCGTACGCAATCTACATTTACAAAGTGTTGAAACAAGTACATCCCGACACCGGTATCTCGAGCAAAGCCATGAGCATCATGAACAGCTTCGTCAACGACATCTTCGAGAGAATCGCCGCCGAAGCTTCCCGTTTGGCTCACTACAACAAAAGATCGACCATCACCAGTAGGGAAATCCAGACTGCGGTGCGTCTTTTGTTGCCCGGTGAATTGGCCAAGCACGCCGTCAGCGAAGGCACGAAAGCCGTGACCAAATACACCAGCTCGAAATAAGCTGTGCTGTGTCTGCTGATAAATCATAAAACGGTTCTTTTCAGAACCACAATTTTTGTAAAAAAAAAAAAGCATTTACCCAGTCATCATCAGTCTACCATATACCAATATTAATTTTTTTTTTTGCAAATCGTTTGGACTTTTTACGATTTTTTTTTAATTTTTAATAATTGTACAGTACAAACCAATCTCTAGAAATTTGGGCGTAGAAAAGAAAAATTAAAAAAAAAGATTTTACCGAATTTTTGCGATTCTATAAGATCGATTCAAAGAAAAAAAAAGAATCGATAGTGAAAAGATCGACAGTAAAAAAAAAAAAATCGATTAATTTTATTAAAATTACCGATCTTTCCGAAAATTCTATTAAAAGTCGGTTTCCCTGAATCAAATATGGTAGGACTTTAACTTTTTTGTTTTGCAAATAATAATCATGATTTACAAAATAACGAACAATAATTATTATTATCATTATTATTATTATTATTATTATTATTATTATTAATATAAAAACAATGATGATGATGATGATGATGATACAATAATAATAATAATAATAATAATAATAATAATAATAATAATAATAATAATAATAATAATAAAAATAATAATAATAATAATAGAAGCGGAATAATATTTTTCATTAACGAATAAAAAACGTCCTGTCGAATTAAATGCGGAAAGAAAGTTGCTGCAGGCCGTTACTTAACGATTTTAACAATTCAGTGCGCAGGGCGATGTTTCGGGAAAACCCGAACTTTAGAAATAAAAAACGATTCATGCGAACGACCGACTGACCTTATCCGGGATCAAGAGATCAGTTATAAAAAAAAAAGTCAGTAACTTTTCAATTGCGCCAATACTGACTATTTTTAGGTCAAGATATCACAAGTTTTGACGCGACGTGACAAGTAAGAAGTGCTATCTCCTCGAAGATCGCACCCGTGGAAATTTAGTTTTTTTTTCTTTCGAATAAGTTTGATAATCGAAGTCATCTTTAGCCCATAACATTGCATTTGTCCCGGTACCGACTACGGGCCGGGCGCAGAAATTTCCACGTTCTCCTGGTGTTGCAAACCGTTTGCCGGTTCAGCCGACACGCTCGCGCTCGACACCTATTTCCATTTGAAATATCGCCCTCAACGGTATGATGGCCGCACATTTCCAATCTGGACACTTCAGCCTTTCGGTCCGCGCCCTCCGGAAAATTGCATTTCCGTGCTGGCGGGCCGATGCGACGCCGAAAAGCTGGACGTCGATGTTCAAACTATGGGAACTCCATCTTTCGACGGCGTTTCGACAAAGCTCTCGGTCAAACAGACGATCCGCGTTCGATCCGGGCGACAGATGAAAGCCCTCACCGTCCACCTCGGCCGAGGACGGCACCTCTGGAGTCCCGCCGTTCCCACAGATTGACCCCGAGCGGGACCCTGCGAACGCGGTGCCATCACGAAAGAAGCCGGGCCTGCCGCCAGAGTCGAGTACGCTCGTTCAGTCCCCCGTCCGTTCGCTCCGATACGGTCAAAACACTTGGCGAAATGAGAATTTATATACATTCTCGCCGAGTGTAACCAGATCGACAGATTTTTTTCCGAAAAATAACCCACTGTCATGGCCGATACCGAAAATCAAGCTTCCGCCGTTGCTGCTCAGGCCCAGACACCCACGAAGAAGGAGAAGAAAGTGCCTAATCCTCGCGCGAAGCCGACACATCCGCCAACCTCCGAAATGGTAAACAACGCGATCAAAGCGTTGAAAGAACGCGGAGGTTCCTCATTACAGGCGATCAAAAAATACCTGGTTTCCAACTACAAAGTCGACGCCGAAAAAGTGGCCCCCTTCATCAAGAAGTACCTGAAATCGGCCGTCGTCTCCGGAGCTTTGGTACAGACCAAGGGCAAGGGAGCGTCCGGATCGTTCAAGTTGGCCGCAGCAGCAACTGGTGGTGCCGCCAAGAAGGCCGAGAAAAAGACGACCGCCAGCAGGGCCAAAAAATCTCCGGCCAAACGTGGCGGCGCCGCCGCCGCCGCGTCCACCGACAAACCGAAGACCGCCAAGAAAGCTGCAACACCCAAAGCGAAGAAGGCCGAGAAAAAGACCGCAGTCGCAGCCAAGGCAAAAAAGGCCGTGGCCGAGAAAAAACCCGTGGCCAAGACTGCAGCCGCCGCCGCCGCCGCGAAACCCACCAAGTCTCCGTCGAAGGCGAAAAAATCAAACAAGGCCGGTCCGACCAAGAAACCGAAGGCACCCAAACCGAAAACCGCCAAATCTCCGGCCGCGTCGAAGGCCAAAAAAGCCGCCTCTCCCAAGAGAAAGAAGTGAACGGTCACCAAAGTTGTTGCACAAGCACCGATTCTACGACGTCGTGTTCGACATTAAATGGCCCTTTTCAGGGCCACAAATTTTATTCGGAGAAAAAAGAATCTTACATCAAACGTTGAAAATTTTTACCCACCTGATGCCCCTCGCCGCAATTTTTGAAAATGTTTACAGCGCGATATAGAAGAAGAACAAAGACGTATCTTGTATTAGTTTTTCTTTCGATCGCTCGTATTGGATAGCAGATTTTGCTGTTTTATAAATCCGAATTTTTACATATACTCTCGACATATTATTATTATTATTATTATTATTATTATTATTATTATTATTATTATTATTATTATTATTATTATTATTATTATAGTTGGAAATAGTGAGCGTTTGTAAAAAAGAAGAGACTATTACTTTGAGTTCGCAGATAGTTTGCACGGTTCTATCACGGTGAACATTTTAAAATTATCACAGGTAATATCACATAATAAATAAATAAATCACAAGGTGTAATGGACAAAGGTACTGTTCCATGAGTCTTTTTATATATATATATATATATATATATATACACACACACACACACACACACACACACACACACACACACACACACACACACACACACACACACACACACACACACACACACACACACACACACACACACACACACAGGGTTATTATTCTATTTAGAACGGAATAAGATAAGCTTGTAAGCTTTAAATATCAAATGTTTAACTATTCATTAAGAAAAGAAAAAAATCTTAAAAATTATTCATTTTTTTATTTTTTTTTTTTTGTTGTAATGTCTTGTGCATAAATATTGAAAAATTTAACCAGAAAATGATAAACAATTAGTCATAAAATGATAATACTGTTTTTATTCATGATTCGGAACTATATGTGCAAAATATCAAAAAATTAATTAAAAAAAAAATACTTCATCAGTTTTAAAGAAAAAAAAAAAGAAACAAAAAAATTTTTGAAAATTATACTTTTTGTTGTGTGATATAAATATTTCAAATTTGAAGCCTATATCTCGTCCCGTTTAAAAGTTACGGGTGATTTACCATTTAAAAGTCCAAACCCTGTGGATATTTACTAACATAATTGCCTAAGATTAAGCTCTTAAGCCGAAAATACCCAGGCTGATTGGAACCGAATAGTTTCTCGTTAGCGAATTTGACCTTTTAAGTAGGCAGGCATAACAGCAGGTACAGTCGCACAAAAAAAAAATTGATTCATAACATATAGGTTATTTGTGTGTAATAATAAATAATATCCGAAACAAACAAAACAATGGAAAAATAAAAGGTAACGTATCTTTTTCTCTGACCAAGCAATTTGTGGTTCTGAAAAGAACCGTTTTTTTTGTTGTGATTTTGTCGACTGGACGACCCTAAAGAAACGCAACTAAATTAAGCACGTTCTCCACGAATACGTCTGGCCAATTGGATGTCCTTGGGCATGATGGTGACACGTTTGGCGTGAATAGCGCACAAGTTGGTGTCTTCGAAAAGACCGACCAGGTAGGCCTCGCTGGCTTCCTGCAACGCCATGACGGCGGAGCTTTGGAAACGTAAATCGGTCTTGAAATCCTGTGCGATTTCACGCACCAAACGTTGGAATGGCAATTTTCTGATCAGCAATTCGGTACTTTTCTGGTAACGACGAATTTCACGAAGAGCGACGGTTCCTGGCCTGTAACGATGTGGTTTTTTCACACCGCCGGTGGCAGGTGCGCTTTTACGCGCCGCCTTGGTGGCCAACTGCTTGCGAGGAGCCTTTCCTCCGGTCGATTTACGAGCAGTCTGCTTGGTACGAGCCATCACGAATAATATTCACACAACGAAGTTGAACTGAAAATAATGCCAGCAGAGAGGACGCTCTATCTTTATAAACTACAGCCAACCGTACATCGCTCCGATTGGTTCGGGGAAACCGGAGAGGCGGAGTCCACCGAAAGTCAATAAATAGGCACATTTTCCACAGAAAGTTCACACAGTTTAGCTGCTTCGATTCGAGTTTAGTCACATTTGTTGCTTTGCTTCTTGATAGTTCAAAATGACCGGTCGTGGTAAAGGAGGAAAAGGTTTAGGCAAAGGGGGTGCCAAACGTCATCGTAAAGTGTTGCGTGATAACATCCAAGGTATCACCAAACCTGCCATCAGAAGGTTGGCACGTCGTGGTGGAGTGAAACGTATTTCCGGTCTGATCTACGAAGAAACCCGCGGTGTATTAAAGGTTTTCCTAGAAAATGTCATCAGGGACGCCGTCACCTACACCGAGCACGCCAAAAGGAAGACGGTCACCGCAATGGACGTCGTCTATGCTCTGAAACGTCAAGGACGTACCTTGTACGGATTCGGAGGTTAAAACCAACGTTGACAAAAACGAAAACACAAAGAAAAACGGTTCTTTTCAGAACCACAAGTTCTCTCATCAGAGAAAAGGAATTTACCCTTGCCCAATGTTTTGTTTAATTTCAGCCGTATAAAATAAAATAAATGTGTACGAGTGTATGTACCTACCTCTGTTGACATTTTACATCAGTACCTACGTAATATGGATAAATCGAGAAATGCGAGAATTAAAATCCGATTAGAGGGAATTCCAAATCAGGGGATGATGCATGCTCTGACCGGCTGTAATGCAAGAATCTTCGCAAAAAAAAAAAACGTCCAAACGAAAACAAAAAAGGGGCAACGGCACGCGGTGTTCCCAAGCGGTCACCCATCCAAGTACTAACCGCGCCCGACTTTGCTTGGCTTCAGTGATCGGACGAGAACTGGCATTCTCAAAGTGGTATGGTCGTTGCCGTAAAAATCAGAAAGTCAAAAAAAAGTCGCGGATTCCGCGGGTCCGATTTGGGGTGCGGCACAATAATAATCGATGGTTTAAAAAAAAATTTTTTCGAATTTTTTTTTTCAATTTTTTTTTTCTATCAATTTTCGTTTGGAACGAAAAAGTCCAAACTTTTTTTTTTTTTTTTTTTTTTTTTTAATTTTTTTTCTTCAAATTTCGAGTTGGATTGTAATTGAAGAAGAACGAAAGGAGATGTCTTAACAGGTCGACTGCCGATCAATTTCGAAAAAAAAATTTAACGCTTTTTTTTACGTTTCCGGAGTTTTTATATCCAAAAAAATATGATTTCCGTAAAATTACAAAAAAATTCTGTCTGTCTGTGTGTCCGGGAAATTTGTGACCACGAGAACTCAAGAACGCTTCGGGCTAAAGACTTGAAATTTTGAACATAGGTTGATTGATTATCCAAAGTTGTAGGCTTTTTTTAAAAAAAAACAAAGTTTTCGTTTTTGATTTAACAGGGGAAAGCACTATTTTGTTGGCGGCGGTATTTTTTTTTTTAGTTCTTCTAGATACCAGTTCGTTCGACGTGCATCCTTATATCTAAGACTCACCTCGAAGAGGCGGCACCTATTCGGCTCGTTTGGACTTGCTTGTGACTTCTTATCAATCACTTCTGGCAAGCACTTACAAACACAAAAAAAAGTACCGTGTGTACGGTGAACACTATATTCGTGAAAAAACACCGTACTGACGTACGTACGGTGTTAGACACTAATCACCTCACCGTGTGTACGGTGAACACTACCAAGTGCCGTGTGTACGGTAAATATCCATAAAACCAAGTACCGTGAATACTATATCTTTGTGCACAACAAACACCGTATGTACGGTGGCAGACAAACAGTAATTACCGTGTGTTACGGTAAACAGTCCAAATCAAACACTACCGAGTGGACGTACGTCACCGATATTCGTGACATCACTCACACACTAAGTGTACCGTATGTACGGCATATACCTACTACACTTGAACAACACACTACGGAAGCAGTAAATTCTTTTTATACAGTAAACAAATTGTGGCCCTGAGAAGGGCCGTTCTATGCTGTTGTGTGTTTTTTTTTTTGATGATGATTCTCCAACAGTTTAAGCCTTCTTTTCGGTCTTCTTTGGCAAGAGAACGGCTTGGATGTTGGGAAGCACACCACCCTGGGCAATGGTGACGCCGGAGAGAAGTTTGTTCAACTCTTCGTCGTTCCTTATGGCCAGTTGCAAATGACGGGGAATGATACGGGTCTTCTTGTTGTCGCGGGCTGCGTTTCCGGCCAACTCCAAAACTTCGGCCGCGAGATACTCCATCACGGCGGCCAAGTATACCGGAGCTCCGGCACCTACACGTTCGGCGTAGTTACCTTTGCGAAGCAAACGATGGATACGACCGACGGGAAACTGTAGTCCGGCTCTGTTCGAACGGGACTTTGCCTTTCCCTTCACTTTTCCACCTTTTCCACGTCCAGACATTTCGAGTTAGTTTAGTTCAGTAACACCTTACACGAGCAAATGTTAATGATAATATGGCCAAAATTTTATTCGACCTCCTATTTATCGACTCTAACCCCACCAATCCCCGAGACCGATAGTTCGGGGGCGTGGCCATGTTAGATGCGAGCGTTTAAAACGGATCCCAAAGGTGCCTCTTTTTTTACTTTCGACATCGCATTCGACCGACACAGAATGCCACCGAAGACTAGCGGAAAGGCCGCCAAAAAGGCCGGAAAAGCCCAGAAAAACATCTCCAAAAATGACAAGAAAAAGAAGAAGAGGAGGAAGGAATCGTACGCAATCTACATTTACAAAGTGTTGAAACAAGTACATCCCGACACCGGTATCTCGAGCAAAGCCATGAGCATCATGAACAGCTTCGTCAACGACATCTTCGAGAGAATCGCCGCCGAAGCTTCCCGTTTGGCTCACTACAACAAAAGATCGACCATCACCAGTAGGGAAATCCAGACTGCGGTGCGTCTTTTGTTGCCCGGTGAATTGGCCAAGCACGCCGTCAGCGAAGGCACGAAAGCCGTGACCAAATACACCAGCTCGAAATAAGCTGTGCTGTGTCTGCTGATAAATCATAAAACGGTTCTTTTCAGAACCACAATTTTTGTAAAAAAAAAAAAGCATTTACCCAGTCATCATCAGTCTACCATATACCAATATTAATTTTTTTTTTTGCAAATCGTTTGGACTTTTTACGATTTTTTTTTAATTTTTAATAATTGTACAGTACAAACCAATCTCTAGAAATTTGGGCGTAGAAAAGAAAAATTAAAAAAAAAGATTTTACCGAATTTTTGCGATTCTATAAGATCGATTCAAAGAAAAAAAAAGAATCGATAGTGAAAAGATCGACAGTAAAAAAAAAAAAATCGATTAATTTTATTAAAATTACCGATCTTTCCGAAAATTCTATTAAAAGTCGGTTTCCCTGAATCAAATATGGTAGGACTTTAACTTTTTTGTTTTGCAAATAATAATCATGATTTACAAAATAACGAACAATAATTATTATTATCATTATTATTATTATTATTATTATTATTATTATTAATATAAAAACAATGATGATGATGATGATGATGATACAATAATAATAATAATAATAATAATAATAATAATAATAATAATAATAATAATAATAATAATAATAAAAATAATAATAATAATAATAGAAGCGGAATAATATTTTTCATTAACGAATAAAAAACGTCCTGTCGAATTAAATGCGGAAAGAAAGTTGCTGCAGGCCGTTACTTAACGATTTTAACAATTCAGTGCGCAGGGCGATGTTTCGGGAAAACCCGAACTTTAGAAATAAAAAACGATTCATGCGAACGACCGACTGACCTTATCCGGGATCAAGAGATCAGTTATAAAAAAAAAAGTCAGTAACTTTTCAATTGCGCCAATACTGACTATTTTTAGGTCAAGATATCACAAGTTTTGACGCGACGTGACAAGTAAGAAGTGCTATCTCCTCGAAGATCGCACCCGTGGAAATTTAGTTTTTTTTTCTTTCGAATAAGTTTGATAATCGAAGTCATCTTTAGCCCATAACATTGCATTTGTCCCGGTACCGACTACGGGCCGGGCGCAGAAATTTCCACGTTCTCCTGGTGTTGCAAACCGTTTGCCGGTTCAGCCGACACGCTCGCGCTCGACACCTATTTCCATTTGAAATATCGCCCTCAACGGTATGATGGCCGCACATTTCCAATCTGGACACTTCAGCCTTTCGGTCCGCGCCCTCCGGAAAATTGCATTTCCGTGCTGGCGGGCCGATGCGACGCCGAAAAGCTGGACGTCGATGTTCAAACTATGGGAACTCCATCTTTCGACGGCGTTTCGACAAAGCTCTCGGTCAAACAGACGATCCGCGTTCGATCCGGGCGACAGATGAAAGCCCTCACCGTCCACCTCGGCCGAGGACGGCACCTCTGGAGTCCCGCCGTTCCCACAGATTGACCCCGAGCGGGACCCTGCGAACGCGGTGCCATCACGAAAGAAGCCGGGCCTGCCGCCAGAGTCGAGTACGCTCGTTCAGTCCCCCGTCCGTTCGCTCCGATACGGTCAAAACACTTGGCGAAATGAGAATTTATATACATTCTCGCCGAGTGTAACCAGATCGACAGATTTTTTTCCGAAAAATAACCCACTGTCATGGCCGATACCGAAAATCAAGCTTCCGCCGTTGCTGCTCAGGCCCAGACACCCACGAAGAAGGAGAAGAAAGTGCCTAATCCTCGCGCGAAGCCGACACATCCGCCAACCTCCGAAATGGTAAACAACGCGATCAAAGCGTTGAAAGAACGCGGAGGTTCCTCATTACAGGCGATCAAAAAATACCTGGTTTCCAACTACAAAGTCGACGCCGAAAAAGTGGCCCCCTTCATCAAGAAGTACCTGAAATCGGCCGTCGTCTCCGGAGCTTTGGTACAGACCAAGGGCAAGGGAGCGTCCGGATCGTTCAAGTTGGCCGCAGCAGCAACTGGTGGTGCCGCCAAGAAGGCCGAGAAAAAGACGACCGCCAGCAGGGCCAAAAAATCTCCGGCCAAACGTGGCGGCGCCGCCGCCGCCGCGTCCACCGACAAACCGAAGACCGCCAAGAAAGCTGCAACACCCAAAGCGAAGAAGGCCGAGAAAAAGACCGCAGTCGCAGCCAAGGCAAAAAAGGCCGTGGCCGAGAAAAAACCCGTGGCCAAGACTGCAGCCGCCGCCGCCGCCGCGAAACCCACCAAGTCTCCGTCGAAGGCGAAAAAATCAAACAAGGCCGGTCCGACCAAGAAACCGAAGGCACCCAAACCGAAAACCGCCAAATCTCCGGCCGCGTCGAAGGCCAAAAAAGCCGCCTCTCCCAAGAGAAAGAAGTGAACGGTCACCAAAGTTGTTGCACAAGCACCGATTCTACGACGTCGTGTTCGACATTAAATGGCCCTTTTCAGGGCCACAAATTTTATTCGGAGAAAAAAGAATCTTACATCAAACGTTGAAAATTTTTACCCACCTGATGCCCCTCGCCGCAATTTTTGAAAATGTTTACAGCGCGATATAGAAGAAGAACAAAGACGTATCTTGTATTAGTTTTTCTTTCGATCGCTCGTATTGGATAGCAGATTTTGCTGTTTTATAAATCCGAATTTTTACATATACTCTCGACATATTATTATTATTATTATTATTATTATTATTATTATTATTATTATTATTATTATTATTATTATTATTATTATTATAGTTGGAAATAGTGAGCGTTTGTAAAAAAGAAGAGACTATTACTTTGAGTTCGCAGATAGTTTGCACGGTTCTATCACGGTGAACATTTTAAAATTATCACAGGTAATATCACATAATAAATAAATAAATCACAAGGTGTAATGGACAAAGGTACTGTTCCATGAGTCTTTTTATATATATATATATATATATATATATACACACACACACACACACACACACACACACACACACACACACACACACACACACACACACACACACACACACACACACACACACACACACACACACACACACACAGGGTTATTATTCTATTTAGAACGGAATAAGATAAGCTTGTAAGCTTTAAATATCAAATGTTTAACTATTCATTAAGAAAAGAAAAAAATCTTAAAAATTATTCATTTTTTTATTTTTTTTTTTTTGTTGTAATGTCTTGTGCATAAATATTGAAAAATTTAACCAGAAAATGATAAACAATTAGTCATAAAATGATAATACTGTTTTTATTCATGATTCGGAACTATATGTGCAAAATATCAAAAAATTAATTAAAAAAAAAATACTTCATCAGTTTTAAAGAAAAAAAAAAAGAAACAAAAAAATTTTTGAAAATTATACTTTTTGTTGTGTGATATAAATATTTCAAATTTGAAGCCTATATCTCGTCCCGTTTAAAAGTTACGGGTGATTTACCATTTAAAAGTCCAAACCCTGTGGATATTTACTAACATAATTGCCTAAGATTAAGCTCTTAAGCCGAAAATACCCAGGCTGATTGGAACCGAATAGTTTCTCGTTAGCGAATTTGACCTTTTAAGTAGGCAGGCATAACAGCAGGTACAGTCGCACAAAAAAAAAATTGATTCATAACATATAGGTTATTTGTGTGTAATAATAAATAATATCCGAAACAAACAAAACAATGGAAAAATAAAAGGTAACGTATCTTTTTCTCTGACCAAGCAATTTGTGGTTCTGAAAAGAACCGTTTTTTTTGTTGTGATTTTGTCGACTGGACGACCCTAAAGAAACGCAACTAAATTAAGCACGTTCTCCACGAATACGTCTGGCCAATTGGATGTCCTTGGGCATGATGGTGACACGTTTGGCGTGAATAGCGCACAAGTTGGTGTCTTCGAAAAGACCGACCAGGTAGGCCTCGCTGGCTTCCTGCAACGCCATGACGGCGGAGCTTTGGAAACGTAAATCGGTCTTGAAATCCTGTGCGATTTCACGCACCAAACGTTGGAATGGCAATTTTCTGATCAGCAATTCGGTACTTTTCTGGTAACGACGAATTTCACGAAGAGCGACGGTTCCTGGCCTGTAACGATGTGGTTTTTTCACACCGCCGGTGGCAGGTGCGCTTTTACGCGCCGCCTTGGTGGCCAACTGCTTGCGAGGAGCCTTTCCTCCGGTCGATTTACGAGCAGTCTGCTTGGTACGAGCCATCACGAATAATATTCACACAACGAAGTTGAACTGAAAATAATGCCAGCAGAGGGACGCTCTATCTTTATAAACTACAGCCAACCGTACATCGCTCCGATTGGTTCGGGGAAACCGGAGAGGCGGAGTCCACCGAAAGTCAATAAATAGGCACATTTTCCACAGAAAGTTCACACAGTTTAGCTGCTTCGATTCGAGTTTAGTCACATTTGTTGCTTTGCTTCTTGATAGTTCAAAATGACCGGTCGTGGTAAAGGAGGAAAAGGTTTAGGCAAAGGGGGTGCCAAACGTCATCGTAAAGTGTTGCGTGATAACATCCAAGGTATCACCAAACCTGCCATCAGAAGGTTGGCACGTCGTGGTGGAGTGAAACGTATTTCCGGTCTGATCTACGAAGAAACCCGCGGTGTATTAAAGGTTTTCCTAGAAAATGTCATCAGGGACGCCGTCACCTACACCGAGCACGCCAAAAGGAAGACGGTCACCGCAATGGACGTCGTCTATGCTCTGAAACGTCAAGGACGTACCTTGTACGGATTCGGAGGTTAAAACCAACGTTGACAAAAACGAAAACACAAAGAAAAACGGTTCTTTTCAGAACCACAAGTTCTCTCATCAGAGAAAAGGAATTTACCCTTGCCCAATGTTTTGTTTAATTTCAGCCGTATAAAATAAAATAAATGTGTACGAGTGTATGTACCTACCTCTGTTGACATTTTACATCAGTACCTACGTAATATGGATAAATCGAGAAATGCGAGAATTAAAATCCGATTAGAGGGAATTCCAAATCAGGGGATGATGCATGCTCTGACCGGCTGTAATGCAAGAATCTTCGCAAAAAAAAAAAACGTCCAAACGAAAACAAAAAAGGGGCAACGGCACGCGGTGTTCCCAAGCGGTCACCCATCCAAGTACTAACCGCGCCCGACTTTGCTTGGCTTCAGTGATCGGACGAGAACTGGCATTCTCAAAGTGGTATGGTCGTTGCCGTAAAAATCAGAAAGTCAAAAAAAAGTCGCGGATTCCGCGGGTCCGATTTGGGGTGCGGCACAATAATAATCGATGGTTTAAAAAAAAATTTTTTCGAATTTTTTTTTTCAATTTTTTTTTTCTATCAATTTTCGTTTGGAACGAAAAAGTCCAAACTTTTTTTTTTTTTTTTTTTTTTTTTTAATTTTTTTTCTTCAAATTTCGAGTTGGATTGTAATTGAAGAAGAACGAAAGGAGATGTCTTAACAGGTCGACTGCCGATCAATTTCGAAAAAAAAATTTAACGCTTTTTTTTACGTTTCCGGAGTTTTTATATCCAAAAAAATATGATTTCCGTAAAATTACAAAAAAATTCTGTCTGTCTGTGTGTCCGGGAAATTTGTGACCACGAGAACTCAAGAACGCTTCGGGCTAAAGACTTGAAATTTTGAACATAGGTTGATTGATTATCCAAAGTTGTAGGCTTTTTTTAAAAAAAAACAAAGTTTTCGTTTTTGATTTAACAGGGGAAAGCACTATTTTGTTGGCGGCGGTATTTTTTTTTTTAGTTCTTCTAGATACCAGTTCGTTCGACGTGCATCCTTATATCTAAGACTCACCTCGAAGAGGCGGCACCTATTCGGCTCGTTTGGACTTGCTTGTGACTTCTTATCAATCACTTCTGGCAAGCACTTACAAACACAAAAAAAAGTACCGTGTGTACGGTGAACACTATATTCGTGAAAAAACACCGTACTGACGTACGTACGGTGTTAGACACTAATCACCTCACCGTGTGTACGGTGAACACTACCAAGTGCCGTGTGTACGGTAAATATCCATAAAACCAAGTACCGTGAATACTATATCTTTGTGCACAACAAACACCGTATGTACGGTGGCAGACAAACAGTAATTACCGTGTGTTACGGTAAACAGTCCAAATCAAACACTACCGAGTGGACGTACGTCACCGATATTCGTGACATCACTCACACACTAAGTGTACCGTATGTACGGCATATACCTACTACACTTGAACAACACACTACGGAAGCAGTAAATTCTTTTTATACAGTAAACAAATTGTGGCCCTGAGAAGGGCCGTTCTATGCTGTTGTGTGTTTTTTTTTTTGATGATGATTCTCCAACAGTTTAAGCCTTCTTTTCGGTCTTCTTTGGCAAGAGAACGGCTTGGATGTTGGGAAGCACACCACCCTGGGCAATGGTGACGCCGGAGAGAAGTTTGTTCAACTCTTCGTCGTTCCTTATGGCCAGTTGCAAATGACGGGGAATGATACGGGTCTTCTTGTTGTCGCGGGCTGCGTTTCCGGCCAACTCCAAAACTTCGGCCGCGAGATACTCCATCACGGCGGCCAAGTATACCGGAGCTCCGGCACCTACACGTTCGGCGTAGTTACCTTTGCGAAGCAAACGATGGATACGACCGACGGGAAACTGTAGTCCGGCTCTGTTCGAACGGGACTTTGCCTTTCCCTTCACTTTTCCACCTTTTCCACGTCCAGACATTTCGAGTTAGTTTAGTTCAGTAACACCTTACACGAGCAAATGTTAATGATAATATGGCCAAAATCATCATCATCAATAGTTTGTTTGGGTCTTTAAGAGACAGGCGCAGCCTATGGCTCATTTATCTAAAAAAATATTTAATCTGAATTGAAAGTTGGGGCAGTGAGTCTATGCTCACTGATGCGAGTTGCATCTGTCATAATTTGGGGGGAGTGAGTCTCTGCTCACTGATGCGAGTTGCATCTGTCATAATTTGGCGCTGTGAAGTGGGTGGGAGGGGGATGGGGAGGGATGTGATAGGGAGAGGAGGGATGTGCGGGAGGAGTGAGACTATCTCACTGATGCTGGGAATGCATCTGTCCTGAGTTAGTGGGTACCATTACTGGTTGAGGACGTTCTTGATCTTTTTGTGAGTGTTGTGTATTTCATGATCGTAATCTAGAAAGTTTGAAATGAGGGGGTTTGGGTGATCTAAATTGTCTTGTATAAAAGACGTGCTGTAGCGGATGATTTCCGTTTTTAGGAGGGGCATTTCGAGATCTCTGTGTATTTGGTTGTTCCTCATGAACCAGGGGGCATCGAGGCATATTCTGAGTGCCTTGTTTTGGAAGGCCTGAAGTTTTGCTGAGAGCGTTTTGTTAAGGGTGATTTTATTCCAGGCTGGGGCTCCGTAAAGAAGTACCGGCTTTAGGGTTTGGTTGTAGAGAAGAAGTTTGTTTTTAATGGATAGGGGACTCTTTCTGCCTATTAAGGGATAGAGTTTGGAGAGGCGGCAATTTGCTATTTGGAGGGTGTTTTTGACGTGCTGATCCCACGTCAAGTTTTTGGAGATTGTAATGCCGAGGTATTTGGCATGGTTTTCCCAGTTAATGGGGTGGCCATTTATCTGAATGGGTTGGGGTGGGCCTCTTCTAATCCTAGAGATTAGGATGCCTTTGGTTTTATTGGCGTTTACTTTGATTTTCCATTTGGAGAACCATTTGATTAGGGCATCCATTTGGCGCTGGAGGGCGATATGGATGCGCTGGGGGTTTCTGGCTTTTGCTAGGATGCCGGTGTCATCGGCGAACAGGGCTAGTTCAGTGCCCTGTGTTTTTGGAATATCTGCCGTAAAGAGGTTGTACAGAAGGGGGGATAGTGGGGAACCTTGTGGCACGCCAGCTCTGATGCGGCGGGTGTTGGACTTACAGTCGCCTATTTTTATCTGAAAATCTCTGCCTTTGAGGAAGGAGGCTATGAGTTTGGTGATGCCTGGGGGGAGGCCGAGAAAGTGGAGTTTGGCTACAAGACCTTTGTGCCAAACCTTATCGAAGGCTTTTGCGATGTCCAGGAGGATCAGTCCCGCGGCTTCGCGCCTATTTAGTCCGTCCGTTACAGAGTCTACCAGGCGAGCTACCTGGTGGACTGTGGAGTGTCTGCTTCGGAAGCCGAATTGCTCATTTGGAAGGAGATTTAGTTCTTCAACTAGAGTTTGAAGTCTGGTTAGTATGACTTTCTCGGCTATTTTGCCTAGGGAGGAAAGGAGGCTTATGGGGCGGTAGCTTTCAGCAAAAGTTGGATTTTGTCCGGGTTTTTTGATAACTATTACGTCTGCGTTTTTCCAGGGCTTTGGAAAGTGGCGCAGTCTGAGCATTGCGTTAACAATGTTAACGATTTCCATAATGGTTTTCCGGGGGAGTATTTTAAGAATTTTATTCGGTATTTGGTCGGGACCGGGGGCTTTCCTTTTTGGGAGATTTTTGATGATGCGTTTGATTTCCTCGGGGGATGTGGGGGTGATAATGTCGTTTTCGACTTGGTTAGTGACTCTATTATAGATGTGGTTTATGTCTCTTTCATGCATGAGTTGCTCGTAGTTCTCGTCGTCCGAGTCGGGCTCGGAGTCGGTCTCTGATTCGGAGTCGGAGTCGGGGGGGATTGGAGGGTTTGGTTGAAATTGTTTCCGCATTGCGTCAGCAAATGCTTCGGCTTTTTCGGGGGTGGAGTAGACGACTCCTCTTTCGCCGTGAATTGGGGGCATGCCTCGTTGGTGGTCGAGGGATAGGGTTTTGGCCATTCTCCAAAGTGATCTATCCTGGGGGTTGAGTGACTTTATTTTTCCCTCCCAGCGGGAATTTGCTAGTACGTTTAGTCGGTCTTTGACTTCCTGGGTAAGTCTGTTTGCTTCGCGTTTAATATGGGGGTCTTGGAGGGTGCGTGCACGACGAAGAAGTCGGTTTTTCTCTCTGATTAAGTCTTTGAGATCTCGGGGAAGGTCCTGTGGGTTTTGGATATCTACTTTTTTGATTAATTTGGCGCTGTCCATTGCGGATTTTATGGTATTGGTGAGGGTGGTTACTGCAATATCTAGTTCTTGGACGGAATTTATTGAATTGATTTTGGTGTTGCTTTCTAGGAGTTCGGATATATAGGAGAAGTTGTAAACGGTTTTTTTGGTGTGATTTGCGGTTGGTATGCCTCCTGCCGTGATAATGATTGGAAGGTGGTCGGAGCTTAGTTCGTGTCTTAGTTCGATGTTAATGTTTAGTGTCGTGTTTTTATACAAAACGATGTCAAGGATATCAGGAAGGCCGTGGCCATAGTGGGTTGGGGAATCGGGTGCGGTAACCATTATATGGTTACGTTGTAATATTTCGTAAAGCCTACGGCCGTTGGCCGTAGTTGTTCTAGAGTGCCAAAGGGCGTGTTTGCAATTCAAGTCTCCGGCTAGGATTGTTGGATGATTGTCGTTAAAGTAGCCTTCGAAGTCGGCGGGTCTGACCTCCTTATTTGGGGGTTTGTAGAGGGACACGATCCTGAATTTGGAATTGTCGTGCATGTTGACGAATATGGAGGTAGTTTCGACTTGATCGCTTTGTGTGGGGGGCGCATGAAGAAGATCGTGAGATATGTGTTTTTTGATATAGATTGCTGTGCCTCCTTTGCGGTCCTGGAGTCTATCGTTACGGTAGCAGGAATAGTTGGGTATGGTACCCCTATGATGTGGTTTAAGACCAGTCTCTTGGATGAGGGCTATATCTATTTGATTTTCGTGTAGAAATTCTATGAGTTCCGGTTTTTTTGAATTGAGGCTATCAGCGTTCCAGGTGACTATTTTAAGGGCTCTGGGTTTTGTTTGTCTAGACATTTTGGGGGCCTAGATTGGGTAATTGAAGGGAGCCAAAAGCCTGCATGAAGCTGGCGAATTCTTGCATGAAGGTGTGGATTTTTGAAATTTGGGATTGATCAAAAATATTGGGGGGATTTGCACTGGGACCTGGGGCCGCCTTGGGTTGTTGTGGGGTGGCGGCGTTGGTTGCCTTTTGGGCGTAGGAGATGCCCGGGGTGAATTTTTGGGTTGGGGGTATGACCCTTGTACGGGTTGGAGCGATGTTTGATGGGTGTTTGGGGCATTTATGATAGTTTGCCGTGTGGGGGCCCAGGCAGTTGGCGCATTTTGCGTCCGTGTGACGGGGTTTTTCACACTTTGTTGTGTGGTGGTCTTGTGCGCATTTTACGCATTTGGCCGGGGCGTTGCAATTGGCCTGGGAGTGGCCGAAGAGTTGGCATTTGTGACATTGCCTGAATTTGGGTTTATAGGTCTGGCTTTCGACCTTTATGACTAGGTGTAGAAGCCTAGTCTCTTTAAATATGGGGTGCTGTTGTCCTGTCACCTTGGGGAGGATGACTAGGATCAGGGGCATGGGGGTCTTGTCTTTAGTGCGCGTCATTCTCGCGACTGACGTGGGGAGGTAGCCACGCTCGATAAGAGCGGCTTGGACGTCTGCGACGTCTATCTGGGTGGGGATTCCCCGGATTACGGCGTGGATTGCCTTGTCCTCCGGGAGGGTAAAACTATGATAGGGAATTTTTTCGGTGTCTAAGTGCCTAGTGACTTTGCGGAAGTCGTCACTGGTCTGGGTGCGAATTTGCACTCCTTCGGAGGTATTTTTCGCGTGGAGGATGTTTACTTTTTGGGAGTTGAAGTGGCGGGACAAGGCTAGCCATTTTTCAGGGGCTCGAATGATGATGGGGGGGATTTTGGGGGTTTTGTGGGCTTCCTGGTCGGGGGGGGTTCCTGGGCCAGTAGCTTGGGTTTTTGGGTTTACAGGGGCCGTAACGGGGGGTTGGGGCCCTGAGCCGGAGGGGTTAGCGACTTCTTCGGAGGCAGTCGCTTTGCCGGGGGTTTTTTGGGTCTTTGCGGGTTTTTCTTCTAGGTCTGAATTTAATTTGTGTTTCCTTCTGCGCCGGTTTAAGCGCTTGCGCGGATGGCCAAAATTTTATTCGACCTCCTATTTATCGACTCTAACCCCACCAATCCCCGAGACCGATAGTTCGGGGGCGTGGCCATGTTAGATGCGAGCGTTTAAAACGGATCCCAAAGGTGCCTCTTTTTTTACTTTCGACATCGCATTCGACCGACACAGAATGCCACCGAAGACTAGCGGAAAGGCCGCCAAAAAGGCCGGAAAAGCCCAGAAAAACATCTCCAAAAATGACAAGAAAAAGAAGAAGAGGAGGAAGGAATCGTACGCAATCTACATTTACAAAGTGTTGAAACAAGTACATCCCGACACCGGTATCTCGAGCAAAGCCATGAGCATCATGAACAGCTTCGTCAACGACATCTTCGAGAGAATCGCCGCCGAAGCTTCCCGTTTGGCTCACTACAACAAAAGATCGACCATCACCAGTAGGGAAATCCAGACTGCGGTGCGTCTTTTGTTGCCCGGTGAATTGGCCAAGCACGCCGTCAGCGAAGGCACGAAAGCCGTGACCAAATACACCAGCTCGAAATAAGCTGTGCTGTGTCTGCTGATAAATCATAAAACGGTTCTTTTCAGAACCACAATTTTTGTAAAAAAAAAAAAGCATTTACCCAGTCATCATCAGTCTACCATATACCAATATTAATTTTTTTTTTTGCAAATCGTTTGGACTTTTTACGATTTTTTTTTAATTTTTAATAATTGTACAGTACAAACCAATCTCTAGAAATTTGGGCGTAGAAAAGAAAAATTAAAAAAAAAGATTTTACCGAATTTTTGCGATTCTATAAGATCGATTCAAAGAAAAAAAAAGAATCGATAGTGAAAAGATCGACAGTAAAAAAAAAAAAATCGATTAATTTTATTAAAATTACCGATCTTTCCGAAAATTCTATTAAAAGTCGGTTTCCCTGAATCAAATATGGTAGGACTTTAACTTTTTTGTTTTGCAAATAATAATCATGATTTACAAAATAACGAACAATAATTATTATTATCATTATTATTATTATTATTATTATTATTATTATTAATATAAAAACAATGATGATGATGATGATGATGATACAATAATAATAATAATAATAATAATAATAATAATAATAATAATAATAATAATAATAATAATAAAAATAATAATAATAATAATAGAAGCGGAATAATATTTTTCATTAACGAATAAAAAACGTCCTGTCGAATTAAATGCGGAAAGAAAGTTGCTGCAGGCCGTTACTTAACGATTTTAACAATTCAGTGCGCAGGGCGATGTTTCGGGAAAACCCGAACTTTAGAAATAAAAAACGATTCATGCGAACGACCGACTGACCTTATCCGGGATCAAGAGATCAGTTATAAAAAAAAAAGTCAGTAACTTTTCAATTGCGCCAATACTGACTATTTTTAGGTCAAGATATCACAAGTTTTGACGCGACGTGACAAGTAAGAAGTGCTATCTCCTCGAAGATCGCACCCGTGGAAATTTAGTTTTTTTTTCTTTCGAATAAGTTTGATAATCGAAGTCATCTTTAGCCCATAACATTGCATTTGTCCCGGTACCGACTACGGGCCGGGCGCAGAAATTTCCACGTTCTCCTGGTGTTGCAAACCGTTTGCCGGTTCAGCCGACACGCTCGCGCTCGACACCTATTTCCATTTGAAATATCGCCCTCAACGGTATGATGGCCGCACATTTCCAATCTGGACACTTCAGCCTTTCGGTCCGCGCCCTCCGGAAAATTGCATTTCCGTGCTGGCGGGCCGATGCGACGCCGAAAAGCTGGACGTCGATGTTCAAACTATGGGAACTCCATCTTTCGACGGCGTTTCGACAAAGCTCTCGGTCAAACAGACGATCCGCGTTCGATCCGGGCGACAGATGAAAGCCCTCACCGTCCACCTCGGCCGAGGACGGCACCTCTGGAGTCCCGCCGTTCCCACAGATTGACCCCGAGCGGGACCCTGCGAACGCGGTGCCATCACGAAAGAAGCCGGGCCTGCCGCCAGAGTCGAGTACGCTCGTTCAGTCCCCCGTCCGTTCGCTCCGATACGGTCAAAACACTTGGCGAAATGAGAATTTATATACATTCTCGCCGAGTGTAACCAGATCGACAGATTTTTTTCCGAAAAATAACCCACTGTCATGGCCGATACCGAAAATCAAGCTTCCGCCGTTGCTGCTCAGGCCCAGACACCCACGAAGAAGGAGAAGAAAGTGCCTAATCCTCGCGCGAAGCCGACACATCCGCCAACCTCCGAAATGGTAAACAACGCGATCAAAGCGTTGAAAGAACGCGGAGGTTCCTCATTACAGGCGATCAAAAAATACCTGGTTTCCAACTACAAAGTCGACGCCGAAAAAGTGGCCCCCTTCATCAAGAAGTACCTGAAATCGGCCGTCGTCTCCGGAGCTTTGGTACAGACCAAGGGCAAGGGAGCGTCCGGATCGTTCAAGTTGGCCGCAGCAGCAACTGGTGGTGCCGCCAAGAAGGCCGAGAAAAAGACGACCGCCAGCAGGGCCAAAAAATCTCCGGCCAAACGTGGCGGCGCCGCCGCCGCCGCGTCCACCGACAAACCGAAGACCGCCAAGAAAGCTGCAACACCCAAAGCGAAGAAGGCCGAGAAAAAGACCGCAGTCGCAGCCAAGGCAAAAAAGGCCGTGGCCGAGAAAAAACCCGTGGCCAAGACTGCAGCCGCCGCCGCCGCCGCGAAACCCACCAAGTCTCCGTCGAAGGCGAAAAAATCAAACAAGGCCGGTCCGACCAAGAAACCGAAGGCACCCAAACCGAAAACCGCCAAATCTCCGGCCGCGTCGAAGGCCAAAAAAGCCGCCTCTCCCAAGAGAAAGAAGTGAACGGTCACCAAAGTTGTTGCACAAGCACCGATTCTACGACGTCGTGTTCGACATTAAATGGCCCTTTTCAGGGCCACAAATTTTATTCGGAGAAAAAAGAATCTTACATCAAACGTTGAAAATTTTTACCCACCTGATGCCCCTCGCCGCAATTTTTGAAAATGTTTACAGCGCGATATAGAAGAAGAACAAAGACGTATCTTGTATTAGTTTTTCTTTCGATCGCTCGTATTGGATAGCAGATTTTGCTGTTTTATAAATCCGAATTTTTACATATACTCTCGACATATTATTATTATTATTATTATTATTATTATTATTATTATTATTATTATTATTATTATTATTATTATTATTATTATAGTTGGAAATAGTGAGCGTTTGTAAAAAAGAAGAGACTATTACTTTGAGTTCGCAGATAGTTTGCACGGTTCTATCACGGTGAACATTTTAAAATTATCACAGGTAATATCACATAATAAATAAATAAATCACAAGGTGTAATGGACAAAGGTACTGTTCCATGAGTCTTTTTATATATATATATATATATATATATATACACACACACACACACACACACACACACACACACACACACACACACACACACACACACACACACACACACACACACACACACACACACACACACACACACACACAGGGTTATTATTCTATTTAGAACGGAATAAGATAAGCTTGTAAGCTTTAAATATCAAATGTTTAACTATTCATTAAGAAAAGAAAAAAATCTTAAAAATTATTCATTTTTTTATTTTTTTTTTTTTGTTGTAATGTCTTGTGCATAAATATTGAAAAATTTAACCAGAAAATGATAAACAATTAGTCATAAAATGATAATACTGTTTTTATTCATGATTCGGAACTATATGTGCAAAATATCAAAAAATTAATTAAAAAAAAAATACTTCATCAGTTTTAAAGAAAAAAAAAAAGAAACAAAAAAATTTTTGAAAATTATACTTTTTGTTGTGTGATATAAATATTTCAAATTTGAAGCCTATATCTCGTCCCGTTTAAAAGTTACGGGTGATTTACCATTTAAAAGTCCAAACCCTGTGGATATTTACTAACATAATTGCCTAAGATTAAGCTCTTAAGCCGAAAATACCCAGGCTGATTGGAACCGAATAGTTTCTCGTTAGCGAATTTGACCTTTTAAGTAGGCAGGCATAACAGCAGGTACAGTCGCACAAAAAAAAAATTGATTCATAACATATAGGTTATTTGTGTGTAATAATAAATAATATCCGAAACAAACAAAACAATGGAAAAATAAAAGGTAACGTATCTTTTTCTCTGACCAAGCAATTTGTGGTTCTGAAAAGAACCGTTTTTTTTGTTGTGATTTTGTCGACTGGACGACCCTAAAGAAACGCAACTAAATTAAGCACGTTCTCCACGAATACGTCTGGCCAATTGGATGTCCTTGGGCATGATGGTGACACGTTTGGCGTGAATAGCGCACAAGTTGGTGTCTTCGAAAAGACCGACCAGGTAGGCCTCGCTGGCTTCCTGCAACGCCATGACGGCGGAGCTTTGGAAACGTAAATCGGTCTTGAAATCCTGTGCGATTTCACGCACCAAACGTTGGAATGGCAATTTTCTGATCAGCAATTCGGTACTTTTCTGGTAACGACGAATTTCACGAAGAGCGACGGTTCCTGGCCTGTAACGATGTGGTTTTTTCACACCGCCGGTGGCAGGTGCGCTTTTACGCGCCGCCTTGGTGGCCAACTGCTTGCGAGGAGCCTTTCCTCCGGTCGATTTACGAGCAGTCTGCTTGGTACGAGCCATCACGAATAATATTCACACAACGAAGTTGAACTGAAAATAATGCCAGCAGAGAGGACGCTCTATCTTTATAAACTACAGCCAACCGTACATCGCTCCGATTGGTTCGGGGAAACCGGAGAGGCGGAGTCCACCGAAAGTCAATAAATAGGCACATTTTCCACAGAAAGTTCACACAGTTTAGCTGCTTCGATTCGAGTTTAGTCACATTTGTTGCTTTGCTTCTTGATAGTTCAAAATGACCGGTCGTGGTAAAGGAGGAAAAGGTTTAGGCAAAGGGGGTGCCAAACGTCATCGTAAAGTGTTGCGTGATAACATCCAAGGTATCACCAAACCTGCCATCAGAAGGTTGGCACGTCGTGGTGGAGTGAAACGTATTTCCGGTCTGATCTACGAAGAAACCCGCGGTGTATTAAAGGTTTTCCTAGAAAATGTCATCAGGGACGCCGTCACCTACACCGAGCACGCCAAAAGGAAGACGGTCACCGCAATGGACGTCGTCTATGCTCTGAAACGTCAAGGACGTACCTTGTACGGATTCGGAGGTTAAAACCAACGTTGACAAAAACGAAAACACAAAGAAAAACGGTTCTTTTCAGAACCACAAGTTCTCTCATCAGAGAAAAGGAATTTACCCTTGCCCAATGTTTTGTTTAATTTCAGCCGTATAAAATAAAATAAATGTGTACGAGTGTATGTACCTACCTCTGTTGACATTTTACATCAGTACCTACGTAATATGGATAAATCGAGAAATGCGAGAATTAAAATCCGATTAGAGGGAATTCCAAATCAGGGGATGATGCATGCTCTGACCGGCTGTAATGCAAGAATCTTCGCAAAAAAAAAAAACGTCCAAACGAAAACAAAAAAGGGGCAACGGCACGCGGTGTTCCCAAGCGGTCACCCATCCAAGTACTAACCGCGCCCGACTTTGCTTGGCTTCAGTGATCGGACGAGAACTGGCATTCTCAAAGTGGTATGGTCGTTGCCGTAAAAATCAGAAAGTCAAAAAAAAGTCGCGGATTCCGCGGGTCCGATTTGGGGTGCGGCACAATAATAATCGATGGTTTAAAAAAAAATTTTTTCGAATTTTTTTTTTCAATTTTTTTTTTCTATCAATTTTCGTTTGGAACGAAAAAGTCCAAACTTTTTTTTTTTTTTTTTTTTTTTTTTAATTTTTTTTCTTCAAATTTCGAGTTGGATTGTAATTGAAGAAGAACGAAAGGAGATGTCTTAACAGGTCGACTGCCGATCAATTTCGAAAAAAAAATTTAACGCTTTTTTTTACGTTTCCGGAGTTTTTATATCCAAAAAAATATGATTTCCGTAAAATTACAAAAAAATTCTGTCTGTCTGTGTGTCCGGGAAATTTGTGACCACGAGAACTCAAGAACGCTTCGGGCTAAAGACTTGAAATTTTGAACATAGGTTGATTGATTATCCAAAGTTGTAGGCTTTTTTTAAAAAAAAACAAAGTTTTCGTTTTTGATTTAACAGGGGAAAGCACTATTTTGTTGGCGGCGGTATTTTTTTTTTTAGTTCTTCTAGATACCAGTTCGTTCGACGTGCATCCTTATATCTAAGACTCACCTCGAAGAGGCGGCACCTATTCGGCTCGTTTGGACTTGCTTGTGACTTCTTATCAATCACTTCTGGCAAGCACTTACAAACACAAAAAAAAGTACCGTGTGTACGGTGAACACTATATTCGTGAAAAAACACCGTACTGACGTACGTACGGTGTTAGACACTAATCACCTCACCGTGTGTACGGTGAACACTACCAAGTGCCGTGTGTACGGTAAATATCCATAAAACCAAGTACCGTGAATACTATATCTTTGTGCACAACAAACACCGTATGTACGGTGGCAGACAAACAGTAATTACCGTGTGTTACGGTAAACAGTCCAAATCAAACACTACCGAGTGGACGTACGTCACCGATATTCGTGACATCACTCACACCTAAGTGTACCGTATGTACGGCATATACCTACTACACTTGAACAACACACTACGGAAGCAGTAAATTCTTTTTATACAGTAAACAAATTGTGGCCCTGAGAAGGGCCGTTCTATGCTGTTGTGTGTTTTTTTTTTTGATGATGATTCTCCAACAGTTTAAGCCTTCTTTTCGGTCTTCTTTGGCAAGAGAACGGCTTGGATGTTGGGAAGCACACCACCCTGGGCAATGGTGACGCCGGAGAGAAGTTTGTTCAACTCTTCGTCGTTCCTTATGGCCAGTTGCAAATGACGGGGAATGATACGGGTCTTCTTGTTGTCGCGGGCTGCGTTTCCGGCCAACTCCAAAACTTCGGCCGCGAGATACTCCATCACGGCGGCCAAGTATACCGGAGCTCCGGCACCTACACGTTCGGCGTAGTTACCTTTGCGAAGCAAACGATGGATACGACCGACGGGAAACTGTAGTCCGGCTCTGTTCGAACGGGACTTTGCCTTTCCCTTCACTTTTCCACCTTTTCCACGTCCAGACATTTCGAGTTAGTTTAGTTCAGTAACACCTTACACGAGCAAATGTTAATGATAATATGGCCAAAATTTTATTCGACCTCCTATTTATCGACTCTAACCCCACCAATCCCCGAGACCGATAGTTCGGGGGCGTGGCCATGTTAGATGCGAGCGTTTAAAACGGATCCCAAAGGTGCCTCTTTTTTTACTTTCGACATCGCATTCGACCGACACAGAATGCCACCGAAGACTAGCGGAAAGGCCGCCAAAAAGGCCGGAAAAGCCCAGAAAAACATCTCCAAAAATGACAAGAAAAAGAAGAAGAGGAGGAAGGAATCGTACGCAATCTACATTTACAAAGTGTTGAAACAAGTACATCCCGACACCGGTATCTCGAGCAAAGCCATGAGCATCATGAACAGCTTCGTCAACGACATCTTCGAGAGAATCGCCGCCGAAGCTTCCCGTTTGGCTCACTACAACAAAAGATCGACCATCACCAGTAGGGAAATCCAGACTGCGGTGCGTCTTTTGTTGCCCGGTGAATTGGCCAAGCACGCCGTCAGCGAAGGCACGAAAGCCGTGACCAAATACACCAGCTCGAAATAAGCTGTGCTGTGTCTGCTGATAAATCATAAAACGGTTCTTTTCAGAACCACAATTTTTGTAAAAAAAAAAAAGCATTTACCCAGTCATCATCAGTCTACCATATACCAATATTAATTTTTTTTTTTGCAAATCGTTTGGACTTTTTACGATTTTTTTTTAATTTTTAATAATTGTACAGTACAAACCAATCTCTAGAAATTTGGGCGTAGAAAAGAAAAATTAAAAAAAAAGATTTTACCGAATTTTTGCGATTCTATAAGATCGATTCAAAGAAAAAAAAAGAATCGATAGTGAAAAGATCGACAGTAAAAAAAAAAAAATCGATTAATTTTATTAAAATTACCGATCTTTCCGAAAATTCTATTAAAAGTCGGTTTCCCTGAATCAAATATGGTAGGACTTTAACTTTTTTGTTTTGCAAATAATAATCATGATTTACAAAATAACGAACAATAATTATTATTATCATTATTATTATTATTATTATTATTATTATTATTAATATAAAAACAATGATGATGATGATGATGATGATACAATAATAATAATAATAATAATAATAATAATAATAATAATAATAATAATAATAATAATAATAATAAAAATAATAATAATAATAATAGAAGCGGAATAATATTTTTCATTAACGAATAAAAAACGTCCTGTCGAATTAAATGCGGAAAGAAAGTTGCTGCAGGCCGTTACTTAACGATTTTAACAATTCAGTGCGCAGGGCGATGTTTCGGGAAAACCCGAACTTTAGAAATAAAAAACGATTCATGCGAACGACCGACTGACCTTATCCGGGATCAAGAGATCAGTTATAAAAAAAAAAGTCAGTAACTTTTCAATTGCGCCAATACTGACTATTTTTAGGTCAAGATATCACAAGTTTTGACGCGACGTGACAAGTAAGAAGTGCTATCTCCTCGAAGATCGCACCCGTGGAAATTTAGTTTTTTTTTCTTTCGAATAAGTTTGATAATCGAAGTCATCTTTAGCCCATAACATTGCATTTGTCCCGGTACCGACTACGGGCCGGGCGCAGAAATTTCCACGTTCTCCTGGTGTTGCAAACCGTTTGCCGGTTCAGCCGACACGCTCGCGCTCGACACCTATTTCCATTTGAAATATCGCCCTCAACGGTATGATGGCCGCACATTTCCAATCTGGACACTTCAGCCTTTCGGTCCGCGCCCTCCGGAAAATTGCATTTCCGTGCTGGCGGGCCGATGCGACGCCGAAAAGCTGGACGTCGATGTTCAAACTATGGGAACTCCATCTTTCGACGGCGTTTCGACAAAGCTCTCGGTCAAACAGACGATCCGCGTTCGATCCGGGCGACAGATGAAAGCCCTCACCGTCCACCTCGGCCGAGGACGGCACCTCTGGAGTCCCGCCGTTCCCACAGATTGACCCCGAGCGGGACCCTGCGAACGCGGTGCCATCACGAAAGAAGCCGGGCCTGCCGCCAGAGTCGAGTACGCTCGTTCAGTCCCCCGTCCGTTCGCTCCGATACGGTCAAAACACTTGGCGAAATGAGAATTTATATACATTCTCGCCGAGTGTAACCAGATCGACAGATTTTTTTCCGAAAAATAACCCACTGTCATGGCCGATACCGAAAATCAAGCTTCCGCCGTTGCTGCTCAGGCCCAGACACCCACGAAGAAGGAGAAGAAAGTGCCTAATCCTCGCGCGAAGCCGACACATCCGCCAACCTCCGAAATGGTAAACAACGCGATCAAAGCGTTGAAAGAACGCGGAGGTTCCTCATTACAGGCGATCAAAAAATACCTGGTTTCCAACTACAAAGTCGACGCCGAAAAAGTGGCCCCCTTCATCAAGAAGTACCTGAAATCGGCCGTCGTCTCCGGAGCTTTGGTACAGACCAAGGGCAAGGGAGCGTCCGGATCGTTCAAGTTGGCCGCAGCAGCAACTGGTGGTGCCGCCAAGAAGGCCGAGAAAAAGACGACCGCCAGCAGGGCCAAAAAATCTCCGGCCAAACGTGGCGGCGCCGCCGCCGCCGCGTCCACCGACAAACCGAAGACCGCCAAGAAAGCTGCAACACCCAAAGCGAAGAAGGCCGAGAAAAAGACCGCAGTCGCAGCCAAGGCAAAAAAGGCCGTGGCCGAGAAAAAACCCGTGGCCAAGACTGCAGCCGCCGCCGCCGCCGCGAAACCCACCAAGTCTCCGTCGAAGGCGAAAAAATCAAACAAGGCCGGTCCGACCAAGAAACCGAAGGCACCCAAACCGAAAACCGCCAAATCTCCGGCCGCGTCGAAGGCCAAAAAAGCCGCCTCTCCCAAGAGAAAGAAGTGAACGGTCACCAAAGTTGTTGCACAAGCACCGATTCTACGACGTCGTGTTCGACATTAAATGGCCCTTTTCAGGGCCACAAATTTTATTCGGAGAAAAAAGAATCTTACATCAAACGTTGAAAATTTTTACCCACCTGATGCCCCTCGCCGCAATTTTTGAAAATGTTTACAGCGCGATATAGAAGAAGAACAAAGACGTATCTTGTATTAGTTTTTCTTTCGATCGCTCGTATTGGATAGCAGATTTTGCTGTTTTATAAATCCGAATTTTTACATATACTCTCGACATATTATTATTATTATTATTATTATTATTATTATTATTATTATTATTATTATTATTATTATTATTATTATTATTATAGTTGGAAATAGTGAGCGTTTGTAAAAAAGAAGAGACTATTACTTTGAGTTCGCAGATAGTTTGCACGGTTCTATCACGGTGAACATTTTAAAATTATCACAGGTAATATCACATAATAAATAAATAAATCACAAGGTGTAATGGACAAAGGTACTGTTCCATGAGTCTTTTTATATATATATATATATATATATATATACACACACACACACACACACACACACACACACACACACACACACACACACACACACACACACACACACACACACACACACACACACACACACACACACACACAGGGTTATTATTCTATTTAGAACGGAATAAGATAAGCTTGTAAGCTTTAAATATCAAATGTTTAACTATTCATTAAGAAAAGAAAAAAATCTTAAAAATTATTCATTTTTTTATTTTTTTTTTTTTGTTGTAATGTCTTGTGCATAAATATTGAAAAATTTAACCAGAAAATGATAAACAATTAGTCATAAAATGATAATACTGTTTTTATTCATGATTCGGAACTATATGTGCAAAATATCAAAAAATTAATTAAAAAAAAAATACTTCATCAGTTTTAAAGAAAAAAAAAAAGAAACAAAAAAATTTTTGAAAATTATACTTTTTGTTGTGTGATATAAATATTTCAAATTTGAAGCCTATATCTCGTCCCGTTTAAAAGTTACGGGTGATTTACCATTTAAAAGTCCAAACCCTGTGGATATTTACTAACATAATTGCCTAAGATTAAGCTCTTAAGCCGAAAATACCCAGGCTGATTGGAACCGAATAGTTTCTCGTTAGCGAATTTGACCTTTTAAGTAGGCAGGCAGCAGGTACAGTCGCACAAAAAAAAAATTGATTCATAACATATAGGTTATTTGTGTGTAATAATAAATAATATCCGAAACAAACAAAACAATGGAAAAATAAAAGGTAACGTATCTTTTTCTCTGACCAAGCAATTTGTGGTTCTGAAAAGAACCGTTTTTTTTGTTGTGATTTTGTCGACTGGACGACCCTAAAGAAACGCAACTAAATTAAGCACGTTCTCCACGAATACGTCTGGCCAATTGGATGTCCTTGGGCATGATGGTGACACGTTTGGCGTGAATAGCGCACAAGTTGGTGTCTTCGAAAAGACCGACCAGGTAGGCCTCGCTGGCTTCCTGCAACGCCATGACGGCGGAGCTTTGGAAACGTAAATCGGTCTTGAAATCCTGTGCGATTTCACGCACCAAACGTTGGAATGGCAATTTTCTGATCAGCAATTCGGTACTTTTCTGGTAACGACGAATTTCACGAAGAGCGACGGTTCCTGGCCTGTAACGATGTGGTTTTTTCACACCGCCGGTGGCAGGTGCGCTTTTACGCGCCGCCTTGGTGGCCAACTGCTTGCGAGGAGCCTTTCCTCCGGTCGATTTACGAGCAGTCTGCTTGGTACGAGCCATCACGAATAATATTCACACAACGAAGTTGAACTGAAAATAATGCCAGCAGAGAGGACGCTCTATCTTTATAAACTACAGCCAACCGTACATCGCTCCGATTGGTTCGGGGAAACCGGAGAGGCGGAGTCCACCGAAAGTCAATAAATAGGCACATTTTCCACAGAAAGTTCACACAGTTTAGCTGCTTCGATTCGAGTTTAGTCACATTTGTTGCTTTGCTTCTTGATAGTTCAAAATGACCGGTCGTGGTAAAGGAGGAAAAGGTTTAGGCAAAGGGGGTGCCAAACGTCATCGTAAAGTGTTGCGTGATAACATCCAAGGTATCACCAAACCTGCCATCAGAAGGTTGGCACGTCGTGGTGGAGTGAAACGTATTTCCGGTCTGATCTACGAAGAAACCCGCGGTGTATTAAAGGTTTTCCTAGAAAATGTCATCAGGGACGCCGTCACCTACACCGAGCACGCCAAAAGGAAGACGGTCACCGCAATGGACGTCGTCTATGCTCTGAAACGTCAAGGACGTACCTTGTACGGATTCGGAGGTTAAAACCAACGTTGACAAAAACGAAAACACAAAGAAAAACGGTTCTTTTCAGAACCACAAGTTCTCTCATCAGAGAAAAGGAATTTACCCTTGCCCAATGTTTTGTTTAATTTCAGCCGTATAAAATAAAATAAATGTGTACGAGTGTATGTACCTACCTCTGTTGACATTTTACATCAGTACCTACGTAATATGGATAAATCGAGAAATGCGAGAATTAAAATCCGATTAGAGGGAATTCCAAATCAGGGGATGATGCATGCTCTGACCGGCTGTAATGCAAGAATCTTCGCAAAAAAAAAAAACGTCCAAACGAAAACAAAAAAGGGGCAACGGCACGCGGTGTTCCCAAGCGGTCACCCATCCAAGTACTAACCGCGCCCGACTTTGCTTGGCTTCAGTGATCGGACGAGAACTGGCATTCTCAAAGTGGTATGGTCGTTGCCGTAAAAATCAGAAAGTCAAAAAAAAGTCGCGGATTCCGCGGGTCCGATTTGGGGTGCGGCACAATAATAATCGATGGTTTAAAAAAAAATTTTTTCGAATTTTTTTTTTCAATTTTTTTTTTCTATCAATTTTCGTTTGGAACGAAAAAGTCCAAACTTTTTTTTTTTTTTTTTTTTTTTTTTAATTTTTTTTCTTCAAATTTCGAGTTGGATTGTAATTGAAGAAGAACGAAAGGAGATGTCTTAACAGGTCGACTGCCGATCAATTTCGAAAAAAAAATTTAACGCTTTTTTTTACGTTTCCGGAGTTTTTATATCCAAAAAAATATGATTTCCGTAAAATTACAAAAAAATTCTGTCTGTCTGTGTGTCCGGGAAATTTGTGACCACGAGAACTCAAGAACGCTTCGGGCTAAAGACTTGAAATTTTGAACATAGGTTGATTGATTATCCAAAGTTGTAGGCTTTTTTTAAAAAAAAACAAAGTTTTCGTTTTTGATTTAACAGGGGAAAGCACTATTTTGTTGGCGGCGGTATTTTTTTTTTTAGTTCTTCTAGATACCAGTTCGTTCGACGTGCATCCTTATATCTAAGACTCACCTCGAAGAGGCGGCACCTATTCGGCTCGTTTGGACTTGCTTGTGACTTCTTATCAATCACTTCTGGCAAGCACTTACAAACACAAAAAAAAGTACCGTGTGTACGGTGAACACTATATTCGTGAAAAAACACCGTACTGACGTACGTACGGTGTTAGACACTAATCACCTCACCGTGTGTACGGTGAACACTACCAAGTGCCGTGTGTACGGTAAATATCCATAAAACCAAGTACCGTGAATACTATATCTTTGTGCACAACAAACACCGTATGTACGGTGGCAGACAAACAGTAATTACCGTGTGTTACGGTAAACAGTCCAAATCAAACACTACCGAGTGGACGTACGTCACCGATATTCGTGACATCACTCACACACTAAGTGTACCGTATGTACGGCATATACCTACTACACTTGAACAACACACTACGGAAGCAGTAAATTCTTTTTATACAGTAAACAAATTGTGGCCCTGAGAAGGGCCGTTCTATGCTGTTGTGTGTTTTTTTTTTTTTTTTTTGATGATGATTCTCCAACAGTTTAAGCCTTCTTTTCGGTCTTCTTTGGCAAGAGAACGGCTTGGATGCCCCCGAAAAAGCCGAAGCATTTGCTGACGCAATGCGGAAACAATTTCAACCAAACCCTCCAATCCCCCCCGACTCCGACTCCGAATCAGAGACCGACTCCGAGCCCGACTCGGACGACGAGAACTACGAGCAACTCATGCATGAAAGAGACATAAACCACATCTATAATAGAGTCACTAACCAAGTCGAAAACGACATTATCACCCCCACATCCCCCGAGGAAATCAAACGCATCATCAAAAATCTCCCAAAAAGGAAAGCCCCCGGTCCCGACCAAATACCGAATAAAATTCTTAAAATACTCCCCCGGAAAACCATTATGGAAATCGTTAACATTGTTAACGCAATGCTCAGACTGCGCCACTTCCCAAAGCCCTGGAAAAACGCAGACGTAATAGTTATCAAAAAACCCGGACAAAATCCAACTTTTGCTGAAAGCTACCGCCCCATAAGCCTCCTTTCCTCCCTAGGCAAAATAGCCGAGAAAGTCATACTAACCAGACTTCAAACTCTAGTTGAAGAACTAAATCTCCTTCCAAATGAGCAATTCGGCTTCCGAAGCAGACACTCCACAGTCCACCAGGTAGCTCGCCTGGTAGACTCTGTAACGGACGGACTAAATAGGCGCGAAGCCGCGGGACTGATCCTCCTGGACATCGCAAAAGCCTTCGATAAGGTTTGGCACAAAGGTCTTGTAGCCAAACTCCACTTTCTCGGCCTCCCCCCAGGCATCACCAAACTCATAGCCTCCTTCCTCAAAGGCAGAGATTTTCAGATAAAAATAGGCGACTGTAAGTCCAACACCCGCCGCATCAGAGCTGGCGTGCCACAAGGTTCCCCACTATCCCCCCTTCTGTACAACCTCTTTACGGCAGATATTCCAAAAACACAGGGCACTGAACTAGCCCTGTTCGCCGATGACACCGGCATCCTAGCAAAAGCCAGAAACCCCCAGCGCATCCATATCGCCCTCCAGCGCCAAATGGATGCCCTAATCAAATGGTTCTCCAAATGGAAAATCAAAGTAAACGCCAATAAAACCAAAGGCATCCTAATCTCTAGGATTAGAAGAGGCCCACCCCAACCCATTCAGATAAATGGCCACCCCATTAACTGGGAAAACCATGCCAAATACCTCGGCATTACAATCTCCAAAAACTTGACGTGGGATCAGCACGTCAAAAACACCCTCCAAATAGCAAATTGCCGCCTCTCCAAACTCTATCCCTTAATAGGCAGAAAGAGTCCCCTATCCATTAAAAACAAACTTCTTCTCTACAACCAAACCCTAAAGCCGGTACTTCTTTACGGAGCCCCAGCCTGGAATAAAATCACCCTTAACAAAACGCTCTCAGCAAAACTTCAGGCCTTCCAAAACAAGGCACTCAGAATATGCCTCGATGCCCCCTGGTTCATGAGGAACAACCAAATACACAGAGATCTCGAAATGCCCCTCCTAAAAACGGAAATCATCCGCTACAGCACGTCTTTTATACAAGACAATTTAGATCACCCAAACCCCCTCATTTCAAACTTTCTAGATTACGATCATGAAATACACAACACTCACAAAAAGATCAAGAACGTCCTCAACCAGTAATGGTACCCACTAACTCAGGACAGATGCATTCCCAGCATCAGTGAGATAGTCTCACTCCTCCCGCACATCCCTCCTCTCCCTATCACATCCCTCCACATCCCCCTCCCACCCACTCCACAGCGCCAAATTATGACAGATGCAACTCGCATCAGTGAGCAGAGACTCACTCCCCCCAAATTATGACAGATGCAACTCGCATCAGTGAGCATAGACTCACTGCCCCAACTTTCAATTCAGATTAAATATTTTTTTTTAGATAAATGAGCCATAGGCTGCGCCTGTCTCTTAAAGACCCAAACAAACTATTGATGATGACGGCTTGGATGTTGGGAAGCACACCACCCTGGGCAATGGTGACGCCGGAGAGAAGTTTGTTCAACTCTTCGTCGTTCCTTATGGCCAGTTGCAAATGACGGGGAATGATACGGGTCTTCTTGTTGTCGCGGGCTGCGTTTCCGGCCAACTCCAAAACTTCGGCCGCGAGATACTCCATCACGGCGGCCAAGTATACCGGAGCTCCGGCACCTACACGTTCGGCGTAGTTACCTTTGCGAAGCAAACGATGGATACGACCGACGGGAAACTGTAGTCCGGCTCTGTTCGAACGGGACTTTGCCTTTCCCTTCACTTTTCCACCTTTTCCACGTCCAGACATTTCGAGTTAGTTTAGTTCAGTAACACCTTACACGAGCAAATGTTAATGATAATATGGCCAAAATTTTATTCGACCTCCTATTTATCGACTCTAACCCCACCAATCCCCGAGACCGATAGTTCGGGGGCGTGGCCATGTTAGATGCGAGCGTTTAAAACGGATCCCAAAGGTGCCTCTTTTTTTACTTTCGACATCGCATTCGACCGACACAGAATGCCACCGAAGACTAGCGGAAAGGCCGCCAAAAAGGCCGGAAAAGCCCAGAAAAACATCTCCAAAAATGACAAGAAAAAGAAGAAGAGGAGGAAGGAATCGTACGCAATCTACATTTACAAAGTGTTGAAACAAGTACATCCCGACACCGGTATCTCGAGCAAAGCCATGAGCATCATGAACAGCTTCGTCAACGACATCTTCGAGAGAATCGCCGCCGAAGCTTCCCGTTTGGCTCACTACAACAAAAGATCGACCATCACCAGTAGGGAAATCCAGACTGCGGTGCGTCTTTTGTTGCCCGGTGAATTGGCCAAGCACGCCGTCAGCGAAGGCACGAAAGCCGTGACCAAATACACCAGCTCGAAATAAGCTGTGCTGTGTCTGCTGATAAATCATAAAACGGTTCTTTTCAGAACCACAATTTTTGTAAAAAAAAAAAAGCATTTACCCAGTCATCATCAGTCTACCATATACCAATATTAATTTTTTTTTTTGCAAATCGTTTGGACTTTTTACGATTTTTTTTTAATTTTTAATAATTGTACAGTACAAACCAATCTCTAGAAATTTGGGCGTAGAAAAGAAAAATTAAAAAAAAAGATTTTACCGAATTTTTGCGATTCTATAAGATCGATTCAAAGAAAAAAAAAGAATCGATAGTGAAAAGATCGACAGTAAAAAAAAAAAAATCGATTAATTTTATTAAAATTACCGATCTTTCCGAAAATTCTATTAAAAGTCGGTTTCCCTGAATCAAATATGGTAGGACTTTAACTTTTTTGTTTTGCAAATAATAATCATGATTTACAAAATAACGAACAATAATTATTATTATCATTATTATTATTATTATTATTATTATTATTATTAATATAAAAACAATGATGATGATGATGATGATGATACAATAATAATAATAATAATAATAATAATAATAATAATAATAATAATAATAATAATAATAATAATAAAAATAATAATAATAATAATAGAAGCGGAATAATATTTTTCATTAACGAATAAAAAACGTCCTGTCGAATTAAATGCGGAAAGAAAGTTGCTGCAGGCCGTTACTTAACGATTTTAACAATTCAGTGCGCAGGGCGATGTTTCGGGAAAACCCGAACTTTAGAAATAAAAAACGATTCATGCGAACGACCGACTGACCTTATCCGGGATCAAGAGATCAGTTATAAAAAAAAAAGTCAGTAACTTTTCAATTGCGCCAATACTGACTATTTTTAGGTCAAGATATCACAAGTTTTGACGCGACGTGACAAGTAAGAAGTGCTATCTCCTCGAAGATCGCACCCGTGGAAATTTAGTTTTTTTTTCTTTCGAATAAGTTTGATAATCGAAGTCATCTTTAGCCCATAACATTGCATTTGTCCCGGTACCGACTACGGGCCGGGCGCAGAAATTTCCACGTTCTCCTGGTGTTGCAAACCGTTTGCCGGTTCAGCCGACACGCTCGCGCTCGACACCTATTTCCATTTGAAATATCGCCCTCAACGGTATGATGGCCGCACATTTCCAATCTGGACACTTCAGCCTTTCGGTCCGCGCCCTCCGGAAAATTGCATTTCCGTGCTGGCGGGCCGATGCGACGCCGAAAAGCTGGACGTCGATGTTCAAACTATGGGAACTCCATCTTTCGACGGCGTTTCGACAAAGCTCTCGGTCAAACAGACGATCCGCGTTCGATCCGGGCGACAGATGAAAGCCCTCACCGTCCACCTCGGCCGAGGACGGCACCTCTGGAGTCCCGCCGTTCCCACAGATTGACCCCGAGCGGGACCCTGCGAACGCGGTGCCATCACGAAAGAAGCCGGGCCTGCCGCCAGAGTCGAGTACGCTCGTTCAGTCCCCCGTCCGTTCGCTCCGATACGGTCAAAACACTTGGCGAAATGAGAATTTATATACATTCTCGCCGAGTGTAACCAGATCGACAGATTTTTTTCCGAAAAATAACCCACTGTCATGGCCGATACCGAAAATCAAGCTTCCGCCGTTGCTGCTCAGGCCCAGACACCCACGAAGAAGGAGAAGAAAGTGCCTAATCCTCGCGCGAAGCCGACACATCCGCCAACCTCCGAAATGGTAAACAACGCGATCAAAGCGTTGAAAGAACGCGGAGGTTCCTCATTACAGGCGATCAAAAAATACCTGGTTTCCAACTACAAAGTCGACGCCGAAAAAGTGGCCCCCTTCATCAAGAAGTACCTGAAATCGGCCGTCGTCTCCGGAGCTTTGGTACAGACCAAGGGCAAGGGAGCGTCCGGATCGTTCAAGTTGGCCGCAGCAGCAACTGGTGGTGCCGCCAAGAAGGCCGAGAAAAAGACGACCGCCAGCAGGGCCAAAAAATCTCCGGCCAAACGTGGCGGCGCCGCCGCCGCCGCGTCCACCGACAAACCGAAGACCGCCAAGAAAGCTGCAACACCCAAAGCGAAGAAGGCCGAGAAAAAGACCGCAGTCGCAGCCAAGGCAAAAAAGGCCGTGGCCGAGAAAAAACCCGTGGCCAAGACTGCAGCCGCCGCCGCCGCCGCGAAACCCACCAAGTCTCCGTCGAAGGCGAAAAAATCAAACAAGGCCGGTCCGACCAAGAAACCGAAGGCACCCAAACCGAAAACCGCCAAATCTCCGGCCGCGTCGAAGGCCAAAAAAGCCGCCTCTCCCAAGAGAAAGAAGTGAACGGTCACCAAAGTTGTTGCACAAGCACCGATTCTACGACGTCGTGTTCGACATTAAATGGCCCTTTTCAGGGCCACAAATTTTATTCGGAGAAAAAAGAATCTTACATCAAACGTTGAAAATTTTTACCCACCTGATGCCCCTCGCCGCAATTTTTGAAAATGTTTACAGCGCGATATAGAAGAAGAACAAAGACGTATCTTGTATTAGTTTTTCTTTCGATCGCTCGTATTGGATAGCAGATTTTGCTGTTTTATAAATCCGAATTTTTACATATACTCTCGACATATTATTATTATTATTATTATTATTATTATTATTATTATTATTATTATTATTATTATTATTATTATTATTATTATTATTATTATAGTTGGAAATAGTGAGCGTTTGTAAAAAAGAAGAGACTATTACTTTGAGTTCGCAGATAGTTTGCACGGTTCTATCACGGTGAACATTTTAAAATTATCACAGGTAATATCACATAATAAATAAATAAATCACAAGGTGTAATGGACAAAGGTACTGTTCCATGAGTCTTTTTATATATATATATATATATATATATATACACACACACACACACACACACACACACACACACACACACACACACACACACACACACACACACACACACACACACACACACACACACACACACACACACACACACACACAGGGTTATTATTCTATTTAGAACGGAATAAGATAAGCTTGTAAGCTTTAAATATCAAATGTTTAACTATTCATTAAGAAAAGAAAAAAATCTTAAAAATTATTCATTTTTTTATTTTTTTTTTTTTGTTGTAATGTCTTGTGCATAAATATTGAAAAATTTAACCAGAAAATGATAAACAATTAGTCATAAAATGATAATACTGTTTTTATTCATGATTCGGAACTATATGTGCAAAATATCAAAAAATTAATTAAAAAAAAAATACTTCATCAGTTTTAAAGAAAAAAAAAAAGAAACAAAAAAATTTTTGAAAATTATACTTTTTGTTGTGTGATATAAATATTTCAAATTTGAAGCCTATATCTCGTCCCGTTTAAAAGTTACGGGTGATTTACCATTTAAAAGTCCAAACCCTGTGGATATTTACTAACATAATTGCCTAAGATTAAGCTCTTAAGCCGAAAATACCCAGGCTGATTGGAACCGAATAGTTTCTCGTTAGCGAATTTGACCTTTTAAGTAGGCAGGCATAACAGCAGGTACAGTCGCACAAAAAAAAAATTGATTCATAACATATAGGTTATTTGTGTGTAATAATAAATAATATCCGAAACAAACAAAACAATGGAAAAATAAAAGGTAACGTATCTTTTTCTCTGACCAAGCAATTTGTGGTTCTGAAAAGAACCGTTTTTTTTGTTGTGATTTTGTCGACTGGACGACCCTAAAGAAACGCAACTAAATTAAGCACGTTCTCCACGAATACGTCTGGCCAATTGGATGTCCTTGGGCATGATGGTGACACGTTTGGCGTGAATAGCGCACAAGTTGGTGTCTTCGAAAAGACCGACCAGGTAGGCCTCGCTGGCTTCCTGCAACGCCATGACGGCGGAGCTTTGGAAACGTAAATCGGTCTTGAAATCCTGTGCGATTTCACGCACCAAACGTTGGAATGGCAATTTTCTGATCAGCAATTCGGTACTTTTCTGGTAACGACGAATTTCACGAAGAGCGACGGTTCCTGGCCTGTAACGATGTGGTTTTTTCACACCGCCGGTGGCAGGTGCGCTTTTACGCGCCGCCTTGGTGGCCAACTGCTTGCGAGGAGCCTTTCCTCCGGTCGATTTACGAGCAGTCTGCTTGGTACGAGCCATCACGAATAATATTCACACAACGAAGTTGAACTGAAAATAATGCCAGCAGAGAGGACGCTCTATCTTTATAAACTACAGCCAACCGTACATCGCTCCGATTGGTTCGGGGAAACCGGAGAGGCGGAGTCCACCGAAAGTCAATAAATAGGCACATTTTCCACAGAAAGTTCACACAATAAATTAGTCGAGTGAGTGACAGTGAAGAGGTCAGACGTCGCCCAGCAGATTTCCATTGAGTAAGATTATTTTGGTATATAATTATTCTAACTAACATATGCTCACTTGTAAGCTTGCTTGCTAAGTGTTGCAGCCCTTTTCACACTGTGGACTTAAGCCAATTCCCACGAACCGCTGAGGCTGGCGGTTTGGTGTGTTAAAGGTTCCCTGAGACCCCAACCACTAACAATTAGTGCTTAACACTACACCCCCCCCCCGCCCGGGGCCACCCAGGCCCCCGAGAACACTACTTCTATTTTTTCCCTTCGAAATTCAAAAACCACTATGGCTGAAAATATCGACGCCACCATGGCAAACTTCCCGAACCAACAAATGTCAGACTATTTCCAAGATCAAATCAAGGCCCAGACAGAGCACTATAAAATCCAGGCTGAATCACATAAAAATCAGCTCGTATTCCTTCAGACACAACTAGCCACCGCAAACGAGACCATCAATGGACTCCGCGAGGAAATTTCCCGCCTCTCCTCTCAAATAGGGACACTCTTATCCCAAAAAACCCAAACTCCCACCCAAGAGCTCTCCGATGCCCCCGATCATTTCGAAACGGACATGTCCGTAGTAGAGACTGATTCGGACTCAGTCCGGTCCCCCCTTGCCTCCCCGCGCAAGCGCTTAAACCGGCGCAGAAGGAAACACAAATTAAATTCAGACCTAGAAGAAAAACCCGCAAAGACCCAAAAAACCCCCGGCAAAGCGACTGCCTCCGAAGAAGTCGCTAACCCCTCCGGCTCAGGGCCCCAACCCCCCGTTACGGCCCCTGTAAACCCAAAAACCCAAGCTACTGGCCCAGGAACCCCCCCCGACCAGGAAGCCCACAAAACCCCCAAAATCCCCCCCATCATCATTCGAGCCCCTGAAAAATGGCTAGCCTTGTCCCGCCACTTCAACTCCCAAAAAGTAAACATCCTCCACGCGAAAAATACCTCCGAAGGAGTGCAAATTCGCACCCAGACCAGTGACGACTTCCGCAAAGTCACTAGGCACTTAGACACCGAAAAAATTCCCTATCATAGTTTTACCCTCCCGGAGGACAAGGCAATCCACGCCGTAATCCGGGGAATCCCCACCCAGATAGACGTCGCAGACGTCCAAGCCGCTCTTATCGAGCGTGGCTACCTCCCCACGTCAGTCGCGAGAATGACGCGCACTAAAGACAAGACCCCCATGCCCCTGATCCTAGTCATCCTCCCCAAGGTGACAGGACAACAGCACCCCATATTTAAAGAGACTAGGCTTCTACACCTAGTCATAAAGGTCGAAAGCCAGACCTATAAACCCAAATTCAGGCAATGTCACAAATGCCAACTCTTCGGCCACTCCCAGGCCAATTGCAACGCCCCGGCCAAATGCGTAAAATGCGCACAAGACCACCACACAACAAAGTGTGAAAAACCCCGTCACACGGACGCAAAATGCGCCAACTGCCTGGGCCCCCACACGGCAAACTATCATAAATGCCCCAAACACCCATCAAACATCGCTCCAACCCGTACAAGGGTCATACCCCCAACCCAAAAATTCACCCCGGGCATCTCCTACGCCCAAAAGGCAACCAACGCCGCCACCCCACAACAACCCAAGGCGGCCCCAGGTCCCAGTGCAAATCCCCCCAATATTTTTGATCAATCCCAAATTTCAAAAATCCACACCTTCATGCAAGAATTCGCCAGCTTCATGCAGGCTTTTGGCTCCCTTCAATTACCCAATCTAGGCCCCCAAAATGTCTAGACAAACAAAACCCAGAGCCCTTAAAATAGTCACCTGGAACGCTGATAGCCTCAATTCAAAAAAACCGGAACTCATAGAATTTCTACACGAAAATCAAATAGATATAGCCCTCATCCAAGAGACTGGTCTTAAACCACATCATAGGGGTACCATACCCAACTATTCCTGCTACCGTAACGATAGACTCCAGGACCGCAAAGGAGGCACAGCAATCTATATCAAAAAACACATATCTCACGATCTTCTTCATGCGCCCCCCACACAAAGCGATCAAGTCGAAACTACCTCCATATTCGTCAACATGCACGACAATTCCAAATTCAGGATCGTGTCCCTCTACAAACCCCCAAATAAGGAGGTCAGACCCGCCGACTTCGAAGGCTACTTTAACGACAATCATCCAACAATCCTAGCCGGAGACTTGAATTGCAAACACGCCCTTTGGCACTCTAGAACAACTACGGCCAACGGCCGTAGGCTTTACGAAATATTACAACGTAACCATATAATGGTTACCGCACCCGATTCCCCAACCCACTATGGCCACGGCCTTCCTGATATCCTTGACATCGTTTTGTATAAAAACACGACACTAAACATTAACATCGAACTAAGACACGAACTAAGCTCCGACCACCTTCCAATCATTATCACGGCAGGAGGCATACCAACCGCAAATCACACCAAAAAAACCGTTTACAACTTCTCCTATATATCCGAACTCCTAGAAAGCAACACCAAAATCAATTCAATAAATTCCGTCCAAGAACTAGATATTGCAGTAACCACCCTCACCAATACCATAAAATCCGCAATGGACAGCGCCAAATTAATCAAAAAAGTAGATATCCAAAACCCACAGGACCTTCCCCGAGATCTCAAAGACTTAATCAGAGAGAAAAACCGACTTCTTCGTCGTGCACGCACCCTCCAAGACCCCCATATTAAACGCGAAGCAAACAGACTTACCCAGGAAGTCAAAGACCGACTAAACGTACTAGCAAATTCCCGCTGGGAGGGAAAAATAAAGTCACTCAACCCCCAGGATAGATCACTTTGGAGAATGGCCAAAACCCTATCCCTCGACCACCAACGAGGCATGCCCCCAATTCACGGCGAAAGAGGAGTCGTCTACTCCACCCCCGAAAAAGCCGAAGCATTTGCTGACGCAATGCGGAAACAATTTCAACCAAACCCTCCAATCCCCCCCGACTCCGACTCCGAATCAGAGACCGACTCCGAGCCCGACTCGGACGACGAGAACTACGAGCAACTCATGCATGAAAGAGACATAAACCACATCTATAATAGAGTCACTAACCAAGTCGAAAACGACATTATCACCCCCACATCCCCCGAGGAAATCAAACGCATCATCAAAAATCTCCCAAAAAGGAAAGCCCCCGGTCCCGACCAAATACCGAATAAAATTCTTAAAATACTCCCCCGGAAAACCATTATGGAAATCGTTAACATTGTTAACGCAATGCTCAGACTGCGCCACTTTCCAAAGCCCTGGAAAAACGCAGACGTAATAGTTATCAAAAAACCCGGACAAAATCCAACTTTTGCTGAAAGCTACCGCCCCATAAGCCTCCTTTCCTCCCTAGGCAAAATAGCCGAGAAAGTCATACTAACCAGACTTCAAACTCTAGTTGAAGAACTAAATCTCCTTCCAAATGAGCAATTCGGCTTCCGAAGCAGACACTCCACAGTCCACCAGGTAGCTCGCCTGGTAGACTCTAAAGTAAAGGAGGAAAAGGTTTAGGCAAAGGGGGTGCCAAACGTCATCGTAAAGTGTTGCGTGATAACATCCAAGGTATCACCAAACCTGCCATCAGAAGGTTGGCACGTCGTGGTGGAGTGAAACGTATTTCCGGTCTGATCTACGAAGAAACCCGCGGTGTATTAAAGGTTTTCCTAGAAAATGTCATCAGGGACGCCGTCACCTACACCGAGCACGCCAAAAGGAAGACGGTCACCGCAATGGACGTCGTCTATGCTCTGAAACGTCAAGGACGTACCTTGTACGGATTCGGAGGTTAAAACCAACGTTGACAAAAACGAAAACACAAAGAAAAACGGTTCTTTTCAGAACCACAAGTTCTCTCATCAGAGAAAAGGAATTTACCCTTGCCCAATGTTTTGTTTAATTTCAGCCGTATAAAATAAAATAAATGTGTACGAGTGTATGTACCTACCTCTGTTGACATTTTACATCAGTACCTACGTAATATGGATAAATCGAGAAATGCGAGAATTAAAATCCGATTAGAGGGAATTCCAAATCAGGGGATGATGCATGCTCTGACCGGCTGTAATGCAAGAATCTTCGCAAAAAAAAAAAACGTCCAAACGAAAACAAAAAAGGGGCAACGGCACGCGGTGTTCCCAAGCGGTCACCCATCCAAGTACTAACCGCGCCCGACTTTGCTTGGCTTCAGTGATCGGACGAGAACTGGCATTCTCAAAGTGGTATGGTCGTTGCCGTAAAAATCAGAAAGTCAAAAAAAAGTCGCGGATTCCGCGGGTCCGATTTGGGGTGCGGCACAATAATAATCGATGGTTTAAAAAAAAATTTTTTCGAATTTTTTTTTTCAATTTTTTTTTTCTATCAATTTTCGTTTGGAACGAAAAAGTCCAAACTTTTTTTTTTTTTTTTTTTTTTTTTTAATTTTTTTTCTTCAAATTTCGAGTTGGATTGTAATTGAAGAAGAACGAAAGGAGATGTCTTAACAGGTCGACTGCCGATCAATTTCGAAAAAAAAATTTAACGCTTTTTTTTACGTTTCCGGAGTTTTTATATCCAAAAAAATATGATTTCCGTAAAATTACAAAAAAATTCTGTCTGTCTGTGTGTCCGGGAAATTTGTGACCACGAGAACTCAAGAACGCTTCGGGCTAAAGACTTGAAATTTTGAACATAGGTTGATTGATTATCCAAAGTTGTAGGCTTTTTTTAAAAAAAAACAAAGTTTTCGTTTTTGATTTAACAGGGGAAAGCACTATTTTGTTGGCGGCGGTATTTTTTTTTTTAGTTCTTCTAGATACCAGTTCGTTCGACGTGCATCCTTATATCTAAGACTCACCTCGAAGAGGCGGCACCTATTCGGCTCGTTTGGACTTGCTTGTGACTTCTTATCAATCACTTCTGGCAAGCACTTACAAACACAAAAAAAAGTACCGTGTGTACGGTGAACACTATATTCGTGAAAAAACACCGTACTGACGTACGTACGGTGTTAGACACTAATCACCTCACCGTGTGTACGGTGAACACTACCAAGTGCCGTGTGTACGGTAAATATCCATAAAACCAAGTACCGTGAATACTATATCTTTGTGCACAACAAACACCGTATGTACGGTGGCAGACAAACAGTAATTACCGTGTGTTACGGTAAACAGTCCAAATCAAACACTACCGAGTGGACGTACGTCACCGATATTCGTGACATCACTCACACACTAAGTGTACCGTATGTACGGCATATACCTACTACACTTGAACAACACACTACGGAAGCAGTAAATTCTTTTTATACAGTAAACAAATTGTGGCCCTGAGAAGGGCCGTTCTATGCTGTTGTGTGTTTTTTTTTTTGATGATGATTCTCCAACAGTTTAAGCCTTCTTTTCGGTCTTCTTTGGCAAGAGAACGGCTTGGATGTTGGGAAGCACACCACCCTGGGCAATGGTGACGCCGGAGAGAAGTTTGTTCAACTCTTCGTCGTTCCTTATGGCCAGTTGCAAATGACGGGGAATGATACGGGTCTTCTTGTTGTCGCGGGCTGCGTTTCCGGCCAACTCCAAAACTTCGGCCGCGAGATACTCCATCACGGCGGCCAAGTATACCGGAGCTCCGGCACCTACACGTTCGGCGTAGTTACCTTTGCGAAGCAAACGATGGATACGACCGACGGGAAACTGTAGTCCGGCTCTGTTCGAACGGGACTTTGCCTTTCCCTTCACTTTTCCACCTTTTCCACGTCCAGACATTTCGAGTTAGTTTAGTTCAGTAACACCTTACACGAGCAAATGTTAATGATAATATGGCCAAAATCATCATCAATAGTTTGTTTGGGTCTTTAAGAGACAGGCGCAGCCTATGGCTCATTTATCTAAAAAAATATTTAATCTGAATTGAAAGTTGGGGCAGTGAGTCTATGCTCACTGATGCGAGTTGCATCTGTCATAATTTGGGGGGAGTGAGTCTCTGCTCACTGATGCGAGTTGCATCTGTCATAATTTGGCGCTGTGGAGTGGGTGGGAGGGGGATGGGGAGGGATGTGATAGGGAGAGGAGGGATGTGCGGGAGGAGTGAGACTATCTCACTGATGCTGGGAATGCATCTGTCCTGAGTTAGTGGGTACCATTACTGGTTGAGGACGTTCTTGATCTTTTTGTGAGTGTTGTGTATTTCATGATCGTAATCTAGAAAGTTTGAAATGAGGGGGTTTGGGTGATCTAGATTGTCTTGTATAAAAGACGTGCTGTAGCGGATGATTTCCGTTTTTAGGAGGGGCATTTCGAGATCTCTGTGTATTTGGTTGTTCCTCATGAACCAGGGGGCATCGAGGCATATTCTGAGTGCCTTGTTTTGGAAGGCCTGAAGTTTTGCTGAGAGCGTTTTGTTAAGGGTGATTTTATTCCAGGCTGGGGCTCCGTAAAGAAGTACCGGCTTTAGGGTTTGGTTGTAAAGAAGAAGTTTGTTTTTAATGGATAGGGGACTCTTTCTGCCTATTAAGGGATAGAGTTTGGAGAGGCGGCAATTTGCTATTTGGAGGGTGTTTTTGACGTGCTGATCCCACGTCAAGTTTTTGGAGATTGTAATGCCGAGGTATTTGGCATGGTTTTCCCAGTTAATGGGGTGGCCATTTATCTGAATGGGTTGGGGTGGGCCTCTTCTAATCCTAGAGATTAGGATGCCTTTGGTTTTATTGGCGTTTACTTTGATTTTCCATTTGGAGAACCATTTGATTAGGGCATCCATTTGGCGCTGGAGGGCGATATGGATGCGCTGGGGGTTTCTGGCTTTTGCTAGGATGCCGGTGTCATCGGCGAACAGGGCTAGTTCAGTGCCCTGTGTTTTTGGAATATCTGCCGTAAAGAGGTTGTACAGAAGGGGGGATAGTGGGGAACCTTGTGGCACGCCAGCTCTGATGCGGCGGGTGTTGGACTTACAGTCGCCTATTTTTATCTGAAAATCTCTGCCTTTGAGGAAGGAGGCTATGAGTTTGGTGATGCCTGGGGGAGGCCGAGAAAGTGGAGTTTGGCTACAAGACCTTTGTGCCAAACCTTATCGAAGGCTTTTGCGATGTCCAGGAGGATCAGTCCCGCGGCTTCGCGCCTATTTAGTCCGTCCGTTACAGAGTCTACCAGGCGAGCTACCTGGTGGACTGTGGAGTGTCTGTTTCGGAAGCCGAATTGCTCATTTGGAAGGAGATTTAGTTCTTCAACTAGAGTTTGAAGTCTGGTTAGTATGACTTTCTCGGCTATTTTGCCTAGGGAGGAAAGGAGGCTTATGGGGCGGTAGCTTTCAGCAAAAGTTGGATTTTGTCCGGGTTTTTTGATAACTATTACGTCTGCGTTTTCCAGGGCTTTGGAAAGTGGCGCAGTCTGAGCATTGCGTTAACAATGTTAACGATTTCCATAATGGTTTTCCGGGGGAGTATTTTAAGAATTTTATTCGGTATTTGGTCGGGACCGGGGGCTTTCCTTTTTGGGAGATTTTTGATGATGCGTTTGATTTCCTCGGGGGATGTGGGGGTGATAATGTCGTTTTCGACTTGGTTAGTGACTCTATTATAGATGTGGTTTATGTCTCTTTCATGCATGAGTTGCTCGTAGTTCTCGTCGTCCGAGTCGGGCTCGGAGTCGGTCTCTGATTCGGAGTCGGAGTCGGGGGGGATTGGAGGGTTTGGTTGAAATTGTTTCCGCATTGCGTCAGCAAATGCTTCGGCTTTTTCGGGGGTGGAGTAGACGACTCCTCTTTCGCCGTGAATTGGGGGCATGCCTCGTTGGTGGTCGAGGGATAGGGTTTTGGCCATTCTCCAAAGTGATCTATCCTGGGGGTTGAGTGACTTTATTTTTCCCTCCCAGCGGAATTTGCTAGTACGTTTAGTCGGTCTTTGACTTCCTGGGTAAGTCTGTTTGCTTCGCGTTTAATATGGGGGTCTTGGAGGGTGCGTGCACGACGAAGAAGTCGGTTTTTCTCTCTGATTAAGTCTTTGAGATCTCGGGGAAGGTCCTGTGGTTTTGGATATCTACTTTTTTGATTAATTTGGCGCTGTCCATTGCGGATTTTATGGTATTGGTGAGGGTGGTTACTGCAATATCTAGTTCTTGGACGGAATTTATTGAATTGATTTTGGTGTTGCTTTCTAGGAGTTCGGATATATAGGAGAAGTTGTAAACGGTTTTTTTGGTGTGATTTGCGGTTGGTATGCCTCCTGCCGTGATAATGATTGGAAGGTGGTCGGAGCTTAGTTCGTGTCTTAGTTCGATGTTAATGTTTAGTGTCGTGTTTTTATACAAAACGATGTCAAGGATATCAGGAAGGCCGTGGCCATAGTGGGTTGGGGAATCGGGTGCGGTAACCATTATATGGTTACGTTGTAATATTTCGTAAAGCCTACGGCCGTTGGCCGTAGTTGTTCTAGAGTGCCAAAGGGCGTGTTTGCAATTCAAGTCTCCGGCTAGGATTGTTGGATGATTGTCGTTAAAGTAGCCTTCGAAGTCGGCGGTCTGACCTCCTTATTTGGGGGTTTGTAGAGGGACACGATCCTGAATTTGGAATTGTCGTGCATGTTGACGAATATGGAGGTAGTTTCGACTTGATCGCTTTGTGTGGGGGGCGCATGAAGAAGATCGTGAGATATGTGTTTTTTGATATAGATTGCTGTGCCTCCTTTGCGGTCCTGGAGTCTATCGTTACGGTAGCAGGAATAGTTGGGTATGGTACCCCTATGATGTGGTTTAAGACCAGTCTCTTGGATGAGGGCTATATCTATTTGATTTTCGTGTAGAAATTCTATGAGTTCCGGTTTTTTTGAATTGAGGCTATCAGCGTTCCAGGTGACTATTTTAAGGGCTCTGGGTTTTGTTTGTCTAGACATTTTGGGGGCCTAGATTGGGTAATTGAAGGGAGCCAAAAGCCTGTATGAAGCTGGCGAATTCTTGCATGAAGGTGTGGATTTTTGAAATTTGGGATTGATCAAAAATATTGGGGGGATTTGCACTGGGACCTGGGGCCGCCTTGGGTTGTTGTGGGGTGGCGGCGTTGGTTGCCTTTTGGGCGTAGGAGATGCCCGGGGTGAATTTTTGGGTTGGGGGTATGACCCTTGTATGGGTTGGAGCGATGTTTGATGGGTGTTTGGGGCATTTATGATAGTTTGCCGTGTGGGGGCCCAGGCAGTTGGCGCATTTTGCGTCCGTGTGACGGGGTTTTTCACACTTTGTTGTGTGGTGGTCTTGTGCGCATTTTACGCATTTGGCCGGGGCGTTGCAATTGGCCTGGGAGTGGCCGAAGAGTTGGCATTTGTGACATTGCCTGAATTTGGGTTTATAGGTCTGGCTTTCGACCTTTATGACTAGGTGTAGAAGCCTAGTCTCTTTAAATATGGGGTGCTGTTGTCCTGTCACCTTGGGGAGGATGACTAGGATCAGGGGCATGGGGGTCTTGTCTTTAGTGCGCGTCATTCTCGCGACTGACGTGGGGAGGTAGCCACGCTCGATAAGAGCGGCTTGGACGTCTGCGACGTCTATCTGGGTGGGGATTCCCCGGATTACGGCGTGGATTGCCTTGTCCTCCGGGAGGGTAAAACTATGATAGGGAATTTTTTCGGTGTCTAAGTGCCTAGTGACTTTGCGGAAGTCGTCACTGGTCTGGGTGCGAATTTGCACTCCTTCGGAGGTATTTTTCGCGTGGAGGATGTTTACTTTTTGGGAGTTGAAGTGGCGGGACAAGGCTAGCCATTTTTCAGGGGCTCGAATGATGATGGGGGGGATTTTGGGGGTTTTGTGGGCTTCCTGGTCGGGGGGGGTTCCTGGGCCAGTAGCTTGGGTTTTTGGGTTTACAGGGGCCGTAACGGGGGTTGGGGCCCTGAGCCGGAGGGTTAGCGACTTCTTCGGAGGCAGTCGCTTTGCCGGGGTTTTTTGGGTCTTAGCGGGTTTTTCTTCTAGGTCTGAATTTAATTTGTGTTTCCTTCTGCGCCGGTTTAAGCGCTTGCGCGGGGAGGCAAGGGGGACCGGACTGAGTCCGAATCAGTCTCTACTACGGACATGTCCGTTTCGAAATGATCGGGGGCATCGGAGAGCTCTTGGGTGGGAGTTTGGGTTTTTTGGGATAAGAGTGTCCCTATTTGAGAGGAGAGGCGGGAAATTTCCTCGCGGAGTCCATTGATGGTCTCGTTTGCGGTGGCTAGTTGTGTCTGAAGGAATACGAGCTGATTTTTATGTGATTCAGCCTGGATTTTATAGTGCTCTGTCTGGGCCTTGATTTGATCTTGGAAGTAGTCTGACATTTGTTGGTTCGGGAAGTTTGCCATGGTGGCGTCGATATTTTCAGCCATAGTGGTTTTTGAATTTCGAAGGGAAAAAATAGAAGTAGTGTTCTCGGGGGCCTGGGTGGCCCCGGGCGGGGGGGGGGTGTAGTGTTAAGCACTAATTGTTAGTGGTTGGGGTCTCAGGGAACCTTTAACACACCAAACCGCCAGCCTCAGCGGTTCGTGGGAATTGGCTTAAGTCCACAGTGTGAAAAGGGCTGCAACACTTAGCAAGCAAGCTTACAAGTGAGCATATGTTAGTTAGAATAATTATATACCAAAATAATCTTACTCAATGGAAATCTGCTGGGCGACGTCTGACCTCTTCACTGTCACTGTCCTGTTATGGCCAAAATTTTATTCGACCTCCTATTTATCGACTCTAACCCCACCAATCCCCGAGACCGATAGTTCGGGGGCGTGGCCATGTTAGATGCGAGCGTTTAAAACGGATCCCAAAGGTGCCTCTTTTTTTACTTTCGACATCGCATTCGACCGACACAGAATGCCACCGAAGACTAGCGGAAAGGCCGCCAAAAAGGCCGGAAAAGCCCAGAAAAACATCTCCAAAAATGACAAGAAAAAGAAGAAGAGGAGGAAGGAATCGTACGCAATCTACATTTACAAAGTGTTGAAACAAGTACATCCCGACACCGGTATCTCGAGCAAAGCCATGAGCATCATGAACAGCTTCGTCAACGACATCTTCGAGAGAATCGCCGCCGAAGCTTCCCGTTTGGCTCACTACAACAAAAGATCGACCATCACCAGTAGGGAAATCCAGACTGCGGTGCGTCTTTTGTTGCCCGGTGAATTGGCCAAGCACGCCGTCAGCGAAGGCACGAAAGCCGTGACCAAATACACCAGCTCGAAATAAGCTGTGCTGTGTCTGCTGATAAATCATAAAACGGTTCTTTTCAGAACCACAATTTTTGTAAAAAAAAAAAAGCATTTACCCAGTCATCATCAGTCTACCATATACCAATATTAATTTTTTTTTTTGCAAATCGTTTGGACTTTTTACGATTTTTTTTTAATTTTTAATAATTGTACAGTACAAACCAATCTCTAGAAATTTGGGCGTAGAAAAGAAAAATTAAAAAAAAAGATTTTACCGAATTTTTGCGATTCTATAAGATCGATTCAAAGAAAAAAAAAGAATCGATAGTGAAAAGATCGACAGTAAAAAAAAAAAAATCGATTAATTTTATTAAAATTACCGATCTTTCCGAAAATTCTATTAAAAGTCGGTTTCCCTGAATCAAATATGGTAGGACTTTAACTTTTTTGTTTTGCAAATAATAATCATGATTTACAAAATAACGAACAATAATTATTATTATCATTATTATTATTATTATTATTATTATTATTATTAATATAAAAACAATGATGATGATGATGATGATGATACAATAATAATAATAATAATAATAATAATAATAATAATAATAATAATAATAATAATAATAATAAAAATAATAATAATAATAATAGAAGCGGAATAATATTTTTCATTAACGAATAAAAAACGTCCTGTCGAATTAAATGCGGAAAGAAAGTTGCTGCAGGCCGTTACTTAACGATTTTAACAATTCAGTGCGCAGGGCGATGTTTCGGGAAAACCCGAACTTTAGAAATAAAAAACGATTCATGCGAACGACCGACTGACCTTATCCGGGATCAAGAGATCAGTTATAAAAAAAAAAGTCAGTAACTTTTCAATTGCGCCAATACTGACTATTTTTAGGTCAAGATATCACAAGTTTTGACGCGACGTGACAAGTAAGAAGTGCTATCTCCTCGAAGATCGCACCCGTGGAAATTTAGTTTTTTTTTCTTTCGAATAAGTTTGATAATCGAAGTCATCTTTAGCCCATAACATTGCATTTGTCCCGGTACCGACTACGGGCCGGGCGCAGAAATTTCCACGTTCTCCTGGTGTTGCAAACCGTTTGCCGGTTCAGCCGACACGCTCGCGCTCGACACCTATTTCCATTTGAAATATCGCCCTCAACGGTATGATGGCCGCACATTTCCAATCTGGACACTTCAGCCTTTCGGTCCGCGCCCTCCGGAAAATTGCATTTCCGTGCTGGCGGGCCGATGCGACGCCGAAAAGCTGGACGTCGATGTTCAAACTATGGGAACTCCATCTTTCGACGGCGTTTCGACAAAGCTCTCGGTCAAACAGACGATCCGCGTTCGATCCGGGCGACAGATGAAAGCCCTCACCGTCCACCTCGGCCGAGGACGGCACCTCTGGAGTCCCGCCGTTCCCACAGATTGACCCCGAGCGGGACCCTGCGAACGCGGTGCCATCACGAAAGAAGCCGGGCCTGCCGCCAGAGTCGAGTACGCTCGTTCAGTCCCCCGTCCGTTCGCTCCGATACGGTCAAAACACTTGGCGAAATGAGAATTTATATACATTCTCGCCGAGTGTAACCAGATCGACAGATTTTTTTCCGAAAAATAACCCACTGTCATGGCCGATACCGAAAATCAAGCTTCCGCCGTTGCTGCTCAGGCCCAGACACCCACGAAGAAGGAGAAGAAAGTGCCTAATCCTCGCGCGAAGCCGACACATCCGCCAACCTCCGAAATGGTAAACAACGCGATCAAAGCGTTGAAAGAACGCGGAGGTTCCTCATTACAGGCGATCAAAAAATACCTGGTTTCCAACTACAAAGTCGACGCCGAAAAAGTGGCCCCCTTCATCAAGAAGTACCTGAAATCGGCCGTCGTCTCCGGAGCTTTGGTACAGACCAAGGGCAAGGGAGCGTCCGGATCGTTCAAGTTGGCCGCAGCAGCAACTGGTGGTGCCGCCAAGAAGGCCGAGAAAAAGACGACCGCCAGCAGGGCCAAAAAATCTCCGGCCAAACGTGGCGGCGCCGCCGCCGCCGCGTCCACCGACAAACCGAAGACCGCCAAGAAAGCTGCAACACCCAAAGCGAAGAAGGCCGAGAAAAAGACCGCAGTCGCAGCCAAGGCAAAAAAGGCCGTGGCCGAGAAAAAACCCGTGGCCAAGACTGCAGCCGCCGCCGCCGCCGCGAAACCCACCAAGTCTCCGTCGAAGGCGAAAAAATCAAACAAGGCCGGTCCGACCAAGAAACCGAAGGCACCCAAACCGAAAACCGCCAAATCTCCGGCCGCGTCGAAGGCCAAAAAAGCCGCCTCTCCCAAGAGAAAGAAGTGAACGGTCACCAAAGTTGTTGCACAAGCACCGATTCTACGACGTCGTGTTCGACATTAAATGGCCCTTTTCAGGGCCACAAATTTTATTCGGAGAAAAAAGAATCTTACATCAAACGTTGAAAATTTTTACCCACCTGATGCCCCTCGCCGCAATTTTTGAAAATGTTTACAGCGCGATATAGAAGAAGAACAAAGACGTATCTTGTATTAGTTTTTCTTTCGATCGCTCGTATTGGATAGCAGATTTTGCTGTTTTATAAATCCGAATTTTTACATATACTCTCGACATATTATTATTATTATTATTATTATTATTATTATTATTATTATTATTATTATTATTATTATTATTATTATAGTTGGAAATAGTGAGCGTTTGTAAAAAAGAAGAGACTATTACTTTGAGTTCGCAGATAGTTTGCACGGTTCTATCACGGTGAACATTTTAAAATTATCACAGGTAATATCACATAATAAATAAATAAATCACAAGGTGTAATGGACAAAGGTACTGTTCCATGAGTCTTTTTATATATATATATATATATATATATACACACACACACACACACACACACACACACACACACACACACACACACACACACACACACACACACACACACACACACACACACACACACACACACACACACACACACAGGGTTATTATTCTATTTAGAACGGAATAAGATAAGCTTGTAAGCTTTAAATATCAAATGTTTAACTATTCATTAAGAAAAGAAAAAAATCTTAAAAATTATTCATTTTTTTATTTTTTTTTTTTTGTTGTAATGTCTTGTGCATAAATATTGAAAAATTTAACCAGAAAATGATAAACAATTAGTCATAAAATGATAATACTGTTTTTATTCATGATTCGGAACTATATGTGCAAAATATCAAAAAATTAATTAAAAAAAAAATACTTCATCAGTTTTAAAGAAAAAAAAAAAGAAACAAAAAAATTTTTGAAAATTATACTTTTTGTTGTGTGATATAAATATTTCAAATTTGAAGCCTATATCTCGTCCCGTTTAAAAGTTACGGGTGATTTACCATTTAAAAGTCCAAACCCTGTGGATATTTACTAACATAATTGCCTAAGATTAAGCTCTTAAGCCGAAAATACCCAGGCTGATTGGAACCGAATAGTTTCTCGTTAGCGAATTTGACCTTTTAAGTAGGCAGGCATAACAGCAGGTACAGTCGCACAAAAAAAAAATTGATTCATAACATATAGGTTATTTGTGTGTAATAATAAATAATATCCGAAACAAACAAAACAATGGAAAAATAAAAGGTAACGTATCTTTTTCTCTGACCAAGCAATTTGTGGTTCTGAAAAGAACCGTTTTTTTTGTTGTGATTTTGTCGACTGGACGACCCTAAAGAAACGCAACTAAATTAAGCACGTTCTCCACGAATACGTCTGGCCAATTGGATGTCCTTGGGCATGATGGTGACACGTTTGGCGTGAATAGCGCACAAGTTGGTGTCTTCGAAAAGACCGACCAGGTAGGCCTCGCTGGCTTCCTGCAACGCCATGACGGCGGAGCTTTGGAAACGTAAATCGGTCTTGAAATCCTGTGCGATTTCACGCACCAAACGTTGGAATGGCAATTTTCTGATCAGCAATTCGGTACTTTTCTGGTAACGACGAATTTCACGAAGAGCGACGGTTCCTGGCCTGTAACGATGTGGTTTTTTCACACCGCCGGTGGCAGGTGCGCTTTTACGCGCCGCCTTGGTGGCCAACTGCTTGCGAGGAGCCTTTCCTCCGGTCGATTTACGAGCAGTCTGCTTGGTACGAGCCATCACGAATAATATTCACACAACGAAGTTGAACTGAAAATAATGCCAGCAGAGAGGACGCTCTATCTTTATAAACTACAGCCAACCGTACATCGCTCCGATTGGTTCGGGGAAACCGGAGAGGCGGAGTCCACCGAAAGTCAATAAATAGGCACATTTTCCACAGAAAGTTCACACAGTTTAGCTGCTTCGATTCGAGTTTAGTCACATTTGTTGCTTTGCTTCTTGATAGTTCAAAATGACCGGTCGTGGTAAAGGAGGAAAAGGTTTAGGCAAAGGGGGTGCCAAACGTCATCGTAAAGTGTTGCGTGATAACATCCAAGGTATCACCAAACCTGCCATCAGAAGGTTGGCACGTCGTGGTGGAGTGAAACGTATTTCCGGTCTGATCTACGAAGAAACCCGCGGTGTATTAAAGGTTTTCCTAGAAAATGTCATCAGGGACGCCGTCACCTACACCGAGCACGCCAAAAGGAAGACGGTCACCGCAATGGACGTCGTCTATGCTCTGAAACGTCAAGGACGTACCTTGTACGGATTCGGAGGTTAAAACCAACGTTGACAAAAACGAAAACACAAAGAAAAACGGTTCTTTTCAGAACCACAAGTTCTCTCATCAGAGAAAAGGAATTTACCCTTGCCCAATGTTTTGTTTAATTTCAGCCGTATAAAATAAAATAAATGTGTACGAGTGTATGTACCTACCTCTGTTGACATTTTACATCAGTACCTACGTAATATGGATAAATCGAGAAATGCGAGAATTAAAATCCGATTAGAGGGAATTCCAAATCAGGGGATGATGCATGCTCTGACCGGCTGTAATGCAAGAATCTTCGCAAAAAAAAAAAACGTCCAAACGAAAACAAAAAAGGGGCAACGGCACGCGGTGTTCCCAAGCGGTCACCCATCCAAGTACTAACCGCGCCCGACTTTGCTTGGCTTCAGTGATCGGACGAGAACTGGCATTCTCAAAGTGGTATGGTCGTTGCCGTAAAAATCAGAAAGTCAAAAAAAAGTCGCGGATTCCGCGGGTCCGATTTGGGGTGCGGCACAATAATAATCGATGGTTTAAAAAAAAATTTTTTCGAATTTTTTTTTTCAATTTTTTTTTTCTATCAATTTTCGTTTGGAACGAAAAAGTCCAAACTTTTTTTTTTTTTTTTTTTTTTTTTTAATTTTTTTTCTTCAAATTTCGAGTTGGATTGTAATTGAAGAAGAACGAAAGGAGATGTCTTAACAGGTCGACTGCCGATCAATTTCGAAAAAAAAATTTAACGCTTTTTTTTACGTTTCCGGAGTTTTTATATCCAAAAAAATATGATTTCCGTAAAATTACAAAAAAATTCTGTCTGTCTGTGTGTCCGGGAAATTTGTGACCACGAGAACTCAAGAACGCTTCGGGCTAAAGACTTGAAATTTTGAACATAGGTTGATTGATTATCCAAAGTTGTAGGCTTTTTTTAAAAAAAAACAAAGTTTTCGTTTTTGATTTAACAGGGGAAAGCACTATTTTGTTGGCGGCGGTATTTTTTTTTTTAGTTCTTCTAGATACCAGTTCGTTCGACGTGCATCCTTATATCTAAGACTCACCTCGAAGAGGCGGCACCTATTCGGCTCGTTTGGACTTGCTTGTGACTTCTTATCAATCACTTCTGGCAAGCACTTACAAACACAAAAAAAAGTACCGTGTGTACGGTGAACACTATATTCGTGAAAAAACACCGTACTGACGTACGTACGGTGTTAGACACTAATCACCTCACCGTGTGTACGGTGAACACTACCAAGTGCCGTGTGTACGGTAAATATCCATAAAACCAAGTACCGTGAATACTATATCTTTGTGCACAACAAACACCGTATGTACGGTGGCAGACAAACAGTAATTACCGTGTGTTACGGTAAACAGTCCAAATCAAACACTACCGAGTGGACGTACGTCACCGATATTCGTGACATCACTCACACACTAAGTGTACCGTATGTACGGCATATACCTACTACACTTGAACAACACACTACGGAAGCAGTAAATTCTTTTTATACAGTAAACAAATTGTGGCCCTGAGAAGGGCCGTTCTATGCTGTTGTGTGTTTTTTTTTTTGATGATGATTCTCCAACAGTTTAAGCCTTCTTTTCGGTCTTCTTTGGCAAGAGAACGGCTTGGATGTTGGGAAGCACACCACCCTGGGCAATGGTGACGCCGGAGAGAAGTTTGTTCAACTCTTCGTCGTTCCTTATGGCCAGTTGCAAATGACGGGGAATGATACGGGTCTTCTTGTTGTCGCGGGCTGCGTTTCCGGCCAACTCCAAAACTTCGGCCGCGAGATACTCCATCACGGCGGCCAAGTATACCGGAGCTCCGGCACCTACACGTTCGGCGTAGTTACCTTTGCGAAGCAAACGATGGATACGACCGACGGGAAACTGTAGTCCGGCTCTGTTCGAACGGGACTTTGCCTTTCCCTTCACTTTTCCACCTTTTCCACGTCCAGACATTTCGAGTTAGTTTAGTTCAGTAACACCTTACACGAGCAAATGTTAATGATAATATGGCCAAAATTTTATTCGACCTCCTATTTATCGACTCTAACCCCACCAATCCCCGAGACCGATAGTTCGGGGGCGTGGCCATGTTAGATGCGAGCGTTTAAAACGGATCCCAAAGGTGCCTCTTTTTTTACTTTCGACATCGCATTCGACCGACACAGAATGCCACCGAAGACTAGCGGAAAGGCCGCCAAAAAGGCCGGAAAAGCCCAGAAAAACATCTCCAAAAATGACAAGAAAAAGAAGAAGAGGAGGAAGGAATCGTACGCAATCTACATTTACAAAGTGTTGAAACAAGTACATCCCGACACCGGTATCTCGAGCAAAGCCATGAGCATCATGAACAGCTTCGTCAACGACATCTTCGAGAGAATCGCCGCCGAAGCTTCCCGTTTGGCTCACTACAACAAAAGATCGACCATCACCAGTAGGGAAATCCAGACTGCGGTGCGTCTTTTGTTGCCCGGTGAATTGGCCAAGCACGCCGTCAGCGAAGGCACGAAAGCCGTGACCAAATACACCAGCTCGAAATAAGCTGTGCTGTGTCTGCTGATAAATCATAAAACGGTTCTTTTCAGAACCACAATTTTTGTAAAAAAAAAAAAGCATTTACCCAGTCATCATCAGTCTACCATATACCAATATTAATTTTTTTTTTTGCAAATCGTTTGGACTTTTTACGATTTTTTTTTAATTTTTAATAATTGTACAGTACAAACCAATCTCTAGAAATTTGGGCGTAGAAAAGAAAAATTAAAAAAAAAGATTTTACCGAATTTTTGCGATTCTATAAGATCGATTCAAAGAAAAAAAAAGAATCGATAGTGAAAAGATCGACAGTAAAAAAAAAAAAATCGATTAATTTTATTAAAATTACCGATCTTTCCGAAAATTCTATTAAAAGTCGGTTTCCCTGAATCAAATATGGTAGGACTTTAACTTTTTTGTTTTGCAAATAATAATCATGATTTACAAAATAACGAACAATAATTATTATTATCATTATTATTATTATTATTATTATTATTATTATTAATATAAAAACAATGATGATGATGATGATGATGATACAATAATAATAATAATAATAATAATAATAATAATAATAATAATAATAATAATAATAATAATAAAAATAATAATAATAATAATAGAAGCGGAATAATATTTTTCATTAACGAATAAAAAACGTCCTGTCGAATTAAATGCGGAAAGAAAGTTGCTGCAGGCCGTTACTTAACGATTTTAACAATTCAGTGCGCAGGGCGATGTTTCGGGAAAACCCGAACTTTAGAAATAAAAAACGATTCATGCGAACGACCGACTGACCTTATCCGGGATCAAGAGATCAGTTATAAAAAAAAAAGTCAGTAACTTTTCAATTGCGCCAATACTGACTATTTTTAGGTCAAGATATCACAAGTTTTGACGCGACGTGACAAGTAAGAAGTGCTATCTCCTCGAAGATCGCACCCGTGGAAATTTAGTTTTTTTTTCTTTCGAATAAGTTTGATAATCGAAGTCATCTTTAGCCCATAACATTGCATTTGTCCCGGTACCGACTACGGGCCGGGCGCAGAAATTTCCACGTTCTCCTGGTGTTGCAAACCGTTTGCCGGTTCAGCCGACACGCTCGCGCTCGACACCTATTTCCATTTGAAATATCGCCCTCAACGGTATGATGGCCGCACATTTCCAATCTGGACACTTCAGCCTTTCGGTCCGCGCCCTCCGGAAAATTGCATTTCCGTGCTGGCGGGCCGATGCGACGCCGAAAAGCTGGACGTCGATGTTCAAACTATGGGAACTCCATCTTTCGACGGCGTTTCGACAAAGCTCTCGGTCAAACAGACGATCCGCGTTCGATCCGGGCGACAGATGAAAGCCCTCACCGTCCACCTCGGCCGAGGACGGCACCTCTGGAGTCCCGCCGTTCCCACAGATTGACCCCGAGCGGGACCCTGCGAACGCGGTGCCATCACGAAAGAAGCCGGGCCTGCCGCCAGAGTCGAGTACGCTCGTTCAGTCCCCCGTCCGTTCGCTCCGATACGGTCAAAACACTTGGCGAAATGAGAATTTATATACATTCTCGCCGAGTGTAACCAGATCGACAGATTTTTTTCCGAAAAATAACCCACTGTCATGGCCGATACCGAAAATCAAGCTTCCGCCGTTGCTGCTCAGGCCCAGACACCCACGAAGAAGGAGAAGAAAGTGCCTAATCCTCGCGCGAAGCCGACACATCCGCCAACCTCCGAAATGGTAAACAACGCGATCAAAGCGTTGAAAGAACGCGGAGGTTCCTCATTACAGGCGATCAAAAAATACCTGGTTTCCAACTACAAAGTCGACGCCGAAAAAGTGGCCCCCTTCATCAAGAAGTACCTGAAATCGGCCGTCGTCTCCGGAGCTTTGGTACAGACCAAGGGCAAGGGAGCGTCCGGATCGTTCAAGTTGGCCGCAGCAGCAACTGGTGGTGCCGCCAAGAAGGCCGAGAAAAAGACGACCGCCAGCAGGGCCAAAAAATCTCCGGCCAAACGTGGCGGCGCCGCCGCCGCCGCCGCGTCCACCGACAAACCGAAGACCGCCAAGAAAGCTGCAACACCCAAAGCGAAGAAGGCCGAGAAAAAGACCGCAGTCGCAGCCAAGGCAAAAAAGGCCGTGGCCGAGAAAAAACCCGTGGCCAAGACTGCAGCCGCCGCCGCCGCCGCGAAACCCACCAAGTCTCCGTCGAAGGCGAAAAAATCAAACAAGGCCGGTCCGACCAAGAAACCGAAGGCACCCAAACCGAAAACCGCCAAATCTCCGGCCGCGTCGAAGGCCAAAAAAGCCGCCTCTCCCAAGAGAAAGAAGTGAACGGTCACCAAAGTTGTTGCACAAGCACCGATTCTACGACGTCGTGTTCGACATTAAATGGCCCTTTTCAGGGCCACAAATTTTATTCGGAGAAAAAAGAATCTTACATCAAACGTTGAAAATTTTTACCCACCTGATGCCCCTCGCCGCAATTTTTGAAAATGTTTACAGCGCGATATAGAAGAAGAACAAAGACGTATCTTGTATTAGTTTTTCTTTCGATCGCTCGTATTGGATAGCAGATTTTGCTGTTTTATAAATCCGAATTTTTACATATACTCTCGACATATTATTATTATTATTATTATTATTATTATTATTATTATTATTATTATTATTATTATTATTATTATTATTATTATTATTATTATAGTTGGAAATAGTGAGCGTTTGTAAAAAAGAAGAGACTATTACTTTGAGTTCGCAGATAGTTTGCACGGTTCTATCACGGTGAACATTTTAAAATTATCACAGGTAATATCACATAATAAATAAATAAATCACAAGGTGTAATGGACAAAGGTACTGTTCCATGAGTCTTTTTATATATATATATATATATATATATATACACACACACACACACACACACACACACACACACACACACACACACACACACACACACACACACACACACACACACACACACACACACACACACACACACACACACACACAGGGTTATTATTCTATTTAGAACGGAATAAGATAAGCTTGTAAGCTTTAAATATCAAATGTTTAACTATTCATTAAGAAAAGAAAAAAATCTTAAAAATTATTCATTTTTTTATTTTTTTTTTTTTGTTGTAATGTCTTGTGCATAAATATTGAAAAATTTAACCAGAAAATGATAAACAATTAGTCATAAAATGATAATACTGTTTTTATTCATGATTCGGAACTATATGTGCAAAATATCAAAAAATTAATTAAAAAAAAAATACTTCATCAGTTTTAAAGAAAAAAAAAAAGAAACAAAAAAATTTTTGAAAATTATACTTTTTGTTGTGTGATATAAATATTTCAAATTTGAAGCCTATATCTCGTCCCGTTTAAAAGTTACGGGTGATTTACCATTTAAAAGTCCAAACCCTGTGGATATTTACTAACATAATTGCCTAAGATTAAGCTCTTAAGCCGAAAATACCCAGGCTGATTGGAACCGAATAGTTTCTCGTTAGCGAATTTGACCTTTTAAGTAGGCAGGCATAACAGCAGGTACAGTCGCACAAAAAAAAAATTGATTCATAACATATAGGTTATTTGTGTGTAATAATAAATAATATCCGAAACAAACAAAACAATGGAAAAATAAAAGGTAACGTATCTTTTTCTCTGACCAAGCAATTTGTGGTTCTGAAAAGAACCGTTTTTTTTGTTGTGATTTTGTCGACTGGACGACCCTAAAGAAACGCAACTAAATTAAGCACGTTCTCCACGAATACGTCTGGCCAATTGGATGTCCTTGGGCATGATGGTGACACGTTTGGCGTGAATAGCGCACAAGTTGGTGTCTTCGAAAAGACCGACCAGGTAGGCCTCGCTGGCTTCCTGCAACGCCATGACGGCGGAGCTTTGGAAACGTAAATCGGTCTTGAAATCCTGTGCGATTTCACGCACCAAACGTTGGAATGGCAATTTTCTGATCAGCAATTCGGTACTTTTCTGGTAACGACGAATTTCACGAAGAGCGACGGTTCCTGGCCTGTAACGATGTGGTTTTTTCACACCGCCGGTGGCAGGTGCGCTTTTACGCGCCGCCTTGGTGGCCAACTGCTTGCGAGGAGCCTTTCCTCCGGTCGATTTACGAGCAGTCTGCTTGGTACGAGCCATCACGAATAATATTCACACAACGAAGTTGAACTGAAAATAATGCCAGCAGATCATCATCATCAATAGTTTGTTTGGGTCTTTAAGAGACAGGCGCAGCCTATGGCTCATTTATCTAAAAAAATATTTAATCTGAATTGAAAGTTGGGGCAGTGAGTCTATGCTCACTGATGCGAGTTGCATCTGTCATAATTTGGGGGGAGTGAGTCTCTGCTCACTGATGCGAGTTGCATCTGTCATAATTTGGCGCTGTGGAGTGGGTGGGAGGGGGATGGGGAGGGATGTGATAGGGAGAGGAGGGATGTGCGGGAGGAGTGAGACTATCTCACTGATGCTGGGAATGCATCTGTCCTGTATTAGTGGGTACCATTACTGGTTGAGGACGTTCTTGATCTTTTTGTGAGTGTTGTGTATTTCATGATCGTAATCTAGAAAGTTTGAAATGAGGGGGTTTGGGTGATCTAAATTGTCTTGTATAAAAGACGTGCTGTAGCGGATGATTTCCGTTTTTAGGAGGGGCATTTCGAGATCTCTGTGTATCTGGTTGTTCCTCATGAACCAGGGGGCATCGAGGCATATTCTGAGTGCCTTGTTTTGGAAGGCCTGAAGTTTTGCTGAGAGCGTTTTGTTAAGGGTGATTTTATTCCAGGCTGGGGCTCCGTAAAGAAGTACCGGCTTTAGGGTTTGGTTGTAGAGAAGAAGTTTGTTTTTAATGGATAGGGGACTCTTTCTGCCTATTAAGGGATAGAGTTTGGAGAGGCGGCAATTTGCTATTTGGAGGGTGTTTTTGACGTGCTGATCCCACGTCAAGTTTTTGGAGATTGTAATGCCGAGGTATTTGGCATGGTTTTCCCAGTTAATGGGGTGGCCATTTATCTGAATGGGTTGGGGTGGGCCTCTTCTAATCCTAGAGATTAGGATGCCTTTGGTTTTATTGGCGTTTACTTTGATTTTCCATTTGGAGAACCATTTGATTAGGGCATCCATTTGGCGCTGGAGGGCGATATGGATGCGCTGGGGGTTTCTGGCTTTTGCTAGGATGCCGGTGTCATCGGCGAACAGGGCTAGTTCAGTGCCCTGAGTTTTTGGAATATCTGCCGTAAAGAGGTTGTACAGAAGGGGGGATAGTGGGGAACCTTGTGGAACTCCAGCTCTGATGCGGCGGGTGTTGGACTTACAGTCGCCTATTTTTATCTGAAAATCTCTGCCTTTGAGGAAGGAGGCTATGAGTTTGGTGATGCCTGGGGGGAGGCCGAGAAAGTGGAGTTTGGCTACAAGACCTTTGTGCCAAACCTTATCGAAGGCTTTTGCGATGTCCAGGAGGATCAGTCCCGCGGCTTCGCGCCTATTTAGTCCGTCCGTTACAGAGTCTACCAGGCGAGCTACCTGGTGGACTGTGGAGTGTCTGCTTCGGAAGCCGAATTGCTCATTTGGAAGGAGATTTAGTTCTTCAACTAGAGTTTGAAGTCTGGTTAGTATGACTTTCTCGGCTATTTTGCCTAGGGAGGAAAGGAGGCTTATGGGGCGGTAGCTTTCAGCAAAAGTTGGATTTTGTCCGGGTTTTTTGATTACTATTACGTCTGCGTTTTTCCAGGGCTTTGGAAAGTGGCGCAGTCTGAGCATTGCGTTAACAATGTTAACGATTTCCATAATGGTTTTCCGGGGGAGTATTTTAAGAATTTTATTCGGTATTTGGTCGGGACCGGGGGCTTTCCTTTTTGGGAGATTTTTGATGATGCGTTTGATTTCCTCGGGGGATGTGGGGGTGATAATGTCGTTTTCAACTTGGTTAGTGACTCTATTATAGATGTGGTTTATGTCTCTTTCATGCATGAGTTGCTCGTAGTTCTCGTCGTCCGAGTCGGGCTCGGAGTCGGTCTCTGATTCGGAGTCGGAGTCGGGGGGGATTGGAGGGTTTGGTTGAAATTGTTTCCGCATTGCGTCAGCAAATGCTTCGGCTTTTTCGGGGGTGGAGTAGACGACTCCTCTTTCGCCGTGAATTGGGGGCATGCCTCGTTGGTGGTCGAGGGATAGGGTTTTGGCCATTCTCCAAAGTGATCTATCCTGGGGGTTGAGTGACTTTATTTTTCCCTCCCAGCGGGAATTTGCTAGTACGTTTAGTCGGTCTTTGACTTCCTGGGTAAGTCTGTTTGCTTCGCGTTTGATATGGGGGTCTTGGAGGGTGCGTGCACGACGAAGAAGTCGGTTTTTCTCTCTGATTAAGTCTTTGAGATCTCGGGGGAGGTCCTGTGGGTTTTGGATATCTACTTTTTTGATTAATTTGGCGCTGTCCATTGCGGATTTTATGGTATTGGTGAGGGTGGTTACTGCAATATCTAGTTCTTGGACGGAATTTATTGAATTGATTTTGGTGTTGCTTTCTAGGAGTTCGGATATATAGGAGAAGTTGTAAACGGTTTTTTTGGTGTGGTTTGCGGTTGGTATGCCTCCTGCCGTGATAATGATTGGAAGGTGGTCGGAGCTTAGTTCGTGTCTTAGTTCGATGTTAATGTTTAGTGTCGTGTTTTTATACAAAACGATGTCAAGGATATCAGGAAGGCCGTGGCCATAGTGGGTTGGGGAATCGGGTGCGGTAACCATTATATGGTTACGTTGTAATATTTCGTAAAGCCTACGGCCGTTGGCCGTAGTTGTTCTAGAGTGCCAAAGGGCGTGTTTGCAATTCAAGTCTCCGGCTAGGATTGTTGGATGATTGTCGTTAAAGTAGCCTTCGAAGTCGGCGGGTCTGACCTCCTTATTTGGGGGTTTGTAGAGGGACACGATCCTGAATTTGGAATTGTCGTGCATGTTGACGAATATGGAGGTAGTTTCGACTTGGTCGCTTTGTGTGGGGGGCGCATGAAGAAGATCGTGAGATATGTGTTTTTTGATATAGATTGCTGTGCCTCCTTTGCGGTCCTGGAGTCTATCGTTACGGTAGCAGGAATAGTTGGGTATGGTACCCCTATGATGTGGTTTAAGACCAGTCTCTTGGATGAGGGCTATATCTATTTGATTTTCGTGTAGAAATTCTATGAGTTCCGGTTTTTTTGAATTGAGGCTATCAGCGTTCCAGGTGACTATTTTAAGGGCTCTGGGTTTTGTTTGTCTAGACATTTTGGGGGCCTAGATTGGGTAATTGAAGGGAGCCAAAAGCCTGCATGAAGCTGGCGAATTCTTGCATGAAGGTGTGGATTTTTGAAATTTGGGATTGATCAAAAATATTGGGGGGATTTGCACTGGGATCTGGGGCTGCCTTGGGTTGTTGTGGGGTGGCGGCGTTGGTTGCCTTTTGGGCGTAGGAGATGCCCGGGGTGAATTTTTGGGTTGGGGGTATGACCCTTGTACGGGTTGGAGCGATGTTTGATGGGTGTTTGGGGCATTTATGATAGTTTGCCGTGTGGGGGCCCAGGCAGTTGGCGCATTTTGCGTCCGTGTGACGGGGTTTTTCACACTTTGTTGTGTGGTGGTCTTGTGCGCATTTTACGCATTTGGCCGGGGCGTTGCAATTGGCCTGGGAGTGGCCGAAGAGTTGGCATTTGTGACATTGCCTGAATTTGGGTTTATAGGTCTGGCTTTCGACCTTTATGACTAGGTGTAGAAGCCTAGTCTCTTTAAATATGGGGTGCTGTTGTCCTGTCACCTTGGGAAGGATGACTAGGATCAGGGGCATGGGGGTCTTGTCTTTAGTGCGCGTCATTCTCGCGACTGACGTGGGGAGGTAGCCACGCTCGATAAGAGCGGCTTGGACGTCTGCGACGTCTATCTGGGTGGGGATTCCCCGGATTACGGCGTGGATTGCCTTGTCCTCCGGGAGGGTAAAACTATGATAGGGAATTTTTTCGGTGTCTAAGTGCCTAGTGACTTTGCGGAAGTCGTCACTGGTCTGGGTGCGAATTTGCACTCCTTCGGAGGTATTTTTCGCGTGGAGGATGTTTACTTTTTGGGAGTTGAAGTGGCGGGACAAGGCTAGCCATTTTTCAGGGGCTCGAATGATGATGGGGGGGATTTTGGGGGTTTTGTGGGCTTCCTGGTCGGGGGGGGTTCCTGGGCCAGTAGCTTGGGTTTTTGGGTTTACAGGGGCCGTAACGGGGGGTTGGGGCCCTGAGCCGGAGGGGTTAGCGACTTCTTCGGAGGCAGTCGCTTTGCCGGGGGTTTTTTGGGTCTTAGCGGGTTTTTCTTCTAGGTCTGAATTTAATTTGTGTTTCCTTCTGCGCCGGTTTAAGCGCTTGCGCGGGGAGGCAAGGGGGGACCGGACTGAGTCCGAATCAGTCTCTACTACGGACATGTCCGTTTCGAAATGATCGGGGGCATCGGAGAGCTCTTGGGTGGGAGTTTGGGTTTTTTGGGATAAGAGTGTCCCTATTTGAGAGGAGAGGCGGGAAATTTCCTCGCGGAGTCCATTGATGGTCTCGTTTGCGGTGGCTAGTTGTGTCTGAAGGAATACGAGCTGATTTTTATGTGATTCAGCCTGGATTTTATAGTGCTCTGTCTGGGCCTTGATTTGATCTTGGAAGTAGTCTGACATTTGTTGGTTCGGGAAGTTTGCCATGGTGGCGTCGATATTTTCAGCCATAGTGGTTTTTGAATTTCGAAGGGAAAAAATAGAAGTAGTGTTCTCGGGGGCCTGGGTGGCCCCGGGCGGGGGGGGGGTGTAGTGTTAAGCACTAATTGTTAGTGGTTGGGGTCTCAGGGAACCTTTAACACACCAAACCGCCAGCCTCAGCGGTTCGTGGGAATTGGCTTAAGTCCACAGTGTGAAAAGGGCTGCAACACTTAGCAAGCAAGCTTACAAGTGAGCATATGTTAGTTAGAATAATTATATACCAAAATAATCTTACTCAATGGAAATCTGCTGGGCGACGTCTGACCTCTTCACTGTCACTCACTCGACTCTTATTATAAAATGCCAGCAGAGAGGACGCTCTATCTTTATAAACTACAGCCAACCGTACATCGCTCCGATTGGTTCGGGGAAACCGGAGAGGCGGAGTCCACCGAAAGTCAATAAATAGGCACATTTTCCACAGAAAGTTCACACAGTTTAGCTGCTTCGATTCGAGTTTAGTCACATTTGTTGCTTTGCTTCTTGATAGTTCAAAATGACCGGTCGTGGTAAAGGAGGAAAAGGTTTAGGCAAAGGGGGTGCCAAACGTCATCGTAAAGTGTTGCGTGATAACATCCAAGGTATCACCAAACCTGCCATCAGAAGGTTGGCACGTCGTGGTGGAGTGAAACGTATTTCCGGTCTGATCTACGAAGAAACCCGCGGTGTATTAAAGGTTTTCCTAGAAAATGTCATCAGGGACGCCGTCACCTACACCGAGCACGCCAAAAGGAAGACGGTCACCGCAATGGACGTCGTCTATGCTCTGAAACGTCAAGGACGTACCTTGTACGGATTCGGAGGTTAAAACCAACGTTGACAAAAACGAAAACACAAAGAAAAACGGTTCTTTTCAGAACCACAAGTTCTCTCATCAGAGAAAAGGAATTTACCCTTGCCCAATGTTTTGTTTAATTTCAGCCGTATAAAATAAAATAAATGTGTACGAGTGTATGTACCTACCTCTGTTGACATTTTACATCAGTACCTACGTAATATGGATAAATCGAGAAATGCGAGAATTAAAATCCGATTAGAGGGAATTCCAAATCAGGGGATGATGCATGCTCTGACCGGCTGTAATGCAAGAATCTTCGCAAAAAAAAAAAACGTCCAAACGAAAACAAAAAAGGGGCAACGGCACGCGGTGTTCCCAAGCGGTCACCCATCCAAGTACTAACCGCGCCCGACTTTGCTTGGCTTCAGTGATCGGACGAGAACTGGCATTCTCAAAGTGGTATGGTCGTTGCCGTAAAAATCAGAAAGTCAAAAAAAAGTCGCGGATTCCGCGGGTCCGATTTGGGGTGCGGCACAATAATAATCGATGGTTTAAAAAAAAATTTTTTCGAATTTTTTTTTTCAATTTTTTTTTTCTATCAATTTTCGTTTGGAACGAAAAAGTCCAAACTTTTTTTTTTTTTTTTTTTTTTTTTTTAATTTTTTTTCTTCAAATTTCGAGTTGGATTGTAATTGAAGAAGAACGAAAGGAGATGTCTTAACAGGTCGACTGCCGATCAATTTCGAAAAAAAAATTTAACGCTTTTTTTTACGTTTCCGGAGTTTTTATATCCAAAAAAATATGATTTCCGTAAAATTACAAAAAAATTCTGTCTGTCTGTGTGTCCGGGAAATTTGTGACCACGAGAACTCAAGAACGCTTCGGGCTAAAGACTTGAAATTTTGAACATAGGTTGATTGATTATCCAAAGTTGTAGGCTTTTTTTAAAAAAAAACAAAGTTTTCGTTTTTGATTTAACAGGGGAAAGCACTATTTTGTTGGCGGCGGTATTTTTTTTTTTAGTTCTTCTAGATACCAGTTCGTTCGACGTGCATCCTTATATCTAAGACTCACCTCGAAGAGGCGGCACCTATTCGGCTCGTTTGGACTTGCTTGTGACTTCTTATCAATCACTTCTGGCAAGCACTTACAAACACAAAAAAAAGTACCGTGTGTACGGTGAACACTATATTCGTGAAAAAACACCGTACTGACGTACGTACGGTGTTAGACACTAATCACCTCACCGTGTGTACGGTGAACACTACCAAGTGCCGTGTGTACGGTAAATATCCATAAAACCAAGTACCGTGAATACTATATCTTTGTGCACAACAAACACCGTATGTACGGTGGCAGACAAACAGTAATTACCGTGTGTTACGGTAAACAGTCCAAATCAAACACTACCGAGTGGACGTACGTCACCGATATTCGTGACATCACTCACACACTAAGTGTACCGTATGTACGGCATATACCTACTACACTTGAACAACACACTACGGAAGCAGTAAATTCTTTTTATACAGTAAACAAATTGTGGCCCTGAGAAGGGCCGTTCTATGCTGTTGTGTGTTTTTTTTTTTGATGATGATTCTCCAACAGTTTAAGCCTTCTTTTCGGTCTTCTTTGGCAAGAGAACGGCTTGGATGTTGGGAAGCACACCACCCTGGGCAATGGTGACGCCGGAGAGAAGTTTGTTCAACTCTTCGTCGTTCCTTATGGCCAGTTGCAAATGACGGGGAATGATACGGGTCTTCTTGTTGTCGCGGGCTGCGTTTCCGGCCAACTCCAAAACTTCGGCCGCGAGATACTCCATCACGGCGGCCAAGTATACCGGAGCTCCGGCACCTACACGTTCGGCGTAGTTACCTTTGCGAAGCAAACGATGGATACGACCGACGGGAAACTGTAGTCCGGCTCTGTTCGAACGGGACTTTGCCTTTCCCTTCACTTTTCCACCTTTTCCACGTCCAGACATTTCGAGTTAGTTTAGTTCAGTAACACCTTACACGAGCAAATGTTAATGATAATATGGCCAAAATCATCATCAATAGTTTGTTTGGGTCTTTAAGAGACAGGCGCAGCCTATGGCTCATTTATCTAAAAAAAAATATTTAATCTGAATTGAAAGTTGGGGCAGTGAGTCTATGCTCACTGATGCGAGTTGCATCTGTCATAATTTGGGGGGAGTGAGTCTCTGCTCACTGATGCGAGTTGCATCTGTCATAATTTGGCGCTGTGGAGTGGGTGGGAGGGGGATGTGGAGGGATGTGATAGGGAGAGGAGGGATGTGCGGGAGGAGTGAGACTATCTCACTGATGCTGGGAATGCATCTGTCCTGAGTTAGTGGGTACCATTACTGGTTGAGGACGTTCTTGATCTTTTTGTGAGTGTTGTGTATTTCATGATCGTAATCTAGAAAGTTTGAAATGAGGGGGTTTGGGTGATCTAAATTGTCTTGTATAAAAGACGTGCTGTAGCGGATGATTTCCGTTTTTAGGAGGGGCATTTCGAGATCTCTGTGTATTTGGTTGTTCCTCATGAACCAGGGGGCATCGAGGCATATTCTGAGTGCCTTGTTTTGGAAGGCCTGAAGTTTTGCTGAGAGCGTTTTGTTAAGGGTGATTTTATTCCAGGCTGGGGCTCCGTAAAGAAGTACCGGCTTTAGGGTTTGGTTGTAGAGAAGAAGTTTGTTTTTAATGGATAGGGGACTCTTTCTGCCTATTAAGGGATAGAGTTTGGAGAGGCGGCAATTTGCTATTTGGAGGGTGTTTTTGACGTGCTGATCCCACGTCAAGTTTTTGGAGATTGTAATGCCGAGGTATTTGGCATGGTTTTCCCAGTTAATGGGGTGGCCATTTATCTGAATGGGTTGGGGTGGGCCTCTTCTAATCCTAGAGATTAGGATGCCTTTGGTTTTATTGGCGTTTACTTTGATTTTCCATTTGGAGAACCATTTGATTAGGGCATCCATTTGGCGCTGGAGGGCGATATGGATGCGCTGGGGGTTTCTGGCTTTTGCTAGGATGCCGGTGTCATCGGCGAACAGGGCTAGTTCAGTGCCCTGTGTTTTTGGAATATCTGCCGTAAAGAGGTTGTACAGAAGGGGGGATAGTGGGGAACCTTGTGGCACGCCAGCTCTGATGCGGCGGGTGTTGGACTTACAGTCGCCTATTTTTATCTGAAAATCTCTGCCTTTGAGGAAGGAGGCTATGAGTTTGGTGATGCCTGGGGGGAGGCCGAGAAAGTGGAGTTTGGCTACAAGACCTTTGTGCCAAACCTTATCGAAGGCTTTTGCGATGTCCAGGAGGATCAGTCCCGCGGCTTCGCGCCTATTTAGTCCGTCCGTTACAGAGTCTACCAGGCGAGCTACCTGGTGGACTGTGGAGTGTCTGCTTCGGAAGCCGAATTGCTCATTTGGAAGGAGATTTAGTTCTTCAACTAGAGTTTGAAGTCTGGTTAGTATGACTTTCTCGGCTATTTTGCCTAGGGAGGAAAGGAGGCTTATGGGGCGGTAGCTTTCAGCAAAAGTTGGATTTTGTCCGGGTTTTTTGATAACTATTACGTCTGCGTTTTTCCAGGGCTTTGGGAAGTGGCGCAGTCTGAGCATTGCGTTAACAATGTTAACGATTTCCATAATGGTTTTCCGGGGGAGTATTTTAAGAATTTTATTCGGTATTTGGTCGGGACCGGGGGCTTTCCTTTTTGGGAGATTTTTGATGATGCGTTTGATTTCCTCGGGGGATGTGGGGGTGATAATGTCGTTTTCGACTTGGTTAGTGACTCTATTATAGATGTGGTTTATGTCTCTTTCATGCATGAGTTGCTCGTAGTTCTCGTCGTCCGAGTCGGGCTCGGAGTCGGTCTCTGATTCGGAGTCGGAGTCGGGGGGGATTGGAGGGTTTGGTTGAAATTGTTTCCGCATTGCGTCAGCAAATGCTTCGGCTTTTTCGGGGGTGGAGTAGACGACTCCTCTTTCGCCGTGAATTGGGGGCATGCCTCGTTGGTGGTCGAGGGATAGGGTTTTGGCCATTCTCCAAAGTGATCTATCCTGGGGGTTGAGTGACTTTATTTTTCCCTCCCAGCGGGAATTTGCTAGTACGTTTAGTCGGTCTTTGACTTCCTGGGTAAGTCTGTTTGCTTCGCGTTTAATATGGGGGTCTTGGAGGGTGCGTGCACGACGAAGAAGTCGGTTTTTCTCTCTGATTAAGTCTTTGAGATCTCGGGGAAGGTCCTGTGGGTTTTGGATATCTACTTTTTTGATTAATTTGGCGCTGTCCATTGCGGATTTTATGGTATTGGTGAGGGTGGTTACTGCAATATCTAGTTCTTGGACGGAATTTATTGAATTGATTTTGGTGTTGCTTTCTAGGAGTTCGGATATATAGGAGAAGTTGTAAACGGTTTTTTTGGTGTGATTTGCGGTTGGTATGCCTCCTGCCGTGATAATGATTGGAAGGTGGTCGGAGCTTAGTTCGTGTCTTAGTTCGATGTTAATGTTTAGTGTCGTGTTTTTATACAAAACGATGTCAAGGATATCAGGAAGGCCGTGGCCATAGTGGGTTGGGGAATCGGGTGCGGTAACCATTATATGGTTACGTTGTAATATTTCGTAAAGCCTACGGCCGTTGGCCGTAGTTGTTCTAGAGTGCCAAAGGGCGTGTTTGCAATTCAAGTCTCCGGCTAGGATTGTTGGATGATTGTCGTTAAAGTAGCCTTCGAAGTCGGCGGGTCTGACCTCCTTATTTGGGGGTTTGTAGAGGGACACGATCCTGAATTTGGAATTGTCGTGCATGTTGACGAATATGGAGGTAGTTTCGACTTGATCGCTTTGTGTGGGGGGCGCATGAAGAAGATCGTGAGATATGTGTTTTTTGATATAGATTGCTGTGCCTCCTTTGCGGTCCTGGAGTCTATCGTTACGGTAGCAGGAATAGTTGGGTATGGTACCCCTATGATGTGGTTTAAGACCAGTCTCTTGGATGAGGGCTATATCTATTTGATTTTCGTGTAGAAATTCTATGAGTTCCGGTTTTTTTGAATTGAGGCTATCAGCGTTCCAGGTGACTATTTTAAGGGCTCTGGGTTTTGTTTGTCTAGACATTTTGGGGGCCTAGATTGGGTAATTGAAGGGAGCCAAAAGCCTGCATGAAGCTGGCGAATTCTTGCATGAAGGTGTGGATTTTTGAAATTTGGGATTGATCAAAAATATTGGGGGGATTTGCACTGGGACCTGGGGCCGCCTTGGGTTGTTGTGGGGTGGCGGCGTTGGTTGCCTTTTGGGCGTAGGAGATGCCCGGGGTGAATTTTTGGGTTGGGGGTATGACCCTTGTACGGGTTGGAGCGATGTTTGATGGGTGTTTGGGGCATTTATGATAGTTTGCCGTGTGGGGGCCCAGGCAGTTGGCGCATTTTGCGTCCGTGTGACGGGGTTTTTCACACTTTGTTGTGTGGTGGTCTTGTGCGCATTTTACGCATTTGGCAGGGGCGTTGCAATTGGCCTGGGAGTGGCCGAAGAGTTGGCATTTGTGACATTGCCTGAATTTGGGTTTATAGGTCTGGCTTTCGACCTTTATGACTAGGTGTAGAAGCCTAGTCTCTTTAAATATGGGGTGCTGTTGTCCTGTCACCTTGGGGAGGATGACTAGGATCAGGGGCATGGGGGTCTTGTCTTTAGTGCGCGTCATTCTCGCGACTGACGTGGGGAGGTAGCCACGCTCGATAAGAGCGGCTTGGACGTCTGCGACGTCTATCTGGGTGGGGATTCCCCGGATTACGGCGTGGATTGCCTTGTCCTCCGGGAGGGTAAAACTATGATAGGGAATTTTTTCGGTGTCTAAGTGCCTAGTGACTTTGCGGAAGTCGTCACTGGTCTGGGTGCGAATTTGCACTCCTTCGGAGGTATTTTTCGCGTGGAGGATGTTTACTTTTTGGGAGTTGAAGTGGCGGGACAAGGCTAGCCATTTTTCAGGGGCTCGAATGATGATGGGGGGGATTTTGGGGGTTTTGTGGGCTTCCTGGTCGGGGGGGGTTCCTGGGCCAGTAGCTTGGGTTTTTGGGTTTACAGGGGCCGTAACGGGGGGTTGGGGCCCTGAGCCGGAGGGGTTAGCGACTTCTTCGGAGGCAGTCGCTTTGCCGGGGGTTTTTTGGGTCTTTGCGGGTTTTTCTTCTAGGTCTGAATTTAATTTGTGTTTCCTTCTGCGCCGGTTTAAGCGCTTGCGCGGGGAGGCAAGGGGGGACCGGACTGAGTCCGAATCAGTCTCTACTACGGACATGTCCGTTTCGAAATGATCGGGGGCATCGGAGAGCTCTTGGGTGGGAGTTTGGGTTTTTTGGGATAAGAGTGTCCCTATTTGAGAGGAGAGGCGGGAAATTTCCTCGCGGAGTCCATTGATGGTCTCGTTTGCGGTGGCTAGTTGTGTCTGAAGGAATACGAGCTGATTTTTATGTGATTCAGCCTGGATTTTATAGTGCTCTGTCTGGGCCTTGATTTGATCTTGGAAATAGTCTGACATTTGTTGGTTCGGGAAGTTTGCCATGGTGGCGTCGATATTTTCAGCCATAGTGGTTTTTGAATTTCGAAGGGAAAAAAATAGAAGTAGTGTTCTCGGGGGCCTGGGTGGCCCCGGGCGGGGGGGGGGGGGGTAGTGTTAAGCACTAATTGTTAGTGGTTGGGGTCTCAGGGAACCTTTAACACACCAAACCGCCAGCCTCAGCGGTTCGTGGGAATTGGCTTAAGTCCACAGTGTGAAAAGGGCTGCAACACTTAGCAAGCAAGCTTACAAGTGAGCATATGTTAGTTAGAATAATTATATACCAAAATAATCTTACTCAATGGAAATCTGCTGGGCGACGTCTGACCTCTTCACTGTCACTCACTCGACTGTGTTAATATGGCCAAAATTTTATTCGACCTCCTATTTATCGACTCTAACCCCACCAATCCCCGAGACCGATAGTTCGGGGGCGTGGCCATGTTAGATGCGAGCGTTTAAAACGGATCCCAAAGGTGCCTCTTTTTTTACTTTCGACATCGCATTCGACCGACACAGAATGCCACCGAAGACTAGCGGAAAGGCCGCCAAAAAGGCCGGAAAAGCCCAGAAAAACATCTCCAAAAATGACAAGAAAAAGAAGAAGAGGAGGAAGGAATCGTACGCAATCTACATTTACAAAGTGTTGAAACAAGTACATCCCGACACCGGTATCTCGAGCAAAGCCATGAGCATCATGAACAGCTTCGTCAACGACATCTTCGAGAGAATCGCCGCCGAAGCTTCCCGTTTGGCTCACTACAACAAAAGATCGACCATCACCAGTAGGGAAATCCAGACTGCGGTGCGTCTTTTGTTGCCCGGTGAATTGGCCAAGCACGCCGTCAGCGAAGGCACGAAAGCCGTGACCAAATACACCAGCTCGAAATAAGCTGTGCTGTGTCTGCTGATAAATCATAAAACGGTTCTTTTCAGAACCACAATTTTTGTAAAAAAAAAAAAGCATTTACCCAGTCATCATCAGTCTACCATATACCAATATTAATTTTTTTTTTTGCAAATCGTTTGGACTTTTTACGATTTTTTTTTAATTTTTAATAATTGTACAGTACAAACCAATCTCTAGAAATTTGGGCGTAGAAAAGAAAAATTAAAAAAAAAGATTTTACCGAATTTTTGCGATTCTATAAGATCGATTCAAAGAAAAAAAAAGAATCGATAGTGAAAAGATCGACAGTAAAAAAAAAAAAATCGATTAATTTTATTAAAATTACCGATCTTTCCGAAAATTCTATTAAAAGTCGGTTTCCCTGAATCAAATATGGTAGGACTTTAACTTTTTTGTTTTGCAAATAATAATCATGATTTACAAAATAACGAACAATAATTATTATTATCATTATTATTATTATTATTATTATTATTATTATTAATATAAAAACAATGATGATGATGATGATGATGATACAATAATAATAATAATAATAATAATAATAATAATAATAATAATAATAATAATAATAATAATAAAAATAATAATAATAATAATAGAAGCGGAATAATATTTTTCATTAACGAATAAAAAACGTCCTGTCGAATTAAATGCGGAAAGAAAGTTGCTGCAGGCCGTTACTTAACGATTTTAACAATTCAGTGCGCAGGGCGATGTTTCGGGAAAACCCGAACTTTAGAAATAAAAAACGATTCATGCGAACGACCGACTGACCTTATCCGGGATCAAGAGATCAGTTATAAAAAAAAAAGTCAGTAACTTTTCAATTGCGCCAATACTGACTATTTTTAGGTCAAGATATCACAAGTTTTGACGCGACGTGACAAGTAAGAAGTGCTATCTCCTCGAAGATCGCACCCGTGGAAATTTAGTTTTTTTTTCTTTCGAATAAGTTTGATAATCGAAGTCATCTTTAGCCCATAACATTGCATTTGTCCCGGTACCGACTACGGGCCGGGCGCAGAAATTTCCACGTTCTCCTGGTGTTGCAAACCGTTTGCCGGTTCAGCCGACACGCTCGCGCTCGACACCTATTTCCATTTGAAATATCGCCCTCAACGGTATGATGGCCGCACATTTCCAATCTGGACACTTCAGCCTTTCGGTCCGCGCCCTCCGGAAAATTGCATTTCCGTGCTGGCGGGCCGATGCGACGCCGAAAAGCTGGACGTCGATGTTCAAACTATGGGAACTCCATCTTTCGACGGCGTTTCGACAAAGCTCTCGGTCAAACAGACGATCCGCGTTCGATCCGGGCGACAGATGAAAGCCCTCACCGTCCACCTCGGCCGAGGACGGCACCTCTGGAGTCCCGCCGTTCCCACAGATTGACCCCGAGCGGGACCCTGCGAACGCGGTGCCATCACGAAAGAAGCCGGGCCTGCCGCCAGAGTCGAGTACGCTCGTTCAGTCCCCCGTCCGTTCGCTCCGATACGGTCAAAACACTTGGCGAAATGAGAATTTATATACATTCTCGCCGAGTGTAACCAGATCGACAGATTTTTTTCCGAAAAATAACCCACTGTCATGGCCGATACCGAAAATCAAGCTTCCGCCGTTGCTGCTCAGGCCCAGACACCCACGAAGAAGGAGAAGAAAGTGCCTAATCCTCGCGCGAAGCCGACACATCCGCCAACCTCCGAAATGGTAAACAACGCGATCAAAGCGTTGAAAGAACGCGGAGGTTCCTCATTACAGGCGATCAAAAAATACCTGGTTTCCAACTACAAAGTCGACGCCGAAAAAGTGGCCCCCTTCATCAAGAAGTACCTGAAATCGGCCGTCGTCTCCGGAGCTTTGGTACAGACCAAGGGCAAGGGAGCGTCCGGATCGTTCAAGTTGGCCGCAGCAGCAACTGGTGGTGCCGCCAAGAAGGCCGAGAAAAAGACGACCGCCAGCAGGGCCAAAAAATCTCCGGCCAAACGTGGCGGCGCCGCCGCCGCCGCGTCCACCGACAAACCGAAGACCGCCAAGAAAGCTGCAACACCCAAAGCGAAGAAGGCCGAGAAAAAGACCGCAGTCGCAGCCAAGGCAAAAAAGGCCGTGGCCGAGAAAAAACCCGTGGCCAAGACTGCAGCCGCCGCCGCCGCCGCCGCGAAACCCACCAAGTCTCCGTCGAAGGCGAAAAAATCAAACAAGGCCGGTCCGACCAAGAAACCGAAGGCACCCAAACCGAAAACCGCCAAATCTCCGGCCGCGTCGAAGGCCAAAAAAGCCGCCTCTCCCAAGAGAAAGAAGTGAACGGTCACCAAAGTTGTTGCACAAGCACCGATTCTACGACGTCGTGTTCGACATTAAATGGCCCTTTTCAGGGCCACAAATTTTATTCGGAGAAAAAAGAATCTTACATCAAACGTTGAAAATTTTTACCCACCTGATGCCCCTCGCCGCAATTTTTGAAAATGTTTACAGCGCGATATAGAAGAAGAACAAAGACGTATCTTGTATTAGTTTTTCTTTCGATCGCTCGTATTGGATAGCAGATTTTGCTGTTTTATAAATCCGAATTTTTACATATACTCTCGACATATTATTATTATTATTATTATTATTATTATTATTATTATTATTATTATTATTATTATTATTATTATTATTATTATTATTATTATAGTTGGAAATAGTGAGCGTTTGTAAAAAAGAAGAGACTATTACTTTGAGTTCGCAGATAGTTTGCACGGTTCTATCACGGTGAACATTTTAAAATTATCACAGGTAATATCACATAATAAATAAATAAATCACAAGGTGTAATGGACAAAGGTACTGTTCCATGAGTCTTTTTATATATATATATATATATATATATATACACACACACACACACACACACACACACACACACACACACACACACACACACACACACACACACACACACACACACACACACACACACACACACACACACACACAGGGTTATTATTCTATTTAGAACGGAATAAGATAAGCTTGTAAGCTTTAAATATCAAATGTTTAACTATTCATTAAGAAAAGAAAAAAATCTTAAAAATTATTCATTTTTTTATTTTTTTTTTTTTGTTGTAATGTCTTGTGCATAAATATTGAAAAATTTAACCAGAAAATGATAAACAATTAGTCATAAAATGATAATACTGTTTTTATTCATGATTCGGAACTATATGTGCAAAATATCAAAAAATTAATTAAAAAAAAAATACTTCATCAGTTTTAAAGAAAAAAAAAAAGAAACAAAAAAATTTTTGAAAATTATACTTTTTGTTGTGTGATATAAATATTTCAAATTTGAAGCCTATATCTCGTCCCGTTTAAAAGTTACGGGTGATTTACCATTTAAAAGTCCAAACCCTGTGGATATTTACTAACATAATTGCCTAAGATTAAGCTCTTAAGCCGAAAATACCCAGGCTGATTGGAACCGAATAGTTTCTCGTTAGCGAATTTGACCTTTTAAGTAGGCAGGCATAACAGCAGGTACAGTCGCACAAAAAAAAAATTGATTCATAACATATAGGTTATTTGTGTGTAATAATAAATAATATCCGAAACAAACAAAACAATGGAAAAATAAAAGGTAACGTATCTTTTTCTCTGACCAAGCAATTTGTGGTTCTGAAAAGAACCGTTTTTTTTGTTGTGATTTTGTCGACTGGACGACCCTAAAGAAACGCAACTAAATTAAGCACGTTCTCCACGAATACGTCTGGCCAATTGGATGTCCTTGGGCATGATGGTGACACGTTTGGCGTGAATAGCGCACAAGTTGGTGTCTTCGAAAAGACCGACCAGGTAGGCCTCGCTGGCTTCCTGCAACGCCATGACGGCGGAGCTTTGGAAACGTAAATCGGTCTTGAAATCCTGTGCGATTTCACGCACCAAACGTTGGAATGGCAATTTTCTGATCAGCAATTCGGTACTTTTCTGGTAACGACGAATTTCACGAAGAGCGACGGTTCCTGGCCTGTAACGATGTGGTTTTTTCACACCGCCGGTGGCAGGTGCGCTTTTACGCGCCGCCTTGGTGGCCAACTGCTTGCGAGGAGCCTTTCCTCCGGTCGATTTACGAGCAGTCTGCTTGGTACGAGCCATCACGAATAATATTCACACAACGAAGTTGAACTGAAAATAATGCCAGCAGAGAGGACGCTCTATCTTTATAAACTACAGCCAACCGTACATCGCTCCGATTGGTTCGGGGAAACCGGAGAGGCGGAGTCCACCGAAAGTCAATAAATAGGCACATTTTCCACAGAAAGTTCACACAGTTTAGCTGCTTCGATTCGAGTTTAGTCACATTTGTTGCTTTGCTTCTTGATAGTTCAAAATGACCGGTCGTGGTAAAGGAGGAAAAGGTTTAGGCAAAGGGGGTGCCAAACGTCATCGTAAAGTGTTGCGTGATAACATCCAAGGTATCACCAAACCTGCCATCAGAAGGTTGGCACGTCGTGGTGGAGTGAAACGTATTTCCGGTCTGATCTACGAAGAAACCCGCGGTGTATTAAAGGTTTTCCTAGAAAATGTCATCAGGGACGCCGTCACCTACACCGAGCACGCCAAAAGGAAGACGGTCACCGCAATGGACGTCGTCTATGCTCTGAAACGTCAAGGACGTACCTTGTACGGATTCGGAGGTTAAAACCAACGTTGACAAAAACGAAAACACAAAGAAAAACGGTTCTTTTCAGAACCACAAGTTCTCTCATCAGAGAAAAGGAATTTACCCTTGCCCAATGTTTTGTTTAATTTCAGCCGTATAAAATAAAATAAATGTGTACGAGTGTATGTACCTACCTCTGTTGACATTTTACATCAGTACCTACGTAATATGGATAAATCGAGAAATGCGAGAATTAAAATCCGATTAGAGGGAATTCCAAATCAGGGGATGATGCATGCTCTGACCGGCTGTAATGCAAGAATCTTCGCAAAAAAAAAAAACGTCCAAACGAAAACAAAAAAGGGGCAACGGCACGCGGTGTTCCCAAGCGGTCACCCATCCAAGTACTAACCGCGCCCGACTTTGCTTGGCTTCAGTGATCGGACGAGAACTCAATTCAATTTCAAAGGCTTTATTCATTATAAATGATTTAACAATGCATGGATTAACTTATACTATCAACGGTCCCACATACACGCGCGCCGCAGGCGCGCTCACCCCGATCACGGAGGGGCGCGGCCAGTCGTCGCGACGCCACCACAGCGCGAGCTGAATGTAGCGCCTCGACGCCCGACCACGCCCATCCGCGTCCGGGTTGGCGCTCTCCCAGCGGATCGTGTGCATGGAGGGTCGTTCCTTGGGCCGAGATGGTAGGGCCAGTTGGTCGGGAGTTTCCATCCTGCGTTCGTTGTTTTCTCTCTGAAGTTGCTCCGGGTCACAATCGATCACAGATCTTGTGTGCCAGTTTGGTTCTTGGTGCAGCAGCAAATGTCACCTGAGGGACAAAAATCAATGGGGTGTATTTGGGCTAGACAGGTGGTTAACAGAAATTAGGGAAAAAGAATTTAAAAACCCTGTACAATAATTGTTTTGCGGTCGCTATGGGGAGCGCGCAAGTCGATCCGTTGCTATGGAACCCTAGCCCCGCCCACAAACGCGGCTGCCTCGCCGGCAGTGTGTGTGGACGTAGCGCAGAGCACCGGCCTCGGATCGACCTGCGGGGACTGTGTTGGGGATTTCCAGTCGCGTCGGCCGGCAGCGCAAAGCGCGAGCGAGACTGACTGTGAAACCGCGGGGCTAAGCGCCAAGTTCTACAGATACCATTCACTGTTTAAAATAACACATAACAATTAGACGAACATGTATATACATGAAAAATAAAAATGAATATAATAATGTTAAAAAGTGGACATGAAATAATGAAATAAATATGAATAAATATAAAAAATAAATGAAAAGTATAAAAAATAAAAATTGACATACATTTAAAATTTTGATTGGTAACATAGGGCTATTCGTGAAAAATGTCCTGGTTACCGTATATTAAACGGTGCTTATAGTGCACATTATGACGCGCCCGTAGGTGCGTCATATGTTCTGTTAGTACGCTGTTTGTGATATGGTATCTGTAGAATCTGTCGCTTAGTTTGTTTATGTAAGTGTTGAGGTCAGTCACGCCCGCTGCGTCTTGCAGGTCGGCGATTCGGGTATATCTGCCCTTGCCCGTGCAGTGCCTAAGCAATTTGTTTTGCACCCTATTCAGTGGCAGCCGCGCCGTGTCCGACGCGTTGCAAAACACTGGCGCCGCGTAGGTGATGATAGGGCGCAAAACTTGCTTGTACAAGAGGCATTTGTTCTGTACGGAAAGGACAGATTTCTGGTTTATTAGGGGGTAGGTGCGTTTTACGGCAATGTTGGATTTGGTTATGAGGGATTTGATATGGGGGTTGAAAGTTAGTCGCTTGTCCAAATGCACGCCCAAATATTTCACTGTGGTTTTCTCTTGTATTTCGACATTGTTATATTTGATTTTAGTGTTTATTTTATTGTTTGTATATTTTTTTGTGAAATTTATTAGTTCTGTTTTTTGCGGATTTATTTTAATTTTCCACTTGTCGAAATACTTTTGTAATATTTGGACGTGCATTTGGATTTTGCGACCGGCCACTTCGGAGGAGTAGGATGTTGCATAGACGCATGCGTCGTCTGCAAACAATCCTACTTTTGTGGACCGGTGCTTGGGGATATCGGAGGTGTAGGAGATAAAAATTTTGGGGGCGAGGACGGTGCCCTGGGGTAGGCCGACGTTGACAATTTTTTCTCCCGACAGAACTCCGTTTGCGCTCACGCGGAACACCCTATCTCGCAGATACGAGTCCAGCAGTTTGACAAGGTATGGGGGGCAGTCCCACATAATGTATTTGAATATTACGCCGTCGATCCATACCCTGTCAAACGCTTTTTGCGCGTCAAGGGTGAGCATGACGGTGTTACGCTTAGCGTTAAAATTGTTCTTCACGTCATGCACAACCCTTGCGACTTGCAACACGGTGGAGTGGTGCTTGCGGAACCCAAACTGCTCTGGCGGGAGAATATTTTTGTCTTCAATAAATTTGTCTAATTTTTTTGATATGAATTTTTCGGCCAATTTCCCCAGGGTGGGAAGAAGTGAAATGGGGCGGTAATTGTTAGGGTCAGAGGGGTGGGTTTTGTTTTTGGGTATGGGGATGATTGTCGCTTTTTTCCAATCGGTGGGGAAGTGCTGTGAAAGAAACATGGCATTAAAAATATAACTGAGCTGAACTACCGCTTTTTTGGGCAGGTTCTTTATAAGTTTGCCATCGATACCATCCCAGCCAGGTGCCTTTCTGGCCGGTAAGAGCTTGATTTGTTCTCTTACCTCGCTGGGATGGACCATGATGCGGGGTAGTTCAGCTCTGCCGATTGTGACGTCACTCTCGCGGAACGCCCCCACAGCGTCCACGATTTCACGTTGTTCGTGTGTAAGGTTGTTATCGAGTTGGTGTACGCTGTGGAAATGCTCCGCGAGAGCTTCGGCCTTTTCGGCGTTAGTTACGTGTTCCCCACCGTTGGCGTTGATGGTGGGGATGGGGTTAGGTTTGAATTTCAGTGACCGAGTCAAGTTCCACAGGCTTTTGTTGTCGCGAGGGTCTATTTTTAGGAGTTTGTTTTCCCATTGCATGTTGCGGTAATCTATGATGCGTTCCCTGACCTCGCGACAAAGTCTGTTTTTCTCGGCTCGGTCACTGGCACTCTGCGTTTGGTTGCACCTCGCTCTCGCCCTATTCTTTTTTTGAATAAGGCGGAGGATGCTCTCGGGTAGTGATTTATTATTCACTACCCTTATTTTGGGGATGTGTACCTCACTAGCCTCATGGATGAGTTTAGTGAGGGAGGAAACTTGGGCATCAAGGGATGCGGGGGTGGGGATCTGGTTAGTGATAACAAGGCGGTCGTTTATGTGCTTTCGGAAACCGGCCCAGTTGGCCTTGGCATAGTCCCGATTTATTTTTTCAATGATTATTTGTTTATCGCCCTGTATAGTGAAAAATACAGGGACATGATCTGAGACCAGGCCGCTTTGGGTGTACAGATCGGTGACATCTTGATTTTTGTTTATCAGGATGTCTATGGTGGAGGGTGACTGGCCATTGTGGGGGAAGTGGGTGTGGGTGTTAGGGAATGAAACTGCCACGTGATTGTTCGCGATGTAGTCTGCTAGCGCATTCCCTCTAGCATCGGGACGTGGACAGTTCCATTGGGGGTGGGGGGAGTTCCAGTCTCCGGCCAGTAGGACTTTACGCCCCACAGATAGGAGACTGTCTATCTCCCGGTGGGTGAAGTTGTTTTTGGGAGGGTTGTAAATGGAGGAAATGCAAGTATTGTTTAGCAACTTGATAGTTACGTTTTCAATACTTGCATTGGGATTATGGGGTAGGAGGGTGTGGGGGATGTTATTTTTGACCACGATGGCCACGCCACCCTTTGGCCTATTAAGTCTGTCCTGTCTGTACACCGTGTAGCCGCCTAGCCTCAAATCGGGTTTATTTGGCTTTAGGTGGGTCTCCGAAAGGCACATAATATCTACCCTGTTATCATGAAGGAATTGGGGGAGTTCGGGGAGGGATTTTGCGACGCCGTCGCAATTAAAAAGACAAACATTTATTGTACTTAGCTCTTTAAATCCTATAGTTGTCCTCTAGCCCGTCAAAGAATGACATGCATCTCATTGTCTTGTCCCTCATGGAGGTAGCTTGGCTGACGCTGGCATTAAGGTCTCGGATGGCCCGCAGCAGTTCAGAGAGGTTGACCGTCTCGCGCAGGGTGTTGAACTCCTCTGAAATTTTGAAAAAAAGGGTATTAGTATTTTGGGTACTATCTCGGGGGGGAGGGGGTGGATTGCGGGATTGGGGTGGGGGTATTTTGGTTTGAGGTTGTGGGGGGGTTTGTTGTTGTTGTTGTTGTTGTTGTTGTTGATGTTGTTGTTGTCTTTCTTCCCAAATGTTTTTTTTGGGAGGGGGGGCTGCGGTGTATTTTTGATTTTTGTTGGCTTCTAGGATTTTTCTCTCCTCTATTTGGTCCATTATTTTTAGGTATGTGGGACATCCGGTGTAATTGGCTGGGTGGTCTCCCTGGCAGTTGCAACAGAACGCCGGGACGTCTTTGGATTTTTTGCACGTGTGCGTGTAGTGGTTTTCTCCGCACTTCAGACATCTCGGCCCTCTGTTGCAATTTGAGGTTGCATGTTGCCACATTTGGCAACGGTGGCATTGAACAATATATTTATTGTTTTTTCTTTTCTCCCAGAATATCCGGATATGCATCAGATACCGGACATTCTGGTTGAGAAACTTTTCATCGATTGCGCTGCTTGTGACGGCCATGTATAAAGGCCGTCCGGTAGTTTTTAATTTATATATTTTTTGTACTTCTACTTGGTGTTCCTCCATTAGCGCAGCAGTTACTTCCGCCTCGCTCGGATCTGAGTCGAGGCCTCTGATGATGAAGGCCCGCGTTTTTTCCGAGCGAGGGGTGTAACTGTGGAATTCGTTTTTGTCTTCAATTAGGGCTTCTTTCACTGTACTGAAGTCCTTTAAGTTTTTTGTATACAACATTGTGCTGTTGCGCGTAAATCTTAATGTAATTTTTTCGTCTGTTATGTTGTTTATCTCTTCAATTATTTGTTTGGCATTGGTAGCAACACCTTCAAGAACTATAGGCGGTACATATTTGCTTGGTTTTGTTGTTGTGGTTGTTGTTGTTTTAGCGGTTGGTTTTTTCGGAGTGGGGCTGCTGTTTGTAGTGACCTCCATATCGTCAGTCGGGGTTATTGGTCTGAACCTATTTTGTGTTGTTGTGGGTGCTGGCTTTTTGACTATGATTTGTGAAATTTTCACAACTTTTTTCGGAGTATGGAAGTTATTTTGTGAGTTGGCTTTTGTGATCCGGTCTAATTCAATCTGCTGTTTTCTTATAAATTCCTCTCTTTCAGCATCCCTTCTTTTTCTTTCTTCTTCTAATTCCTGTCTTTTATTGTCTTCTACTTCTAATTTGGCTCTCAGTTCCCTTAATCTGTCTTGTTCCACTTGGTTCAGTTTTCTAGTTTCAACTTGGCTCATGGGGGTGTTTATGTGGGCCTTTACTTCAATTCTGACCGCCTCCATGTCCTTTGGGTCAAACAGGCTGGGGGTAGGAGTGAAGGCACTGAATGCGCTTCTTTGTGATTCGGCCTGTTCTTCGCCTCGTAGGCTCTGGGTGGAGCCCCGCAGTGACGCACGCCGGCTGCCGGCGCGAGTGCTGAAGGTGTTCGGTCTCCCTCGGTTCCCAGCGTCGGAGAGCCGTCGATGCTTGTTGTTTTGCTGTGGTTTGTTTTGGTTGTTATCGCTGTCACTATCAGATAACACCATATCACCTTCCAAACGGTCTTCTCGGGGGCTGTCCCCCGCGCGCTTTCTAGTAAGGCTTTCGTTTGACCCATAATTTTTCACGAATTCATCAAATCTGGGTGAATCCTGGGAGGACCCGTAAGAGTGGCTTCCCAGGCCATCCGCACTGTCATTCTCGGCCATAGCGTTGGCACAACGTCTATGTACGGCACACACAAAACTTAATTAACACTTAAACTATACTTAAAAACTATGTCTATAACTAGCACTAATACTATTCTTAACTACCCGCCCGAAAATATGAAAATAAAAATAAAAAGTTCCATAATGTAAAATAAAATAAAGATATAAAAATATTTGATATCAACTGACTATTGACGTCGTGTAGCGCAGCGATACCTCCGGTCGCCAAGAGAGTACGAACCGGAATGGACGAGAACTGGCATTCTCAAAGTGGTATGGTCGTTGCCGTAAAAATCAGAAAGTCAAAAAAAAGTCGCGGATTCCGCGGGTCCGATTTGGGGTGCGGCACAATAATAATCGATGGTTTAAAAAAAAATTTTTTCGAATTTTTTTTTTCAATTTTTTTTTTCTATCAATTTTCGTTTGGAACGAAAAAGTCCAAACTTTTTTTTTTTTTTTTTTTTTTTTTTAATTTTTTTTCTTCAAATTTCGAGTTGGATTGTAATTGAAGAAGAACGAAAGGAGATGTCTTAACAGGTCGACTGCCGATCAATTTCGAAAAAAAAATTTAACGCTTTTTTTTACGTTTCCGGAGTTTTTATATCCAAAAAAATATGATTTCCGTAAAATTACAAAAAAATTCTGTCTGTCTGTGTGTCCGGGAAATTTGTGACCACGAGAACTCAAGAACGCTTCGGGCTAAAGACTTGAAATTTTGAACATAGGTTGATTGATTATCCAAAGTTGTAGGCTTTTTTTAAAAAAAAACAAAGTTTTCGTTTTTGATTTAACAGGGGAAAGCACTATTTTGTTGGCGGCGGTATTTTTTTTTTTAGTTCTTCTAGATACCAGTTCGTTCGACGTGCATCCTTATATCTAAGACTCACCTCGAAGAGGCGGCACCTATTCGGCTCGTTTGGACTTGCTTGTGACTTCTTATCAATCACTTCTGGCAAGCACTTACAAACACAAAAAAAAGTACCGTGTGTACGGTGAACACTATATTCGTGAAAAAACACCGTACTGACGTACGTACGGTGTTAGACACTAATCACCTCACCGTGTGTACGGTGAACACTACCAAGTGCCGTGTGTACGGTAAATATCCATAAAACCAAGTACCGTGAATACTATATCTTTGTGCACAACAAACACCGTATGTACGGTGGCAGACAAACAGTAATTACCGTGTGTTACGGTAAACAGTCCAAATCAAACACTACCGAGTGGACGTACGTCACCGATATTCGTGACATCACTCACACACTAAGTGTACCGTATGTACGGCATATACCTACTACACTTGAACAACACACTACGGAAGCAGTAAATTCTTTTTATACAGTAAACAAATTGTGGCCCTGAGAAGGGCCGTTCTATGCTGTTGTGTGTTTTTTTTTTTGATGATGATTCTCCAACAGTTTAAGCCTTCTTTTCGGTCTTCTTTGGCAAGAGAACGGCTTGGATGTTGGGAAGCACACCACCCTGGGCAATGGTGACGCCGGAGAGAAGTTTGTTCAACTCTTCGTCGTTCCTTATGGCCAGTTGCAAATGACGGGGAATGATACGGGTCTTCTTGTTGTCGCGGGCTGCGTTTCCGGCCAACTCCAAAACTTCGGCCGCGAGATACTCCATCACGGCGGCCAAGTATACCGGAGCTCCGGCACCTACACGTTCGGCGTAGTTACCTTTGCGAAGCAAACGATGGATACGACCGACGGGAAACTGTAGTCCGGCTCTGTTCGAACGGGACTTTGCCTTTCCCTTCACTTTTCCACCTTTTCCACGTCCAGACATTTCGAGTTAGTTTAGTTCAGTAACACCTTACACGAGCAAATGTTAATGATAATATGGCCAAAATCATCATTTTTAGTTTGTTTGGGTCTTTAAGAGACAGGCGCAGCCTATGGCTCATTTATCTAAAAAAATATTTAATCTGAATTGAAAGTTGGGGCAGTGAGTCTATGCTCACTGATGCGAGTTGCATCTGTCATAATTTGGGGGGAGTGAGTCTCTGCTCACTGATGCGAGTTGCATCTGTCATAATTTGGCGCTGTGGAGTGGGTGGGAGGGGGATGGGGAGGGATGTGATAGGGAGAGGAGGGATGTGCGGGAGGAGTGAGACTATCTCACTGATGCTGGGAATGCATCTGTCCTGTATTAGTGGGTACCATTACTGGTTGAGGACGTTCTTGATCTTTTTGTGAGTGTTGTGTATTTCATGATCGTAATCTAGAAAGTTTGAAATGAGGGGGTTTGGGTGATCTAAATTGTCTTGTATAAAAGACGTGCTGTAGCGGATGATTTCCGTTTTTAGGAGGGGCATTTCGAGATCTCTGTGTATCTGGTTGTTCCTCATGAACCAGGGGGCATCGAGGCATATTCTGAGTGCCTTGTTTTGGAAGGCCTGAAGTTTTGCTGAGAGCGTTTTGTTAAGGGTGATTTTATTCCAGGCTGGGGCTCCGTAAAGAAGTACCGGCTTTAGGGTTTGGTTGTAGAGAAGAAGTTTGTTTTTAATGGATAGGGGACTCTTTCTGCCTATTAAGGGATAGAGTTTGGAGAGGCGGCAATTTGCTATTTGGAGGGTGTTTTTGACGTGCTGATCCCACGTCAAGTTTTTGGAGATTGTAATGCCGAGGTATTTGGCATGGTTTTCCCAGTTAATGGGGTGGCCATTTATCTGAATGGGTTGGGGTGGGCCTCTTCTAATCCTAGAGATTAGGATGCCTTTGGTTTTATTGGCGTTTACTTTGATTTTCCATTTGGAGAACCATTTGATTAGGGCATCCATTTGGCGCTGGAGGGCGATATGGATGCGCTGGGGGTTTCTGGCTTTTGCTAGGATGCCGGTGTCATCGGCGAACAGGGCTAGTTCAGTGCCCTGAGTTTTTGGAATATCTGCCGTAAAGAGGTTGTACAGAAGGGGGGATAGTGGGGAACCTTGTGGAACTCCAGCTCTGATGCGGCGGGTGTTGGACTTACAGTCGCCTATTTTTATCTGAAAATCTCTGCCTTTGAGGAAGGAGGCTATGAGTTTGGTGATGCCTGGGGGGAGGCCGAGAAAGTGGAGTTTGGCTACAAGACCTTTGTGCCAAACCTTATCGAAGGCTTTTGCGATGTCCAGGAGGATCAGTCCCGCGGCTTCGCGCCTATTTAGTCCGTCCGTTACAGAGTCTACCAGGCGAGCTACCTGGTGGACTGTGGAGTGTCTGCTTCGGAAGCCGAATTGCTCATTTGGAAGGAGATTTAGTTCTTCAACTAGAGTTTGAAGTCTGGTTAGTATGACTTTCTCGGCTATTTTGCCTAGGGAGGAAAGGAGGCTTATGGGGCGGTAGCTTTCAGCAAAAGTTGGATTTTGTCCGGGTTTTTTGATTACTATTACGTCTGCGTTTTTCCAGGGCTTTGGAAAGTGGCGCAGTCTGAGCATTGCGTTAACAATGTTAACGATTTCCATAATGGTTTTCCGGGGGAGTATTTTAAGAATTTTATTCGGTATTTGGTCGGGACCGGGGGCTTTCCTTTTTGGGAGATTTTTGATGATGCGTTTGATTTCCTCGGGGGATGTGGGGGTGATAATGTCGTTTTCAACTTGGTTAGTGACTCTATTATAGATGTGGTTTATGTCTCTTTCATGCATGAGTTGCTCGTAGTTCTCGTCGTCCGAGTCGGGCTCGGAGTCGGTCTCTGATTCGGAGTCGGAGTCGGGGGGGATTGGAGGGTTTGGTTGAAATTGTTTCCGCATTGCGTCAGCAAATGCTTCGGCTTTTTCGGGGGTGGAGTAGACGACTCCTCTTTCGCCGTGAATTGGGGGCATGCCTCGTTGGTGGTCGAGGGATAGGGTTTTGGCCATTCTCCAAAGTGATCTATCCTGGGGGTTGAGTGACTTTATTTTTCCCTCCCAGCGGGAATTTGCTAGTACGTTTAGTCGGTCTTTGACTTCCTGGGTAAGTCTGTTTGCTTCGCGTTTGATATGGGGGTCTTGGAGGGTGCGTGCACGACGAAGAAGTCGGTTTTTCTCTCTGATTAAGTCTTTGAGATCTCGGGGGAGGTCCTGTGGGTTTTGGATATCTACTTTTTTGATTAATTTGGCGCTGTCCATTGCGGATTTTATGGTATTGGTGAGGGTGGTTACTGCAATATCTAGTTCTTGGACGGAATTTATTGAATTGATTTTGGTGTTGCTTTCTAGGAGTTCGGATATATAGGAGAAGTTGTAAACGGTTTTTTTGGTGTGGTTTGCGGTTGGTATGCCTCCTGCCGTGATAATGATTGGAAGGTGGTCGGAGCTTAGTTCGTGTCTTAGTTCGATGTTAATGTTTAGTGTCGTGTTTTTATACAAAACGATGTCAAGGATATCAGGAAGGCCGTGGCCATAGTGGGTTGGGGAATCGGGTGCGGTAACCATTATATGGTTACGTTGTAATATTTCGTAAAGCCTACGGCCGTTGGCCGTAGTTGTTCTAGAGTGCCAAAGGGCGTGTTTGCAATTCAAGTCTCCGGCTAGGATTGTTGGATGATTGTCGTTAAAGTAGCCTTCGAAGTCGGCGGGTCTGACCTCCTTATTTGGGGGTTTGTAGAGGGACACGATCCTGAATTTGGAATTGTCGTGCATGTTGACGAATATGGAGGTAGTTTCGACTTGGTCGCTTTGTGTGGGGGGCGCATGAAGAAGATCGTGAGATATGTGTTTTTTGATATAGATTGCTGTGCCTCCTTTGCGGTCCTGGAGTCTATCGTTACGGTAGCAGGAATAGTTGGGTATGGTACCCCTATGATGTGGTTTAAGACCAGTCTCTTGGATGAGGGCTATATCTATTTGATTTTCGTGTAGAAATTCTATGAGTTCCGGTTTTTTTGAATTGAGGCTATCAGCGTTCCAGGTGACTATTTTAAGGGCTCTGGGTTTTGTTTGTCTAGACATTTTGGGGGCCTAGATTGGGTAATTGAAGGGAGCCAAAAGCCTGCATGAAGCTGGCGAATTCTTGCATGAAGGTGTGGATTTTTGAAATTTGGGATTGATCAAAAATATTGGGGGGATTTGCACTGGGACCTGGGGCTGTCTTGGGTTGTTGTGGGGTGGCGGCGTTGGTTGCCTTTTGGGCGTAGGAGATGCCCGGGGTGAATTTTTGGGTTGGGGGTATGACCCTTGTACGGGTTGGAGCGATGTTTGATGGGTGTTTGGGGCATTTATGATAGTTTGCCGTGTGGGGGCCCAGGCAGTTGGCGCATTTTGCGTCCGTGTGACGGGGTTTTTCACACTTTGTTGTGTGGTGGTCTTGTGCGCATTTTACGCATTTGGCCGGGGCGTTGCAATTGGCCTGGGAGTGGCCGAAGAGTTGGCATTTGTGACATTGCCTGAATTTGGGTTTATAGGTCTGGCTTTCGACCTTTATGACTAGGTGTAGAAGCCTAGTCTCTTTAAATATGGGGTGCTGTTGTCCTGTCACCTTGGGAAGGATGACTAGGATCAGGGGCATGGGGGTCTTGTCTTTAGTGCGCGTCATTCTCGCGACTGACGTGGGGAGGTAGCCACGCTCGATAAGAGCGGCTTGGACGTCTGCGACGTCTATCTGGGTGGGGATTCCCCGGATTACGGCGTGGATTGCCTTGTCCTCCGGGAGGGTAAAACTATGATAGGGAATTTTTTCGGTGTCTAAGTGCCTAGTGACTTTGCGGAAGTCGTCACTGGTCTGGGTGCGAATTTGCACTCCTTCGGAGGTATTTTTCGCGTGGAGGATGTTTACTTTTTGGGAGTTGAAGTGGCGGGACAAGGCTAGCCATTTTTCAGGGGCTCGAATGATGATGGGGGGGATTTTGGGGGTTTTGTGGGCTTCCTGGTCGGGGGGGGTTCCTGGGCCAGTAGCTTGGGTTTTTGGGTTTACAGGGGCCGTAACGGGGGGTTGGGGCCCTGAGCCGGAGGGGTTAGCGACTTCTTCGGAGGCAGTCGCTTTGCCGGGGGTTTTTTGGGTCTTAGCGGGTTTTTCTTCTAGGTCTGAATTTAATTTGTGTTTCCTTCTGCGCCGGTTTAAGCGCTTGCGCGGGGAGGCAAGGGGGGACCGGACTGAGTCCGAATCAGTCTCTACTACGGACATGTCCGTTTCGAAATGATCGGGGGCATCGGAGAGCTCTTGGGTGGGAGTTTGGGTTTTTTGGGATAAGAGTGTCCCTATTTGAGAGGAGAGGCGGGAAATTTCCTCGCGGAGTCCATTGATGGTCTCGTTTGCGGTGGCTAGTTGTGTCTGAAGGAATACGAGCTGATTTTTATGTGATTCAGCCTGGATTTTATAGTGCTCTGTCTGGGCCTTGATTTGATCTTGGAAGTAGTCTGACATTTGTTGGTTCGGGAAGTTTACCATGGTGGCGTCGATATTTTCAGCCATAGTGGTTTTTGAATTTCGAAGGGAAAAAATAGAAGTAGTGTTCTCGGGGGCCTGGGTGGCCCCGGGCGGGGGGGGGGTGTAGTGTTAAGCACTAATTGTTAGTGGTTGGGGTCTCAGGGAACCTTTAACACACCAAACCGCCAGCCTCAGCGGTTCGTGGGAATTGGCTTAAGTCCACAGTGTGAAAAGGGCTGCAACACTTAGCAAGCAAGCTTACAAGTGAGCATATGTTAGTTAGAATAATTATATACCAAAATAATCTTACTCAATGGAAATCTGCTGGGCGACGTCTGACCTCTTCACTGTCACTCACTCGACTTGTTATATGCTATGGCCAAAATTTTATTCGACCTCCTATTTATCGACTCTAACCCCACCAATCCCCGAGACCGATAGTTCGGGGGCGTGGCCATGTTAGATGCGAGCGTTTAAAACGGATCCCAAAGGTGCCTCTTTTTTTACTTTCGACATCGCATTCGACCGACACAGAATGCCACCGAAGACTAGCGGAAAGGCCGCCAAAAAGGCCGGAAAAGCCCAGAAAAACATCTCCAAAAATGACAAGAAAAAGAAGAAGAGGAGGAAGGAATCGTACGCAATCTACATTTACAAAGTGTTGAAACAAGTACATCCCGACACCGGTATCTCGAGCAAAGCCATGAGCATCATGAACAGCTTCGTCAACGACATCTTCGAGAGAATCGCCGCCGAAGCTTCCCGTTTGGCTCACTACAACAAAAGATCGACCATCACCAGTAGGGAAATCCAGACTGCGGTGCGTCTTTTGTTGCCCGGTGAATTGGCCAAGCACGCCGTCAGCGAAGGCACGAAAGCCGTGACCAAATACACCAGCTCGAAATAAGCTGTGCTGTGTCTGCTGATAAATCATAAAACGGTTCTTTTCAGAACCACAATTTTTGTAAAAAAAAAAAAGCATTTACCCAGTCATCATCAGTCTACCATATACCAATATTAATTTTTTTTTTTGCAAATCGTTTGGACTTTTTACGATTTTTTTTTAATTTTTAATAATTGTACAGTACAAACCAATCTCTAGAAATTTGGGCGTAGAAAAGAAAAATTAAAAAAAAAGATTTTACCGAATTTTTGCGATTCTATAAGATCGATTCAAAGAAAAAAAAAGAATCGATAGTGAAAAGATCGACAGTAAAAAAAAAAAAATCGATTAATTTTATTAAAATTACCGATCTTTCCGAAAATTCTATTAAAAGTCGGTTTCCCTGAATCAAATATGGTAGGACTTTAACTTTTTTGTTTTGCAAATAATAATCATGATTTACAAAATAACGAACAATAATTATTATTATCATTATTATTATTATTATTATTATTATTATTATTAATATAAAAACAATGATGATGATGATGATGATGATACAATAATAATAATAATAATAATAATAATAATAATAATAATAATAATAATAATAATAATAATAATAAAAATAATAATAATAATAATAGAAGCGGAATAATATTTTTCATTAACGAATAAAAAACGTCCTGTCGAATTAAATGCGGAAAGAAAGTTGCTGCAGGCCGTTACTTAACGATTTTAACAATTCAGTGCGCAGGGCGATGTTTCGGGAAAACCCGAACTTTAGAAATAAAAAACGATTCATGCGAACGACCGACTGACCTTATCCGGGATCAAGAGATCAGTTATAAAAAAAAAAGTCAGTAACTTTTCAATTGCGCCAATACTGACTATTTTTAGGTCAAGATATCACAAGTTTTGACGCGACGTGACAAGTAAGAAGTGCTATCTCCTCGAAGATCGCACCCGTGGAAATTTAGTTTTTTTTTCTTTCGAATAAGTTTGATAATCGAAGTCATCTTTAGCCCATAACATTGCATTTGTCCCGGTACCGACTACGGGCCGGGCGCAGAAATTTCCACGTTCTCCTGGTGTTGCAAACCGTTTGCCGGTTCAGCCGACACGCTCGCGCTCGACACCTATTTCCATTTGAAATATCGCCCTCAACGGTATGATGGCCGCACATTTCCAATCTGGACACTTCAGCCTTTCGGTCCGCGCCCTCCGGAAAATTGCATTTCCGTGCTGGCGGGCCGATGCGACGCCGAAAAGCTGGACGTCGATGTTCAAACTATGGGAACTCCATCTTTCGACGGCGTTTCGACAAAGCTCTCGGTCAAACAGACGATCCGCGTTCGATCCGGGCGACAGATGAAAGCCCTCACCGTCCACCTCGGCCGAGGACGGCACCTCTGGAGTCCCGCCGTTCCCACAGATTGACCCCGAGCGGGACCCTGCGAACGCGGTGCCATCACGAAAGAAGCCGGGCCTGCCGCCAGAGTCGAGTACGCTCGTTCAGTCCCCCGTCCGTTCGCTCCGATACGGTCAAAACACTTGGCGAAATGAGAATTTATATACATTCTCGCCGAGTGTAACCAGATCGACAGATTTTTTTCCGAAAAATAACCCACTGTCATGGCCGATACCGAAAATCAAGCTTCCGCCGTTGCTGCTCAGGCCCAGACACCCACGAAGAAGGAGAAGAAAGTGCCTAATCCTCGCGCGAAGCCGACACATCCGCCAACCTCCGAAATGGTAAACAACGCGATCAAAGCGTTGAAAGAACGCGGAGGTTCCTCATTACAGGCGATCAAAAAATACCTGGTTTCCAACTACAAAGTCGACGCCGAAAAAGTGGCCCCCTTCATCAAGAAGTACCTGAAATCGGCCGTCGTCTCCGGAGCTTTGGTACAGACCAAGGGCAAGGGAGCGTCCGGATCGTTCAAGTTGGCCGCAGCAGCAACTGGTGGTGCCGCCAAGAAGGCCGAGAAAAAGACGACCGCCAGCAGGGCCAAAAAATCTCCGGCCAAACGTGGCGGCGCCGCCGCCGCCGCGTCCACCGACAAACCGAAGACCGCCAAGAAAGCTGCAACACCCAAAGCGAAGAAGGCCGAGAAAAAGACCGCAGTCGCAGCCAAGGCAAAAAAGGCCGTGGCCGAGAAAAAACCCGTGGCCAAGACTGCAGCCGCCGCCGCCGCCGCGAAACCCACCAAGTCTCCGTCGAAGGCGAAAAAATCAAACAAGGCCGGTCCGACCAAGAAACCGAAGGCACCCAAACCGAAAACCGCCAAATCTCCGGCCGCGTCGAAGGCCAAAAAAGCCGCCTCTCCCAAGAGAAAGAAGTGAACGGTCACCAAAGTTGTTGCACAAGCACCGATTCTACGACGTCGTGTTCGACATTAAATGGCCCTTTTCAGGGCCACAAATTTTATTCGGAGAAAAAAGAATCTTACATCAAACGTTGAAAATTTTTACCCACCTGATGCCCCTCGCCGCAATTTTTGAAAATGTTTACAGCGCGATATAGAAGAAGAACAAAGACGTATCTTGTATTAGTTTTTCTTTCGATCGCTCGTATTGGATAGCAGATTTTGCTGTTTTATAAATCCGAATTTTTACATATACTCTCGACATATTATTATTATTATTATTATTATTATTATTATTATTATTATTATTATTATTATTATTATAGTTGGAAATAGTGAGCGTTTGTAAAAAAGAAGAGACTATTACTTTGAGTTCGCAGATAGTTTGCACGGTTCTATCACGGTGAACATTTTAAAATTATCACAGGTAATATCACATAATAAATAAATAAATCACAAGGTGTAATGGACAAAGGTACTGTTCCATGAGTCTTTTTATATATATATATATATATATATATACACACACACACACACACACACACACACACACACACACACACACACACACACACACACACACACACACACACACACACACACACACACACACACACACACACAGGGTTATTATTCTATTTAGAACGGAATAAGATAAGCTTGTAAGCTTTAAATATCAAATGTTTAACTATTCATTAAGAAAAGAAAAAAATCTTAAAAATTATTCATTTTTTTATTTTTTTTTTTTTGTTGTAATGTCTTGTGCATAAATATTGAAAAATTTAACCAGAAAATGATAAACAATTAGTCATAAAATGATAATACTGTTTTTATTCATGATTCGGAACTATATGTGCAAAATATCAAAAAATTAATTAAAAAAAAAATACTTCATCAGTTTTAAAGAAAAAAAAAAAGAAACAAAAAAATTTTTGAAAATTATACTTTTTGTTGTGTGATATAAATATTTCAAATTTGAAGCCTATATCTCGTCCCGTTTAAAAGTTACGGGTGATTTACCATTTAAAAGTCCAAACCCTGTGGATATTTACTAACATAATTGCCTAAGATTAAGCTCTTAAGCCGAAAATACCCAGGCTGATTGGAACCGAATAGTTTCTCGTTAGCGAATTTGACCTTTTAAGTAGGCAGGCATAACAGCAGGTACAGTCGCACAAAAAAAAAATTGATTCATAACATATAGGTTATTTGTGTGTAATAATAAATAATATCCGAAACAAACAAAACAATGGAAAAATAAAAGGTAACGTATCTTTTTCTCTGACCAAGCAATTTGTGGTTCTGAAAAGAACCGTTTTTTTTGTTGTGATTTTGTCGACTGGACGACCCTAAAGAAACGCAACTAAATTAAGCACGTTCTCCACGAATACGTCTGGCCAATTGGATGTCCTTGGGCATGATGGTGACACGTTTGGCGTGAATAGCGCACAAGTTGGTGTCTTCGAAAAGACCGACCAGGTAGGCCTCGCTGGCTTCCTGCAACGCCATGACGGCGGAGCTTTGGAAACGTAAATCGGTCTTGAAATCCTGTGCGATTTCACGCACCAAACGTTGGAATGGCAATTTTCTGATCAGCAATTCGGTACTTTTCTGGTAACGACGAATTTCACGAAGAGCGACGGTTCCTGGCCTGTAACGATGTGGTTTTTTCACACCGCCGGTGGCAGGTGCGCTTTTACGCGCCGCCTTGGTGGCCAACTGCTTGCGAGGAGCCTTTCCTCCGGTCGATTTACGAGCAGTCTGCTTGGTACGAGCCATCACGAATAATATTCACACAACGAAGTTGAACTGAAAATAATGCCAGCAGATCATCATCAATAGTTTGTTTGGGTCTTTAAGAGACAGGCGCAGCCTATGGCTCATTTATCTAAAAAAATATTTAATCTGAATTGAAAGTTGGGGCAGTGAGTCTATGCTCACTGATGCGAGTTGCATCTGTCATAATTTGGGGGGAGTGAGTCTCTGCTCACTGATGCGAGTTGCATCTGTCATAATTTGGCGCTGTGGAGTGGGTGGGAGGGGGATGGGGAGGGATGTGATAGGGAGAGGAGGGATGTGCGGGAGGAGTGAGACTATCTCACTGATGCTGGGAATGCATCTGTCCTGTATTAGTGGGTACCATTACTGGTTGAGGACGTTCTTGATCTTTTTGTGAGTGTTGTGTATTTCATGATCGTAATCTAGAAAGTTTGAAATGAGGGGGTTTGGGTGATCTAAATTGTCTTGTATAAAAGACGTGCTGTAGCGGATGATTTCCGTTTTTAGGAGGGGCATTTCGAGATCTCTGTGTATCTGGTTGTTCCTCATGAACCAGGGGGCATCGAGGCATATTCTGAGTGCCTTGTTTTGGAAGGCCTGAAGTTTTGCTGAGAGCGTTTTGTTAAGGGTGATTTTATTCCAGGCTGGGGCTCCGTAAAGAAGTACCGGCTTTAGGGTTTGGTTGTAGAGAAGAAGTTTGTTTTTAATGGATAGGGGACTCTTTCTGCCTATTAAGGGATAGAGTTTGGAGAGGCGGCAATTTGCTATTTGGAGGGTGTTTTTGACGTGCTGATCCCACGTCAAGTTTTTGGAGATTGTAATGCCGAGGTATTTGGCATGGTTTTCCCAGTTAATGGGGTGGCCATTTATCTGAATGGGTTGGGGTGGGCCTCTTCTAATCCTAGAGATTAGGATGCCTTTGGTTTTATTGGCGTTTACTTTGATTTTCCATTTGGAGAACCATTTGATTAGGGCATCCATTTGGCGCTGGAGGGCGATATGGATGCGCTGGGGGTTTCTGGCTTTTGCTAGGATGCCGGTGTCATCGGCGAACAGGGCTAGTTCAGTGCCCTGAGTTTTTGGAATATCTGCCGTAAAGAGGTTGTACAGAAGGGGGGATAGTGGGGAACCTTGTGGAACTCCAGCTCTGATGCGGCGGGTGTTGGACTTACAGTCGCCTATTTTTATCTGAAAATCTCTGCCTTTGAGGAAGGAGGCTATGAGTTTGGTGATGCCTGGGGGGAGGCCGAGAAAGTGGAGTTTGGCTACAAGACCTTTGTGCCAAACCTTATCGAAGGCTTTTGCGATGTCCAGGAGGATCAGTCCCGCGGCTTCGCGCCTATTTAGTCCGTCCGTTACAGAGTCTACCAGGCGAGCTACCTGGTGGACTGTGGAGTGTCTGCTTCGGAAGCCGAATTGCTCATTTGGAAGGAGATTTAGTTCTTCAACTAGAGTTTGAAGTCTGGTTAGTATGACTTTCTCGGCTATTTTGCCTAGGGAGGAAAGGAGGCTTATGGGGCGGTAGCTTTCAGCAAAAGTTGGATTTTGTCCGGGTTTTTTGATTACTATTACGTCTGCGTTTTTCCAGGGCTTTGGAAAGTGGCGCAGTCTGAGCATTGCGTTAACAATGTTAACGATTTCCATAATGGTTTTCCGGGGGAGTATTTTAAGAATTTTATTCGGTATTTGGTCGGGACCGGGGGCTTTCCTTTTTGGGAGATTTTTGATGATGCGTTTGATTTCCTCGGGGGATGTGGGGGTGATAATGTCGTTTTCAACTTGGTTAGTGACTCTATTATAGATGTGGTTTATGTCTCTTTCATGCATGAGTTGCTCGTAGTTCTCGTCGTCCGAGTCGGGCTCGGAGTCGGTCTCTGATTCGGAGTCGGAGTCGGGGGGGATTGGAGGGTTTGGTTGAAATTGTTTCCGCATTGCGTCAGCAAATGCTTCGGCTTTTTCGGGGGTGGAGTAGACGACTCCTCTTTCGCCGTGAATTGGGGGCATGCCTCGTTGGTGGTCGAGGGATAGGGTTTTGGCCATTCTCCAAAGTGATCTATCCTGGGGGTTGAGTGACTTTATTTTTCCCTCCCAGCGGGAATTTGCTAGTACGTTTAGTCGGTCTTTGACTTCCTGGGTAAGTCTGTTTGCTTCGCGTTTGATATGGGGGTCTTGGAGGGTGCGTGCACGACGAAGAAGTCGGTTTTTCTCTCTGATTAAGTCTTTGAGATCTCGGGGGAGGTCCTGTGGGTTTTGGATATCTACTTTTTTGATTAATTTGGCGCTGTCCATTGCGGATTTTATGGTATTGGTGAGGGTGGTTACTGCAATATCTAGTTCTTGGACGGAATTTATTGAATTGATTTTGGTGTTGCTTTCTAGGAGTTCGGATATATAGGAGAAGTTGTAAACGGTTTTTTTGGTGTGGTTTGCGGTTGGTATGCCTCCTGCCGTGATAATGATTGGAAGGTGGTCGGAGCTTAGTTCGTGTCTTAGTTCGATGTTAATGTTTAGTGTCGTGTTTTTATACAAAACGATGTCAAGGATATCAGGAAGGCCGTGGCCATAGTGGGTTGGGGAATCGGGTGCGGTAACCATTATATGGTTACGTTGTAATATTTCGTAAAGCCTACGGCCGTTGGCCGTAGTTGTTCTAGAGTGCCAAAGGGCGTGTTTGCAATTCAAGTCTCCGGCTAGGATTGTTGGATGATTGTCGTTAAAGTAGCCTTCGAAGTCGGCGGGTCTGACCTCCTTATTTGGGGGTTTGTAGAGGGACACGATCCTGAATTTGGAATTGTCGTGCATGTTGACGAATATGGAGGTAGTTTCGACTTGGTCGCTTTGTGTGGGGGGCGCATGAAGAAGATCGTGAGATATGTGTTTTTTGATATAGATTGCTGTGCCTCCTTTGCGGTCCTGGAGTCTATCGTTACGGTAGCAGGAATAGTTGGGTATGGTACCCCTATGATGTGGTTTAAGACCAGTCTCTTGGATGAGGGCTATATCTATTTGATTTTCGTGTAGAAATTCTATGAGTTCCGGTTTTTTTGAATTGAGGCTATCAGCGTTCCAGGTGACTATTTTAAGGGCTCTGGGTTTTGTTTGTCTAGACATTTTGGGGGCCTAGATTGGGTAATTGAAGGGAGCCAAAAGCCTGCATGAAGCTGGCGAATTCTTGCATGAAGGTGTGGATTTTTGAAATTTGGGATTGATCAAAAATATTGGGGGGATTTGCACTGGGACCTGGGGCTGCCTTGGGTTGTTGTGGGGTGGCGGCGTTGGTTGCCTTTTGGGCGTAGGAGATGCCCGGGGTGAATTTTTGGGTTGGGGGTATGACCCTTGTACGGGTTGGAGCGATGTTTGATGGGTGTTTGGGGCATTTATGATAGTTTGCCGTGTGGGGGCCCAGGCAGTTGGCGCATTTTGCGTCCGTGTGACGGGGTTTTTCACACTTTGTTGTGTGGTGGTCTTGTGCGCATTTTACGCATTTGGCCGGGGCGTTGCAATTGGCCTGGGAGTGGCCGAAGAGTTGGCATTTGTGACATTGCCTGAATTTGGGTTTATAGGTCTGGCTTTCGACCTTTATGACTAGGTGTAGAAGCCTAGTCTCTTTAAATATGGGGTGCTGTTGTCCTGTCACCTTGGGAAGGATGACTAGGATCAGGGGCATGGGGGTCTTGTCTTTAGTGCGCGTCATTCTCGCGACTGACGTGGGGAGGTAGCCACGCTCGATAAGAGCGGCTTGGACGTCTGCGACGTCTATCTGGGTGGGGATTCCCCGGATTACGGCGTGGATTGCCTTGTCCTCCGGGAGGGTAAAACTATGATAGGGAATTTTTTCGGTGTCTAAGTGCCTAGTGACTTTGCGGAAGTCGTCACTGGTCTGGGTGCGAATTTGCACTCCTTCGGAGGTATTTTTCGCGTGGAGGATGTTTACTTTTTGGGAGTTGAAGTGGCGGGACAAGGCTAGCCATTTTTCAGGGGCTCGAATGATGATGGGGGGGATTTTGGGGGTTTTGTGGGCTTCCTGGTCGGGGGGGGTTCCTGGGCCAGTAGCTTGGGTTTTTGGGTTTACAGGGGCCGTAACGGGGGGTTGGGGCCCTGAGCCGGAGGGGTTAGCGACTTCTTCGGAGGCAGTCGCTTTGCCGGGGGTTTTTTGGGTCTTAGCGGGTTTTTCTTCTAGGTCTGAATTTAATTTGTGTTTCCTTCTGCGCCGGTTTAAGCGCTTGCGCGGGGAGGCAAGGGGGGACCGGACTGAGTCCGAATCAGTCTCTACTACGGACATGTCCGTTTCGAAATGATCGGGGGCATCGGAGAGCTCTTGGGTGGGAGTTTGGGTTTTTTGGGATAAGAGTGTCCCTATTTGAGAGGAGAGGCGGGAAATTTCCTCGCGGAGTCCATTGATGGTCTCGTTTGCGGTGGCTAGTTGTGTCTGAAGGAATACGAGCTGATTTTTATGTGATTCAGCCTGGATTTTATAGTGCTCTGTCTGGGCCTTGATTTGATCTTGGAAGTAGTCTGACATTTGTTGGTTCGGGAAGTTTGCCATGGTGGCGTCGATATTTTCAGCCATAGTGGTTTTTGAATTTCGAAGGGAAAAAATAGAAGTAGTGTTCTCGGGGGCCTGGGTGGCCCCGGGCGGGGGGGGGGTGTAGTGTTAAGCACTAATTGTTAGTGGTTGGGGTCTCAGGGAACCTTTAACACACCAAACCGCCAGCCTCAGCGGTTCGTGGGAATTGGCTTAAGTCCACAGTGTGAAAAGGGCTGCAACACTTAGCAAGCAAGCTTACAAGTGAGCATATGTTAGTTAGAATAATTATATACCAAAATAATCTTACTCAATGGAAATCTGCTGGGCGACGTCTGACCTCTTCACTGTCACTCACTCGACTATAGTGTATAATGCCAGCAGAGAGGACGCTCTATCTTTATAAACTACAGCCAACCGTACATCGCTCCGATTGGTTCGGGGAAACCGGAGAGGCGGAGTCCACCGAAAGTCAATAAATAGGCACATTTTCCACAGAAAGTTCACACAGTTTAGCTGCTTCGATTCGAGTTTAGTCACATTTGTTGCTTTGCTTCTTGATAGTTCAAAATGACCGGTCGTGGTAAAGGAGGAAAAGGTTTAGGCAAAGGGGGTGCCAAACGTCATCGTAAAGTGTTGCGTGATAACATCCAAGGTATCACCAAACCTGCCATCAGAAGGTTGGCACGTCGTGGTGGAGTGAAACGTATTTCCGGTCTGATCTACGAAGAAACCCGCGGTGTATTAAAGGTTTTCCTAGAAAATGTCATCAGGGACGCCGTCACCTACACCGAGCACGCCAAAAGGAAGACGGTCACCGCAATGGACGTCGTCTATGCTCTGAAACGTCAAGGACGTACCTTGTACGGATTCGGAGGTTAAAACCAACGTTGACAAAAACGAAAACACAAAGAAAAACGGTTCTTTTCAGAACCACAAGTTCTCTCATCAGAGAAAAGGAATTTACCCTTGCCCAATGTTTTGTTTAATTTCAGCCGTATAAAATAAAATAAATGTGTACGAGTGTATGTACCTACCTCTGTTGACATTTTACATCAGTACCTACGTAATATGGATAAATCGAGAAATGCGAGAATTAAAATCCGATTAGAGGGAATTCCAAATCAGGGGATGATGCATGCTCTGACCGGCTGTAATGCAAGAATCTTCGCAAAAAAAACGTCCAAACGAAAACAAAAAAGGGGCAACGGCACGCGGTGTTCCCAAGCGGTCACCCATCCAAGTACTAACCGCGCCCGACTTTGCTTGGCTTCAGTGATCGGACGAGAACTCAAATTCAAATTTCAAAGGCTTTATTCATTATAAATGATTTAACAATGCATGGATTAACTTATACTATCAACGGTCCCACATACACGCGCGCCGCAGGCGCGCTCACCCCGATCACGGAGGGGCGCGGCCAGTCGTCGCGACGCCACCACAGCGCGAGCTGAATGTAGCGCCTCGACGCCCGACCACGCCCATCCGCGTCCGGGTTGGCGCTCTCCCAGCGGATCGTGTGCATGGAGGGTCGTTCCTTGGGCCGAGATGGTAGGGCCAGTTGGTCGGGAGTTTCCATCCTGCGTTCGTTGTTTTCTCTCTGAAGTTGCTCCGGGTCACAATCGATCACAGATCTTGTGTGCCAGTTTGGTTCTTGGTGCAGCAGCAAATGTCACCTGAGGGACAAAAATCAATGGGGTGTATTTGGGCTAGACAGGTGGTTAACAGAAATTAGGGAAAAAGAATTTAAAAACCCTGTACAATAATTGTTTTGCGGTCGCTATGGGGAGCGCGCAAGTCGATCCGTTGCTATGGAACCCTAGCCCCGCCCACAAACGCGGCTGCCTCGCCGGCAGTGTGTGTGGACGTAGCGCAGAGCACCGGCCTCGGATCGACCTGCGGGGACTGTGTTGGGGATTTCCAGTCGCGTCGGCCGGCAGCGCAAAGCGCGAGCGAGACTGACTGTGAAACCGCGGGGCTAAGCGCCAAGTTCTACAGATACCATTCACTGTTTAAAATAACACATAACAATTAGACGAACATGTATATACATGAAAAATAAAAATGAATATAATAATGTTAAAAAGTGGACATGAAATAATGAAATAAATATGAATAAATATAAAAAATAAATGAAAAGTATAAAAAATAAAAATTGACATACATTTAAAATTTTGATTGGTAACATAGGGCTATTCGTGAAAAATGTCCTGGTTACCGTATATTAAACGGTGCTTATAGTGCACATTATGACGCGCCCGTAGGTGCGTCATATGTTCTGTTAGTACGCTGTTTGTGATATGGTATCTGTAGAATCTGTCGCTTAGTTTGTTTATGTAAGTATTGAGGTCAGTCACGCCCGCTGCGTCTTGCAGGTCGGCGATTCGGGTATATCTGCCCTTGCCCGTGCAGTGCCTAAGCAATTTGTTTTGCACCCTATTCAGTGGCAGCCGCGCCGTGTCCGACGCGTTGCAAAACACTGGCGCCGCGTAGGTGATGATAGGGCGCAAAACTTGCTTGTACAAGAGGCATTTGTTCTGTACGGAAAGGACAGATTTCTGGTTTATTAGGGGGTAGGTGCGTTTTACGGCAATGTTGGATTTGGTTATGAGGGATTTGATATGGGGGTTGAAAGTTAGTCGCTTGTCCAAATGCACGCCCAAATATTTCACTGTGGTTTTCTCTTGTATTTCGACATTGTTATATTTGATTTTAGTGTTTATTTTATTGTTTGTATATTTTTTTGTGAAATTTATTAGTTCTGTTTTTTGCGGATTTATTTTAATTTTCCACTTGTCGAAATACTTTTGTAATATTTGGACGTGCATTTGGATTTTGCGACCGGCCACTTCGGAGGAGTAGGATGTTGCATAGACGCATGCGTCGTCTGCAAACAATCCTACTTTTGTGGACCGGTGCTTGGGGATATCGGAGGTGTAGGAGATAAAAATTTTGGGGGCGAGGACGGTGCCCTGGGGTAGGCCGACGTTGACAATTTTTTCTCCCGACAGAACTCCGTTTGCGCTCACGCGGAACACCCTATCTCGCAGATACGAGTCCAGCAGTTTGACAAGGTATGGGGGGCAGTCCCACATAATGTATTTGAATATTACGCCGTCGATCCATACCCTGTCAAACGCTTTTTGCGCGTCAAGGGTGAGCATGACGGTGTTACGCTTAGCGTTAAAATTGTTCTTCACGTCATGCACAACCCTTGCGACTTGCAACACGGTGGAGTGGTGCTTGCGGAACCCAAACTGCTCTGGCGGGAGAATATTTTTGTCTTCAATAAATTTGTCTAATTTTTTTGATATGAATTTTTCGGCCAATTTCCCCAGGGTGGGAAGAAGTGAAATGGGGCGGTAATTGTTAGGGTCAGAGGGGTGGGTTTTGTTTTTGGGTATGGGGATGATTGTCGCTTTTTTCCAATCGGTGGGGAAGTGCTGTAAAAGAAACATGGCATTAAAAATATAACTGAGCTGAACTACCGCTTTTTTGGGCAGGTTCTTTATAAGTTTGCCATCGATACCATCCCAGCCAGGTGCCTTTCTGGCCGGTAAGAGCTTGATTTGTTCTCTTACCTCGCTGGGATGGACCATGATGCGGGGTAGTTCAGCTCTGCCGATTGTGACGTCACTCTCGCGGAACGCCCCCACAGCGTCCACGATTTCACGTTGTTCGTGTGTAAGGTTGTTATCGAGTTGGTGTACGCTGTGGAAATGCTCCGCGAGAGCTTCGGCCTTTTCGGCGTTAGTTACGTGTTCCCCACCGTTGGCGTTGATGGTGGGGATGGGGTTAGGTTTGAATTTCAGTGACCGAGTCAAGTTCCACAGGCTTTTGTTGTCGCGAGGGTCTATTTTTAGGAGTTTGCTTTCCCATTGCATGTTGCGGTAATCTATGATGCGTTCCCTGACCTCGCGACAAAGTCTGTTTTTCTCGGCTCGGTCACTGGCACTCTGCGTTTGGTTGCACCTCGCTCTCGCCCTATTCTTTTTTTGAATAAGGCGGAGGATGCTCTCGGGTAGTGATTTATTATTCACTACCCTTATTTTGGGGATGTGTACCTCACTAGCCTCATGGATGAGTTTAGTGAGGGAGGAAACTTGGGCATCAAGGGATGCGGGGGTGGGGATCTGGTTAGTGATAACAAGGCGGTCGTTTATGTGCTTTCGGAAACCGGCCCAGTTGGCCTTGGCATAGTCCCGATTTATTTTTTCAATGATTATTTGTTTATCGCCCTGTATAGTGAAAAATACAGGGACATGATCTGAGACCAGGCCGCTTTGGGTGTACAGATCGGTGACATCTTGATTTTTGTTTATCAGGATGTCTATGGTGGAGGGTGACTGGCCATTGTGGGGGAAGTGGGTGTGGGTGTTAGGGAATGAAACTGCCACGTGATTGTTCGCGATGTAGTCTGCTAGCGCATTCCCTCTAGCATCGGGACGTGGACAGTTCCATTGGGGGTGGGGGGAGTTCCAGTCTCCGGCCAGTAGGACTTTACGCCCCACAGATAGGAGACTGTCTATCTCCCGGTGGGTGAAGTTGTTTTTGGGAGGGTTGTAAATGGAGGAAATGCAAGTATTGTTTAGCAACTTGATAGTTACGTTTTCAATACTTGCATTGGGATTATGGGGTAGGAGGGTGTGGGGGATGTTATTTTTGACCACAATGGCCACGCCACCCTTTGGCCTATTAAGTCTGTCCTGTCTGTACACCGTGTAGCCGCCTAGCCTCAAATCGGGTTTATTTGGCTTTAGGTGGGTCTCCGAAAGGCACATAATATCTACCCTGTTATCATGAAGGAATTGGGGGAGTTCGGGGAGGGATTTTGCGACGCCGTCGCAATTAAAAAGACAAACATTTATTGTACTTAGCTCTTTAAATCCTATAGTTGTCCTCTAGCCCGTCAAAGAATGACATGCATCTCATTGTCTTGTCCCTCATGGAGGTAGCTTGGCTGACGCTGGCATTAAGGTCTCGGATGGCCCGCAGCAGTTCAGAGAGGTTGACCGTCTCGCGCAGGGTGTTGAACTCCTCTGAAATTTTGAAAAAAAGGGTATTAGTATTTTGGGTACTATCTCGGGGGGGAGGGGGTGGATTGCGGGATTGGGGTGGGGGTATTTTGGTTTGAGGTTGTGGGGGGGTTTGTTGTTGTTGTTGTTGTTGTTGATGTTGTTGTTGTCTTTCTTCCCAAATGTTTTTTTTGGGAGGGGGGGCTGCGGTGTATTTTTGATTTTTGTTGGCTTCTAGGATTTTTCTCTCCTCTATTTGGTCCATTATTTTTAGGTATGTGGGACATCCGGTGTAATTGGCTGGGTGGTCTCCCTGGCAGTTGCAACAGAACGCCGGGACGTCTTTGGATTTTTTGCACGTGTGCGTGTAGTGGTTTTCTCCGCACTTCAGACATCTCGGCCCTCTGTTGCAATTTGAGGTTGCATGTTGCCACATTTGGCAACGGTGGCATTGAACAATATATTTATTGTTTTTTCTTTTCTCCCAGAATATCCGGATATGCATCAGATACCGGACATTCTGGTTGAGAAACTTTTCATCGATTGCGCTGCTTGTGACGGCCATGTATAAAGGCCGTCCGGTAGTTTTTAATTTATATATTTTTTGTACTTCTACTTGGTGTTCCTCCATTAGCGCAGCAGTTACTTCCGCCTCGCTCGGATCTGAGTCGAGGCCTCTGATGATGAAGGCCCGCGTTTTTTCCGAGCGAGGGGTGTAACTGTGGAATTCGTTTTTGTCTTCGATTAGGGCTTCTTTCACTGTACTGAAGTCCTTTAAGTTTTTTGTATACAGCATGGTGCTGTTGCGCGTAAATCTTAATGTAATTTTTTCGTCTGTTATGTTGTTTATCTCTTCAATTATTTGTTTGGCATTGGTAGCAACACCTTCAAGAACTATAGGCGGTACATATTTGCTTGGTTTTGTTGTTGTGGTTGTTGTTGTTTTAGCGGTTGGTTTTTTCGGAGTGGGGCTGCTGTTTGTAGTGACCTCCATATCGTCAGTCGGGGTTATTGGTCTGAACCTATTTTGTGTTGTTGTGGGTGCTGGCTTTTTGACTATGATTTGTGAAATTTTCACAACTTTTTTCGGAGTATGGAAGTTATTTTGTGAGTTGGCTTTTGTGATCCGGTCTAATTCAATCTGCTGTTTTCTTATAAATTCCTCTCTTTCAGCATCCCTTCTTTTTCTTTCTTCTTCTAATTCCTGTCTTTTATTGTCTTCTACTTCTAATTTGGCTCTCAGTTCCCTTAATCTGTCTTGTTCCACTTGGTTCAGTTTTCTAGTTTCAACTTGGCTCATGGGGGTGTTTATGTGGGCCTTTACTTCAATTCTGACCGCCTCCATGTCCTTTGGGTCAAACAGGCTGGGGGTAGGAGTGAAGGCACTGAATGCGCTTCTTTGTGATTCGGCCTGTTCTTCGCCTCGTAGGCTCTGGGTGGAGCCCCGCAGTGACGCACGCCGGCTGCCGGCGCGAGTGCTGAAGGTGTTCGGTCTCCCTCGGTTCCCAGCGTCGGAGAGCCGTCGATGCTTGTTGTTTTGCTGTGGTTTGTTTTGGTTGTTATCGCTGTCACTATCAGATAACACCATATCACCTTCCAAACGATCTTCTCGGGGGCTGTCCACCGCGCGCTTTCTAGTAAGGCTTTCGTTTGACCCATAATTTTTCACGAATTCATCAAATCTGGGTGAATCCTGGGAGGACCCGTAAGAGTGGCTTCCCAGGCCATCCGCACTGTCATTCTCGGCCATAGCGTTGGCACAACGTCTATGTACGGCACACACAAAACTTAATTAATACTTAAACTATACTTAAAAACTATGTCTATAACTAGCACTAATACTATTCTTAACTACCCGCCCGAAAATATGAAAATAAAAATAAAAAGTTCCATAATGTAAAATAAAATAAAGATATAAAAATATTTGATATCAACTGACTATTGACGTCGTGTAGCGCAGCGATACCTCCGGTCGCCAAGAGAGTACGAACCGGAATGGGACGAGAACTGGCATTCTCAAAGTGGTATGGTCGTTGCCGTAAAAATCAGAAAGTCAAAAAAAAGTCGCGGATTCCGCGGGTCCGATTTGGGGTGCGGCACAATAATAATCGATGGTTTAAAAAAAAATTTTTTCGAATTTTTTTTTTCAATTTTTTTTTTCTATCAATTTTCGTTTGGAACGAAAAAGTCCAAACTTTTTTTTTTTTTTTTTTTTTTTTTTAATTTTTTTTCTTCAAATTTCGAGTTGGATTGTAATTGAAGAAGAACGAAAGGAGATGTCTTAACAGGTCGACTGCCGATCAATTTCGAAAAAAAAATTTAACGCTTTTTTTTACGTTTCCGGAGTTTTTATATCCAAAAAAATATGATTTCCGTAAAATTACAAAAAAATTCTGTCTGTCTGTGTGTCCGGGAAATTTGTGACCACGAGAACTCAAGAACGCTTCGGGCTAAAGACTTGAAATTTTGAACATAGGTTGATTGATTATCCAAAGTTGTAGGCTTTTTTTAAAAAAAAACAAAGTTTTCGTTTTTGATTTAACAGGGGAAAGCACTATTTTGTTGGCGGCGGTATTTTTTTTTTTAGTTCTTCTAGATACCAGTTCGTTCGACGTGCATCCTTATATCTAAGACTCACCTCGAAGAGGCGGCACCTATTCGGCTCGTTTGGACTTGCTTGTGACTTCTTATCAATCACTTCTGGCAAGCACTTACAAACACAAAAAAAAGTACCGTGTGTACGGTGAACACTATATTCGTGAAAAAACACCGTACTGACGTACGTACGGTGTTAGACACTAATCACCTCACCGTGTGTACGGTGAACACTACCAAGTGCCGTGTGTACGGTAAATATCCATAAAACCAAGTACCGTGAATACTATATCTTTGTGCACAACAAACACCGTATGTACGGTGGCAGACAAACAGTAATTACCGTGTGTTACGGTAAACAGTCCAAATCAAACACTACCGAGTGGACGTACGTCACCGATATTCGTGACATCACTCACACACTAAGTGTACCGTATGTACGGCATATACCTACTACACTTGAACAACACACTACGGAAGCAGTAAATTCTTTTTATACAGTAAACAAATTGTGGCCCTGAGAAGGGCCGTTCTATGCTGTTGTGTGTTTTTTTTTTTGATGATGATTCTCCAACAGTTTAAGCCTTCTTTTCGGTCTTCTTTGGCAAGAGAACGGCTTGGATGTTGGGAAGCACACCACCCTGGGCAATGGTGACGCCGGAGAGAAGTTTGTTCAACTCTTCGTCGTTCCTTATGGCCAGTTGCAAATGACGGGGAATGATACGGGTCTTCTTGTTGTCGCGGGCTGCGTTTCCGGCCAACTCCAAAACTTCGGCCGCGAGATACTCCATCACGGCGGCCAAGTATACCGGAGCTCCGGCACCTACACGTTCGGCGTAGTTACCTTTGCGAAGCAAACGATGGATACGACCGACGGGAAACTGTAGTCCGGCTCTGTTCGAACGGGACTTTGCCTTTCCCTTCACTTTTCCACCTTTTCCACGTCCAGACATTTCGAGTTAGTTTAGTTCAGTAACACCTTACACGAGCAAATGTTAATGATAATATGGCCAAAATTTTATTCGACCTCCTATTTATCGACTCTAACCCCACCAATCCCCGAGACCGATAGTTCGGGGGCGTGGCCATGTTAGATGCGAGCGTTTAAAACGGATCCCAAAGGTGCCTCTTTTTTTTTTCATTTTTTGTCATTTGAACTTTTTTTTTTTACTTTTCACGTGTGCGTTGGAGTGTGTAGATTCGTTGCCACGCTGGTCGTGCTGTCTGAATCGAAGCATTCAAATTCAATCAAGTTTATCAATCATCCGGTGAGTCAGAGTCTGTTTTATAAGTGATTTTTCTCATCGTGCTGGTCAGCTGCCTGATATTCTAATTGATAGAAATCAGGCCGGTTTGCCCCCGCGGTGAGAGAAACCGCCGTCCGAACACTCGTCGGTCACCGGCTGGTTGATATTTTAAATAAATTTACACTAAGAGGTAGTCCCCGTGGCTCAGTGCTTAGCGCGTTGAAGTCGAAATCGTAAGGTCGCAGGTTCGATCCTCGGCCGGATCGGTTTCAAATTTTCATACAGTTTTCACTTTTTAAATCTTTCCGGGTGTTTAGGTTACTGCTCTGGTTTAGCCGTCTGGTATTACCCTCCCCTGGGTCCATCTGGACACAGGGGCGGCCTGCCGGAGGGCGCGATTGGTGTAGGGTGCCTTGAGCACTCGGGGGTTTAAAAAGTGAATATTTTTCTTTAATATTTTTTTGCATTTTTCACACTTATTTTAAGCTATTTTTGAGAGCTTTTACCCCACCCCCAAACCCCTCCCCCTCGGAACGTCAACCCCTGAAGAACTAAGCCCGCTTAGTTCGAAGGGAATGGCAGACCGAAAAGATCCCCCCCAAAATCACCCACAAGACCTGCCCCCTCCTAACCCCCCTCCCCCCAAATCCCCCCAAGAACCACCCATAGGCTCTCCAAATTCAAAAAATTCATCTTACGACAACACAGCGGTTCCAAATTTTAACGCACGCGACCCCAATATTAAAGACACCCCCAAAACCACCATTTCTGCCAAAAAAGTGCCAAAAATAAAAAAAAAGTCATTAACTAAGAAACGCACCAAAATTCAGGACTTGGACTTCAATGGTCTAGAACCAAACGACATTCTCTATCTAATAGAGAAATTGTCAAGTCTATTGAAGACCAAGACTGGAAACAGAGTCTCTTTCATCTCAGTTCAAGACATCGACGAAGACATGGACGAAACCCCAACGAACGAAGACAACCCCCTGACAAACCCCCGCAAAAGAAAAATCCCTGAGTTTCAAACCGATCCCACCGAATCCACCCCTAAAAAGAAACCCGAAACCGGCAAGATTCTCCCCCCGAAAAAAAGCGTCCACATTTTCCCCTCCGACTCCAGCCTCCCTGGTGCCGCAGGCGGATCAAAGGACGCCGATTTCGAGGTGATCACCTTTACACAGAGCCAAAAAACCCCTCCCACTTTCAAACCCACAAATCAAGTCAATGAAAATCCGTTCATTTTCAAACCCCCAAACAACCCCTCAACCACCCGTACCTTTAAATCTCCCGTCTTAAATCAAAATCAAACAACAACCGAGAAGAACAACAAAATACCACCTATAAATGTCAAGCTCACTACAAAGTGGCCCGAGTTAGCCAAAGAACTTGGGGTGAAAAAACTGGGGTACTCGAAGGTACAATATACCAACGGTGCCTACAGGATTCACCCCAATTCGGCGGAAGATTACAGGGCCATGACTAAGTTGTTTTTACAAAAGAACTTAGAATTCTTTACTTACGCCTTACCAAGTGAGAAAACCGTACAAGTTGTTCTTCGAGGTATCCCCACCAATTTTGAAGTGTCCGAGGTCAAAGAGGAGCTTGAAAGGGGTGAATTTCACCCCACGTCAGTTATCCGAATGACCAAAGGCACTGAAAAATCACCCATGCCCTTAATCCTAGTAATCCTACCCAATTCCGAAAAGGAAAGGATTTTCAAACTGAGTAACATCCTAGACCTATCCATAAAGGTAGAAGAGCTCAGGCGAAAAGCTGGAGTCGGGCAATGTTACAGATGCCAGAAGTTTGGACATGGGCAAAGTCGCTGTAATGCCCAGCCAGTATGCGTTAAATGTGCTAAAAATCACATGTCCAACGACTGTACAAAACCCGTCTCCGAGCTCCCCAAGTGCGCAAATTGCGGGGGACCCCACACGGCCTCCTTCAGGGATTGCCCCAAACACCCTGCAAACTCCAAACCCCCAACCACCCCTACCCCAAATCTGCCGTCTGCCCGACCTATATCCTATAGCAAGGCAGTATCCGGCAGAACTCCCTCAAAAACCCCCTCCAAAAACACCCCTTCATTGCCAACCCTCGGCGTGGATCTAGTTAAGTCTATAGAGCAGATCAACCAGTTCTTCAGCCAATTTGCCCAAATGGCACAAATGGCCATGAGTGTCCAAAATGTCCTAGCCCGCGGTGCTCTCGATGCCTAGCTACGCTAGCACCCGTCGCCCGGATAGATTGAGCATTCTGGCCTGGAACGCCCAGGGGCTGATTGCGCAGGCGCATAAGCGCAGAGAGCTGGATGAGCTGCTACGTAGACTTAATGTTGACATTTGCCTTCTGTCAGAGACCCATGCCAAGGACGGTGATAATTTTCCCAAATTCCCAAATTACTATGTTTATACGACAAATAGAGGCACAACCGGGTGGGGCGGTACTGCCATTATCATTAAAAGGAACATCGATCACTACCCCCTAAATCCAACGCCAACGCAAGTGCTGGAAAATACGGCTATTATGGTTAGAGCAAAAGGAGGCGATATCAGGATAGTCTCAGGGTACTACCCCCCAGGCAAACCCTTTTCTGCACAAGACTATCTTGATATCTTAGACTCCACGTCTCCGACCATAATGGCCGGTGACCTAAACGCGAAGCACACAACGTGGAATTCACGATTAAACAATCCATATGGATCTAAGTTGAAAAAAATAGCGGATCAAAGGGGCTGGTCGGTGTTCGGCCCAAGGGATCCCACACACTTTCCGGGTGGGACCAATCTGCCTGATGTCCTCGACATTGCCATTTGTCTTAACATAGTAAATCCTATATCTATCCATAATATCGACGAACTTTCGTCCGACCACAATCCCATTCACATAATCCTTGAAGGAGACGTCACGACTGATAACATACATAAGACTTTTGTACACTGGCCCACATATAGAAAGGCAATATTGGAGACGTTTGGCAGCATAAAAAGGGTCAATAACACGGTTGACCTAGACGATGCTGTCAGTCATCTCCAATCAAGTATCACCCAAGCCATACAAAAAGCCAGCTCGACAAAAGTCTTGCCCGCCAAACACCCCTACGACATCCCTCAAAGTTTAAGGGACCTCATATGTAGGAGACGTAAGGCCAAAAAACTTTCCCAACGAACACAACTCCCTCAAGACAAAACAGACTACAATCGGCTAAATACCGAAGTCCGTCTCGCGATGTCTGAACTACACAATCAGAAATGGCAGGATAAACTGGCCACCCTAGAGCCTGAGGATGGTTCGGTGTGGAAGATGGCAAGAGCCCTCACCAAACAACCCCGTACCACTATCCCTCCACTAACTACACCAAACGGTGTAGCTCACACTGATGAGGAAAAGGTGGAGGCTTTTGCTGACTCCCTCACCGAACAGTTCGCTCCCTTCCCCCCCGCGGATGACCTCTTCGCCCACTTCCAGGAGGTGGAGGACACAGTAGAGAAGACCCTTGAGGGCCCTGTTGATGACACTTTCGCGCCAGCCACTCTAGCCGAAATAAAAGCAATTATTAAGGAATTAAAACCGAATAAGGCTCCTGGTTACGATAACATCAACAATAGGGCACTCAAGCTTCTTCCGGACAGGCTTATGGTAGCGTTAACATCGTACATAAACGCCTGTCTAAGACTGTGTCACTTTCCAAATCCCTGGAAACTGGCGGAAATCATCCTCATCCCCAAGTCTCTAAAAAGCAGGTCTAACCCCAAAAACTATCGACCAATAAGCCTCCTTCCCTCCCTCTCAAAAATAGCAGAAAAAGTCATTTCTAAACGCGTAAGCGACAAAGCCAACGAGCTAGGGGTACTACCGGACACACAATTCGGATTCAGACAGCAACATGGCACTGCAGATCAACTCCTGCGCACATCTGAACTGATTACCGAGGGCTTTAACAGAAAAGACGCCACTGGGATGGTGCTCCTGGATGTTCAACAAGCCTTTGACAGGGTTTGGCATCCAGGAGTTATATATAAACTAAAAAAATTCAATTTCCCCCTAAGGTGGATAAAGCTCATTTGGTCCTTTCTAAAAAACCGTAAATTTAGGGTGAAAATTGGCAAAATTGTCTCTCTGATCAGGGATATACTCGCCGGTGTCGCACAGGGCTCAGTCTTCGCGCCCCTCATCTTTCTGATATACTTCGCGGACTTGCCAAGGACGCCGAACGTCCTTAACGGCCAGTACGCGGACGACACTTACTTCCTCACTCGATCAAGAAATGCCGATTCGATCGTCAGGGCGCTTCAGACAGCTCTGGACGCGGTGGAAGATTGGTGTGACCTTTGGAGAATAAAGGTCAACCCAACTAAGACCCAAGCTATTTTCATAACCAGAAGGCGCATCAGGCCTGCAGAGAGACTGGAACTGCTGGGGGAAACCATCCCCTGGAAGGAAGATGTGAAGTATCTTGGTATTACATATGACAAAGCACTGACTTGGAAAAAACACATAGATAAAAACGCGAATAAAGGTAGGGCGCTAGTCTACAAACTGCGCCCTCTGCTAGCTGGCAACCATATGTCATTAAATACCAAGATACTATGCATCAAATCCCTAGTCAGACCGGTCCTTCTGTACGCCTGTAGCGCCTGGGGTTACGCCGCGCCTACCTACCTGAAGCGCCTCGAGGCCGTCCAAAGCCTGGCCATGAGGATCGCCGTCGGCGCGCCTTGGTTTGTTCGTAATGAGGTTATCAGGAGAGAACTCAAACTACCAACTCTGCTAGAACACTTAAAAGTTCTAGCAGAGAGACACTATGAACGGGCCGTAAACCACCCAAACGAGCTTGTGCAGCAAGCTGTCGATTATGTCCCTGACCGGAGAGCCAAGTATAATAGGCCCAAAAATATTACAAATTTTGAATTTAATCCACCCTAAGACAGAAAGGACGAGCTTTAACAATCCTGGGGGAAACAGCCCTCGGTAATAAATTTTATAAATTCATTTTAATTTTAATTTTAATTTTAATGTCCATAGTCACCAATGTTTAACATGTCCCCACTTTTATCATTTTATTTTTACACCAATTTTATATGTTTATTTGTTCCATTTTTATTTATTTATTCTTTAACCTATTCAATTTTAATTATTAACCATTTTAAATGTATCGTCCCCATGTTAACTATTTATGTAATATTTATTAAGCCAAATTTTAAATGTATGTTCCCATTATCAATGTTAATTTATTATTATTTATTATATTATTTTTATTTAGAAAAAAAAAAAAAAAAAAAAAAAAAAAAAAGGTTCTGAAAGGGACCCGTTTTGTGATTATGTCAAGCACGGCACGGCTTATAAACAAAAATATACTTATGACAAGAAAAATCAGCTCCTTATTCGCATAATGGGGTCCTACACAGGACAAACTCACCAAAAAAAAATAATACAGAAGTCTACAATCAATAATTTGCCGGGCAAGAGAACTGTGTTCTGACCCGGAAAGACAAATACAATGAGGATGCGATGCGATGCTCTTTTTTTACTTTCGACATCGCATTCGACCGACACAGAATGCCACCGAAGACTAGCGGAAAGGCCGCCAAAAAGGCCGGAAAAGCCCAGAAAAACATCTCCAAAAATGACAAGAAAAAGAAGAAGAGGAGGAAGGAATCGTACGCAATCTACATTTACAAAGTGTTGAAACAAGTACATCCCGACACCGGTATCTCGAGCAAAGCCATGAGCATCATGAACAGCTTCGTCAACGACATCTTCGAGAGAATCGCCGCCGAAGCTTCCCGTTTGGCTCACTACAACAAAAGATCGACCATCACCAGTAGGGAAATCCAGACTGCGGTGCGTCTTTTGTTGCCCGGTGAATTGGCCAAGCACGCCGTCAGCGAAGGCACGAAAGCCGTGACCAAATACACCAGCTCGAAATAAGCTGTGCTGTGTCTGCTGATAAATCATAAAACGGTTCTTTTCAGAACCACAATTTTTGTAAAAAAAAAAAAGCATTTACCCAGTCATCATCAGTCTACCATATACCAATATTAATTTTTTTTTTTGCAAATCGTTTGGACTTTTTACGATTTTTTTTTAATTTTTAATAATTGTACAGTACAAACCAATCTCTAGAAATTTGGGCGTAGAAAAGAAAAATTAAAAAAAAAGATTTTACCGAATTTTTGCGATTCTATAAGATCGATTCAAAGAAAAAAAAAGAATCGATAGTGAAAAGATCGACAGTAAAAAAAAAAAAATCGATTAATTTTATTAAAATTACCGATCTTTCCGAAAATTCTATTAAAAGTCGGTTTCCCTGAATCAAATATGGTAGGACTTTAACTTTTTTGTTTTGCAAATAATAATCATGATTTACAAAATAACGAACAATAATTATTATTATCATTATTATTATTATTAATATAAAAACAATGATGATGATGATGATGATGATACAATAATAATAATAATAATAATAATAATAATAATAATAATAATAATAATAATAATAATAATAATAATAAAAATAATAATAATAATAATAGAAGCGGAATAATATTTTTCATTAACGAATAAAAAACGTCCTGTCGAATTAAATGCGGAAAGAAAGTTGCTGCAGGCCGTTACTTAACGATTTTAACAATTCAGTGCGCAGGGCGATGTTTCGGGAAAACCCGAACTTTAGAAATAAAAAACGATTCATGCGAACGACCGACTGACCTTATCCGGGATCAAGAGATCAGTTATAAAAAAAAAAGTCAGTAACTTTTCAATTGCGCCAATACTGACTATTTTTAGGTCAAGATATCACAAGTTTTGACGCGACGTGACAAGTAAGAAGTGCTATCTCCTCGAAGATCGCACCCGTGGAAATTTAGTTTTTTTTTCTTTCGAATAAGTTTGATAATCGAAGTCATCTTTAGCCCATAACATTGCATTTGTCCCGGTACCGACTACGGGCCGGGCGCAGAAATTTCCACGTTCTCCTGGTGTTGCAAACCGTTTGCCGGTTCAGCCGACACGCTCGCGCTCGACACCTATTTCCATTTGAAATATCGCCCTCAACGGTATGATGGCCGCACATTTCCAATCTGGACACTTCAGCCTTTCGGTCCGCGCCCTCCGGAAAATTGCATTTCCGTGCTGGCGGGCCGATGCGACGCCGAAAAGCTGGACGTCGATGTTCAAACTATGGGAACTCCATCTTTCGACGGCGTTTCGACAAAGCTCTCGGTCAAACAGACGATCCGCGTTCGATCCGGGCGACAGATGAAAGCCCTCACCGTCCACCTCGGCCGAGGACGGCACCTCTGGAGTCCCGCCGTTCCCACAGATTGACCCCGAGCGGGACCCTGCGAACGCGGTGCCATCACGAAAGAAGCCGGGCCTGCCGCCAGAGTCGAGTACGCTCGTTCAGTCCCCCGTCCGTTCGCTCCGATACGGTCAAAACACTTGGCGAAATGAGAATTTATATACATTCTCGCCGAGTGTAACCAGATCGACAGATTTTTTTCCGAAAAATAACCCACTGTCATGGCCGATACCGAAAATCAAGCTTCCGCCGTTGCTGCTCAGGCCCAGACACCCACGAAGAAGGAGAAGAAAGTGCCTAATCCTCGCGCGAAGCCGACACATCCGCCAACCTCCGAAATGGTAAACAACGCGATCAAAGCGTTGAAAGAACGCGGAGGTTCCTCATTACAGGCGATCAAAAAATACCTGGTTTCCAACTACAAAGTCGACGCCGAAAAAGTGGCCCCCTTCATCAAGAAGTACCTGAAATCGGCCGTCGTCTCCGGAGCTTTGGTACAGACCAAGGGCAAGGGAGCGTCCGGATCGTTCAAGTTGGCCGCAGCAGCAACTGGTGGTGCCGCCAAGAAGGCCGAGAAAAAGACGACCGCCAGCAGGGCCAAAAAATCTCCGGCCAAACGTGGCGGCGCCGCCGCCGCCGCGTCCACCGACAAACCGAAGACCGCCAAGAAAGCTGCAACACCCAAAGCGAAGAAGGCCGAGAAAAAGACCGCAGTCGCAGCCAAGGCAAAAAAGGCCGTGGCCGAGAAAAAACCCGTGGCCAAGACTGCAGCCGCCGCCGCCGCCGCGAAACCCACCAAGTCTCCGTCGAAGGCGAAAAAATCAAACAAGGCCGGTCCGACCAAGAAACCGAAGGCACCCAAACCGAAAACCGCCAAATCTCCGGCCGCGTCGAAGGCCAAAAAAGCCGCCTCTCCCAAGAGAAAGAAGTGAACGGTCACCAAAGTTGTTGCACAAGCACCGATTCTACGACGTCGTGTTCGACATTAAATGGCCCTTTTCAGGGCCACAAATTTTATTCGGAGAAAAAAGAATCTTACATCAAACGTTGAAAATTTTTACCCACCTGATGCCCCTCGCCGCAATTTTTGAAAATGTTTACAGCGCGATATAGAAGAAGAACAAAGACGTATCTTGTATTAGTTTTTCTTTCGATCGCTCGTATTGGATAGCAGATTTTGCTGTTTTATAAATCCGAATTTTTACATATACTCTCGACATATTATTATTATTATTATTATTATTATTATTATTATTATTATTATTATTATTATTATTATTATAGTTGGAAATAGTGAGCGTTTGTAAAAAAGAAGAGACTATTACTTTGAGTTCGCAGATAGTTTGCACGGTTCTATCACGGTGAACATTTTAAAATTATCACAGGTAATATCACATAATAAATAAATAAATCACAAGGTGTAATGGACAAAGGTACTGTTCCATGAGTCTTTTTATATATATATATATATATATATATACACACACACACACACACACACACACACACACACACACACACACACACACACACACACACACACACACACACACACACACACACACACACACACACACACACACACACACAGGGTTATTATTCTATTTAGAACGGAATAAGATAAGCTTGTAAGCTTTAAATATCAAATGTTTAACTATTCATTAAGAAAAGAAAAAAATCTTAAAAATTATTCATTTTTTTATTTTTTTTTTTTTTGTTGTAATGTCTTGTGCATAAATATTGAAAAATTTAACCAGAAAATGATAAACAATTAGTCATAAAATGATAATACTGTTTTTATTCATGATTCGGAACTATATGTGCAAAATATCAAAAAATTAATTAAAAAAAAAATACTTCATCAGTTTTAAAGAAAAAAAAAAAGAAACAAAAAAATTTTTGAAAATTATACTTTTTGTTGTGTGATATAAATATTTCAAATTTGAAGCCTATATCTCGTCCCGTTTAAAAGTTACGGGTGATTTACCATTTAAAAGTCCAAACCCTGTGGATATTTACTAACATAATTGCCTAAGATTAAGCTCTTAAGCCGAAAATACCCAGGCTGATTGGAACCGAATAGTTTCTCGTTAGCGAATTTGACCTTTTAAGTAGGCAGGCATAACAGCAGGTACAGTCGCACAAAAAAAAAATTGATTCATAACATATAGGTTATTTGTGTGTAATAATAAATAATATCCGAAACAAACAAAACAATGGAAAAATAAAAGGTAACGTATCTTTTTCTCTGACCAAGCAATTTGTGGTTCTGAAAAGAACCGTTTTTTTTGTTGTGATTTTGTCGACTGGACGACCCTAAAGAAACGCAACTAAATTAAGCACGTTCTCCACGAATACGTCTGGCCAATTGGATGTCCTTGGGCATGATGGTGACACGTTTGGCGTGAATAGCGCACAAGTTGGTGTCTTCGAAAAGACCGACCAGGTAGGCCTCGCTGGCTTCCTGCAACGCCATGACGGCGGAGCTTTGGAAACGTAAATCGGTCTTGAAATCCTGTGCGATTTCACGCACCAAACGTTGGAATGGCAATTTTCTGATCAGCAATTCGGTACTTTTCTGGTAACGACGAATTTCACGAAGAGCGACGGTTCCTGGCCTGTAACGATGTGGTTTTTTCACACCGCCGGTGGCAGGTGCGCTTTTACGCGCCGCCTTGGTGGCCAACTGCTTGCGAGGAGCCTTTCCTCCGGTCGATTTACGAGCAGTCTGCTTGGTACGAGCCATCACGAATAATATTCACACAACGAAGTTGAACTGAAAATAATGCCAGCAGAGAGGACGCTCTATCTTTATAAACTACAGCCAACCGTACATCGCTCCGATTGGTTCGGGGAAACCGGAGAGGCGGAGTCCACCGAAAGTCAATAAATAGGCACATTTTCCACAGAAAGTTCACACAGTTTAGCTGCTTCGATTCGAGTTTAGTCACATTTGTTGCTTTGCTTCTTGATAGTTCAAAATGACCGGTCGTGGTAAAGGAGGAAAAGGTTTAGGCAAAGGGGGTGCCAAACGTCATCGTAAAGTGTTGCGTGATAACATCCAAGGTATCACCAAACCTGCCATCAGAAGGTTGGCACGTCGTGGTGGAGTGAAACGTATTTCCGGTCTGATCTACGAAGAAACCCGCGGTGTATTAAAGGTTTTCCTAGAAAATGTCATCAGGGACGCCGTCACCTACACCGAGCACGCCAAAAGGAAGACGGTCACCGCAATGGACGTCGTCTATGCTCTGAAACGTCAAGGACGTACCTTGTACGGATTCGGAGGTTAAAACCAACGTTGACAAAAACGAAAACACAAAGAAAAACGGTTCTTTTCAGAACCACAAGTTCTCTCATCAGAGAAAAGGAATTTACCCTTGCCCAATGTTTTGTTTAATTTCAGCCGTATAAAATAAAATAAATGTGTACGAGTGTATGTACCTACCTCTGTTGACATTTTACATCAGTACCTACGTAATATGGATAAATCGAGAAATGCGAGAATTAAAATCCGATTAGAGGGAATTCCAAATCAGGGGATGATGCATGCTCTGACCGGCTGTAATGCAAGAATCTTCGCAAAAAAAACGTCCAAACGAAAACAAAAAAGGGGCAACGGCACGCGGTGTTCCCAAGCGGTCACCCATCCAAGTACTAACCGCGCCCGACTTTGCTTGGCTTCAGTGATCGGACGAGAACTGGCATTCTCAAAGTGGTATGGTCGTTGCCGTAAAAATCAGAAAGTCAAAAAAAAGTCGCGGATTCCGCGGGTCCGATTTGGGGTGCGGCACAATAATAATCGATGGTTTAAAAAAAAATTTTTTCGAATTTTTTTTTTCAATTTTTTTTTTCTATCAATTTTCGTTTGGAACGAAAAAGTCCAAACTTTTTTTTTTTTTTTTTTTTTTTTTTAATTTTTTTTCTTCAAATTTCGAGTTGGATTGTAATTGAAGAAGAACGAAAGGAGATGTCTTAACAGGTCGACTGCCGATCAATTTCGAAAAAAAAATTTAACGCTTTTTTTTACGTTTCCGGAGTTTTTATATCCAAAAAAATATGATTTCCGTAAAATTACAAAAAAATTCTGTCTGTCTGTGTGTCCGGGAAATTTGTGACCACGAGAACTCAAGAACGCTTCGGGCTAAAGACTTGAAATTTTGAACATAGGTTGATTGATTATCCAAAGTTGTAGGCTTTTTTTAAAAAAAAACAAAGTTTTCGTTTTTGATTTAACAGGGGAAAGCACTATTTTGTTGGCGGCGGTATTTTTTTTTTTAGTTCTTCTAGATACCAGTTCGTTCGACGTGCATCCTTATATCTAAGACTCACCTCGAAGAGGCGGCACCTATTCGGCTCGTTTGGACTTGCTTGTGACTTCTTATCAATCACTTCTGGCAAGCACTTACAAACACAAAAAAAAGTACCGTGTGTACGGTGAACACTATATTCGTGAAAAAACACCGTACTGACGTACGTACGGTGTTAGACACTAATCACCTCACCGTGTGTACGGTGAACACTACCAAGTGCCGTGTGTACGGTAAATATCCATAAAACCAAGTACCGTGAATACTATATCTTTGTGCACAACAAACACCGTATGTACGGTGGCAGACAAACAGTAATTACCGTGTGTTACGGTAAACAGTCCAAATCAAACACTACCGAGTGGACGTACGTCACCGATATTCGTGACATCACTCACACACTAAGTGTACCGTATGTACGGCATATACCTACTACACTTGAACAACACACTACGGAAGCAGTAAATTCTTTTTATACAGTAAACAAATTGTGGCCCTGAGAAGGGCCGTTCTATGCTGTTGTGTGTTTTTTTTTTTGATGATGATTCTCCAACAGTTTAAGCCTTCTTTTCGGTCTTCTTTGGCAAGAGAACGGCTTGGATGTTGGGAAGCACACCACCCTGGGCAATGGTGACGCCGGAGAGAAGTTTGTTCAACTCTTCGTCGTTCCTTATGGCCAGTTGCAAATGACGGGGAATGATACGGGTCTTCTTGTTGTCGCGGGCTGCGTTTCCGGCCAACTCCAAAACTTCGGCCGCGAGATACTCCATCACGGCGGCCAAGTATACCGGAGCTCCGGCACCTACACGTTCGGCGTAGTTACCTTTGCGAAGCAAACGATGGATACGACCGACGGGAAACTGTAGTCCGGCTCTGTTCGAACGGGACTTTGCCTTTCCCTTCACTTTTCCACCTTTTCCACGTCCAGACATTTCGAGTTAGTTTAGTTCAGTAACACCTTACACGAGCAAATGTTAATGATAATATGGCCAAAATCATCATCATCAATAGTTTGTTTGGGTCTTTAAGAGACAGGCGCAGCCTATGGCTCATTTATCTAATAAAATATTTAATCTGAATTGAAAGTTGGGGCAGTGAGTCTATGCTCACTGATGCGAGTTGCATCTGTCATAATTTGGGGGGAGTGAGTCTCTGCTCACTGATGCGAGTTGCATCTGTCATAATTTGGCGCTGTGGAGTGGGTGGGAGGGGGATGGGGAGGGATGTGATAGGGAGAGGAGGGATGTGCGGGAGGAGTGAGACTATCTCACTGATGCTGGGAATGCATCTGTCCTGTATTAGTGGGTACCATTACTGGTTGAGGACGTTCTTGATCTTTTTGTGAGTGTTGTGTATTTCGTGATCGTAATCTAGAAAGTTTGAAATGAGGGGGTTTGGGTGATCTAAATTGTCTTGTATAAAAGACGTGCTGTAGCGGATGATTTCCGTTTTTAGGAGGGGCATTTCGAGATCTCTGTGTATCTGGTTGTTCCTCATGAACCAGGGGGCATCGAGGCATATTCTGAGTGCCTTGTTTTGGAAGGCCTGAAGTTTTGCTGAGAGCGTTTTGTTAAGGGTGATTTTATTCCAGGCTGGGGCTCCGTAAAGAAGTACCGGCTTTAGGGTTTGGTTGTAGAGAAGAAGTTTGTTTTTAATGGATAGGGGACTCTTTCTGCCTATTAAGGGATAGAGTTTGGAGAGGCGGCAATTTGCTATTTGGAGGGTGTTTTTGACGTGCTGATCCCACGTCAAGTTTTTGGAGATTGTAATGCCGAGGTATTTGGCATGGTTTTCCCAGTTAATGGGGTGGCCATTTATCTGAATGGGTTGGGGTGGGCCTCTTCTAATCCTAGAGATTAGGATGCCTTTGGTTTTATTGGCGTTTACTTTGATTTTCCATTTGGAGAACCATTTGATTAGGGCATCCATTTGGCGCTGGAGGGCGATATGGATGCGCTGGGGGTTTCTGGCTTTTGCTAGGATGCCGGTGTCATCGGCGAACAGGGCTAGTTCAGTGCCCTGAGTTTTTGGAATATCTGCCGTAAAGAGGTTGTACAGAAGGGGGGATAGTGGGGAACCTTGTGGAACTCCAGCTCTGATGCGGCGGGTGTTGGACTTACAGTCGCCTATTTTTATCTGAAAATCTCTGCCTTTGAGGAAGGAGGCTATGAGTTTGGTGATGCCTGGGGGGAGGCCGAGAAAGTGGAGTTTGGCTACAAGACCTTTGTGCCAAACCTTATCGAAGGCTTTTGCGATGTCCAGGAGGATCAGTCCCGCGGCTTCGCGCCTATTTAGTCCGTCCGTTACAGAGTCTACCAGGCGAGCTACCTGGTGGACTGTGGAGTGTCTGCTTCGGAAGCCGAATTGCTCATTTGGAAGGAGATTTAGTTCTTCAACTAGAGTTTGAAGTCTGGTTAGTATGACTTTCTCGGCTATTTTGCCTAGGGAGGAAAGGAGGCTTATGGGGCGGTAGCTTTCAGCAAAAGTTGGATTTTGTCCGGGTTTTTTGATTACTATTACGTCTGCGTTTTTCCAGGGCTTTGGAAAGTGGCGTAGTCTGAGCATTGCGTTAACAATGTTAACGATTTCCATAATGGTTTTCCGGGGGAGTATTTTAAGAATTTTATTCGGTATTTGGTCGGGACCGGGGGCTTTCCTTTTTGGGAGATTTTTGATGATGCGTTTGATTTCCTCGGGGGATGTGGGGGTGATAATGTCGTTTTCAACTTGGTTAGTGACTCTATTATAGATGTGGTTTATGTCTCTTTCATGCATGAGTTGCTCGTAGTTCTCGTCGTCCGAGTCGGGCTCGGAGTCGGTCTCTGATTCGGAGTCGGAGTCGGGGGGGATTGGAGGGTTTGGTTGAAATTGTTTCCGCATTGCGTCAGCAAATGCTTCGGCTTTTTCGGGGGTGGAGTAGACGACTCCTCTTTCGCCGTGAATTGGGGGCATGCCTCGTTGGTGGTCGAGGGATAGGGTTTTGGCCATTCTCCAAAGTGATCTATCCTGGGGGTTGAGTGACTTTATTTTTCCCTCCCAGCGGGAATTTGCTAGTACGTTTAGTCGGTCTTTGACTTCCTGGGTAAGTCTGTTTGCTTCGCGTTTGATATGGGGGTCTTGGAGGGTGCGTGCACGACGAAGAAGTCGGTTTTTCTCTCTGATTAAGTCTTTGAGATCTCGGGGGAGGTCCTGTGGGTTTTGGATATCTACTTTTTTGATTAATTTGGCGCTGTCCATTGCGGATTTTATGGTATTGGTGAGGGTGGTTACTGCAATATCTAGTTCTTGGACGGAATTTATTGAATTGATTTTGGTGTTGCTTTCTAGGAGTTCGGATATATAGGAGAAGTTGTAAACGGTTTTTTTGGTGTGGTTTGCGGTTGGTATGCCTCCTGCCGTGATAATGATTGGAAGGTGGTCGGAGCTTAGTTATGGCCAAAATTTTATTCGACCTCCTATTTATCGACTCTAACCCCACCAATCCCCGAGACCGATAGTTCGGGGGCGTGGCCATGTTAGATGCGAGCGTTTAAAACGGATCCCAAAGGTGCCTCTTTTTTTACTTTCGACATCGCATTCGACCGACACAGAATGCCACCGAAGACTAGCGGAAAGGCCGCCAAAAAGGCCGGAAAAGCCCAGAAAAACATCTCCAAAAATGACAAGAAAAAGAAGAAGAGGAGGAAGGAATCGTACGCAATCTACATTTACAAAGTGTTGAAACAAGTACATCCCGACACCGGTATCTCGAGCAAAGCCATGAGCATCATGAACAGCTTCGTCAACGACATCTTCGAGAGAATCGCCGCCGAAGCTTCCCGTTTGGCTCACTACAACAAAAGATCGACCATCACCAGTAGGGAAATCCAGACTGCGGTGCGTCTTTTGTTGCCCGGTGAATTGGCCAAGCACGCCGTCAGCGAAGGCACGAAAGCCGTGACCAAATACACCAGCTCGAAATAAGCTGTGCTGTGTCTGCTGATAAATCATAAAACGGTTCTTTTCAGAACCACAATTTTTGTAAAAAAAAAAAAAAAGCATTTACCCAGTCATCATCAGTCTACCATATACCAATATTAATTTTTTTTTTTGCAAATCGTTTGGACTTTTTACGATTTTTTTTTAATTTTTAATAATTGTACAGTACAAACCAATCTCTAGAAATTTGGGCGTAGAAAAGAAAAATTAAAAAAAAAGATTTTACCGAATTTTTGCGATTCTATAAGATCGATTCAAAGAAAAAAAAAGAATCGATAGTGAAAAGATCGACAGTAAAAAAAAAAAAATCGATTAATTTTATTAAAATTACCGATCTTTCCGAAAATTCTATTAAAAGTCGGTTTCCCTGAATCAAATATGGTAGGACTTTAACTTTTTTGTTTTGCAAATAATAATCATGATTTACAAAATAACGAACAATAATTATTATTATCATTATTATTATTATTATTATTATTATTATTATTAATATAAAAACAATGATGATGATGATGATGATGATACAATAATAATAATAATAATAATAATAATAATAATAATAATAATAATAATAATAATAATAATAATAATAATAATAATAATAAAAATAATAATAATAATAATAGAAGCGGAATAATATTTTTCATTAACGAATAAAAAACGTCCTGTCGAATTAAATGCGGAAAGAAAGTTGCTGCAGGCCGTTACTTAACGATTTTAACAATTCAGTGCGCAGGGCGATGTTTCGGGAAAACCCGAACTTTAGAAATAAAAAACGATTCATGCGAACGACCGACTGACCTTATCCGGGATCAAGAGATCAGTTATAAAAAAAAAAGTCAGTAACTTTTCAATTGCGCCAATACTGACTATTTTTAGGTCAAGATATCACAAGTTTTGACGCGACGTGACAAGTAAGAAGTGCTATCTCCTCGAAGATCGCACCCGTGGAAATTTAGTTTTTTTTTCTTTCGAATAAGTTTGATAATCGAAGTCATCTTTAGCCCATAACATTGCATTTGTCCCGGTACCGACTACGGGCCGGGCGCAGAAATTTCCACGTTCTCCTGGTGTTGCAAACCGTTTGCCGGTTCAGCCGACACGCTCGCGCTCGACACCTATTTCCATTTGAAATATCGCCCTCAACGGTATGATGGCCGCACATTTCCAATCTGGACACTTCAGCCTTTCGGTCCGCGCCCTCCGGAAAATTGCATTTCCGTGCTGGCGGGCCGATGCGACGCCGAAAAGCTGGACGTCGATGTTCAAACTATGGGAACTCCATCTTTCGACGGCGTTTCGACAAAGCTCTCGGTCAAACAGACGATCCGCGTTCGATCCGGGCGACAGATGAAAGCCCTCACCGTCCACCTCGGCCGAGGACGGCACCTCTGGAGTCCCGCCGTTCCCACAGATTGACCCCGAGCGGGACCCTGCGAACGCGGTGCCATCACGAAAGAAGCCGGGCCTGCCGCCAGAGTCGAGTACGCTCGTTCAGTCCCCCGTCCGTTCGCTCCGATACGGTCAAAACACTTGGCGAAATGAGAATTTATATACATTCTCGCCGAGTGTAACCAGATCGACAGATTTTTTTCCGAAAAATAACCCACTGTCATGGCCGATACCGAAAATCAAGCTTCCGCCGTTGCTGCTCAGGCCCAGACACCCACGAAGAAGGAGAAGAAAGTGCCTAATCCTCGCGCGAAGCCGACACATCCGCCAACCTCCGAAATGGTAAACAACGCGATCAAAGCGTTGAAAGAACGCGGAGGTTCCTCATTACAGGCGATCAAAAAATACCTGGTTTCCAACTACAAAGTCGACGCCGAAAAAGTGGCCCCCTTCATCAAGAAGTACCTGAAATCGGCCGTCGTCTCCGGAGCTTTGGTACAGACCAAGGGCAAGGGAGCGTCCGGATCGTTCAAGTTGGCCGCAGCAGCAACTGGTGGTGCCGCCAAGAAGGCCGAGAAAAAGACGACCGCCAGCAGGGCCAAAAAATCTCCGGCCAAACGTGGCGGCGCCGCCGCCGCCGCGTCCACCGACAAACCGAAGACCGCCAAGAAAGCTGCAACACCCAAAGCGAAGAAGGCCGAGAAAAAGACCGCAGTCGCAGCCAAGGCAAAAAAGGCCGTGGCCGAGAAAAAACCCGTGGCCAAGACTGCAGCCGCCGCCGCCGCCGCCGCGAAACCCACCAAGTCTCCGTCGAAGGCGAAAAAATCAAACAAGGCCGGTCCGACCAAGAAACCGAAGGCACCCAAACCGAAAACCGCCAAATCTCCGGCCGCGTCGAAGGCCAAAAAAGCCGCCTCTCCCAAGAGAAAGAAGTGAACGGTCACCAAAGTTGTTGCACAAGCACCGATTCTACGACGTCGTGTTCGACATTAAATGGCCCTTTTCAGGGCCACAAATTTTATTCGGAGAAAAAAGAATCTTACATCAAACGTTGAAAATTTTTACCCACCTGATGCCCCTCGCCGCAATTTTTGAAAATGTTTACAGCGCGATATAGAAGAAGAACAAAGACGTATCTTGTATTAGTTTTTCTTTCGATCGCTCGTATTGGATAGCAGATTTTGCTGTTTTATAAATCCGAATTTTTACATATACTCTCGACATATTATTATTATTATTATTATTATTATTATTATTATTATTATTATTATTATTATTATAGTTGGAAATAGTGAGCGTTTGTAAAAAAGAAGAGACTATTACTTTGAGTTCGCAGATAGTTTGCACGGTTCTATCACGGTGAACATTTTAAAATTATCACAGGTAATATCACATAATAAATAAATAAATCACAAGGTGTAATGGACAAAGGTACTGTTCCATGAGTCTTTTTATATATATATATATATATATATATATACACACACACACACACACACACACACACACACACACACACACACACACACACACACACACACACACACACACACACACACACACACACACACACACACACACACACAGGGTTATTATTCTATTTAGAACGGAATAAGATAAGCTTGTAAGCTTTAAATATCAAATGTTTAACTATTCATTAAGAAAAGAAAAAAATCTTAAAAATTATTCATTTTTTTATTTTTTTTTTTTTGTTGTAATGTCTTGTGCATAAATATTGAAAAATTTAACCAGAAAATGATAAACAATTAGTCATAAAATGATAATACTGTTTTTATTCATGATTCGGAACTATATGTGCAAAATATCAAAAAATTAATTAAAAAAAAAATACTTCATCAGTTTTAAAGAAAAAAAAAAAGAAACAAAAAAATTTTTGAAAATTATACTTTTTGTTGTGTGATATAAATATTTCAAATTTGAAGCCTATATCTCGTCCCGTTTAAAAGTTACGGGTGATTTACCATTTAAAAGTCCAAACCCTGTGGATATTTACTAACATAATTGCCTAAGATTAAGCTCTTAAGCCGAAAATACCCAGGCTGATTGGAACCGAATAGTTTCTCGTTAGCGAATTTGACCTTTTAAGTAGGCAGGCATAACAGCAGGTACAGTCGCACAAAAAAAAAAATTGATTCATAACATATAGGTTATTTGTGTGTAATAATAAATAATATCCGAAACAAACAAAACAATGGAAAAATAAAAGGTAACGTATCTTTTTCTCTGACCAAGCAATTTGTGGTTCTGAAAAGAACCGTTTTTTTTGTTGTGATTTTGTCGACTGGACGACCCTAAAGAAACGCAACTAAATTAAGCACGTTCTCCACGAATACGTCTGGCCAATTGGATGTCCTTGGGCATGATGGTGACACGTTTGGCGTGAATAGCGCACAAGTTGGTGTCTTCGAAAAGACCGACCAGGTAGGCCTCGCTGGCTTCCTGCAACGCCATGACGGCGGAGCTTTGGAAACGTAAATCGGTCTTGAAATCCTGTGCGATTTCACGCACCAAACGTTGGAATGGCAATTTTCTGATCAGCAATTCGGTACTTTTCTGGTAACGACGAATTTCACGAAGAGCGACGGTTCCTGGCCTGTAACGATGTGGTTTTTTCACACCGCCGGTGGCAGGTGCGCTTTTACGCGCCGCCTTGGTGGCCAACTGCTTGCGAGGAGCCTTTCCTCCGGTCGATTTACGAGCAGTCTGCTTGGTACGAGCCATCACGAATAATATTCACACAACGAAGTTGAACTGAAAATAATGCCAGCAGAGAGGACGCTCTATCTTTATAAACTACAGCCAACCGTACATCGCTCCGATTGGTTCGGGGAAACCGGAGAGGCGGAGTCCACCGAAAGTCAATAAATAGGCACATTTTCCACAGAAAGTTCACACAGTTTAGCTGCTTCGATTCGAGTTTAGTCACATTTGTTGCTTTGCTTCTTGATAGTTCAAAATGACCGGTCGTGGTAAAGGAGGAAAAGGTTTAGGCAAAGGGGGTGCCAAACGTCATCGTAAAGTGTTGCGTGATAACATCCAAGGTATCACCAAACCTGCCATCAGAAGGTTGGCACGTCGTGGTGGAGTGAAACGTATTTCCGGTCTGATCTACGAAGAAACCCGCGGTGTATTAAAGGTTTTCCTAGAAAATGTCATCAGGGACGCCGTCACCTACACCGAGCACGCCAAAAGGAAGACGGTCACCGCAATGGACGTCGTCTATGCTCTGAAACGTCAAGGACGTACCTTGTACGGATTCGGAGGTTAAAACCAACGTTGACAAAAACGAAAACACAAAGAAAAACGGTTCTTTTCAGAACCACAAGTTCTCTCATCAGAGAAAAGGAATTTACCCTTGCCCAATGTTTTGTTTAATTTCAGCCGTATAAAATAAAATAAATGTGTACGAGTGTATGTACCTACCTCTGTTGACATTTTACATCAGTACCTACGTAATATGGATAAATCGAGAAATGCGAGAATTAAAATCCGATTAGAGGGAATTCCAAATCAGGGGATGATGCATGCTCTGACCGGCTGTAATGCAAGAATCTTCGCAAAAAAAAACGTCCAAACGAAAACAAAAAAGGGGCAACGGCACGCGGTGTTCCCAAGCGGTCACCCATCCAAGTACTAACCGCGCCCGACTTTGCTTGGCTTCAGTGATCGGACGAGAACTGGCATTCTCAAAGTGGTATGGTCGTTGCCGTAAAAATCAGAAAGTCAAAAAAAAGTCGCGGATTCCGCGGGTCCGATTTGGGGTGCGGCACAATAATAATCGATGGTTTAAAAAAAAATTTTTTCGAATTTTTTTTTTCAATTTTTTTTTTCTATCAATTTTCGTTTGGAACGAAAAAGTCCAAACTTTTTTTTTTTTTTTTTTTTTTTTTTAATTTTTTTTCTTCAAATTTCGAGTTGGATTGTAATTGAAGAAGAACGAAAGGAGATGTCTTAACAGGTCGACTGCCGATCAATTTCGAAAAAAAAATTTAACGCTTTTTTTTACGTTTCCGGAGTTTTTATATCCAAAAAAATATGATTTCCGTAAAATTACAAAAAAATTCTGTCTGTCTGTGTGTCCGGGAAATTTGTGACCACGAGAACTCAAGAACGCTTCGGGCTAAAGACTTGAAATTTTGAACATAGGTTGATTGATTATCCAAAGTTGTAGGCTTTTTTTAAAAAAAAACAAAGTTTTCGTTTTTGATTTAACAGGGGAAAGCACTATTTTGTTGGCGGCGGTATTTTTTTTTTTAGTTCTTCTAGATACCAGTTCGTTCGACGTGCATCCTTATATCTAAGACTCACCTCGAAGAGGCGGCACCTATTCGGCTCGTTTGGACTTGCTTGTGACTTCTTATCAATCACTTCTGGCAAGCACTTACAAACACAAAAAAAAGTACCGTGTGTACGGTGAACACTATATTCGTGAAAAAACACCGTACTGACGTACGTACGGTGTTAGACACTAATCACCTCACCGTGTGTACGGTGAACACTACCAAGTGCCGTGTGTACGGTAAATATCCATAAAACCAAGTACCGTGAATACTATATCTTTGTGCACAACAAACACCGTATGTACGGTGGCAGACAAACAGTAATTACCGTGTGTTACGGTAAACAGTCCAAATCAAACACTACCGAGTGGACGTACGTCACCGATATTCGTGACATCACTCACACACTAAGTGTACCGTATGTACGGCATATACCTACTACACTTGAACAACACACTACGGAAGCAGTAAATTCTTTTTATACAGTAAACAAATTGTGGCCCTGAGAAGGGCCGTTCTATGCTGTTGTGTGTTTTTTTTTTTTGATGATGATTCTCCAACAGTTTAAGCCTTCTTTTCGGTCTTCTTTGGCAAGAGAACGGCTTGGATGTTGGGAAGCACACCACCCTGGGCAATGGTGACGCCGGAGAGAAGTTTGTTCAACTCTTCGTCGTTCCTTATGGCCAGTTGCAAATGACGGGGAATGATACGGGTCTTCTTGTTGTCGCGGGCTGCGTTTCCGGCCAACTCCAAAACTTCGGCCGCGAGATACTCCATCACGGCGGCCAAGTATACCGGAGCTCCGGCACCTACACGTTCGGCGTAGTTACCTTTGCGAAGCAAACGATGGATACGACCGACGGGAAACTGTAGTCCGGCTCTGTTCGAACGGGACTTTGCCTTTCCCTTCACTTTTCCACCTTTTCCACGTCCAGACATTTCGAGTTAGTTTAGTTCAGTAACACCTTACACGAGCAAATGTTAATGATAATATGGCCAAAATTTTATTCGACCTCCTATTTATCGACTCTAACCCCACCAATCCCCGAGACCGATAGTTCGGGGGCGTGGCCATGTTAGATGCGAGCGTTTAAAACGGATCCCAAAGGTGCCTCTTTTTTTACTTTCGACATCGCATTCGACCGACACAGAATGCCACCGAAGACTAGCGGAAAGGCCGCCAAAAAGGCCGGAAAAGCCCAGAAAAACATCTCCAAAAATGACAAGAAAAAGAAGAAGAGGAGGAAGGAATCGTACGCAATCTACATTTACAAAGTGTTGAAACAAGTACATCCCGACACCGGTATCTCGAGCAAAGCCATGAGCATCATGAACAGCTTCGTCAACGACATCTTCGAGAGAATCGCCGCCGAAGCTTCCCGTTTGGCTCACTACAACAAAAGATCGACCATCACCAGTAGGGAAATCCAGACTGCGGTGCGTCTTTTGTTGCCCGGTGAATTGGCCAAGCACGCCGTCAGCGAAGGCACGAAAGCCGTGACCAAATACACCAGCTCGAAATAAGCTGTGCTGTGTCTGCTGATAAATCATAAAACGGTTCTTTTCAGAACCACAATTTTTGTAAAAAAAAAAAAAGCATTTACCCAGTCATCATCAGTCTACCATATACCAATATTAATTTTTTTTTTTGCAAATCGTTTGGACTTTTTACGATTTTTTTTTAATTTTTAATAATTGTACAGTACAAACCAATCTCTAGAAATTTGGGCGTAGAAAAGAAAAATTAAAAAAAAAGATTTTACCGAATTTTTGCGATTCTATAAGATCGATTCAAAGAAAAAAAAAGAATCGATAGTGAAAAGATCGACAGTAAAAAAAAAAAAATCGATTAATTTTATTAAAATTACCGATCTTTCCGAAAATTCTATTAAAAGTCGGTTTCCCTGAATCAAATATGGTAGGACTTTAACTTTTTTGTTTTGCAAATAATAATCATGATTTACAAAATAACGAACAATAATTATTATTATCATTATTATTATTATTATTATTATTATTATTATTAATATAAAAACAATGATGATGATGATGATGATGATACAATAATAATAATAATAATAATAATAATAATAATAATAATAATAATAATAATAATAATAATAATAATAATAATAATAATAATAATAATAATGAAGCGGAATAATATTTTTCATTAACGAATAAAAAACGTCCTGTCGAATTAAATGCGGAAAGAAAGTTGCTGCAGGCCGTTACTTAACGATTTTAACAATTCAGTGCGCAGGGCGATGTTTCGGGAAAACCCGAACTTTAGAAATAAAAAACGATTCATGCGAACGACCGACTGACCTTATCCGGGATCAAGAGATCAGTTATAAAAAAAAAAGTCAGTAACTTTTCAATTGCGCCAATACTGACTATTTTTAGGTCAAGATATCACAAGTTTTGACGCGACGTGACAAGTAAGAAGTGCTATCTCCTCGAAGATCGCACCCGTGGAAATTTAGTTTTTTTTTCTTTCGAATAAGTTTGATAATCGAAGTCATCTTTAGCCCATAACATTGCATTTGTCCCGGTACCGACTACGGGCCGGGCGCAGAAATTTCCACGTTCTCCTGGTGTTGCAAACCGTTTGCCGGTTCAGCCGACACGCTCGCGCTCGACACCTATTTCCATTTGAAATATCGCCCTCAACGGTATGATGGCCGCACATTTCCAATCTGGACACTTCAGCCTTTCGGTCCGCGCCCTCCGGAAAATTGCATTTCCGTGCTGGCGGGCCGATGCGACGCCGAAAAGCTGGACGTCGATGTTCAAACTATGGGAACTCCATCTTTCGACGGCGTTTCGACAAAGCTCTCGGTCAAACAGACGATCCGCGTTCGATCCGGGCGACAGATGAAAGCCCTCACCGTCCACCTCGGCCGAGGACGGCACCTCTGGAGTCCCGCCGTTCCCACAGATTGACCCCGAGCGGGACCCTGCGAACGCGGTGCCATCACGAAAGAAGCCGGGCCTGCCGCCAGAGTCGAGTACGCTCGTTCAGTCCCCCGTCCGTTCGCTCCGATACGGTCAAAACACTTGGCGAAATGAGAATTTATATACATTCTCGCCGAGTGTAACCAGATCGACAGATTTTTTTCCGAAAAATAACCCACTGTCATGGCCGATACCGAAAATCAAGCTTCCGCCGTTGCTGCTCAGGCCCAGACACCCACGAAGAAGGAGAAGAAAGTGCCTAATCCTCGCGCGAAGCCGACACATCCGCCAACCTCCGAAATGGTAAACAACGCGATCAAAGCGTTGAAAGAACGCGGAGGTTCCTCATTACAGGCGATCAAAAAATACCTGGTTTCCAACTACAAAGTCGACGCCGAAAAAGTGGCCCCCTTCATCAAGAAGTACCTGAAATCGGCCGTCGTCTCCGGAGCTTTGGTACAGACCAAGGGCAAGGGAGCGTCCGGATCGTTCAAGTTGGCCGCAGCAGCAACTGGTGGTGCCGCCAAGAAGGCCGAGAAAAAGACGACCGCCAGCAGGGCCAAAAAATCTCCGGCCAAACGTGGCGGCGCCGCCGCCGCCGCGTCCACCGACAAACCGAAGACCGCCAAGAAAGCTGCAACACCCAAAGCGAAGAAGGCCGAGAAAAAGACCGCAGTCGCAGCCAAGGCAAAAAAGGCCGTGGCCGAGAAAAAACCCGTGGCCAAGACTGCAGCCGCCGCCGCCGCCGCCGCGAAACCCACCAAGTCTCCGTCGAAGGCGAAAAAATCAAACAAGGCCGGTCCGACCAAGAAACCGAAGGCACCCAAACCGAAAACCGCCAAATCTCCGGCCGCGTCGAAGGCCAAAAAAGCCGCCTCTCCCAAGAGAAAGAAGTGAACGGTCACCAAAGTTGTTGCACAAGCACCGATTCTACGACGTCGTGTTCGACATTAAATGGCCCTTTTCAGGGCCACAAATTTTATTCGGAGAAAAAAGAATCTTACATCAAACGTTGAAAATTTTTACCCACCTGATGCCCCTCGCCGCAATTTTTGAAAATGTTTACAGCGCGATATAGAAGAAGAACAAAGACGTATCTTGTATTAGTTTTTCTTTCGATCGCTCGTATTGGATAGCAGATTTTGCTGTTTTATAAATCCGAATTTTTACATATACTCTCGACATTATTATTATTATTATTATTATTATTATTATTATTATTATTATTATTATTATTATTATAGTTGGAAATAGTGAGCGTTTGTAAAAAAGAAGAGACTATTACTTTGAGTTCGCAGATAGTTTGCACGGTTCTATCACGGTGAACATTTTAAAATTATCACAGGTAATATCACATAATAAATAAATAAATCACAAGGTGTAATGGACAAAGGTACTGTTCCATGAGTCTTTTTATATATATATATATATATATATATATACACACACACACACACACACACACACACACACACACACACACACACACACACACACACACACACACACACACACACACACACACACACACACACACACACACACACAGGGTTATTATTCTATTTAGAACGGAATAAGATAAGCTTGTAAGCTTTAAATATCAAATGTTTAACTATTCATTAAGAAAAGAAAAAAATCTTAAAAATTATTCATTTTTTTATTTTTTTTTTTTTGTTGTAATGTCTTGTGCATAAATATTGAAAAATTTAACCAGAAAATGATAAACAATTAGTCATAAAATGATAATACTGTTTTTATTCATGATTCGGAACTATATGTGCAAAATATCAAAAAATTAATTAAAAAAAAAATACTTCATCAGTTTTAAAGAAAAAAAAAAAGAAACAAAAAAATTTTTGAAAATTATACTTTTTGTTGTGTGATATAAATATTTCAAATTTGAAGCCTATATCTCGTCCCGTTTAAAAGTTACGGGT
>OY294049.1:0-416424 GCA_958510825.1 Brachypterus glaber | reverse complement strand
CTGAAAATTTGTATATAGGGGTTTTTGAGGTTGCTAAAACTGAATCTTGAAATATTATTTTTTCTAAATCCACCCCCTTAAGGGTGGGGGTGATTTTTTTGAAAATTGGAATATTGGGGTTTTTGAGGTTGCTAAAAGTGAATCTGATAATAAACCCCACCCCAGAGGGTGGGTGTGATTTTCGTGAAAATAGGTGTAACGGGGTTTTCGAGGTTGCTAAAACTGAATCTTAGAATAAAAAAATCAAAATCCATCCCCTGTTGTTATATTGGGGTTTTTGATGTTGCTCAAAGTGAATTTGATAATAAAAAATATATTATACGCGCGGGGTGGAAAAATGGTAAAACTTTTTTTACTGGGCAGTGTATTTTACAGTGTTTTTACAGCAATTATAAGAGAATTGCTGAATAATTAAACCATAAAAAGCATTATAAATATAATTATTGGTCCATTCAACAGCTTTTTAAAATTTCTTAAATTCTCATTAATTTCAAAAAGTCTTGAAAAAATTACATTTAGGCAACTTTTGGTACGTAGTGCTATTTAATTGGGCAAAAAAAATTCACTCCACCCTACTGTGCTCCGGCCATGTTCTTTGTCGACCAGTGTTATAATCGTGCACTTACTGATGATCCACTGCCCCACCATTGATGGGCCACCAAGGTGATATATTCAATCGCTTCCTCAGAGGAAGACTTAGTTGTTAAAGCGGAACGCGAGTGAATCCAAGCGATCAGCATTGAAAATACAAAGACAGTTATCAACTATGCTTCGTACAGCATTTGTTTTGTTTAGTTTTGTTGTTTTTGGAGCCAACTGTGACTATTATAGGTAGGCAACTAAATAAGAATGCTTAAAATTACAATAAAAGGTTTTTTTACTACTAGCTTTAAAAGTCAGCTAGTTTTTAATTCGAGAAATTAAATATCTTTACCTAGGTCAATAATAAATAAAATTATCTCCTACTAGATAATAAAATCAGCTGATTTCTTTACTTTTAATGTTCCAGTTCTTTCAATTCTCACTAATTTAACCCAAGGAAATAGCTTTTAATAACTTTTTACTTATTAAACATAGGGGAGAGTGGGGATGTTTCGACCTCTTAATGTTTAAATCGTTTTATAAAATATTTAATAAATTATTTTATTTTATTTATTTATACCAATCTATAGTTTAATATGTTTTCTATTAAATAATATAGTACAAGTTGTATTAATTTAAGAATAATTAGTTTTATAAATTAAAATAAAAATAGTTACATGGTGGGGATGATTAAACCAGGGTAAATGAAATTATAAATTTTATTAAAATATTTAATATTTATTATTAAAACTTTATAATATAGTTCTAATATAGTTATAAAAATATAGAACCAACATTAAAATGAACCAAAAATTATTAATGTTTTATTAAAAATAACTAGAACATGAACAAATAATATTACACTAATATTAAAAGGAACCAGAAACTATTTAACCAATATAAAAAAAACAATACAAAACTACCTAGTAAGTAGCAGGTAATCTGAAAATACGAACCAATATTAAAAGTATATTGGAAAACTAAAAAACGGATTGGATTTTTAATATTATTTTAATTTTTCAATTGTTCCATCCAGTGGTCGAATCATCCCTATATACTCATATTTTAAATAATATGATGATACCCGGTAAAATAAACGAATTAGGTTAGGTTCAGTGCATGAAAATGAAACCAATAAAACACTTGTTTAATCATATAAAACCGATTTTGAATAGATTTTACCACTAGGAAAATATCAATAAAAAAAATGTAGAACCAAAACCTTACCTGATTTTCACAAAAAATTGATTTTTTCGTAATTTTTCTTAGACCTTTCCGAATTTGACCAAACTTTAACTAGGCACTATAGCCACTAAACTTATTAATGAAGCTGAAGTTTGCAACGTTTTTTTGCAACGAAAATTCAAATAGTATATTAAAGTAACGTTGCAAACTTCAGCTTCATACTTATTAGTTGGCACTACTGGAAGCACTCAAAAGTTAAATAGTTTTTAAATAAAATCAAATGGTTGAATCCTCCTCACTGGTCGAAACATACCCACTTTCCCCTAATTAATTATAATAATTATTAGATATCAGATTTTCGCGAGTCGTGACGTCAAAATGCATAGCCGGGTACAATAAGTTTACAAATTCATATTAATTTTATAAAAATGTTTAATATGTTGCCAAAATACTACATAACCAAAGAAAATTACATAAATATTATGAAAATCCCGTAACGTTTTATTTAAGTAAAAGAAAATTTAAAAAAATAACAATTCTGAAAATTAAGATTAAGCTGGGCTCTTTAATAATCCAAATTACATTTATAGTATTGTGGCATGGTGGCTGGGTATTACTTTTACCAACGTCACGTCACGTGAGCTGTTATTACGAATAGAAAAGGATTGGCCAGGCAGATTTTGTTTAACTTGATAAAAGTAATGCCCAGCCATGTTACAATACTATTAAATAAAATTTGGATTATTTAAAAGTCCAACTAAATCATAATTTTCGGATCTGTTTTTTTTTAATTTTCTATTACTTAAATAAAAACGTTAGAGGATTTTCATAATATTTATATACTTTTCTTGGTAAATGTAGTAGTTTGATAGTTTAGAAAACATTTTTATAAAATTATTATTAATTTGTTGTACCCGGCTATGCATTTTGACGTCACGACTCGGTAAAATCCGATCTCTAATAATTATTAACTAATACCATCAATAACAAAGCTTTACAAAAAAAATCAAAAAAATGCTTCCTCTGACCAGACCATGTTTATTCGATGTTTTTGGGGTCGCTGCATCCGAGTCTGACCTCAGAATTGCTCCATCAGGTCACAATTTTTGTATACACTTAACCAAAGGGTGCGAAAATTCCTTAAATTCAGATGTTATTAAGTGTAGAAGAAAATTGTGACTTGATGGAGCAATTCTGAGGTCAGATTCCGTTTCAGCGACGATTTAAAAATGCGTTGGTCTAGTCCCTGGCACATGAAATTTTATGTGCCAGAGACTAGACCAACGCATTTTTAAAATTTCAAGGTCGCTGAAACCGAATCTGACCTCAGAATGCTCCATCAGGTCACAATTTTTTTCTACACTTAATAACATCTGAATGTAAGCAATTTTTGCACCCTTTGGTTAAGTGTATACAAAAATTATGACCTGATGGAGCAATTCTGAGTTCAGACTCGGATTTAGCGACCCCAAAAACATCGAATAAACATGGTCTGGTCAGAGGAAGCATTTTTTTCCATTTTTTTCGTGGAGCTGTGTAATTAGCTAAATATTATAATAAAAATCCTAGAAAAACTAAATTTTTAAACTTCAAAGTATCATGGCTACTCGATTTTTATGAAAATATCAAGAAACAGCATTCCTGTTACATTATTTACTTTATTGTCTGAATTAAAATATGTACTTAAACAGTGCTGGAATAGAAAAAATTTATATATAAACCACGGTAGAGAAGACTATTATGGTCTCGCTTAAAAAATGTCTTCTCTACCTTGGTATATAACCGAACCAAACTAATTTTGAGAAATCAAAATTTATAATTTTTTGTAAAAAAATTGTTGAAATTTTTATACCCCTTTAATAGTAATTATAATTGAGGAGGTGATTTTTACAACGCAGTTTTTGCCTTTGTGACATAGCAGCTTGTCAATTACTTGACAATCAATTTTAATTGTTTACTAACTGATAAGCTGCTATGTCACAGTCAAAAACTGCGCTTTGAAAGTCACTTACTCAATTAATATCACTAAATTTTGATTTCTTAAAATTATAAAGAACCATTCCCTACTTAGGTGGTTAAAGTGGGGATATTTACCTAGTTAGTAGGTATACATTTCCCCTATATAGCATATGAGAACGGTTGAGAATTGACAATCAGCTAATTTTAACTAATTTTACATATCTGCTGTCAGAAAATTGGTAAACGTCAAACACATCCCTATCGAAAATATCTAATAAAACCAAATAAAAAAAATTTAGTCAAATTTTATTAGGAAGCTTTTATTAAGTTAAAAAGTTAAATAGTTTTTAAATAAAATCAAATGGTTGAATCCTCCTCACTGGTCGAAACATACCCACTTTCCCCTAATTAATTATAATAATTATTAGATATCAGATTTTCGCGAGTCGTGACGTCAAAATGCATAGCCGGGTACAATAAGTTTACAAATTCATATTAATTTTATAAAAATGTTTAATATGTTGCCAAAATACTACATAACCAAAGAAAATTACATAAATATTATGAAAATCCCGTAACGTTTTATTTAAGTAAAAGAAAATTTAAAAAAATAACAATTCTGAAAATTAAGATTAAGCTGGGCTCTTTAATAATCCAAATTACATTTATAGTATTGTGGCATGGTGGCTGGGTATTACTTTTACCAACGTCACGTCACGTGAGCTGTTATTACGAATAGAAAAGGATTGGCCAGGCAGATTTTGTTTAACTTGATAAAAGTAATGCCCAGCCATGTTACAATACTATTAAATAAAATTTGGATTATTTAAAAGTCCAACTAAATCATAATTTTCCGATCTGTTATGTTTTTTTTTAATTTTCTATTACTTAAATAAAAACGTTAGAGGATTTTCATAATATTTATATACTTTTCTTGGTAAATGTAGTAGTTTGATAGTTTAGAAAACATTTTTATAAAATTATTATTAATTTGTTGTACCCGGCTATGCATTTTGACGTCACGACTCGGTAAAATCCGATCTCTAATAATTATTAACTAATACCATCAATAACAAAGCTTTACAAAAAAAATCAAAAAAATGCTTCCTCTGACCAGACCATGTTTATTCGATGTTTTTGGGGTCGCTGCATCCGAGTCTGACCTCAGAATTGCTCCATCAGGTCACAATTTTTGTATACACTTAACCAAAGGGTGCGAAAATTCCTTAAATTCAGATGTTATTAAGTGTAGAAGAAAATTGTGACTTGATGGAGCAATTCTGAGGTCAGATTCCGTTTCAGCGACGATTTAAAAATGCGTTGGTCTAGTCCCTGGCACATGAAATTTTATGTGCCAGAGACTAGACCAACGCATTTTTAAAATTTCAAGGTCGCTGAAACCGAATCTGACCTCAGAATGCTCCATCAGGTCACAATTTTTTTCTACACTTAATAACATCTGAATGTAAGCAATTTTTGCACCCTTTGGTTAAGTGTATACAAAAATTATGACCTGATGGAGCAATTCTGAGTTCAGACTCGGATTTAGCGACCCCAAAAACATCGAATAAACATGGTCTGGTCAGAGGAAGCATTTTTTTCCATTTTTTTCGTGGAGCTGTGTAATTAGCTAAATATTATAATAAAAATCCTAGAAAAACTAAATTTTTAAACTTCAAAGTATCATGGCTACTCGATTTTTATGAAAATATCAAGAAACAGCATTCCTGTTACATTATTTACTTTATTGTCTGAATTAAAATATGTACTTAAACAGTGCTAGAATAGAAAAAATTTATATATAAACCACGGTAGAGAAGACTATTATGGCCTCGCTTAAAAAATGTCTTCTCTACCTTGGTATATAACCGAACCAAACTAATTTTGAGAAATCAAAATTTATAATTTTTTGTAAAAAAATTGTTGAAATTTTTATACCCCTTTAATAGTAATTATAATTGAGGAGGTGATTTTTACAACGCAGTTTTTGCCTTTGTGACATAGCAGCTTGTCAATTACTTGACAATCAATTTTAATTGTTTCCTAACTGATAAGCTGCTATGTCACAAAGTCAAAAACTGCGCTTTGAAAGTCACTTACTCAATTAATATCACTAAATTTTGATTTCTTAAAATTATAAAGAACCATTCCCTACTTAGGTGGTTAAAGTGGGGATATTTACCTAGTTAGTAGGTATACATTTCCCCTATATAGCATATGAGAACGGTTGAGAATTGACAATCAGCTAATTTTAACTAATTTTACATATCTGCTGTCAGAAAATTGGTAAACGTCAAACACATCCCTATCGAAAATATCTAATAAAACCAAATAAAAAAAATTTAGTCAAATTTTATTAGGAAGCTTTTATTAGGTCATAGTCGGTTAGGGAGCGTTCAAGTATTACGTAACGCAAAATTTGGCATTTTTGAACTCCCCTCTGTAACGCTGCGTAACGTTTTCGAGGCGATGGCGAAAATCCGTAATTTATTAAAAAAAAAAAAAAAACGAAGCGCTCGGTAGATTTAATTTTTCCCTGAAAATCATATAAATGGACGGTACTATCGAATGGTAAAGAAATTTCAGAGTTTCCAAAAAAAAAAATACCCCCAAAAAAGCACCATGGCCTAGGTCCATTGAAATCAAAAACAAAAAAAAATCAAAAAAATGTTTTCGAAAAATTTCCTTTTTTTTTCGTAAAATGAAAAAAAAATAAAAAAATGTTAATTTTTTTCAAAAAAGTTCCCTTTTTCGTATAACGAAAAATAAATTGAAAAAAAATGTTTTTTGAAAGAAAAATAACCCCATTTTGCCCCCTTACCCCACCCTGATTTTTACCAAAAACAATCCCAGCCTAGGACTTTGGATAATCAACCCATAGTCCAAATTTGAAGTTATAGCCCGAAGCTTTCTTAAGTTATTCTGGTCATAAATTTCCCGGACACACCGACCGACCGAATTTTTTTGAAAGAAATCATATTTTTTGGATATAAAAAGTAAACAAAAGCAATATTTTTTTTTTTTTTCGTTTTTTTTTACTAACTTTCCTTTGGAAAAGTAATAAGTTTTTTTATTAAAAAATGTTACGAATTAAATCTAATAAAATGTGCAAAAAAAAATAATAAATTAAAATAAAAGCTTATCCGACTTAAAACGACTAAAATTTCTTACGCGATTAGGATCCTACTACAAACTAATAAAAAATAATTAATTTTTTTAATTGTGAGTTAAAAAAAAAAGTTCCGACTACTAAAATATGCAAAAAAAATCCTAATAAATTAAAATAAAAGCTTATCCGACTTAAAACGACTAAAATTTCTTACGCGATTAGGAATCCTACTACAAACTAATAAAAATTATTTATATGTTTTTAATTGTAAGTTGAAAAACAGAAAGTTCCTAATTAATCCGACTATATCGTTTAGTCGGTTTTAAACCATGTTAATAAAATCTAGTAAAACCGACTTAAATTTTTATTAGATTTTATTAGAACCTATTAGTAATTTTCGATAGGAATAACCTGAAATTGACAAACTAATTTTAAGATATTTTTTTTGATGTTTAGTTCCTAGGAAAAATAGTATACGCTCCTAGACGCAAACCATTTCAGTGCACATCGAGTACTAAAAACTAGGTTCGTGTACTCGGTGCCTAATATACCTACTATTAAAATTTCTTATTTCTTATTTTCAGTAATGTTTTACGACAAGGTCCATTTGTCCAGACATGGCAGTTCAATGATCCTAGCACACAGCCTAGAGCGTCATTCGAACCAGATGTAGAAAATGTTGGAAGAAAAGAAAAAGAAAGGGAAGAATTGGGGCCCGATTATAAGGATCCAGTGGGTGCTGGTACCGAACAAAAGCCGGTTCTTAATCCAAAACCACATGATGCCCAGCCACCTACTGTGGAACCATTACCAGGTATTTATTTATTAAAAAAAAATTATCTTTTTTTTAATTTTTAATAAAAAAATTAAAAAAATTTTCTTTTTAAAAAACAAAAAATATTGAAAAAGTTTTTAAAAAAATAAAAAGAAACGTAAAAAAGTTTGGGGCAAAACATAAAAAAGTTTGGAGCAAATATGTGTTAAGCCTTACACATAAATTCAATAAAAAAATTCAAAAAAATAAATTAACATATACTAATTGCCCTTATTAATACTAGTTAATAAGTAAAACCTGGTCGCTTTAGCTTAAACGGTACCAGAGTTATTCATTAAAATTCTTATTTTTAGTACAATTTTAAAGGGCCGTAGCTTCCTTAGGGCTCATTTTCGGACAAACCTTAAATTTTGGCATGCCACTTACTGATCACTGTACAAAAAAACTATTTTTTTATTGCAGATAATAACCGGCCCATCAATCTTCCCCTCCCTGGTGGTGTCGTGGACGTAGACACTGACGGATTTGGCCAACTTCCTCAAATTCCCGAATTTATTAATCCTGCCGACTTTGATTTAAATAATTTCGGTTTGGGAACAAAACCTGGTAGTCTTTTTGGATTCGGTGGATTGTTTGGTCCAGAAACAGCACCATGGTGGAAAGGGTAAGTCTTTTTGAATTAAGGTGGGTAAGCCAACCCTAGTAGAATTTTAACGTTAGAATAATGTTTTTCTAATGTCAGAAAACTGTATAAAAGTACGTTATAAAATATGTGCAAATGTCCTGCTTTTTAAAGTTAATCTAACGTTAGATTGTTAAGTTAGAAATACGTTATAATTTCTAACTTTCGGAGGGGGCGTGGCCAACTAGGAAATTTCTACCAGCATCATAAAATGGCAGCTGGAGACAAATTTATTCATATAAATAAATCTTAATATATTTTAGCAATCATACCTAATATTTTTAAACATAATTTCGTTACATTTATTTATAAAATAGCCATCTTTTTAGCTGGCATTAAATATTTTTCGTGTAATATGCTGTTATACTTTGATAAATACGTTTACCTCTCAGAAAAACTTTATATTAGGTTAGTTAATATTTATTTATACATTCAGAATCTTAAAATATTTTTTCAACTCTAGTACAGCGTTGCCAGACTTACTATAATTTTGACTCTTGGGGGATAATATTTTTTTAAACTTATGGAAATAATAAATATAAAATTATATTGTAATTTAATATATATTTATAATATACAAATATTATTGTTAGATACATTATATTCAAGAACGATAGCGCATAAATAATACTACTGTCTGTTTAATCAAGGAGAATAAAATCTTTTATTTATAATTTTATTTTTTGAGAATTTGCAAACTTTTTTTTGGGATATTGTTTGAAACTAAACATAAAAATGTCATTAATCTAATGTTATGTTAAGTTAGATTTCTCTACTTTTCTACCAGGGAATTATAGCCATATTAAGACATTTTATTTTTTACTGCATCCAAATTTATTTGTAATCGCCTGAAACTTTACTACATTAACGATAAACATATCATAATGGGTGAAACATAAACATACTACAGGAGCTTCAAAACAATATTATTGCTTAAAAAAATGCATACTGACAATATTAGGAACACATGTCTCAAATATTGCCAGGGTATTGGGAATACTAGTAAAGAACAAACTTACAAAATATTAACAAACTAATAAGAAAATATTGTGGCACAATAACAATATCAGCTCTTTTTAGGTACAATTTTGACACAATAACAATTTGTCGTGTTTAGTAAGCCCCACGCACTCTTCATATACGTATCGTTTACAATCTCATATCGGCCTGACGATAAAAAGTAGAACCAAGATTCATAACTCTCTGATTTCTGCCTTACTTTTTTTCTTGTTGTTTTTTGTTTTTGTATTTTATTTGTTGTCAACTACTTCACATGGCAATATTAAGGACACAACTTTTTTATTGAAACACAATATGGTCCAAGAAAGTGCAAGTTTGTGCCTACCTTATTATGTTCTCGCCCTGAAATAATCGATGCTACCCAGCTTGCTACAGTCAGCACAATTTTACAAGTTTTTATAGTGTAAGAGCAAGAAATACGAACTGCGTTTTTGTGTACTCAATTACCAACTAGATACAGATACATCATATTTTCAGGCATATTTTCTATATAACAGATATATTGGCAGTGCCATCTATGAGATATAGGGCGAACTAACAAGTTTAAGGGGGGTGGCAATATTGGGAACATGACAATAATTGGCTCAGCCACCTTACTTGTAATAGTACAGTCGAACGGTAGCTTGACCTTGCAATGAAATGCACATTCTCTGTTTTTGTAATCAAAATGGGTTTGTTTGAAAAGCTTAAATCCAAATTCGCACCCCTGTGCGATTTTTTCTGCATAGTTATGTGCAAAATAGTTATTTTTGTATTAAGAGCGCAAATTGACATCACATTTTGCGCTCGTAATACAAACAACATTTTTTCTACGATCTAAAATAAATAAATAAATTTCTTACAAGGTCGCAGCACTTAAGCACAATTTTCTGCAAATCTGTTGGTGTAAAAGAAAAATCTTAATCACTGTAACTCTCCATAATTCCTTCGTAACAACAAATATATAGCACACAAATATTTAGCACACGAAATTGAGATTTGATTCAAAATAAATAACAATTTTATATTTAATAAATGGCGGACCAACCTCTCGTCGCATGTAATTGTCAGTGACAGATGTTTTACGATTAACATCCCGGTTACCTAAACTGTGGGCGCGAAAAAAAATCACTTTTCTGATTGCTGTCATGGTAACGAGCAGAAAAGTAAAATACTAAGAAATAGGTTATTTTAAAATCTGAAAACTTCATTTTTTTTGTAACTTTTCTATTAGATCGTAGAGTAACGCATTTTTTTTTGCTTTTGGTTCATATCTCAGCTTCTGTTCGTCGCCCAACAAAAAATGAACATGATATTTGTTCGTTATTGAATTCAATTGAATAAAATTTATGTAAATAAATAAATAATTTGAAAAAATGTTACGGAGCGTTAAGGCATATCCAGAGGCTCGCATAAAAAGCAAGGTACATAAGTCTAAACGAAATGTGATACCGTGATTGGCTTACAAGATACATGACGGCAAATCAAGCCAATTACGGTATCGCATTCTTATGTACTATGCTTGTTATGCGAGGCTGTGGATATGCCCTTAGATGGTGAAACTTGAGAGCACGTTGCAGTTCGCATATCGAATTATCCTTTTGCTTTCTCATTTTGAAATTTTCAAAATTTCGGAAAGCCTTGTATTCGTGCAAAAATTTTCAATTTTTTTGTGTATTTTTGCATTTTATGACGTTTTATGTCGATATAAATCAATTTCTATCAAAAAAAAATTGTCGATCGGTCTGTCCGGGAAATCTTGGGATCACGATAACTTAAGAATGCTTTAAGCTAGAGACTTGAAATTTGGCATACAGGTATGTTACCAAAAGTTCTCGCTCGGGATTATTTTTGGTAAACATTGGGGTGCGGCAATGGGGAAAAATAAATTTTTTTTAGAAAAATTTTAAAATTGCTATATATGGGTTTTTGAGGTTGCTGAAATTGAATCTGATAAAAAAACTTTTCTAATTCCACCCCCGAGGGGGTGAGGGGGTAAATATTTTTCAATATTATTAATATTTTCTTTAAAATTGGTATATAGGGGTTTTTGTGGTCGACGAATATGAATCTGATATATTTTTTTTTCTAATTTGACCCCCTGAGGGATGGGGGTAGTTTTCGTGAAAACTGGCGTATTGGGGTTTTTGAGGTTGCTGAAAGTGAATCTGATAATAAAATTTTTCTAAATCCACCCCCTGAGGAGGGTGGGTTATTTCCGTGAAAATTGTTATATTGGGGTTTTTGAGGTTGTTGAAAGTGAATCTGATTATAAAAATATTCTTTACCCCTAAAGGGGCAAAGGGTAGTTTTCGTGAAAATTGGTATATTAAAGGTTTTTATGGTTGCTGAAAGTGAATCTTATAATAAAAAAATCCATTTTATTACGGGCAGAGGTGAAAAATGGGAAAGCTATGTTACTGGGCAGTGTAGTGTAGTGTAGTTTATTATCCATATATTTATTTAAATTAACATAAATTAAAAAAATCAAAAAATTAAAGGGGTACCGTTTCTAGGCGGCTGGAAAAACGAGGAAGTTTATAAAATAAAATTTCAAATTGATTTTACTTTTCCTGTAGTTTTGGACCATTTGCTTTTGTTTCGTCTTTGTAGCTTTATCGGATTGTTTTTCTGGCCGCACCATTTAGCCCAGTCGAACGGTAGTTTGACCTTGCGGTGATATGCACACTCTCTGTTTTTTTTTTAATTAAAAGGGGTTCGTTTGAAAATCTTAAATCCAAATTTGCATCCCTGTGCGATTTTTTTTGCACATAACTGTGCAAAAAAAGCGCACAGGGGTGCAAATTTGGATTTAAGCTTTCCAAACGGACCCCTTTTGATTCAAAAAAAAAAACAGAGAGCATATCACCGCAAGGTGAGGCCCTTTCACACCACGGTTCGACTGAACTAATTATAAGAAAATTAAAAGAAAAATTAATTGAAATTAATTTTACCTATAATTGAAATTTTACTAGTGTCAAAATTTGACATCTTATTAAAGATGTAAAAATATATCAAAATTTATTAAAATGCCTATATCTTGGTAACTAATAGTCCTACGATAAAAATGATCACATATGTGTTTGTAGGGAATTAAACATTATTTTGATTTGTGTATTTTTTTGTCATACTATAAATAATAGGTGAGATATCGCTAAAAATTATAGTTTTTTACCGTTTTTCCCTACTCTAATGTTAACAATACCCAATAAACAATGGTTCGGCGGCCGACGGTCGGTAAAGTAATGGCAAATGATCATCGCTATTTGACGTCAGCTCGACGTTGGAACGACGTCTGATCGCCGGTCAGCAAAATGATGGCAAACGATAATCGAAATACTACGTCCGCTCAACGTCGGGCCGCCGTCGTCAAATGATAATCGAAATACTACATCGGCTCAACGTCGGGCCGCCGTCGGTATCTGACTAAACAACCTAAGCGGCATACCATCGCACTTTGGATCGTTGATCACGAAAATGCCGCCGATTAACCGATTATATATTTTTTTACACATAAATATTTTTTTTCAGTTTTGTTTTTTAAAACATTAATTATAATAATTATGCTTTTGCTTTTTGCATTTTTACTTTTCCCAAGGAAAGTTTTGCTTTAGTAAAAAAAGTTGAAAAATTGTTATTGCTTTTTTTTAAGTTTCTTGGCGTTTTGTATTCAAAATATATTTTTATTTCCGTCAAGTATCAAAAATATTCAGGCTGGGGTAAAATTTACCCCATGGGGTTAAAACAATTGAAAAAAATCAGTTAAAAGTTATTCATTTTTTTTTTTGAATTTTTTTGATTTTGTTTATGTTTTTGGTTTTTATTAACCTGGCCCTATAATTGGGGAAACTTTAACCAAAAACAATACCAGCGTAGAACTTTGGATAATTAACCCGTAGTCCAAAATTTAAGACTTTAGCTAAAAGCGTTCTTGAGTTATCGTGGTCACAAATTTTCCGGAAATACAGCCAATATAAAATACAAATATAAAATACTTATAGTAATTTTGTGCAACATTAGATGGCGCCACCATCTATACGCTTTCACTATACTTTATTTTTAATTTAATATATCCTTATAAGGATCAATTCCTTTTAACGATCAATGCATTAGTGATTTGGAAAATTTTGTACTAGAGCAGTACAAAATGTCTATGTTGCAATCTATAGATTGCAAGTTGCAATTTGCAACATCTGATCTTAAAATAATCGGTAAATGGTTGGCAATATGATCGGCAAATGATCATCCTTTGATGATCTTAAAATGGTCGGTAAATGGTTGGCAATATGATTGGGAAAAGAGCGGCAAATGATCATTCTTTGATGATCTTAAAATGGTCGGTAAATGGTTGGCAATATGGTCGGCAAAAGAGCGGCAAATGATCATCGTTTGACCGTAGGCAACTGTCTCCTATTGACGGCGGGCCGCCTATCAATTGCCGATGGCGGACCGCCGACGGTCGGCCGCTGGGTGATTTGGAAAATTTTGTACTAGAGCAGTACAAAATGTCTATGTTGCAATCTATAGATTGCAATTTGCAACATCTGATCTTTAAATAATCGGTAAATGGTTGGCAATATGATCGGCAAATGATCATCGTTTGACCGTAGGCAACTGTCTCCTATTGACGGCGGGCTGCCTATCAATTGCCGATGGCGGACCGCCGACGGTCGGCCGCTGGGCGACCGCCGAACCATTGTTTATTGGGTATTTAATGTGACGCAAATAGAAAAGGTCCTGAATCTTTTGGTGAAAGAATTTTTTAAATCGGACATTCCGTTAAAAAGTTATAAGGTTTACGTAGACAAACAGACAGACATTTTTTAACACCCACTTTTTTCACCTTTTTTCCACGTTTCATGACATTCTTAAGCCGAAAATGCAAAAAATATTATATTCTATAACTAGTATGGAATAGACAATATTCCGCGCGAGCGGAAAGTTTGTCATATAAGCCGGTAGGCGAGTATGACGGTTCCGCGAGAACGGAATGACTATTCCATACGTGTTGTAGACTATACTTTTACTTCGACTGCAAATATGAAACACTGTATGGCTTTAAACTGCGAACAAGGTTAAAAACAATGTTTTTTGTGACGACATTGTAAATGCAACAAAACACATATTTTTAAATAAAGCAATCAATGTTTTTTAATAATTTTATCAAATCAGTAATTAAAAAAGATTTTTATTTCATTTTAGCACATATTTACAAATTATAATGCAAAAATTGAAGGTTATGTCAGGTTGTTGCGACAGATATCAGGTTTAAATATTTAACAATGGATGGAGCAGTTTTAATTTTTTGAACTAAATTGATATAAAACTGGTCAAATATTAAGAAAAACTAATAAACTTTATGTAATTTTAACGCAAAACTTTAAATTGCATTAAATTATTCAATATTTCATGGTAAAATATATATATTTTTGCTAATTTTGCTACAGTTTTCTTTACTTTTATAAACAAGAGATGGCACAACATGTGCTCATTCTAACACTTGATACGGAATATTCATACTGTATCTAAAGCTGGAATGGATTCATTCTGTGTTTGAAAAGTGTGTGTGTATTTGCTTACATTCTAAAGCAGTCGTAGAAAAATATATTTTTCGGTCGTAAAACAAAAAATGTTTTTAATTTTATTCGGAATATTTTTTGTTATAAATAAATATTTTTATTAAAACGCTCATTACTTCCAGTAAATATCTTATCTGTTCTTATTTTATTTCTGGAGGTTAACAAATTAAAAAATTTTCTAGGATAAATCATTATCTAGACAACAATGGTTTTGTAAACATTTAAAGAGTCAAGGACTCAAAAACAACTGAAGAGCTCTCGTTCAAAACCAGTTATATCCACTTAACTTACTGTGCATATATCTCGTTTTGAACGCTAGCTCCTCAATTGTACTGATTATAATGGGTTTCTTCCTTTATTATACTATTCACAGCACGTAGCGCTAGGATAGTATTATACAGTAGTTTAAAATTTTCCAAAATAGACAAAAAACGTCATAGACAAAAAATTCTTGGATACAAATGTTCTCATGCAAAAATAAGAAACTTGTAAAATAAAAAAATACGGTTTTTTTTGTGTTTTTGAAATAAAAAAAAAAAACTTTTTTTAAATTTTTGTTCGAAAAAAAGAAAAAAATTTAAATTAAAATATATATTTTTTTAACCCTTACACTCCAGGGTGTCACAATTATTGGGACTTTACTTTTTATTTATTTTTTCTTTAACCCTTTCGCTCCTGTATGTCCCAGCACATTTTTCAAAATACCTTTCGCTCCTGTAGGGACATACATATACGTCCCAGCAGATGTTCAAAAAATCCTATAGCCAAAAGAACATTTAAAATTCACGGAACAGGGACTTTTTTAGTATATTAAAGTACTAGTTTCATAACATACGTTTTTAGCGCATGAGTACAAGTTTAGAAAACGAGCCGCTTGCGGCAAGTTTTCTAAAGTACTAGTGCTCTAAAAACGTGTTATGAAACGAGTGCTTTATACAATTTTTTCTATTTTGCTCTAAAATTTAAAAAACTTACATTTAAATTCATGACTGATTTAGGGCCACTTGCACCAAACATTATTTAAGCTTAAACTCGGATTAAGTTAATGGTTTAAGAGTTAAATGACGTTTCGCTGTTGCACCATTTTTTAAACCAAGTTTATTTGTCTTAATCTCAGAATAAATGTAATCGTTCGAGTTTGATGGTTTATGTCACTTAAACCTGGGTTATATCAAAACATAACCTAACTTTAGGTTTTTATCTGTCATTTCGTACCCGTGAGTGTTTTCCTTTGATTTTACGAAATTACCTGCAATGATGGCAGAAGCCGATTTATTAGATGAAGACTTGTTGGAATTGGAAATATTGGATGATGGTTTCCGTACCTATCATGAGCGACAAAACTATTTTGAAATGGATGATCTAACATTTTTTCAAAAATTTAGGTTATATAAAGAAACAGTGGCCAATATTCTTGTACGTATTGAAGAACAACTGGAATATCCCAATTGCGTCCGTTTTTTTGTTTTCGATAACACTATTGTATTGTGCCACAATTTTAATTAATAAAGCTTTATCATTTATAGTATAATTGGGCGAACGTTTTTTTTTGTTTTCATCTTTTTCTTTAGGCATATCCATTGCTACTTTTTAGCTTACAGAACACAATAACACATAACAAAATAAGTTACTGTCAATAACTAACAGCTTTTTTTGAAAATATAATAAACCAAATGATATAAACGTCAAACGTCAAAATAATATGAAGTTAGCTACATTCAAATAACACTAAAATTAGAGATGTGTGCTCGGTTTAACTAAACTTTGTTTAACTTTCATTGGTGCAATGCAAACATATTTAACCAGAGATTATTTTTTAAACGTAGATTAATTAAACCTTGATCAAAATAAAATTGGCGCAAGTGGCCCTTAGGGATTTTTGTTTCGGGTTGGCATTACAGTTTACACTATGTTTAAAATTCTAAGAAAAAATGATATTTTGATATGTTTTACAGTCATCTCTTCTTTTTCCACTGCAATTAACTAGTCCACAATTTTAACACTGTAAAAAATAACCCAAACACAAAATTTTGTAAAAAATTAAACTTTAAATCGACATTGACATTTGCACGCAAAACGTCAAGAGATAGGCTTTTGTATGTTGCCAACCCAACAGAAAAAAAAGTAGAGACCTCTTATGGGCCTATAAGAACACGCAAAATGCGTGTGATTATAAGCTTATAAGAGTCGCAAAATAGAAAAACTATTTCATAGTCCAAACTTGATATCGGGTGATATCAATACTTAACTATAAGTTACTAATGGGATATATTTGTGCAGTGCAGCTTTAAAACACTATATGTGATCCTGCACAAAGGAATCCAGTTAGTGTGTCAAATTAACGTGTTTCTTTTTTTTGTCGGATTCTTATGTAGAAAAGTTTTTTACATAAGAATCCGAAGTTATTATTATTATTTTTTTTTTAATTTGACACATTAACTGGGTTTGTTTGTACAAGGTTACATAATATTTTATATTGGGACAAACATATCCCACTTATTTATTGTAAAAGAATATTAAAAAAAATGCACTTGTTTCGTACTTTTGATAGCATCTTATTTTATATACACAAAAAAAAGTTTCCGAATTATTTCTTATATTTATTTTTAAAAAGTTTTTGTATTTCTAAAAAAATACTTGCCTACAGGGCAAACTGCAGTTGACAAAATATTTTTAAATAAAAATTTTGTCATAAAAAAAAATTCTAAAAAGAATTGATTTTTTTTTTTTAATTTTGAAAATTTGTTTAATATTTTAATTTTTTTTATTAAAAATTCTTTTTACGGAATACAAAAAAAAATTGAAAAAATAAAATTGAAAAAAAAAACTTTTTCAATTAAAATTAAACCATTAAAATAAAGGTATTTTTATGAAAAGTAAGATGACATAATGAAAAATATGCCATTCCATTTAGATCCAGATGTTACTTACCCTAGGAGGAACATCCTGTATATTTTAAAATATTTTTAGAATGTGCCTTTTGTAAAACCATACAACTTTTCCCTTTAAAGCTTTTCTCTAAAGTGGATACTTTACTATACAGGGTGTATTTGAAATAGCGTAGGAAATTTTAACAGGTGATTCTACATGATAAAATATGACAAAAGTTCCTATAAACATATGTCTAAAAATGAGTCATAAGGGAACTACGCCCCTTTGAAATAGGCTAAAAAAATCGGTTTTTATTTAATAACTCAGGAACCCTTTGAGATATATTAACGAGGTTTTGCACGTGAATTAATCCTAATAAGGCCCATCTTTGTATGTCAGTTTCACGTACTTATTTAAACCAGCGGTGTGCGAAACGGGGGGGCCTTATCAGTTTTTTGTCCCAAACTTTTTTCTGTGTAAGTTTTTTGCAATTTTATTTTTGAAATATGATTCCTCAGGTCAAAATACATAAAAAAGGTACTCTTGTTGTAATACTGTAGGATTAACCGTTTTCGAGAAAAGTTCATTTGAAGGTGAAATTTCATGGTTCGAGGACGAAAAATTAAATACTAAAATGTCGAAAACCAAAATTTTAATGATGCAATGTTATTCTACATCAAAAACTAAGAAAAAAAGTTTCCATACAAGTTGGTCGAAATAACGCTTTTAAAGCTACCATAGCCCTTTAAAAATGGTGCATATTTAGGAGACCATAGCTTCATTAGGATTGATTTTTGGAAGTACCTGTATATGAGGTTTTTTTCTTAGTTTTTAATGTACATTCGCCCTGCATCATTAAAATTTTGGTTTTCAACATTTTAGTATTTAATTTTTCGTCCTCGAACCGTGGAATTTCACCTTCAAATGAATTTTTCTCGAAAACGGTTAATCCTACAGTATTACAACAAGAGTACCTTTTTTATGTATTTTGACTTGGGGAATCATATTTCAAAAATAAAATTGCAAAAAAGTTACACAGAAAAAAGTTTGAGACAAAAAACTGATAAGCCCCCCCCCCCCGTTTCGCACACCCCTGGTTGAAATAAGTACATGAAAATAACACATAAAAACGGGCCTTGGTAGGTTTAGTTGACGTGCAAAACCTCGTTGATATATCTCAAAGGGTTCCTGAGTTATTAAATAAAAACCGATTTTTTTAGCCACTTTCAAAGGGGCGTAGCTTCCTTATGACGCATTTTTAGACATATGTTTATAGGAACTTTTTGTCATATTTTATGATGTAGAATCATCTGTTAAAATTTCCGACGCTATTTCAAATACACCGTGTATATCGACCGACTCGGCTTCGTTGAGACAGCCTGTATATTATTCACAGTAAATACTATATTGCATTTTTCTGGGGAATTTGCCAAATAGTTAAAAAAAATAATTTTCAAAAAAAATATCAAAAAAAAAATATTTTTTTTTTTATTTTTCAATTTTTTTTATTAAATTTTCTTTTTGCGAAAAACGAAAAAAACAATACACTGCCCAGTAGGGTGGGCCGAAAAATTGAAATCTGTAATTTAAAAACGCAATACCCGACAAATATGCCTTCTTATATGCCTAATGTGTGTGCAAAAGCAGAATCAGATTAAAGGTCATCTTGAGACCTCTACAATACCTTTAATATTAATAAAAATATCGTATTTCTTCACATTTATAATGTATACACAGCGTGTCAAAAGACCGCCTCCCCCCTTTTATCTTTTGAAAGGCTTAAGATATCAACTTGAAATTTGGAATATATAAATAACATAACCCATATATTTTTTTGGTGTATATTTGGTATGCTTAGGGGACACGATGGAGACAGGGGAAAAAGGGAGGAAATTTTTTTAAACAGAAAAGGGGGTTGTGTGATACATCATTTTAAAGCTTATAAAATTCACTATTTGCCCACATATTTTTTTATTTTTTCGGAACAATTTTTGGGGTTATTCGCGTAAGAATTAAATCACGTGAAATTATGCCTCACGTCCATCACAAATCAGAATATAGAGTGGCTTAAAATATGGCTTATGATGTTTGTAAATGTTATTTTAGGTTATACAACTTATTTGTTTTTGCAATAAAACAGTTTTTGCATTTTTCTTATTAAGTTTTCTTGTTTTTATTTTTTTTAAATTTTTTCTAAAAGTTACCTAATGTACACCTTTGTAGAGGGCAACAAAATTGAAAACATAAATAAAATAAAATACACGCTTTTTTCTCTTTGCAAGACGCATCTTTCCCCCCCCCCCCCATTGGATTTTCAAATTTAAAAAAATAAAACAACTATATAGACCCACCCTACTGCCCAGTAAAAGAGCTTTCCCATTTTACACCTCCGCGCGTAAAATGGATTTTTTATTATTGGATTTACTTTTAACAGGATTAAAATGTTGGTTTTCGACATTTTAGTATTTAATTTTTCGTCCTCGAACCGTGAAATTTCACCTTCAAATTAACTTTTCTCGAAAACGGTTAATCCTACAGTATTACAACAAGAGTACCTTTTTTATGTATTTTGACCTGAGGAATCATATTTCAAAAATAAAATTGCAAAAAAGTTACACAGAAAAAAGTTTGGGATAAAAAACTGATAAGGCCCCCCCGTTTCGCACACCCCTGGTTTAAATAAGTACTTGAAAATGACATACAAAGATGGGCCTTATTAGGATTAATTCACGTGCAAAACTTCGTTAACATATCTCAAAGGGTTCCTGAGTTATTAAATAAAAACTGATTTTTTTAGCCAATTTCAAAGGGGCGTAGCTCCCTTATGACGCATTTTTAGACATATGTTTATAGGAACTTTTTGTCATATTTTATCATGTAGAATCACGCTACGCTATTTCAAATACACCCTGTATAGCAATTTTCAAATTAAAAAAAAAGTATTTTTCCCCATTTGTCCCCCTTGCAAGCACTCCAATGTTCACAAAAAACAATCCCGAGCGAGAACTTTTGGTAACCTACCCGTATGTCAAATTTCAAGTCTCTAGCTTAAAGCGTTCTTAAGTTATCGTGCCCACAACATTTCCCTTACAGACCGATCGACGGACCGATCGACCGACCGACCGACCGACCGACCGATCGACCGACCGACCGAGCGATATTTTTTTTTGTTGCTTGAAATTGATTTATATGGACATAAAACGTTATAAAACGCAAAAATGCGCAAAAAAAAATAAAAATTTTTCACGAATACAGGGCTTTCTGAAATTTTGAAAAATGGTAAAGCAATAGTACGATTCTCAAATGAAAAAAAGAAAAAATTATATTCAAGATTTAAATGAAAAATTACCTATTTGATTACGGTGACTTTTAAATCAAGTTATAAGAAAATATACAACTACAAAAGTAATTAAATATTAGTTAACTAAAGTGTTTGTATTTCTTGTGAAACATAATCAAAATAAATAATACAATAAATCGATATAAAAATATATTTATTTACGAAAATGCAGACTTATCCCTCATAAACTCAAAAAACAGGTGCAATTTTTTCAGAAGACCCATGTTGTGCCAAGATTAGAAGTTTGGCAGGGCTATTTTTAGAGGGAATCGAAGAAATAAAACTATATTTAAGATGTGTATATAAAAATAATTATTCTTTAAAATCATAGATGTCTCTAATCTTGCTTTAAAAATGTGTACCCAAATGAGTACGGTGCACAAAAATGGGTTAAGCACATGTCAATAATTGGCTCACCCACACTGAAAAAAATTACGTTCTTGGCTCAAAGTAGTCAACACTCTTGGCAGTTATTCTTTTAGCTTAAAAGATGTGTATCTTCAAACAAAAGTATTTATCTTGTCCCAAGAAAAGTTTCGGCTTTGAAATATTTTGAAAAGTCTCTTGGAATTGGAGCATTTGAGGCAAAAACCATTTATTGCTTTAAGATTGTTAAAAATTTAATAATTTTAAATACTTTGGCCCAAGAATTTTTTATTTGAGACAAGACCACTTGCATTTCACACAAGATCAAAGAATTTTAAGTTAAAGAATAAGAAATATTTTGGCAAGTGAATTAAATTTTCATGTTAAGAGAAGGCGCTGGACGTATTCAAGAGTGCGAAGCATTTGGCCTATTTTCATATGCCATTACCGCAAAGGATCCTTTTTTTCAGTGCACCTTATAACAAACACGGTTAGTTTTGCATTGCGGATGCATCATTTAAATCCTTTGAAATTGATAATTACGTTCTAGAAAAAACAAAACAATGCAGATAAATGCATCCGATTATGTCAATTAATCTTAATAATAATATTTATTCAGATATATTCAATAAATTTATTCTTGTAATTTTCCGTCTTATAATATGAATCATATTGATTAATATTTTTAATAAAATATTTGTTTTGCATAATAACTATAGTTATATATACAGTGCGGCCAAAAATTCACCCCCTCCCTCTTAAAGCTTGAGCACTTTTTAAAAATTGATACCATGATTACAACCTTAGTCAAAACCATTAATATTATTAAACCATTAATATTATTCCACTGTAAGGGAACTTTCAAGTATTACGTAACGCAAATGTTGATCATTTTGGACAAAATTATGTGCCAAATTTCAAGATCAAATCAAAATATTCTAACCCTTGCCGAAAATCAGTCAAAGTTGCCCCTAACACTAAAATTTACGAATTTCTACCATAAATGCATCGGTTTTTGCTAAGTCATTAAAGTAAAACTTTTGGGAAATTAAAAAAAAAACTTTTTTATATTTTTGTTATTTAAAAAAAAAATCCAAAAACACGTTTTGTTGTAAGTAAACCTAGTTTTTAATATACCGGGTATTTTTTAACCTGAAACTTTCAAATATCTCGAATACTATGCATTTTAGAAAAAAAGATGATGACAGAAGTTGTTTATTTTAATGAGGGAAACAAAACAGCGTATTTATTTTTTACGGATATTTACGTTTTCAAGGTCATTTCAAGGTCAAATCAATTTTTTTAAATAGAAGCATATATTTTTTTCATTGCTATTTAATTCTCCTCAAAAAAATAAAAGTCTTTTTTTGATTTGACTTTTAGTTGCAGAGATAACACAGCCACACAAAATTAAAAAAGTTGCATCTCCGACGGACTTGACTAGTCAATTCCTATGTATTTTGAGCAGCTGAATCCGAATCTGAGGTCGGAATTTGAAAGTTAGCATCCATTTTCAACATAATAAGAGCTAACTTTTAAATTTCGACCTCAGATTCGGATTCAGCGGCTCAAAATACATAGGAATTGACTAGTCGAGTCCGTCGGAGATGCAACTTTTTTAATTTTGTGTGGCTGTGTTATCTCTGCAACTAAAAGTCCGATCAAAAAAAGTTTTTGACAACAGATTTTTTTGAGGAGAATTAAATAGCAGTGAAAAAAATATATGCTTCCATTAAAAAAAAACTAATTTGACCTTGAAATGACCTTGAAAACGTAAATATCCGTAAAAAATAAATACGCCATTTTGTTTCTACCATTAAAATAAACAAATTTTGTCCGATATTTTTTTTCTAAAATGCATAGTATTCGAGATATTTGAAAGTTTCAGGGTAAAAAAAACACTTCCCTCCTCTGTATCGCTATACCATAAACATGGGCATAACACTGACAAAAAAAATACAATATACTTGTATTTCATTTCAGGCCGAATGTTTGCGTGGAAAGGAGTGAAAGTACAGACGATGAAGACGAGAAAAACGAAAAGAAGAACGACACAGAAGTCGAAGGAGATTCAGCCAGAAATTTCTTCTCAACTTCGATCAGATTTTCAAATTGCCAGGAAATGTACAACAAATATGAATGTGTTACAAAGTAAGTAGAATTAAATCCAGAGTGTGCTTATTATTCCATCAATCTATTTTCTAATCATCGTACAAAGTCATATTGGTAGAATGACAGTTTCGGGCTGCTGCTGCTGCTGCTCTGTACGATGATTAGAGAATAGTTTTTTTAACCAGCGTGCAGAGTTGACTCTTGGTACTGAAGAGGGCCAGCAGCCCGAAACTGTCAGTCTACCAATATCACTCTGTACGATGATTAGAAAATAGATTGATGGAATAATAAATTAATATTTTTATAATTTTTTTTTAAATTAAAAATGTCTGTCCTTACTAATACTACGTCTAACCATACATTATGAGTAGTTGCCTACATTTAGCAATAGATGGCTCACAAGTCTACATGAATCTAATGCCTATATTCCTTTTGCGAATAAAGTCTTAAATAGTTTTTTAAATCAGCCTGCAGAGTTGACTTGGTACTGAAGAGGGCCAGCAGCCCGAAACTGTCAGACTACCAATATCACTCTGTACGATGATTAGAAAATAGATTGATGGAATAATAAATTAATATTTTTATAATTTTGTTTAAAATTATAATTTCTGTCCATACTAATTCTACGTCTAACCACACGTTAGTGGTACTATGTGCTTGAGACACACAAGTCTTCAACTTTTCTACCATTCAAAGTCTCCAGACTAGGAGAGGTATGAGTAGTGGTCTACATCTAGCAATAGATGGCGCACAAGTCTACATCAATCTAATGCCTATATTCTTTTTGCGAATAAAGTCTTAAATAGTTTTTTTAATCAGCGTGCAGAGTTGACTTGGTACTGAAGAGGGCCAGCAGCCCGAAACTGTCAGTCTACCAATATCACTCTGTACGATGATTAGAAAATAGATTGATGGAATAATAAATTAATATTTTTATAATTTTTTTTTAAATTAAAAATGTCCTTACTAATACTACGTCTAACCATACATTATGAGTAGTTGCCTACATTTAGCAATAGATGGCTCACAAGTCTACATGAATCTAATGCCTATATTCCTTTTGCGAATAAAGTCTTAAATAGTTTTTTAAATCAGCCTGCAGAGTTGACTTGGTACTGAAGAGGGCCAGCAGCCCGAAACTGTCAGACTACCAATATCACTCTGTACGATGATTAGAAAATAGATTGATGGAATAATAAATTAATATTTTTATAATTTTGTTTAAAATTATAATTTCTGTCCATACTAATTCTACGTCTAACCACACGTTAGTGGTACTATGTGCTTGAGACACACAAGTCTTCAACTTTTCTACCATTCAAAGTCTCCTGACTAGGAGAGATGAGTAGTGGTCTACACCTAGCAATAGATGGCGCACAAGTCTACATCAATCTAATGCCTATATTCCTTTTGCGAATAAAGTCTTAAAAAGTCCAAACTGTCAGACTACCAATATCACTCTGTACGATGATTAGAAAATAGATTGATGGAATAATAAATTAATATTTTTATAATTTTGTTTAAAATTATAATTTCTGTCCATACTAATTCTACGTCTAACCACACGTTAGTGGTACTATGTGCTTGAGACACACAAGTCTTCAACTTTTCTACCATTCAAAGTCTCCAGACTAGGAGAGGTATGAGTAGTGGTCTACATCTAGCAATAGATGGCGCACAAGTCTACATCAATCTAATGCCTATATTCTTTTTGCGAATAAAGTCTTAAATAGTTTTTTTAATCAGCGTGCAGAGTTGACTCTTGGTACTGAAGAGGGCCAGCAGCCCGAAACTGTCAGTCTACCAATATCACTCTGTACGATGATTAGAAAATAGATTAATGGAATAATAAATTAATATTTTTATAATTTTGTTTAAAATTATAATTTCTGTCCATACTAATTCTACGTCTAACCACACGTTAGTGGTACTATGTGCTTGAGACACACAAGTCTTCAACTTTTCTACCATTCAAAGTCTCCAGACTAGGAGAGGTATGAGTAGTGGTCTACATCTAGCAATAGATGGCGCACAAGTCTACATCAATCTAATGCCTATATTCTTTTTGCGAATAAAGTCTTAAATAGTTTTTTTAATCAGCGTGCAGAGTTGACTCTTGGTACTGAAGAGGGCCAGCAGCCCGAAACTGTCAGTCTACCAATATCACTCTGTACGATGATTAGAAAATAGATTAATGGAATAATAAATTAATATTTTTATAATTTTGTTTAAAATTATAATTTCTGTCCATACTAATTCTACGTCTAACCACACGTTAGTGGTACTATGTGCTTGAGACACACAAGTCTTCAACTTTTCTACCATTCAAAGTCTCCATACTAGGAGAGATGAGTAGTGGTCTACACCTAGCAATAGATGGCTCACAAGTCTACATCAATCTAATGCCTATATTCCTTTTGCGAATAAAGTCTTAAATAGTTTTTTAAATCAGCCTGCAGAGTTGACTTGGTACTGAAGAGCAGCCCGAAACTGTCAGACTACCAATATTACTCTATACGATGATTAGAAAATAGATTGATGGAATAATAAATTAATATTATTATAATTTTGTTTAAAATTAAAAATTTCTGTCCTTACAGAGTGTGCTTATTAGCCCATTAAGGACTAACCCATGAATTTATTGTATAATAGGTATAGGTAAAACATTTATGAGATGTTAGTATTTTTAGTCCAATTAAGTTGTTTTTACTAAAAAAAATTGCAAAAAAATACTCGTTTTCGCTTGTCTAAATTATTAGTAAAATGTAAAAAATTCATTCGCTAGAAAATAAAAACCAAAATTTTTGCGTATGCTAAGCCATAAATAAATTGGAAACTACATGCAGTTTAAAACAGTCCTTACAGAAACCTGTAAATCTGTATAAATATTAAGACAGTCAGGACCGGACAAAGCCAGCCCGGATCCAGGGGAAACTTTATTCCTGGGCTCCTCTAAAAAAAAAAGCTTTACCCCTGGCACGAATTTTTCGGTACTCACAAAGAAATTTAAAAATTTGAGCAGCAAAAAAATGATGTCTGTCGGACGGTCTGTCTGTCTGTCTGTCTGTCTCTATCCAAGATAACTTAAGAACGCTTTGAGCTAGCGACTTTTAGTATGCAGATGTATTTTTATATTATCTTGGACAAGTTGGTATTTGAGCAAAGTCGGTTGGGGGAACGGGGGTAAAAGAGGTTTTTTTTTGTTTTGGTCGTAACTTTTTACTATATTTATACTATTTTACTATTTAAAATAGAAGAAAAATTTAAAAAGCTCATAAAACGGTTAATAAAACTACATAGAAAATGTTAATCAGCATTTTGCAGCGCACCCCCTCTCCCCAAAAATGTAAAAAAAAATCTAGACATAACTTTTTTTATTATTTACAATAGAAGAAAAATTTGAAAACCACATAAAAGGTAAAATAAAATTACGTAAAAAATGTAATTATATTTTTTCCAGCCCCCCATCCCCCCAAAAATCTAAAAAAATGTTTTTTATTATTCACAATAAAAGAAAAATTTGAAAATCACCAAAAAATTAAATTAAACTTACCAAAAAAATGTTATTATCATTTTTTTCATGACCCCCCTCTCACTAAAATGTAATAAATTGTTTCTGGACATTAATTTTTTTATGAGAAAGTATTCTCGGTCATTCGAGACGACTGGTTTGCTGGTTTTTACTTTTAATAAACTTGAAATTAAACCCTAATTTTTTTCTGCAAATGTATTTTGACTTGTCATATCTATTTTTATGATCAGCTGATCAGCTGATCAGCGGATCAATAATTCTTTTCTATTCAGTTGTAGTAGCTTCTTTTTGAAAAACCCTGTGTATAAAATTAGTATAGATATGTGATATCTACACAAGCACACAAAAAAATAAAGTGTTAGTCCAAACTAAAAAAAGCGACCTATACCTACAGGGTTATTCAGAAATAAGTTCGAGAAATTTAAGAGGTGCTTCTACGTTTAAAAATATGAAAAAAAGTTCCTAGGTTGGTCCGGAAATGAGCCCTAAGGGAGGTGCGGCCCTTCGAAGATGGACATATTGAATGGGGAACAAAAACGCACCAATAAAATTTTAATGCTGCGGGGCGATCCTTTACTTAAAACTAAGCAAAAAAGTATTCTTCACCAAAACACCTAAATTTAATATTAAAGGAGTTATAGCCTTTTAAAAAGTAACATTTTTAGTGGCACAAAATGTTACTTCCTCTTAATTGCATTTTGTTATATGGTTGCTCCTACAGTGTTACACTATATGACATTTTTTATGTATTTTTACTGAAGAAATCTATATTTATTACAAAAACTCAAAAAATAATACACTTAAAAATGTTTGGGGCAAAAATGTGTTAAGCCTCACATATTTTGTTCGTCTAGGAACGCCTCTGAATAAATTCAAAAAAAACAAATTAACACAAACTTATTGCCTTTGTTAATACTAGTATACATGCAAAAGCTGGTCGCTCTAGCTTAAAGGGTACAAGAGTTATTGATTAAAAACTTTATTTTTATTACAATTTTAAAGTGCCGTAGCTCCCTTAGGACTCATTTTCGGACCAACCTTTATAGGAACTTTTTTTCATATTTTTTAACGAAGAATCACCTCTTAAATTTCTCGAACATATTTCTGAATAACCCTGTATAGTCAAAATCCTTATTAATTGTAATTTTTTGGTTACCAGTTTGTTTTTATTCCAGTTTAGGCCAAATTATCCAAAGTGAAAGTTTAATGTTACAGGATCGGATCGATCATGATCTTTGATTAAGAAAAATGTTGAGCATTGACAACATTTTTCTCCTGAACGGCTAAACGGATTTTGACGATTCTTACGTTGACTTTTTTGTTTAAAAACGTACATTTTAGAAAAGTTTCTTCCGAATATAAAAACATAAAATTTGTTTAAAAAAAATATCAATTGTTTATAAACAAATGTAACTTTTTTTCTATTAAAATAATTTTTTTTGCACCGTCTATTTGAAAAACCCTGTTTATAAAATTAGTATAAACATGTGATAATTATGATTATAAATATAATTTTCAATTGTTATTATTTTTAGAGAGTTTAAACTGTTTAAAATAACCGTTATAAACTGAGACCATTGACCTTAGTTAAGATATAGAATAGGGTGGGTCGATTTTTAACTTTTTATTTTATTTCAAAAGTCATATGCATGCAAAAATAGTTATTTTCTTAACTAGTGTATTAAGTGGATAAAATCACTTAATACACGAGTTGAGAATTTAATTTTATCCAACACCTTTTATTTTTAAATAAAAATCTATAATTTTGCGAAAAATTATGCCAATAATATTAAGATTAAGTTTTCTTAATACTAAAATAATAGGTAGCCATGACCTAAGTATGCCTATTAAAAATAAACAATTGCTAGTTTTACATTTCTTACAAACGTCAAAATGGACGGTGATGACAGAATTTTTAATAAAAACAGTATTTTATTCAAAAACTAAAGAATAATTTGGGGTTTTCTTTAATTTTTATGGTTTAGTTAACGTGCTTCTATTTATAGAATAGTTATAATACTTAATTAATAGTGTATGTAACTAATTTTGGGTGAGATCAAAAGCTGTACGTAAAAGAGTGGGTGAAAAATTTTTTAGTCACTAGTGGAAAAAAACTCACTTTTGACATTTAAAATAGTGCTCAAAACAAGGGTTTCTGTGAAGGTGTTGGATAAATATATTTTTATTTTATTAATAATATTAATATATTATATATAGGCCCCCGCCAACCCTCCAAACGTTTTGTTTTTGGTAGTAGTAAAGCAGCACTTTGGCACAAAATAAATAATAAAAAGCTTATAATCACACGGACTTTGGATATTCTTATAGGACTATAAGAGGTTTGTAATTATTTTTGGGTTGGCAATACAGGACAAAATACAATCGCTTGGCGTTTTTCGTGCAAAGGTCAACCCCGCTTTTAAGTTTAGTTTTCTACGAAATTGTGTTTTAAGTTAATTTTTACCGTGTTAAAATTGTGGCTTAGTTACTTGCAGTGAAAAAGAAAAGATCTGACTATAAAAGATATCAAAAAATCGTTTGTTCTATTAATTTCAAACATAGCGAAAATTGTATGCCAACCCAAAACAAAATTCCTTAAATCGGTCATCAGTTTAACTGTAAGTTTTTTTTGTTGTTTTAGAGCAAGATAGAAAAAAAAGTGTAGAGCACTCGTTTCATAACATGTTTAAAACGGGTTTTATGAAACTAGTACTTTAATATACCATTAGAGGCCCGGCGGGGAGGATACATATTGAAATAAAAAAAAATTAAAAACCGTTTCATTTTAGAGCATTACACAACTTTTCCCATTACAGGCCATGTAAAATTTTAAAATCGACCCACACTAATATACAACCAGCCTGTAAGTCTGATACACCCAGAAAAATTCGCGGCATTAGGGTGGTCCAAATTTTTTGTTTTGATATTTCTAAAAATGTGTCAAAAGGCTTTTTTTGATTATGTTTTCAAAACTTCGGCATATTCGCATGACATTTAGGCTATTTTATGGAAGGTCCTCAATTTTAAATGTATATGTACTTAAACTTAAAACATTCAATATATATATTGAATATAATTACTCTGTGATCAAATTTAACAGTAACATTTATTTGCCTGTTTTCGCGAAAATCTTTATTTTAAGATCTTAAGCCATCATCAAATTAAACTGATCATAGAATATAGTTTTAATTATCCTCAGGTAATAACATCTCCTTAAAATGTAAATAGTAACTATTAGTTTAAATCATAAATATACAAAAAAATAACCATTTGTTATGTGTCCCTTCCATGTAGACTTTTCTTCATTATTATTATTATAAAAAACAGTGAACGGCTAAGCCCGATGAAACTGAGCATAACAAATCTAAGCTAATTAAATCTACGTTAAATCACAAAAAATATCACAAAAATAGCTTAATTATAAAAAAATATTATTAAAAGTTACTAGTTTAAATATAAAATCACAGACTCATTATTGGGGAAAGTGCATTCACTGGTTCCTTGTTCTTTCAATATCCCTATCCAAGTTATTTTTAAACTGGTTTACAATTCTATACATCACAGTATCATCTATAGTAATCATAGACAAAAAACATAGCTGAGCTGTCATCTCAAGGTTATATACAAATTTACGATCCGCCATTTTGATTATAAGTGAACCGTGAAATTTAAATTAATGGCTAAAATGTACATAAACAACATAACCTCACTTAAAAAAAATATATCATCTACTGTAGAGATTAATTATGCTCATAAAAAAGTAACATAGGAATTCGTGCAGTGCAATGAAGATCATAATTTTTCATTTATAATACTGTGTAGGACTGTCCTACTAGAACATACACTCCAGTATGTAGTTATGTCATGTAATTTATTTATACTCGTACATCATGTAAGCATGAAAAAAACTAAAACATTTTAACTAAAAACTGTTAAACTAAGCCAGAATTTAGAAACCAGGTACATTGCACGCTTTTAAAATATCTACTATGGTAGATTTTTCATTTTTTTTTCAATCTTTTTTCACTCTATACACGGTGTATTTGAAATAGCGTCGGAAATTTTAACAGATGATTCTACATCATAAAATATGTCTAAAAAAGGTACTCTTGTTGTAATACTGTAGGATTAACCGTTTTCGAGAAAAAATCATTTGAAGGTGAAATTCCACGGTTCGAGGACGAAAAATTAAATTCTAAAATGTTGAAAACCAAAATTTTAATGATGCAATGCGAATGTACATTAAAACCTAAGAAAAAACCTCATATACAGGTACTTCCAAAAATCAATCCTAATGGAGTTATGGTCTCCTAAATATGCACCATTTTTAAAAGGCTATGGTAGCTTTAAAAGTGTTTTTTCGACCTACATGTATGGAAACTTTTTTTCTTAGTTTTTGATGTAGAATAACATTGCATCATTAAAATTTTGGTTTTCGACATTTTAGTATTTAATTTTTCGTCCTCGAACCGTGGAATTTCACCTTCAAATGAACTTTTCTCGAAAACGGTTAATCCTACAGTATTACAACAAGAGTACCTTTTTTATGTATTTTGACCTGAGGAATCATATTTCAAAAATAAAATTGCAAAAAAGTTACGCAGAAAAAAGTTTGGGACAAAAAACTGATAAGGCCCCCCCGTTTCGCACACCCCTGGTTTAAATAAGTACGTGAAAATGACATACAAAGATGGGCCTTATTACTACCTTTACTATGTACTATTAAACAACTACCTCTTAACTTCATGAACTTTTTGTGTACAATGTATTTTATTTACTTTAATAAAAAACAATCTAATATTAACATGCAATTTTACAAAAGTGACTTTATTGTTCGAAGCCCAGTTTTCAGTAAATCTTTGATCGATGAGAGAAAAAGTGTACTTTAACAAGAGATCTAACGATAGTCTTGTGAGTCGACTCCTCCTGAAACTAGAAGCATATACCTAATTAGATTTAACTAGAAAACAAAAAATTTAAAGACAAAACAAAAATATAAAAAAAATGAGGTTATATTAACTTCAAGTTCCATGTTAGAGAATTATATTTTTATATTCAAATTACTGTTAAAAATAAATTTTTCTATGTAAAGTTTAACATATTTATTTAGTTTTTTCATATATATACATCTATAAACAACTGTGGCAACAAAACAACGACAAAAAGAAACTTTTACTCAGTGAGTACTGAAGTGAGATGAAAAGTCACATCTCTAACAAAGACAATAATGTTACACAGTGTTACCAACATTAAACATATATTTTTTAATTTATGTTGGACATTTAGAATCAAAATGGAGGACGCATTTAGTCGGAACGCAGAAGTATGCGCAGACGGTTAAAAATCATTCTAGTTTGTTATTTTGTCTATGATAGTAATATTATTCTATGGCAAAACAAGTTGCGGATTTTTGCGAAACACGAAAAAAAAATAATAAAGTTTTAAATACGTATTTTTTACGTAGATATTTACAACAAATTAATGGAAATCTAATAATTTTGGATAAACGCGTATAAAAATAAAAGTTTTGGATCAAAACAAAAATATATGAAACGCAAAAGCGTTTGAAAACTTTTATATTTTAGAGGAACAAAATAGTGGAAATGGATTACACACTTTTTGTCACACTTCCTTTGCCTTTCCTCACCTCTAGCAACTCCAGAACACTTCTGTGCATTCGTATGTATTATTAAACACGTTTGCGCATAAATATGTTACACCAATCTTTACTGCGCATGATATATTTGCCAGAACACTTTTGCGTATTCGTACGTATTATTAAACACTTTTGCGAATAAATATGTTCCACCAATCCCTACTGCGCATGACATATTTGTATATGTTTGCTAGAACACTTTTAAGCATTCGTATGTATTATTAAACACTTTTGGGCAGAAATATGTTCCACCAATCCCTACTGCGCATGACATATTTGTATAAGTTTGCCAGAACACTTTTAATCATTTGTATGTATTATTTTGCGCAGAAATATGTTCCACCAATTCCTACTGCGCATGACATATTTGTATATGTTTGTCAGAACACTTTTAAGCATTCGTATGTATTATTAAACACTTTTAAGCATAAATATGTTCCACCAATCCTTACTGCGCATGACATATTTGTATATGTTTGCCAGAACACTTTTAAGCATTCGTATGTATTATTAAACACTTTTGCACATAAATATGTTCCACCAATCCCTACTGCGCATGACATATTTGTATATGTTTGCCAGGACACTTTTAAGCATTCTTATATATTAATAAACTCTTCTACGCATACTTACGTTTGTCTAAGCAGTACTGCGCAGCGTAACTGGTGACCGACAATTTTTTTTGCTTCAAATGGACATAAATCATTATTAAAATTTGCAAAATACAAGGCTTTGCCTATAAACTAATAAAAAGACCTCACAGTGGCGTGTATTTTGTTATTTTGCTAATATCTCCAGAAGTATTGGTGCTACGAAAAAAATGGTTTTTACCTTTTTTATGGTAAATTTTATTACCTTTCTATACATGCCAAAATTATAATTCAACGATAAAATTTTTTTTAAAAATACCAAAAATTAACTTTTTTTGGCCCCTTTGACCCCCTTCTCCCCTACCCACATACCCAAATTTCAATCCCCGCCGAGATATTCACTACGCAAATATACCCTCCAAATTTCAAATCGCTGCGATTTGTCTTTCCCGAATTATCGTGTTCACAGACCGACAGACAGACAAACAGACAGACATTTTTTTAACATGGTCTCAAAAGTCTTAAAAACTTCGAAAAAGTCGAGAAATGTGAAAAAATGTGTATTTCAATACTTTTAATTTTAGAATTCTAAAATATAAAAGTAAAAATTGGGGAACATTACAGTATGAGGTGCAGTAGAGAATGAACAAACAAGGGCATACTAAATATGCTCTTTCTGACCCTTATATTACAAGAAAATTAACAAAAAAAAGGCTTTCCTATTTACCTAAAATACATACCGTTATAGAAAAGAATCTAAGTACTGATATGGTCATCATGCCAGTGACGATGATGAAAATTGGAGTTCTAATGGTAGCTGTGATTAAATTTTTTGTTTTATATGGGGTGATTTGTCATAAGAACTTCGAAAATAATAATATAATTTTAAATACACTGCCCAGTAAAAGAGCTTTCCCATTTTACACCTCCGCGCGTAAAATGGATTTTTTTATTATCAGATTCACTTTCAGCAACCATAATAGTTATTTATGGTACTAGTGGGTAAAGTAAGATATTGCCCATGAGAAAATTAACCTGCCAAGCAGGTTAATTTTCGAGAGGGCAATATCGGTTTACCCATGAGTGCCATACAAGGTTTTATCCAATAAATAGCTTAGGAATTCATATTTTTATTAAAAATTTTAATGACATTTACAAGAAAATAATTTGACAAGTGACAGTTAAGTGGGTAAAATAAATAATTATCCACTCAATAAAGTAAAAGCCACGCTGGGGTTATTATTGAGTTTATCTATTTAAAATAAAGCTGGCAATTATCTTATTATCTGTATGTATTGGATAAAAACCTTAATATACCAATTTTCACGAAAACTACCCTCTGCCCCTTTGGGGGTGAAGTTAGAATTTTGTTATAATCAGATTCCCTTTCAACAACCTCAAAAACCCCAATATACCAATTTTCGAGAAAACTACCCCTCACCCCTCAGGGGGTGGATTTAGAATATTTTTATTATCAGATTCACTTTCAGCAACCTCAAAAACCCCAATACCCCAGTTTTCACAAAAACTACTCCCCACCCCTCAGGGGTGAAATTAGGAAAAAAAATGTGATAATAAAAATCAATTTCACGCGCGGAGGTGAAAAATGGGAAAGCTCTTTTACTGAGTAGTGTTTTATTATCATATTTAGTTTCAGCAACCTTAAAAACCCCTATATACCAACTTTCACAAAATCACCCCCCACCCCCTGGGGGTAGGGGTAGAGTTAGACCATTTTTATTATCAGATTCATTTCCAGCAACCTCAAAAACGTCAATATACCAATTTTCAAAAAGATCACCCCCCACCCCTAAGGGGGTGGGTTTCAAAAAATATATTTCAAAATTCATTTTTATCAACCTCAAAAACCCCTATCTACAAATTTTCACGAAATTTTAAAAATTTTCAAAATGGGAAACAAAAAGGTAAACAACTTAAAATAGTTTTTATAAAAATAAAGTATAATTAGAAACATTTAATTTATTTTATTGCTTTCCCATTTTGAAAATTTTCAAAATGTCTTGTATTCGTGCAAAAATTTTCAATTTTTTTTTTTGCGAATTTTTGCGTTTTATGACGTTTTACGTCGATATAAATCAATTTCAAGCAAAAAAAAAATTGTCGGTTGATCGGTCTGTCCGGGAAATCTTGTAAGCACGATAACTTAAGAACGCTTTAAGCTAGAGACTTGAATTTTGGCATACAGGCATTAGAGGTGTGCGCCGACCAGTGTTTGATCGGCGGCGGCGTTTTGCCAAATTTTGGTCGGCGGGCGGCGCGCCGCGGCGTGGCGCTTTCATCGGCGGCGCGTCATTCATCGGCGGCGGCGTGACCGGCGCGCCGACCTATTAAAAAAAAAGTAATTTTCAAAATACAAAAATATGCAATTCACTATTATTTACATACAAAACAAAACAATTATAAAACTTAGTATTTTAAAAAGAAATCTTTCATGCCATCATTTTCAACTTCTTTAAAAGGGACTAGGTCTTTACAAAACCAAAGGGTTACGTCTCTAGCCATGACCCATTTTTTCATGGTAGTATTCTCATTACTATTTCTCTTAGCTTGAGGAGTAAAAAACTGGGTTAATTTCCTTTTTTTTTGCTATATGCATGTCATTTTTAATTTTATGGACTTCTTCCAAATGCTTTATTAAGTTGCCAGTACTAACCTTTTTTGAATTTTTTTTGATAATTAAAATATTAAATGGATTTTTAGTCATTTTTAAATCTTCAAGGCATTGATTACAATACACTTTTTCTGGGTCTATGTTTTTTTTAATGCCTTCTTGTGTATACGTATATAACGCACCGAAATAATTCCACGCATTACTCTTTGCTTGACCATTTTGTGTGACAGATTCCCCAATGTGGTAGTTTTGGGAATTATCCATTTTCTATTAAAAAAATATATAAATAATATTTTATCCACGGCCGTGATTAATAGGTCTATTAATCACGGGTCTGTAAAAATAAACCGTTTAATTTTTAAAACGGACATGGATAAAGTATAGTATTCTACTCGCGTATAATAATAATTCACCCTCATTGATAATGTTACGCCGCGTTACATGGAGGGTGGGAGTCAAAAACAGTGGCGTAACTACAGGGGGTGCGGTGCGGGGGGGGCGGTCTCTAGGCGGCCCTAGGCCGTCGAATAAAAAAGCACTGTTAATGTTCATCACCACATGCCGGTGGTACATTTTTTTCTGAGGGGCCCCGTCTGAAATTCTATGGAGGGGGAGGGGCAATTTGTAGTTACGCCACTGGTCAAAGATGACCAAATTTTGGGTTACGTAATACTTGAACGTTCCCATATAGGTAAAAAAAAATATTTTTTTTTTTAATTTTCTTTTTGCGAAAAACAGAAATTAAAAAAAAAACTAAAAAAAATAATTTTCAGGAAAAATATATTTAAAAATACATTTTTTTGAAGATCTTTTTTGAAGAACAAAAAAAAAATTACAAAAAAAAAAAATCCAAAAAAAAAGAAAATAAAAAAAAACTAGAAAGATATTCAATTTTTTTGTTCATCTTTGTACGAAAAACGAAAAAAATAAAAATGATATTTGTATTTTTTAAGTTTGACCCCCCTTAACTTTTTTGTTTTTGGGGGGATTAAGATTACTTTTAAAATTGGAGAATTGACACTTATAACAAAAGTAATTTTTTCTGAGAAACTTTCATTAATCGGAATTTTCTTTCAGCTTTTTTCGATCTTTTTAAAAGTTTAACCGTATAACTTTCCCCTCATGGAACTTGATTTTTCCTGAAAACTTCAAGTCGATCGGGTTATTCGTTCTTGAGATATCGTGTGACACGATTCGTGTCTACAAAAATCGTGACATCCAACGGACAGACAGATAGACGGACGGACATTTTCAAAGTTTCTTATTTTTTCATGAAACATATTTGTATGATACAAATTTTATAAAATAATTATTTGTCTAGAACGTTTTTTGGCGATTTTGGGAAATTCGAAACTACCGTATTATACTATTCTAGCACAAGCACTGTGAATAGTATACACCAAATATAGATGCAAGTCGCTTGCATAACAACTTTACACCACGATATTTCAAGAACGCTTTGACATAGAGACTTGAAATTTTAGACAAATATTTTCTACCACTTTGTTCTGCAAGCGACTTGCATCTATATTTGGTGTATATAATGTTTTGATGTTATTTTGTACAGTTACTAATAAATCTATAAAAAAAACTTTCATTGTAATATTATAATATAGTATCTAATCTATTAAAAAAATATTAGTTACGTTTGGTTGAATTTCTTCCACCCTAATGCCAGTGTTCGTTGTTTTTGTTTTTTTTTTGCATGTTAAGTTAACATTGTTAAGCACTAAAAATGTTTTTAATTACCAGGGGCATAAGTAGTTCATATAAAAGCTGACTCCCTGGCCTATTTTATGTTTTATTGCATTTACTAAACACTGACTGTTTATTAACGGTATCTAAGGATTATTGTTAAAAACCTGCATAATTCAGTTTTGTTGTTTATTTATATATGTTAAATATTTACTTACTTTTGTTGGTTACCTATTTTAGCTAGAATTAAACTAATTTAATTAGAACGAAAACAAACACACGCACTCGCTACTTACATCAGGTTGGACTAATCGTTTCAAGGTTATGCAAGGGCCGTTTGATTCTCCGAGCTTAGTTCTATCTCTTTCTAACTCTTTAATTAGAAAGAGAGAGAACAATACTCGGAGGGCCGGTGCCTCAACTTAAACAGCCAATGACTTGCGCATCGCTTAGCGCACGTTGTCTAGAATAGGCTGGCAAAAAATGTCTTGAATAAAAACTTTTGATAAATATTAATAGCTAACTTTGAATTTTGTTGCTTCATTTTAAGGACGGCGCGCCGCCGACTGACCCTATATTAGGCGGCGGCGGCGTGATCAGTCACGCCGACCAAGTTTGATCGGCGGCGGCGGCGTCCCAAAGTCAGTCGGCGCGGCGGCGCACACCTCTAACAGGCATGTTACCAAAAGTTCTCGCTCGGGATTGTTTTTGGTGAACATTGGCGTGCGGCAAGGGGGGAAAAATGGGGAAAAATACATTTTTTTTAGAAAAAATTTAAAATTGCTATATAGAGGTTTTTAAGGTTGCTGAAATTGAATCTTATAATAAAATTTCTCTAACTCCAGGGGGTAAATATTTTGAAATGTTTTCCAAATTTTCGTGAAAATCTGTAGATTGGGGTTTTTGAGATTGATAAAAATGAATCTTGAAATGTATTTTTTGAAATTGGGGGGTGATTTTTGTGAAAATTGGTATATTGACGTTTTTGAGGTTGCTGGAAGTGAATCTGATAATAAAAATGGTCTAACTCTACCCCTACCCCCAGGGGGTGGGGGGTGATTTTGTGAAAGTTTGTATATAGGGATTTTCAAGGTTGCTGAAACTAAATATCATAATAAAACACTGCTTAGTAAAAGAGCTTTCCCATTTTTCACCTCCGGGCGTGAAATTGATTTTTATTATCACATTTTTTTTTCCTAATTTCACCCCTGAGGGGTGGGGAGTAGTTTTCGTGAAAACTGGAGTATTGGGGCTTTTGAGGTTGCTGAAAGTGAATCTGATAATAAAAATATTCTAAATCCACCCCTGAGGGGTGAGGGGTAGTTTTCGTGAAAATTGGTATATTGGGGTTTTTGAGGTTGTTGAAAGGGAATCTGATTCTAGCAAAATTCTAACTTCACCCCCAAAGGGTAGTTTTCGTGAAAATTGGTATATTAAGGTTTTTATGGTTGCTGAAAGTGAATCAGATAATAAAAAAAAAACATTTTTTAGTTATTATCAACATTTTTAAAAAGATCGAAACAAAAATAAAATTTTGTACCACACTTATGGCTCGATTTTTTTTATCTTTGTTTTATTCGAAATCAGCGGTATTAAAAATAGTCGTATCGTCCATGATACTGCAATGGAGCTCTTTACAACTAGAATTATGAAACAAAAGACGTTTACCCTAGCTCTATCTCATTTGTGCTACACTTTCCAGCCAACCAAATAAATACTGAATTTGTTTTTCATACAACAAATACAGTATTTATTTGGTTGGCCGGAAAGTGTAGTACTGAGCGGCACTAACGAACATAGCTAATATGAATCTGTGGAATAAGATAATTCTACTAAAATTTAGATGGCGCCAGTAATTTCTTTAATAAAAATAATAGTTACACTTTTCGCCCGGCCAAGTAAATATTGTATTTGTTCAACAAAGAACAAATACAGAATTTGTTTGGTTGGGTGGAAGTGGGAGTGTATGTATGTCTTCTATCCTTTTTGGGTAGAACTTTTGTCCCTGTCTAATCTAACGGGAGAAATCGCCATTCCTCGTAACGTTATTTGACACTAATGTAAAAATCGGTCATGTGTCATTGTAATTCAATAAACATGACAGCTTTTTCATTTATGTCAAATGATGATAGTCGGTTTGGCAGTATCACGGACAGTATACTAAAATTTAGAATGTTGTCTCTGTTTTCTTTTTCCTGAGCAACTGTGCCTCGCGATGTAAGATAATAAGCTATAATTAAATAATATATTTTTAAATTTTAAAACAACGGGCAAAGTGGGTCAAAATTTTAAATGAAAGGGGGTCGTGTGATACATAATTTGAAAGGAATAGTAATAACAATTATTGTCTATCCAGCGTTATAACCAGCACAGCACAAAACAGTTAGTTGTTAGAATATTATATAAACTCTATTAACACTAGGCAACCTCATGCTCTTAGCATATCTAGGCATAAAACGGCCGGATTTGAAAAGGGACCCAGGTATTAGGAATCAAAACCTACAATAAGTTACCTCGTTCTTTTACTGATCTGGGCCCTCGGAAATATAAAAGTAATTAAACGTTTTTTTTTTTCGAATAACCCGTTTTACACACTTGAGGAATTTTTTAACTGTAATGTAAATTCTATTAATGTTTAATGTTAGGTACTTATATGTGCTAGTGTATAATTTAATAATTTCATTTGTTTAATTGACGTTTGATGGACATTTTTCATGTAAAAACGAAGGAGCAATAAACATATCTTTATCTTCTTAAAATAAATATTAAGAATGTTTTATGATTCTATGAATATACACTGTTTTTACTTAGAACGTTCTTAGAAAGTTTTAAGACAATAAATGAATCTTGCAGAATATGCTCATCATCTTATTATAACTTGCAAAACTTTCTAACCTATTTTATGATCTGTCAAATCTATACTACCCACACGGCACGAAATATTTCTGAAATGTGTCAGAAATATGTCTGAAATATAGAAATGTCCGCAAATTTGTTTTATTGAAGTATTCCCTAGTAGAAATTTAACGTTAGAATAACGTTTTTCTAACATTAGAAAACTGTATAAAAGTAAGTTATAAAATATGTGCAAATGTCCCGCTTTTTAACATTAGAATCAAACGTTAGTCACAAACGTTAATCTAACGTTAGATTTTTAAGTTAGAAATACGTTATAGGTACGTTTCATTTCTAACTTTCGGAGGGGGCGTGGCCAACTAGGAAATTTATACATGCATTATAAAATGGCAGCTGGGGGCAAATTTATTCATATAAATAAATCTTAATATATTTTAGCAATCATAATATTTTTAAACATAATTTCGTTACAATTATTTATAAAATAGCCATCTTTTTAGGCGGCCCTAAATATTTTTCGTGTAAAATGCTGTTATACTTCGATAAATAGGGTTACCTCTCAGAAAAACTTTGTATTTTGTTATAACTGTAACTAACTATAGTTAATATTTATTTATACATTCAGAATCTTAAAATAATTTTTCAATTCTATTACAGCGTTGCCAGACTATAATTTTGACTTTTGGGGGATATTTTTGCTTTCCCATTTTGAAAATTTTCAAAATGTCGGAAAGCCTTGTATTCGTGCAAAAATTTTCAATTTTTTTTGCGAATTTTTGCTTTTTATGACGTTTTATGTCGATATAAATCAATTTCAAGCAAAAAAAAAATTATCGGTCGATCGGTCTGTCCGGGAAATCTTGTAAGCACGATAACTGAAGAATGCTTTAAGCTAGAGTTTTGTTGAAAACTGGAGTATTGGGGTTTTTGAGGTTGCTGAAAGTGAATCTGATAATAAAAATATTCTAAATCCACCCCCTGAGGGGTGAGGGATAGTTTTCGTGAAAATTGGTATAAAAGTCCAAACGAAAATTGGTATATTGGGGTTTTTGAGGTTGTTGAAAGGGAATCTGATTATAACAAAATTCTAACTTCACCCCCAAAGGGGCAGAGGGTCGTTTTCATGAAAATTGGTATATTAAGGTTTTTATGGTTACTCAAAGTGAATCTGATAATAAAAAAATCCATTTTACCCCCGGAGGTGTAAAATGGGAAAGCTCTTTTACTGGGCAGTGAATTTAAGGTTAGATTTAAATATTTTATAACGTTTTTGTATAACGTTTGAGACTAAATATAAAAATGTCAAAAATCTAATATTATGTTAAGTTAGATTTGTGTATTTTTCTACCAGGGTTAGTTATGTTTCAGTAATATTACTGCTAAGTTTCAGACATATTACTGGAATTTTTCGGTAATATTACTGTTAAGTTTTAGAATCATAATTTTAATGTTTCAGTAATAATACTGTAACGTTTCAGAAATATTACTAAAATAGTTTAAACATATATACAGTGCGGTCCAAAAGTCACCCCCCCCCCCTTTAACTTTTGAACGAGTTGAGATATCGACTTCAAATTTAGAACTCTTAAATAAGACAACTTAAACTATCTTTTAGCATATATTTGATATTTTCAGCTCTTAAAATGTGGGAAGGGGGGCATGGGGGTTCATTTTTTTAAATGGAATGTGGGGTCGTGTGATACATCATTTTAAAGCTTATAAAATTCTATATTTAAACTAACATTTTTAAATTTTTTAAAAATGTTTTTTAAGGTTTTGATTTTTCAATTTTTTGTGCTAAAACATTTAATTTTTCAAGTTTTTTTTTATAAATTTTTATTTATGTCAAATAAAATTAGTTTAAAAATATATATAACATTTTTTTATGATGAAATTAGGCATTTTTAAAAAATTATTTGTTTTTTTAAAGGAATTTTGACATTAATACCCATTTTCAACCCCATTTTAAACCCAATTTTTTTTTTTAATTTAAAAATATGGAGTTAAATGGATAATTTTATAAGCTTTAAAATGATGTATTACACCACCCCCCTTTCCAAAAAAAAAACAAGTGAATTAAAGAACTTAGATAAAAATTATCACGTTTTTTGTGAACACTATAACTCAAGAACGAATTCTCCGATGGACTCGAAATTTTCAGGAAAAATTAAGTAATATAAGGGAACGATCTCTATTGACTTTTTCGTTTTTTTTTTCTTTTAAAAAATTAAAAAAAAATTTGATTTTTAAAAAAACATTTTTTTTTTCAATTTATTTTTTTTATTTTTTTTGAACTTTTTTTTTTAATTTCCAGATTCAATAATCATGGCGTTTTCAAAACCTTTACCGTTTCCTACAAATGCTGTTACGGATTCAGACGTGAGCGCGGCCAGCCTGGGTGCACCAAACAAATGGAACTCAAATCACTCATGAACGTCTTGGAGGACTTGGGAATTAAAGAATTTAAAAAAATGATTGAAGATTCTGGCCTGGCAGAGAAATTCAACACTGAAAATATGACCGTTTTTGCTCCCACTGAATCAGCAATGGATGCATATAATTCAAATATTGAGGATACGGTAACTTTTTTTTTCACCACCAGCCGTATCTTTATTAGTGTTCTTTTCATTGGTAGAAATATTATTTCTCTACCTATGACGTCAGAGGTTCTAAAAATAATGAAATTGCACCATGGTTAATAATGAATTTTTATTCAGCTGTTTTGGCATCTGACGTTTCACATAATTATTAAATCATATTGATATTTACAAGTGTCTTTAGGCACCAAATTTATTTATTGCATGATAAATTAAAAAATATTAACTAAATTAGTAGTGAAAATCATTGGTCCATCATATTCAACCATAGATTACCGTAAATCATAGATTACTAGAGGTACAACCCCCAATGGGGTCCCCTATATATTAGATATTCAACTCGTAAAACTACAATGTTTTATAGGTTGCATATGTTTTGCTCCAAGCCTTGCGCAATTTGCGCTCCAAAAATAATCTGGTGTTTTGTTGATATAACCTTAAAATAAAATTGTTTATTTTTTAAAATGACATATTTATTAACAAAATTTAACAAAGGTAATTACTAATTTTGTAACTACTTTATAAAAATTATAGTTAATTGTACAATTTCGGCAAGACATATTTATATGAGCAGGTGATGTTATTGGTATATATATATTTCTCTTTTTTACTGTTAAATTATTATGTTAAGTTTCTGAGTGTTCTGTATGAGGTGAATTTGTATCAAAGATGTGGGGTACTGTGGGGTTTTCCGTTTCATTAAAATCAGTAGGCAGAGTTGTATTGAAGAGGGAAGAACTTGAAGAAAAATTAACCAAAGAGAGTAGCTTTTTCATTAAATTTTAGTAAAATAAATAAATAAATAGCTAATTATTTGTACTTTTAGTGGAAAAATACTATACTTTCCACGTGAGTGAAGATTTAACATTTTAGACCGCGTCTTGCAAGCTTCGCGCTGGCGCGCTCATCCCGCAATTTGACGCAGGTCAAAAATGTTAAACTTCTCTCACTTGGTAAATAATATACTATTTTTGATTTTATACAGTTTATTTTTTATTTTATACAGTTTATTTTTTATTTTATGCAGTTTATTTTTTATTTTATACAGTTTATTTTTTCAATTTTATTTTGTGCAGTTTATTTTATATTTTATACAATAAGTTTTTTTGTTTTATACATGATTTTTCAGAAATAGGTTAAAAAGTTTTAAGGGGTGATTCTATGTTAAAAAATATGAAAAAAAATCCTATAAAGATCAAGGGCGTAGATGTTTTTCTTCTGTGGGGGGGGGGTAATACCAAGATCTTATATATTTTTTCCTGGATTAAAAATGAAAAAAAGGCAAATTTATATTTTTTATAGAGTAATTCAATAAAAAAAACAGGCAATCAGCGTTTTTTTAAGGGCTGCATACATGTGATTTAAAAAAATTTGAAAACACAAAATTTTTACGAAAATATAATAATTTTTCTTACCTTTGTCCAAATTTAAAAAGTAAATCAAATAAAATTAAAAAAAAAAAAACATAAAAAGGTTCAAAATTTTCCATTTTAAAAATTGTCAATTAACCATACTAAAAATTTTACAGTTTGTATTTTGGTAAACCGTGGCAAAAATTTTAAATTTCTTTAAAAAATTGTGAAAAGACGAAATTGGAAAATTCCATTTGATGTGATTTTTGAATTATTATTTCTATTTCTCAGTTCGCTAGGAAATTTTTCGAAAAAAATTATTTTATCAAATTTTGAACCTGTAATCTGTATTCAGCCTTTGTCAAAAAATTGTAAGACTTTATTTAATTTAATTTTTAGACTATTTTTTGTAAGTTTTTTTAATTTTTGGCACAGATGACTGGGTAATTTTTAAAATATTTTTTTTTTGATTTTTTATAATTTTTGTTTCGCATTAAAATTTCGGTGTTTTTGCCTTAAAATTATTCAGCCTAGGGAAACCGAGCCACTCGGCAGTTTCACAAGTTTTATAACAAACCTTAAAAAAAAATTTTTTTCGTTTTTTTTTTTTTTAATTTTCGAGTTTGAAAATGACCAAGGAATAACCAGACTGGCAAATATTACTTATTTTTGCCTATTTTTTTACTTTTATATTATAGAATTCTAAAATTAAAAGTATTGAAATGCACATTTTTTATTTTTGTTTTATTTTGATGGTTTTTCAAGTGTGCGAACTCTCTGTGCGACACCTTGGTCCAGTTGGCAAATTTTCAAAAACGGCCTTATTTTGGGTTCTTTTTTTTAATTATTGGTTTGGGTGACTATTATTATTGTTTTTTAATTTTCGGGTTTCAAAATGACCAAGGAATCACCATGCTGACTGAAATATTACTTACTTAACGCAAAAAAGTCGTTTTTTTCTTCAAATTTTGACGTTTTTTTTTAAGTGTAAAAGCCCTCGATGTGACACCTTGGTCTACTTGGACTAATTTTGTTTTTTTTTTAATTTTTTAAAAACATTTTGGCTCAGTTCACGCCCAGCCCTCAGCTTGGTCTTTTTGGCAAAATTCAAAAATCTGCCTAATTTTGGGAGGATTTTTTTTTTAATTTTTGGCTTAGTTGACTAAGTTATTAAAAAATATCGTTTTTTTTATTTATTGTAAATTTTTTCAAATTTTACCTGTTGAATTGTTTTTTTCAAAAAACAGTCGATTTTCCTGAAATTTTTAAGTAATATTTTCGATTTTTTTCAAAATTATAGCATTTTCGTGTTCAGATTAAATAAAAAATCACAAAAAATAAGTGATTTATTTGACAATTTTTGTCGTAATTTTTGGTAAATTTCGCAATTTTCGCGTTCGAAAAGGACTACACTGAAAAATTTGTCACTTTTTGCAAAAAAGTTGTAATTTTTCTAATTTTTTCGAAAAAGATTGTTTTTTTTTTAATTTTAACCTATAATCTTAATCCAGCCTTAGTTAAAAATTGGAAAAAATTAATTTCATTTTTTTGAAATTCTTTTTTAATTTTTGACCCAATTATTTAGTCAATTTTTCCAAACAAATTGTTTTTTTTTTCAAATTTTTAACCTGTAATCTGTATTCAGCCTTTGTCAAAAATTGAAAATATTTATTTAATTTAATTTTTAGACTAGTTTTTGTATTTTTTTTTTAATTAATGTCTCAGATGGCTTAGAAATTTATTTTTGTTTTTTTTTTCTATTTTTAGTAAATTTTTAATTTTTGACTCAGTTGACTAAGTAATTAAAAAAAATGATTTTTTTAATTTTATAATCTTTTTTTGTTAATTTTTAATTTTTTACTCGGCTGAGTTTTTTTTTCAAATATTTTTTTTTTCGATTGTTTATTTATTTTTTTCGATTTTTTCGTTTTTTGTAATTTTTTTAATTTATTTTCGCCTTTTTCCAGATTCTCGCTTGGTTCGAGAAGGACAAAGGGTGCACTACACTAAGAAAAATTTGTAATTCTTCGCAAAAAAAATTAGTTATATCATTCATCTGTAACTACTGTAGTAGATATATATTTTAGCTTGTTTCATATTGCAGAACTCATTGGATGCTGACAGAAGACGTCGTGGCATGAGAAACACTCTTTCTTCGAAGGATTTCGTGCTCAGTCACGCTGTAGCGGGTTTAGTAGACCTCACAGAACTCGACAACGAGGACTTAATTTATAGGTACGTTTTATTATTATCAGACCTCGGGGAAAAGAGAGATGTTCTTTCGTTCATGAGCGTAGGGAAAGGCGCCTAATTTCGGACGGTTTCCATCCTGTATTATGTTAACGGTAAAGCTTTTCCCCGTTGAATGGCAGCAAAAATCGTTTAAATTTCAAATCAAATCAAATCAAATAATTTATTTCGTTCAAGAAAACCTTACAGTTATAGAACATGTCATAATAAAATTTACCTATTTAACAAGGTGTTTATAACATACATTAATAACATACATTACCTATAGTTATATACAAACATATATACATATATATATATATATATATATATATATATATATATAACATATATATACACATACATAAACATTAAAATTAATAATAAATAAAATTTTTAGACAGGTCATCGTTCCCAGAGGGTGTTGACCATTTAAAGTCATTAACTTTATAAAAGCAATTTTCAATAAGGTATCCCACAATACTTTTCCTAAATTTGTGAATACTTTTTAAAGTTTTGATGTCATCCGGTAACATATTAAATAGCTTAGCACCTTTTATAAAAGGAGACTTGTCATAAGTTAGTTGGAGTCGTTTAAAAGGAATATGAATATTATTTTCATTCTTAGTATGGTGATTATGTACTAAATTGTTTCTGTTATATTCAGCTTTATGTTTAAAAACGTACGTTAGGAGTTCCAATATTAGAATACAGGGTAGAGGCAAAATGTTAAATTTTTTAAAAAGTTCAGTGCAGGGATGGTTGTACACCACTCCTGCCATGTTCCGCACTATACGTTTTTGAGCTAGAAATACGTCATCAAGATTTGATGATAAGCCCCATAAAAGTATACCATAGCTTAATCTCGAATGCACATGAGCATGATAGAACATAACGAGTTGAGGGATTGTTAGAATGCGTTTCAGGGATCTTACCTGAAAGCAAATTGAACTTACATGCTTAATAAGCTTTTGACTATGTATTTTCCAAGTGAGTGTATCATCGAAAGATATACCTAGGAATGAGACACAATTAGTATGTTCCAACTTAGTGTTATTAATTGAGAGGCTGACTTGTTTAACATTTCTGTTTTGAATAGTATGAAAACGCATGTATGAAGTTTTGGATACGTTCAAAAAGAGACTGTTTGCGTTGAACCAGTTTGAGAGTTGATCACAAACTAAGACTAGATATTGATTAAGATGATCTTCAGATTTAAAAGATATTAGTAAAGACGTGTCGTCCGCGTACATAACAAGGAATTGTTTCAAGTAAGCCGGGAGTTTTGTGCTCAATTGCTTGTTTATTTTATAAAATTTTGTGTTTATGTATTGGGTTAGTTAAGATACTGGTTAAGTTGATCCACCAGTCATAATTAAGCAATTTGAAAACATAAACATTTTACAAATTTCTAACGTAAAAAGCAGAAAGTTGTCTAATTTCGGATACAATACAATATACACAATACAATACAATATAAGTGGAGTTGTGAGGTAAGATACTGCCTTTCAAATCATTGCGACCAAAGAGATCTATTGTGAATGCCCTTTACAATTTAGTCCACATCAAACTTTAGGCCAACGAAGCCTGAGATTTTTGGGGGCTACTTTGGATATATCTGCAGGTCTTGGGTATACCTGTTCTAGATATTGTAGCCTTTTGCGAGCAATGGCTTGGCAGAAGCACATCATGTGTTCGGCCGTTTCTGGTGCAGTGTCGATTTCAGATTTTCCCATTTTTTTAAGATGATATCCTAACGGGCAGTGTCCGGTATAGGTCTTTAGGTCCGTCTTGCTGAGATTGAGTATCTTTCTTGTTCGTTCAGGTTCATACTTTATGAATATTTTGGTCTGTCTTAAGTTTTGATCTATGAATTATTATTATTATAATGATAAAACAAACTAAGATACAAAATTCTAAAAAAGAGAAAATTACTTAAGATACTAAGATATCCGAAATTGAGAATCTAAAATTATGGCTGCTATAGTATTTAGTAAAAAACTGCCTAATTACACTAGGCAACACGGTTTTTTGCCCTGATTGGAGTCATATGTTTTTTAACTAATTTTGGGTCGCTGAAACCGAATCTGGTCTCAGAATATTTCTATTACCTAAGTTTTCTGAGAAAAATGAGATAAAAATGTTAAAATCATTATTTTATCCCTCTTTTGTTCTAAAATCATGGGAGATAAAAATATTCCGAGGACAAATTTAGATTCGGCGACTCAATATTAGTTAAAAAAATACCCAACTTAAAACATGGAAACTTTAAATTCATAGGTAGAATAAATAGGGATATTATGAAAAAAAATTATTAAAAAAAAACCACAACGTAACGCCAATGTATCGATGATAAAAGCTATAAAATAAGATGTAAGGTGACTAATAGTTTTGCAATTGCGCGGGCTCTGATTATTATGTTGTTAGAGTGTTCCAATTTGTTTTATCTCCTTTAACGTTACTGAGTTATTATAACAGGCTTTTTAAAAAGGCTTTCTCAAAATTTTTAAAAGTTTCAAAATTGGAAAGCAACATGTTCAACAAATAATCTTAATCACTTTTAATCCACTCCAAGTCTTTTTTGTTCTCCTATTTTTTATCCTATTGATATGTCATGCTCTTTAAAAACAAAAAAATTTTGATTTCAGCGAAAATAATAACAACTCTCTTCGCATCAACATATACCCCACTCAAACCTACGACAGGATGATCACAGTTAACTGTGCCAGAGTGAAAAAGATGAACAATTTTGCCAAAAACGGTATCACTCACATGACTGAAGATGTCATTGTTCCTGCTACTGAAACAATTGAAGATATACTACGATCGCATCCTAGATTGACAAGTTTTAAGAAAGGTAAAGTGCAGATCAACAACACAGCCACACAAAAAGAAAATACTATATTCTATAACTAATATGGAATAGACAATATTCCGCGCGAGCGGAAAGTTTGTCATACGAGCCGGTAGTCGAGTATGACGGTCCCGCGAGCGTGGAATGACTATTCCATACTTGTTGTAGCATATACTTTTTCTTCCACTGCAAATATGAAACTCTGTATGGCTTTAAACTGAGGACAAGGTTAAAAACCATGTTTTTTGTAACTCGACATTGTAAATGCAACAAAACACATTTTTAAATAAAGCAATTAATGTTATTTAATAATTTTATCAAAGCAGTACTTAAAAAAGATTTTTATTTAATTTTAGCACATATTTACAAATTATAATGCAAAAATGGAAGGTTATTTCAGATTGTTGTAACAGATATCAGGTTTAAATATTTAACAATAGATGGAACAGTTTTAATTTTTTGAACTAAATTGATAAAAACCTGGTCAAATATTAAGAAAAACTAATAAACTTTATGTAATTTTAACGCAAAACTTTAAATTGCATTAAATTATTCAATATTTCATGCTAAAATATATATATTTTTGCTAATTTTGCTACAGTTTTCTTTACTTTTATACACAAGAGATGGCACTACATGTGCTCATTCTAACTCTTGATACGGAATGTTCATACCATATCTAGAGCTAGAATGGATTCATTCTGTGTTTGAAAAGTGTGTGTATTTGCTTACATCCTAAAGCGGTCGTAGAAAATTTATTTTTTGAAAATATGTTCTACTGTACAAGTAAAGCAAAGCCGTGATAACATTAATATGTTTTAACCCTCCAGTTAGGAGACACGGTTTTCTTTACTTGTATATTTCTTAATATCGTAAGCGTCACATAAATTTAAAGTTCCCGGCTGGGATCATCACAAAATTTTGGGACAATTTTGCGTCACACAATTTTGGGAAACTTTTTCGTCACATAATTTAGGGACACTTTTTCGTCACATAACAACAATGATCCCATCCGAGAACTTTGTTGATATCGTAAGCGTCACATATTTTGGGACACTTTTCGTAACGGTTTCAGCCGTAACGGTTACGATAACAACAATGATCCCAGCAGAGAACATTGTTGATATCGTAAACGTCACATATTTTGGGACACTTTTTTATAACGGTTTTAGCCCTCTTCATAGGAATACAACATAACGAAAAAATTCTTGACCTTTTTTTATCAAGGTTGCCGTGTTTTTTACCTAGGAAGAAAACAAAGAACTTTTACCTGAAGAAGGAACATGATGAAATCTACTGTATGCTTTGCTTGAAGCGTGAACCTACTACGGTGAGGGCCTGGTGGGGAGTGACTATTGTTTACACTTAGTACGCGTAAAGAGAGAGAAAGGATGTGTAAACTCACAGTCTAATGTCGTAAAATGACTGACAGGGGTACAGTGTTGCCGATTGGAAACCTATACTTTGGATATTTTATTGTAAATTTTAAGAAACATTAGTTCTGTATGAGTTTTATATGAACTAGTAGTTTAATTTAAAAAGTCCAAACATAATTATAGTATAAACAATAAAGTTTTTTACATTTTTAATTTAAGTATAATGATTTGAATTCATGATAAGGTGGAAACTACGCAACATCGCTACTAGGTAGCCTGAAAGTCGACTAGCGACATCTACATTTTACACCACAAAGCTGTATTGCGTTTCTGTTAGTAAATAAACAAACAAAAAGATGACATCATAAACATTGGTCTGAAATTACTTCTTGAGGTAAAAGTTCTTTGGGAGAAAAACACCAAGTCTAGTCCCGCAAATGAAAACGTCAAATTAAGTTTTAGTCTTGGTCGTAAATAACAGTATATTAAAGTACTTGTTTCATAACAACCGTTCTTAGCGTAGGAGTACAAGTTTAGAATACGAGCCGCTCATGACGAGTTTTCTAAAGTACTAGTGCGCTAAAAACCTGTTATGAAACGAGAGCTTTATACTATTTTTTTTTTCTATTTTGCTGTAAAATAAAAATAAAAAAACGTACATTTAAATTGATGACAATTTTCGTTATGTGTTAATTTTAAAGAAAACATTATATTTTGATATATTTTCTATTTTTACTGAAGGTAACCAAGCCACAAATTTAAGACGGTAACATAAAAACAAAATTTTGTAGAAAATTAACTTTCAAAGCGGTGTTGAGACTGTTAACGATGTTGTTGATTTGCACGGAAAACGTCAAGCGATATTCATTTATCCTGTTGCCAGCCCAAAAGAAAAAAAACCAAAGTGCATGTGATTATAAGCTTATAATAGTGACAAAATAAAAACATGCTTTTTTAATTTTTCTTACAGTTTTTGACGTTACAAACATCAAGAAGCACATGAAAGTTGACGGACATTACACCGTGTTTGCGCCAACAGATCAAGCTTTCAACAAACTTGACGAATTCCAAAAACAACAAATTTTAAATGGAAACGCATGTGCACCAAGTAAGTAAAACAAAACACTGTGGTCTGTAATCAAAATTTGGCGCTGCTCTGTAAAAGGACCTATTGGAAAATATCAATCCGCTATGGCGTAGGAATCGGAAAATTTGGCCAAAAGTCAACACATAGTGTATCATAGTGTATCATGCCCAAAGTAGTTGTTCATTAAATGTCAAATGTAACTGTGTTTCTTTTGTAGGCGGGTTTTGTTTTCAAGGGTCTTTTGCGTATATTTTTCAAAAAAAACCCAGGTCCAAACTTGTAATATTTTTCAGGTATTATAAAGCACCACATAACCGCACACACCATTTGTTCGTCGGCCATTATCGATAACTCGTCAACGCACAATGTGGAAGGTGACGTTTTAAACATGGAGAGAACCGAAGATGACGTTTTACTTTTCGAAGGAAAGGCGAAAATCATTGAAACCGATATCATGGCTACAAATGGAGTTATCCATTTAATTGATGAGGTTATTATTCCTGGTAAGTAAATTTAAAAAAAAAGTTAAAAAAAAATTAAAGAAAAAAGTTTAATTTTTTTTTTGAGAAACCAAACTAACCATTTGAGGGTATAGAATCAAATGTGATTGACTTGATGTGCCGCCATGTATCTTGTAAGCCAATCAGGGCATTACATTCTTATGTTTTATTTTCTTATGCAAGCTTCTGGATAGGGCTTAAATTTTCGTCGGTTTGCCACTGCTGTCCATAATGACAAACTAGATTAAACGTGCAAGCACCCTGTCAAAACATCGGCACTATTGTATACTAGAGCCATCTAGTTTGCCAATTTCAAACTAGGTGTTTTGTTTGATTTTAAATTCTGTATCTTTAAAACATTATATTCTAGCAAAAAACTGTATATAACATTTTTTTATTTTATGGCTTAAAAAGAGCTTTTATTTAAAATATAATTTTTTGAAATCGGGTTATAAATATGTGAGATATGCTAAAAAAACCTTTTACAGCTTTAAACGCCGATATCTCGAAAACAATGCGTTTTAGAAAATCGTTGTTTATAAAATATTTTAACCAATTTAAAATTATCTTTTATATAAGTGCTAAATTAAGCAAATACAATAATAATTGCCTTAATTATAAACAAAAAACGCTAAAAATAGAAGTTTTACCCTATTTTTACCCCCTTACCCCCAATCGTTTACCCCCAAAATCTAATCAGCTCTTCGGAATACGATAAGAAACAATATGCAAAAAACCGCAAGTCGATATCTCATGTAGAAATGGAGTTAGAGAGTTTACACCCAGACAGACAGACAGACAGACGGACGCAAATTTTTTTTTAATGGTTTCAGAATGGTCTAAAACGTCTAGAAATTTGAAAAAAACGTGGTCAAAGATTTTGACTTTTCGGCGAAGATTTCAATACATCTGCACTCTTAGTAGCGCTAAGTGCCGATGTAACAAGTAATGCATTAACATCCACTTTTTTTCGGTATCAGTATTCTGACTGGACATTGTACTCTTTGAAACTGAATCGCATATTTTAACCCTGTCTTATACCCTTACAACGCTGGTTTGGTTCCGTCGTTTATAACTTTGGACCGAGCGGAAAAAAACTCAACTCAATTTGAGAAAAATGTGGACATTACACCATTTGATTATATACCCCTCATTTTACCTATGAAGTTATCATCTCTGGTAAGTTTTGTTGGAGCAATGTATATTTTTTACAAATCCCTAACAATACTGCGTCCAGCGATGTTGCTAAGTTGTTTTTACAAGATGTTTTTAAAAAAAGTGTTTTTTATGCATAGTTCGTTATGTTTATATGGTTTATATTAAAGTGGTTACCATTATATTTTAAATGAATATATTAAAGTTTTAAAAATCCTACGTTTTTATAAAAATAATGGCGTTTAAGCATTTGGAAAAAATGCAATATACTATCCCCCGTGAATCATCATCATTGTCCTAATAGCTCCTTGTGGAGCAAAGGGCACCATTTCATGGTGTTTCAAAGGCTAAATGGCATGTTGATGACAGGTTAGCTACTCCTGTTCATCGCCCCTTGAAATCTTTGCAATTTTTTCTAACAACTCTCTCCATTCTTTTCTATTTTTCGATACCCTTTTCGCTTCATTCCATGTTATCCCAACTTGTTCTAATTCCTTTGATATCGTTCTTTTCCATGTGTTTGTTGGTCTTCCTACTTTTCTTTTTCCTGGTACGTTGTAGCTTAGTGATTGTCTTGCTATGCTGCTCTCTTTTTTTCTTAATGTGTGTCCAATCCATTTCCATTTGATTCTCTTTATTGTTATTTCTATTTTCTCCTCTTGTGTAATGTTATGTAATTCTTCATTCGAAATCGTATCTGGCCAAAAAATTTGACAAATGATCCGCAAGCACTTATTTATAAAAGTTTGTAGTTTTTTATTTTGTTTTTGTGAATGTTTCCATGTTTCTGCGCCATATAAAAGTACACTTTTTACATTCGTTCTGAATAGTTTTAGTTTTGTTTGTCTAGAAATATTTGAAGCTGCCCATATTTTTCTCAGTGCGTTAAAAGCATTCTGTGCTAAATTAGTTCGTCGGTCGATGTCTTTTTCTGTACCTCCTTTTGTGTCAACCAAACTTCCTAGATAGCAAAATTCTTCTACTTCCACAATTTCTTCTCCATCTACGTAAATTTTTTGTTGGTTGTTTGTGTTTTTAGTTAGGATTTTAGTTTTTTTAGCATTTATTTTAAGGCCCACTTTTTTTGCGTTTTTTATAATCCCCAGTGAATAGTATATAATAAAATAATAATAAAAAGACCAAAACTTTACCAAATTCAAAGATTTAATAGAAAGAGCCGGGGTATGACCGAAGATATTGACAATCTTTCCAATGCCACCCTATTTGTCCCATCGGACGAGACGTGCGAAAAGCCCAAGGCTAAATATTTAAAACTTTTTAAGAAAAAATAAAAACTCTTTGTCAACTTGAAAAAAAAAGTTGTTTTTTTTTATTTTTTTTTTGTTTTTCGAAAAAAATACTGTTGCCAACAAAATTATACTTTCCACTATATACATAGGCTCATTAAAACAAAACAAAAAAAAAACATTAAGTTTTTCAAAAAAAAATTATTTTTCAAAAAAAGTTTTGTTTTACGTAAAACGAAAAATAAATTGAAAAAAATATGTTTTTGAAAAAAATTGTTTTTATCTCATTTTACCCTTTTACCCCAATCCGATTTTTACCAAAAACAATCCCAACCTAAAACTTTGGATAGTCACAAAAAAAGGCAATTTTCTTTTTCAACAAAAAAAAAGTATTTTTGTAAAACAACATATTTTTTAAAGTTTCTTTTTTGCAAAACATTAAAATCAGAATCGAAAAAAAAAAATAAAAATAAAAAAAAAATTCAAAAAACAATTCAAAATTTTATGTTTTTCAAAAAAAAATCAAAAAAAAAAATTTTTTTACGTAAAACGAAAAATAAATTGAAAAAAAATATGTTTTTAGCCTTTTACCCCACTCCGATTTTTACCAAAAACAATCCCAGCCTAGAACTTTGGATAATCATCCTGTGGTCCAAATTTGAAGTCTTTAGCCCGAAGCGTTCTTGAGTTACCGTAGTCACAAATTTCCCGGACACACAGACCGACAGACACAATTTTTTTTTGACGGAAATCATATTTTTTGGATATAAGACTTTCAGAAACGTAAAAAAAAAAACAATAAAATTTTTTCTATTTTTTTTTTACTTACTCAAGACTTTCCCTTGTGGAATGTAAAAATATATTTGAAAAAAAAATAATCTTTTGAAAAAAAAATCGATTTTTTTCGTATTTTCCAGATTCAGCTCTTTACATAGGCAACGTTCTGAAAACCCAAAACTTCACCAAATTCAAAGATTTAATAGAAAGAGCCGGTCTAACCGAAGATATTGACAATCTTTCCAACGCCACCCTATTTGTTCCATCCGACGAGGCTTTCGAAAAGCCCGAGGCCAAAAAGTTGCTGGACGACGCTGCAAATGACCAAGAGAAACTGAGGGATATCGTCATGTACCATACCACCAAGGGGAAATTACAATCCTCAGAGATGAAAAATAACCAAAAAATCGAGACGAATAATGGAAATAACCTGAGAATTAATTTATATTCAACAGTAAGTTTTTTAATTTTTTTTTCACCAAACCACCAAAAATATGCAATAAAAGAAATTATTCACATTTTGCCAAATTTTTAATAAATTCTTTTTCAAAATTAAATAAAAAAAACGGTCAGTAGAAAATCGTGAAATTTTTACAGTAATTACTAGTAATTACATATAAGGAAAATAACCCATAACAGAATGTGCGGGATATGTCATTGTGTTGGGTTTTGTGCCATATTTTTGATTATTTAGGCAACATTAAAAAAAAACAAATCGGCTATATTTATTCCGCTATTTTGAAATTTAAATTTTTAGATATTGGTTTACATTAATTTTACTAAAAGAAGCCTTTGTGCCAAATTTCAGCTAAATCAGACATTTTCAAAAAAATTGTACCACCCTAATGACGCAGAAAAATCAGTTTTTTCACTGCTTTTTTTATAATCAGCTGTGCGAAATATGACCCTATGCAAAAAAAAACAGAATTTTGTCACTTTTTTTTCTGGACCAATTGAGATGTTTTATTACGAAAAAAATTATATTTTGGAGTAAACAAATTTTCTTCGTAAATATGTCATTATTTAAGGGTAATTTTGTTTAATATATTAATAAAATAAAAAAAAAAATATTCACATTTTGCCAAATTTTTAATCATGAAATTTTTACAGTAATTACTAGTACATATAAGGAAAATAACAGAATGTGTGGGATCTGTATTTTTGTTGGGTTTTGTTCCATATTTTTTTTATCGGCCATATTTATTCCCCTATTTTGAATTTTAAGCTTTTATGTATTGGTTTACATTAATATTACTAAAAGAAGCCTTTGTGTCAAATTTCAGCTAAATCGGACATTTTTCAAAAAAATTGAACCACCCTAATGTCGCAAATTTTTTTTTTCAGTTTTTTCTCTGCTTTTTTATAATCAGCTGTGCAAAATATGGCCTTATGCAAAAAAAAAAAAACAGAATTTTGTCACTTTTTTTTCTCTGGGACCACTGTGTATTCCTATGTATTTTGAGGTTCTGAATCCGAATTTGAGATCAAAAGGAAACCTCATATGATTAGTTTTCGAGATAACCTCAAAAAAAGTTATACTCATTTTACTCGAAAATAATGTTTATTCAGGTTATCTCCAAAACTAATTGGTTGAGGTGATATTTTGACCTCTAATTTGGATTCAGTGCCTCAAAATACATAGGAATACAATGGTCCCCAAAAAAATTCTTGACTTTTTTTTCTGCGGCCACATAAATTTTAAAAAAAGGTCAAGAACTTTTTTGGGGACCATTGTATTCCTATGTATTTTGAGGCGCTGAACCCGAATTTGAGGTCAAAACAGCACCTCGTCCGATTAGTTTTGGAAATAACCTCAAAAAACAATTTTCTTACCCGAAGATGAGTTTTTTTCAGGTTATAACTTTAAAACTATTTTGAACACAAATTCGGATTTAGTACCTCAAAATACATAGGAATACAATGGTCTCAAAAGATTACTTTTTTTTCTTTTTGTGTGGCTTTTTTGAATTTTAAAAAAAAAAAAATTTTAAATTTTTATTATTTTTTTTAAAAAACAAAAACATTTTTTAAAACTTTTTCTGAAATTTTTCGTCTCGAATGAGCGAGAATACCTTGTCATAAAAAAGTTATGTCCAGAATAGTTATTTATAATACAAAGGCGAAAAGTTAAATTTTTCGATTGAGTAGGTTTTTAGAAGCCGAGGGCCGGCCGATAGGGCCGGGGAAATCGAAATTTAACTTTTTGCCCGTGTATTATACAATATTTTTTATTCGATTGTTACTAATTATAATAAATTATTAAAATATACTTAAAGTGCAAAAAATATTTCTTTTTACTGTCTTATTACTTATCTAGTTATCCATGACAAATTGCTGTCCCATCAAATCGCTACAAAAACAATTGAATGGTTTCTTTTGCTTGCGGTTTAATGTTCAAATTAAAAAAGCTATAGCTTGGTGATTAATTTCTGTTAAAATGTGTCCGTTGTGAAAATAATACTTGTGAAACCGTTCTATGAATATTATAAATATTGAAAGTGATTTTACACTTAAAATTTTGTGTTTTTAATTTATTTTAGTGACTGAATACAGATTAATTAGTTGACATATATTTTAAGGTTATGTTATGGAAATTTTTTTATTTTGTGAAATGATTATAATAACTGTATCTGGTCAAAAAGAACGGTTAGTTCAAGACCAAAAGTGACCATTTCTTTATAAATATTACAGTAAAGGTAAACCATCTTCTTTTAAAAAGCTTAAAAATAACAAGTTTTAGTTAGCGGGCGAAAAAAACTTTTTAGCCCAAAGGCCACAAAGTTCAACTTTTCGCCCGTAAAAAATGAACAAAAAGTGTCTCTTTTAGAATCAATCGAATAAAAACAATTTTGGTACATTTTGGGGTCATGAAAATAATTATATTAACAGTAATTTTATTTTACCTTTTAGGTAGTTTTTAAATTGTTCCTTTATTATGAATAGTAAGAAAGTTGTGTCTAGAAACTATTTTTTACATTTTGAGTAAGGGAAGGGAGCTGGAAAAAAATGATAAAAACATTTTTTGTGTAGTTTTAGTTAACGTTTTATGTGGTTTTTAAATTTTTCTTTTATTGTAAATAATTAAAAAATTACGACTAAAACAATAATGTAACCCCCCTTTTACGACCCTTCCCCCCCAACCGATTTTGCTCAAATATGAACTTGTTCAAGTCGCTAGCTCAAAGCGTTCTTAAGTTATCGTGGATACAGACAGACAGACAGACAAACCGACAGACAGACAGATATACATTTTTTTTTGCTTATTTTGATTTTTCTCGAAATTTTTCAGAAAAAAATAAGATGATTTAATAATAATTTGTTTCACAGAGACCCTTATTTACCAACATAGTAAACCGTGCCACAGCGAATTGCGCAAGACTAATAGGGTTCGACGAAAAAGTATGCGGTTCCACCGTCCACGAAGTCAATTCCATCCTGGTCCCACCAACGAAAAATATTCTGGATATCATCAACGATAATGAAAAATACCGCACTCTAAGCTCAATCATTAAAGGCACCGAAGTTGAGGATATTTTACAGCAAAGAAATAACTCCATAACGTTTTTGGCACCTACTGATGAGAGTTTTGCTGCTCTGGATGAACAGGATTTGAAGAAACTTAGGGAGGACAAAGACAAGGCAAACGAGGTTTTGAAGGGACATATTTTAACAGGTAAGTGTAAATCGGGATCCTAAACACACAAAGTTTTCCTGCAAAAATTGAGGTCAATCAAATAACGACGTTTTCCCGTGACTCTAGATAATTATTTAAACTTTGACGCTTATAATTGGTAGTTGGTCACGCTTCTTTGATTTTTTGATAGATTTATAAATAATTCATACTTTTTTATTATGAAATAATAAAATTAAATAAAAAGCCCAGTTAGTATATATTGTTACACTTTTTCAATAAATAAAATAAATAAAATAAATAAAATAAATAAAATAAATAAAATAAATAAAATAAATAAAATAAATAAAATAAATAAAATAAATAAAATAAATAAAATAAATAAAATAAAAAAAATAAATAAAATAAATAAAATAAATAAAATAAATAAAATAAATAAAATAAATAAATAAAATAAATAAAATAAATAAAATAAATAAAATAAATAAAATAAATAAAATAAATAAAATAAATAAAATAAATAAAATAAATAAAATAAATAAAATAAATAAAATAAATAAAATAAATAAAATAAATAAAATAAATAAAATAAATAAAATAAATAAAATAAATAAAATAAATAAAATAAATAAAATAAATAAAATAAATAAAATAAATAAAATAAATAAAATAAATAAAATAAATAAAATAAATAAAATAAATAAAATAACGTCATCTAAAGTCTCTAACGGTCTAACTCCAAAACGTTATATTTTTCAGGAGACGTAAAAAACGATTTAAAACTTAATTATAGCAATTTAGAACTTTAAAACTGGCTTGTTCACAGGTAAAAATGTTTGAAATGTGTTAATGTATTTAAAACTTTTCATTGTTATCTATTTTATATAAATTATTTGAAAATTAAACTTTAACCACAAAATCTAAATTCACTAATGGTCTAACTCCAAGGGAAGATAAAAGAGGATACCTATCGTACAGTCAGGGAATTAAAAAATAAAACGATTTGAAGGAATCAAAAAACTAAACGATTTTTTTCCCATTGTAAAACTACTTTAATAAAACAAATCATTGGCGTTCAATTATTTTTATTTATTTGACTCTGTCAAAAGTTGTCAATTTAAAAAGTTTTTTAAATATGAATCGACAATTGACTACAAACGAAAGAGCAAGAGCCATTACATTGTTAAATAATGGGCATTCTCTGCAAGACGTGGCTAATATATTCGATAAGAGTAAGTCTTGTATTTACTTTAAAAAAAAAAATTCGATACTCTTAATACAATAACCCGAACGGAAGGATCTGGAAGAAAAAGAATCTCTACGATTCAAGAGGATGGGGTCTTAGTCAATTATGTAAGGGATAATCCTTTTGCTAATGCAGTAGTTGCTAAAGATGCTAGTCATTTTCCAGGCCACATAAGAACAGCCAGAAATAGAATAAAGGAAGCTAATTTAATCTGTAGTGTAGCAGCAAAAAAACCAGGCATGAGACCCCACCACAGGGAAGATCGCCTAAGATTTTCCAGAAATAATCTTAATAGGGAGGGTGATTTTTGGGAAAAAGTTGTTTTTTCGGATGAAAAAACATTCCAATCAACTAACAATGGGAAGATAAGGGTCTATAGACCGAAAAATACCCGTTACGACGAAAGGTATATTTCAGAAGCGAATAGAAATGGACGTTTTTCCGTTAATATATGGGCCTGGGTATCAAAAGAAGGTAAGGGGTCAATAGTACGAGTAGAAGGTAATTTAAATAGCCAGAGATATAGAGATATTTTGCAAGATGTATTGGTACCAAATGCGAATGACAGATTTCCGAATGGTTATATATTTTTGCAGGACAATGCATCAATTCATACGGCTAATATCGTTACTGAGTGGATAAGAGAAAATAGAGTGGACACATTTGACTGGCCAGCTAAAAGCCCTGATTTGAATGTGATAGAAAATGTTTGGGGCTATATGGCCAAAAGGCTAAACCAAAGAAATCTGCGACCAGCTAATGCAAATGAATTATGGGAAAGAATATTGGAAGAATGGCATAACTTGGAAAATTATAATTTTTTTAGTTTAGTAGAATCAATGCCTAGAAGGCTCCAAAAAGTTATTCAGGCAAATGGTGGGCCAAATAAATATTAAAAAGAATTTAAATATTTTTTTATTCTGTTTCTCAGTTTTTAATGGAAAAAAAAGGTTTTAAAGTATTATTGTTATTGTTATGGAAAAAAAGTTTAAGTTTTAAAGTATTGTTAATTGTTCTTGTTAATGTTATTATAAAATATAATGGTTGTAAACATAATTCCTTTCCTTTCACTAAAATATTGTAAATATTTAAAGTTAATTGCCCCCCGCCCACTGGGGGTGGAGGTAGATTTTTTTTATCATCAGATTTAGTTTTAGCTAACTCAAACTAATATAAACCAATTTTCGCAAAAATATTTAAAAATTTAAAAAATAATCATCAGCAAGGACTTTTGGTAACAAACCTGTATGCTAAATTTCAAGCTTAAAAAAATATGGAAATTTATGCACGAATATAATTTGAATAAATTGAATTGAATTGAATTGAATACTAGGCTTTCCCAAAAATTTTAAAACTTTAAAATGGGAAAGCAAAAGAGACGACACTGTTTTATGTCATGAAAGTTACCATAACCGCAAATTTTAAAAAAGTTAGTTTAAAAAGGGCCAACCAACATAAAACGATCAATTTTTTTATATAACCGTTTTATTTTTTAATTCCCCGACTGTATTATATCGCATAATATTATTACAAAAAATTTATATTTTTATATTTAATATATAATATTACTACTAGGTAGGCATAATATATATACATTATTAATGGCAATAATTATAATTATCATCAAACAGTAAATTAACAAATATTTGAAACGGGATCCCCTGTTGTCGAGAAATAGTTTGACATTAGTGACAGTTCTCATTTAATTGTTTTCTCACAATCATATGATGGAGTTAGACACTTAGCGACTTAAAATAATTACATTTTTGCATTTTTTGAGGCTGATATTGGTTTAATGCAACTTTTTTGAAGTATGTTGGTAATGAGATAATGAAGCAAATTTGATAAAAATCTCATTTTGAAAATTTGGAGTTAGACAACTAGAGCCTTTAGTGGACGATAAATAAAATAAACAAAATAAACAAAATAAATAAAATAACTAAAATAAATAAAGTAAATAAAATAAAAATAAAAATAAAATAAATAATATAAATAAAATAAATAAAATAAATAAAATAAATAAAATAAATAACATAAATAAAATAAATAAAATAAATAAAATAAATAAAATAAATAAAATAAATAAAATAAATAAAATAAATAAAATAAATAAAATAAATAAAATAAATAAAATAAATAAAATAAATAAAATAAATAAAATAAATAAAATAAATAAAATAAATAAAATAAATAAAATAAATAAAATAAATAAAATAAATAAAATAAATAAAATAAATAAAATAAATAAAATAAATAAAATAAATAAATAATAAATAAATAAATAAAATAATAAATAAATAAATAATTTAATTTCCAAGAAATATTCAATTACAACATACAACTGCACATTTAAAATGATGTATCACACGACCCCTTTATTTATTTAAAAAAATCCCCCCATGCCCTCCTGCCCACATTTTAAGAACTGAAAGTATCAAATATACAGAGCGGTCCAAAACTCACCCCCCCCCCCCTCTTAACTTTTGAACCAGTTGAGATATCGACTTCAAATTTGGAACTTTTAAATAAGACTACATAAACTATCTTTTAGCATATATTTAATACTTTCAGCTCTTAAAATGTGGGCAGGGGGGCATGGGGGCACATTTTTTTAATGGAAAGGGGGGTCGTGTAATACATCATTTTAAAGCTTATAAAATTTTCCATTTAACTCCGTATTATTAAATTAAAAAAAAAATTGGTTTAAAATGGGGTTGAAAATGGGTATTAATGTCAAAATTCCTCTAAAAAAAAACAAATAATTTTTTAAAAATGCCTAATTTTATCATAAAAAAATGTTAATTATACTTTTAAACTAATTTTAGTTGACATAAATAAAAATTTATAAAAAAAATCGAATGTTTTAGCACAAAAAACTGAAAAATCAAAACCTAAAAAAACATTTTTTTTAAATTTAAAAATGTTAGTTTAAATAGAGAATTTTTAAAGCTTTAAAATAATGTATCACACGACCTTTCCATTTAAAAAAATGTTCCCCCATGCCCCCCTGCCCACATTTTAAGAGCTGAAAATATCAAATATATGCTTAAAGAGAGTTTAAGTTGTCTTATTTAAGAGTTCTAAATTTGAAGTCGATATCTCAACTCGTTCAAAAGTTAAAGGGGGGTGACTTTTGGACCGCAGTGTATGCTAAAAGATAGTTTAAGTTGTCTAATTTAAAATGGTTTTCTCAGAACTTGATTATCTCTTTTAGTTTTCGAGAAAATCGCTGGGTAAATAGAGTTGGGACACCCGGTATAGAATAAGCTAAAACAGTATAAAATGAAGAACTCTTAAGTCGAGCATGCTAATTTTTGAGTAAAAGTCCATTATCTTCTGATCTTCTGCACCTTAGATTTTACTGTTGATGGTTTTATAATGTGGATACATCCTGCTAACAGGATTAACTCCTGGTTTGCGTTGGCAAGTTTTTTAAACCTAATGTCTATCCAGGATTAGCGTAATGAACATAATTTTTAATTCATTTTTTTACAGAAATTTTGTGCTGTTCTGGAGTGGGCCCTCATAATTGGGGATTCAACAGCTTCGTCCCCACTCTGTCCCGGAACCACTACGAAATTGGCCGCACCGGTTCCCAGGTCAGAATCCACAGTGCTATCGTCACCAGTTGCGACAATTTGGCTACCAACGGCATCGTGCACACTATCAACAAAGTACTGCTTCCTCGTCGCCAACATGTACCATCATCCATCGGAGGAGGCTTCTTCCTTTTTGACATTTAAATCATGATGATTTTTTAAAAATCCAAATCTTTTTAAAAATGGATTCTTTGAAAAATCAATTTTCAACAATCGATCATCAACAATCGATTTTTTAAAAATCGATTCTTTGAAAAATCGATTCTTTTAAAACAATCGGTTTTTTATGTCGATTATTTTAAAAATCAATTTTTATAAAAATCGATTTTTTAACCAATTTTTCTTAAAATCGATTCTTTTAAAAAAATGTTTACCTTTTATTTTTTTTCTAAATTTTGGTATCAATCGCTTTGTCCCCACCTTGTGCCGTAACCAATACGAAATTGGCCGCATAGGTTCCCAGGTCAGAATTCACAGTGTTGTGATATGCGACAATTTGGCTACTAACGGCAACGTTTACACTATTAACAGAGTACTGCTTCCGCGTCGCCAACATGTACCCTCTATCGGAGGAGGCTTCTTCCTTTTTGACATTTAAATCAGTGATGCTTATTTTAATTGATTTTATAAAAGTCGATTTTTTAAAAATAGATTCTTTTTAAAATCGATTGTTTAAAAAATAGTTTTTTAATTGATTTTTTAATTTTTTTAATCGATTCTTTTAAAAAATAGATTTCTTAAATTAATTCTTTTAAAAAATTTTTTTTTAATCTTTTTTTTAAATCGATTTTTTAAAAATCGATTCTTTTAATCTCTTTTTTAAAAATCGATTCTTTTATTCTCTTTTTAAAAATCGTTTTTTTTTAAATGTCGATTTTTTTTTAAATCGATTATTTAAAAAAAAATTCAAAATCAATTTTTTTAAAAATCGATTCTCTTAAAAATGGTTTCTTTTAAAAATCGACTTTTTAAAAATCGATCCTTTTAATACCTTCTTTTTTTTCATAAATAATTATTTTTCCTTTAAATCGATCTTATACAACCGAACAATTTTCCGGTCAAAACTTAAAATTAATCTTAATTTTCCGAAACCGTTTCAGGGGTAAAGAAGCTTTTTTAGGTTAAGACCTTTTTTTTAGCCATCAAAATTTCTGCAAGGCAAGGCTTTTTTTGTCATCAACATTTCCGCTTGGTTTGACTTTTGTTTTATACAATTATTTAAAAAAAAAATCGAAGATCGATTTTTTAGGAATCAATTCTTTTATAAACGATTTTTTTATCAAAATATTAATATTTAAATTACTTAAAAATGTAATAATATCTTTCTAAAATTTTGATTTTAAGAAATATAATTAAATGACTTATATTTATATTTATTATTAGGGTTATTTTTACCAATTACTGTTACTGATAGTTAGATATATAAAATATTTATTACATATAATAAACAATTATTTATATTACAATATATTGGCAGTTTTATTAAATAATATGTTTATGGCCCAATCCATTCATTTTTTGTCGGATGTCTGCGGCCTCAATTTTTTTTTTCATATTCTGGTTACTTACACTAAAACTAAAAGTTTAAGTCTAAAAATTTAAAAATTCTATCGTTTGTTATACAGAGAAGTACATAAAAATCAGCTGAAAATGATAAAAAAAAAATTATCCAATACATACAGATAATAAGACAATTACCAGCTTTATTTTAAATAGATAAACTCAATAATAACCCCCGTGTGGCTTTTACTTTATTGAGTGGATAATTATTTATTTTACCCACTCAACTGTCACTTGTCAAATTATTTTCTTGTAAATGTCATTAAAATTTTTAATAAAAATATGAATTCCTAAGCTATTTATTGGATAAATCCTTGTATGGCACTCATGGGTAAACCGATATTGCCCTCTCGAAAATTAACCTGCTTGGCTGACGCCTCGCAGGTTAATTTTCTCATGGGCAATATCTTACTTTACCCACTAGTACCATAAATAACTATTACCCAGTCCGCACATATATGGATGCAACATGGTAAAGAAAGATTTTTTAGGTAACATGTGCCATATTACATGAGACATAACATACATATGTATGCTACATAACATGCCCTATAACAGAAAGATTTTTTACGTTACATGTGCCATATTACATAAGATGTAACATACATATGTATGGTACATAACATGCAATATTGCATGTTATGTATCATATATATGGTACGAGAACATACACGATACATAAAATGTTATGAATTCAATACTAAATATGGCGTCTATATTATTTTAATTTTTATAGGTTAGAATCACTAATATTCTTAAAATTGTTGTTAATAATAAAAGTTTTACCCTTAAGTAGTAGAAACGCATGTATTTTTAGACAACTAAACCGATTTTAGATAATTTTAGACAAAAAATTAAAATATATATATATATTTTTTTAAAATGATTATTTGCTATTTTTTCTCTAAAAATTGGCTTTTTATGTGGCCCATGATTTTTAAGCCTGGTAGAAAGTTTGCTTTCACAGTAAAAATGCACATCGTATAAGAATTTTGCCTGATGGATGCTACATATAAAGATATTTATATACTTTAATTATTAGGTTTATCAAAAAGACGTAAAAATGTTCACCATGTCTAAATCTATGATGCACTCCATAACAAGTAAAATTCGGAAACGCCTACTTTTATTGTTATGTACCTAGTATGTATCTGATATGTAGCATGTTATGTAGCTGATACATAACTTGAGGCGGAATTGTTAAAGTCCAAGGACTATACATGGACTATAAAAATTACATGTCTGCAACATCACATAGAACAGTGGTTATGTACCTGCTATGTTCCTGCCATGTATTTGTGTTGACTGGGTATCTATGTACACTGGGCAATATGACATACCATTTAAAGTCAGATATATTTTTTAGCTAAACTTGATGCGCTGAATTCGAATATGACCTCAGAAATTTAAAATCACGTCGTGCAAAAAAACACTCGTCAAAAAAGTATAAAATATGCATTTTTGACATAAAAATTATGTTAACAAAAATACATCGTATCGAAAAAATGTGAAGAACAAAATATGTTTAAAATAAAAACATATATTAAAATATATTATTACTCTTAATTTTAGGGTTGGCCATAAATAAAACTCACCCGGTATATTAATAGGCCTTGTTGATATAAAAACACATGCATAAACTAATTTCTGTATTTCTGTACCCGGGCAACATTTGCTATTTCACGTGGAAGTCATTATGACATCATTTAATGATTTTTTCTATTTTGCGACTCTTATAAGCTCATAATCACACGCATTTTGCGTGTTCTTATAGGCCCATAAGAGGTCTGTACTTTTTTTTCTGTTGGGTTGGCAACATACAAAAGCCTATCTCTTGACGTTTTGCGTGCAAATGTCAATGTCGATTTAAAGTTTAATTTTTTACAAAATTTTGTGTTTGGGTTATTTTTTACCGTATTAAAATTGTGGACTGGTTAACTGCAGTGAAAAAAGAAGAGATTACTGTAAAATATAACCAAATATCATTTGTTCTTAGAATTTTAAACATAGTGTAAGCTGTAATGCCAACCCAAAACAAAAATCACTAAATCAGTCATCAATTTAAATGTGTTTTTTAAATTTTAGAGCAAAATAGAAAAAATTCGTTTCATAACATGTTTTTAGAGCACTAGTACTTTAGAAAACTCGCCGCAAGCGGCTCGTTTTCTAAACTTGTACTCGTGCACTAAAAACGTATGTTATGAAACTAGTACTTTAACGTTAAATTTATACACCTCATGACAAACTCATATGATCACAAAATCATGAGATGTGCTCATCATGATGTTCGTATGAGTACAAAACGTGGAAATCATAACATGATGCTCTCATGAGGCGTCATGAGTTTATGGATGTTGTCCGGGTAGAATCAAACAATTTCGGTCGAAAGTAAAAATAATTCTTAATTTTTCGAAACCGACCAGTTTTTTTTTCCGAAGCATGCTAACAATTACGCACACTTCCGCTTTTAACAAAATCTGCGCGATGGTCTATAAAAAGACTCGCAAAACTAACATAATAGACAACAATGCAATGCCGTGATTGGCTTGATGTTCCGTCATGTAGCTTGTGCGCTGGCTTATAACGTTATGCTAGGATCGCATTAGAGCCTGTTGATAGGCCCTTACACATCAGAGCTGCCGTTCTAAGCTGAAAGGTCCTATCTACACAGGTTTAACATACAAAGAGGACCTTTCAGCTTAGAAAGGCAGAAAGGTTGCTGCGTGTAAATTAGAGTTTCGCCCGTTTTGCTTTCCCATTTTGAAAATTTTCAAAATTTCGTATTCGTATTCGTGCAAAAATTTTCAATTTTTTTTGTGTATTTTTGCGTTTTATGACGTTTTATGTCGATATAAATCAATTTCGAGCAAAAAAATAAAATTGTCGAAAATCTTCTGGGCACGATAACTTAAGAACGCTTTAAGCTAGAGACTTGAAATTTGGCATACAGGTATGTTACCAAAAGTTCTCGCTCGGGATTGTTTTTGGTAAACATTGGGGTTTTGGTTTTGGGGCAAATGGGGAAAAATACATTTTTTTAGAAAAATTTGAAAATTGCTAATTGCTATTAATATTTTCTTCAAAATTGGTAAATAGGGGTTTTTGGGGTCGACGAATATGAATCCCCCTGGGGCTGGGTGTATCGAGGTTTTTGAGGTTGCTGAAAGTGAATCTGATAATAAAATTTTTCTAAATCCACCCCCTGAGAGGTGGGGGGTAGTTTTCGTGAAAATTGTTGGGGTTTTTGAGGTTGTTGAAAGTGAATCTGATTATAAAAAAATTCTAACTTTACGCCTAAAGGGTAGTTTTCGTGAAAATTGGTATATTAAGGTTTTTATGGTTGCTCAAAGTGAATCTGATAATAAAAAATTCATTTTACGGGCGGAGGTGAAAAATGAGAAAGCTCTTTTACTGGGCAGTGTTTATTTAAGATTTCGATCGTTGTTTTTGTTACCTAAAATGAAAATAGTTACCTAGATTTTTAAAGTTTTTATGATACCTAAACTACAACTAATATAATATATAATAATCTACAATTATAATAAAAATTTTAATTTTATTTTCTGTTTTAGATTTTTATTAATAAAAATAATAATTCAGGCGAAATGGCTCAAAATAATAATAATATATTATTTACTTAGGTACTTAAAGTTTAGTCAAGAGTATAGATTTATTGTGATTAAAATCTCTAGTGTCCCTAAACGTTCTACAGTAGAATCATGAATTCAAGACAATCCAGAATTAAAGTTTGACGGTGAATTTTTTTATTGCACCAGATGCGAAAATATTTGAAATGTTTTTAATATTAGTAAAAATATTGAAAAAAAAAACTATAACACTTTTTATATCACCAACGGCGTTTTATTTTTGTTGGTTTGGTCTATATTCAATATTGACCGGGTACACCTATAATGTTATATGAAACCATATTAAAACATTTAAAATATTCTTACTGAAAATCGGAAAACTGCTAGTGGGAAATCCCATTAAAATCCTTTGGCAACATCACAAATTTCTTATAGACAAAATAACAAACTTTGACTATGATGGTGGTGCTGGTCAAAGAATCCCCATATTTGTGTGACAGTTTTTTTAAAAAAAAAATAATATTAATTAACTAGGCTTTTCAAAGTTTCCTTTAAAATAGGAAAGCATCTATTTCAGGGAACGACAAGGTAGAGTTAGGTGAATAATATTAAGGGATAGGCAAGGGCGTAGATCTTTTTCTTCTATAGGGGGGGTAATACCCAGGGCCGGCCTTTTAAGCCTCAAATTTGGCACCCCCTAGCAAAAGAAAAAACACCCTAAAATAAAGCTTTGTGCGCCTACAAAAAAAAATAGCCCCCCAAAAAATGCCATCAAGAAAAAAAGCTTTGTCCCTGACGGTTTCTACCAAACTTGGTGCCCTGCAAACAAAATTGGCGCCCACGCCTCATCTACGCCCTTGGGGATAGGTAAGTTTGACTTTGATCAATAAAAAATATTATATCATGCATTTTTTGTTTGAACATCAGAAGCAGTGCTCCCCGCCACACTGCTACATATTAATATTTGTTATAAATTTCATTTTTCCCAGACAACGAGACAGAGACACTTACTACAACACGCTTACAGAAATACAGTAAATTCGGTTGTATCGCCTGAGCAGCTAACAGGTTAAATAAACAGCTGATAAAAAGTTGCTTTTCACCCGTGAAACGAGCAACATGTACTTTTGGCAAGAATTAGGTAATCCGTTATTCGCGTTTAATCTTTAGCATAAAGTGTTTTAGTAGTTATTTATTTATTTGCTATCTTAGATATGCCCTGGATTTGATTTTATATATTTTATAGTGATTGTATGGATAATGTGCAGTAAAATGACGAAAATGTTATTATATTAGAGTAAGAAGGGAATTTTATGTTTTTTAATCATTTATAATGCTGATAAATTTTGATTTGGAAGCAACTAACATGTGAAGAAGTTTTTATACGTATAGTTTCTTTATATACTAACGCATGCTCAAATATAATTACAAATTAGAAAAAACAGCCTCGTCAAAAGAACGTATCTGTGGATACATTAAGAAGAAAAAGAAGACTGGAATTATCCAGACCACTTCACCAAGTGACCCAATCTTCTAGAATAATATGAATACAAATTTATATTGAGCTGGCCAAATTCTATGAAAAGGCCATTATCCAGACCACTTCACCAAGTGACCCAATCTTCTAGAATAATATAAATACAAATTTATATTGAGCTGGCCAAATTCTATGAAAAGGCCATTGATTTAAATAATAAGAAGAAAAACAAATTGGAGATATTAAAGATGAGGAGCAGAGACAATCGTCCTCCTCCTCATCCTCCTCCTCAGAGGTTTGAAGAGGAACAATTTACGAAGCAAAAAAAATGCATCATTAGATTAATTTTCTATTTTCACATTATAAATAGTAATATTAACAGTAAAAATTAGATCCAAGATTTTTGAATTTATATCCCAAACAGCACATGATATCTAAAAGGCGTATTTTTTGATCTTAATTATGTCTGGACGCCTAAATACATAAAAAAGATATCTTATGAACTTCTTTTTAGGGTTTTTAAAATATATCTGATTATGATGTCTCTAAGATGTCTTTTAAGTATCGGTACAAGACGTCTTAACTTCGATACTCATCACTAAAAATAAATTAACCACAATCAAGTATATAAAAATTTCTCTAATATAGATTTTATAGATATACCCATTCTTAGAACTCATGAATAAAAAATAAGCCGTAAAGATATGTAATGCTACGCATTATATACTATATTGCATTTTCCAAATACTTAAAAAACATAATTAAAAAAAATAAATAAATAAAAAAATACCATTTTTTAAAGATCTTTTTTTGAAACAAAAAAATAAAAAAATATATTTTTTTTATTTTCTTTTTACGAAAAAGGAAAAAATAAAAAAAATCAAAAAAGGAATTTTCAAAAAAAACAAAAAAAAATCAAAAGAAAAAGAAAAATAATAAATAAAAAATACATTTTTTTAAAGACCCTTTTTGAAAAACAAAAAATTAAAAAAAAAATTGAAAAAAGAACTTTTTTGAAAAAAAAAAAATAAAAAAAAAACTCGAAAAGGTGTTTCAAACTTTTTTTATTTTAAAAACAAATTACCTCCCATTCTAATTCTTATTACGCTTTTTATATCAATACGACAGTACCTAGCAAACATAAATAGGAGGGGGTATTATGTTGTAAAGTCGCCTGTGCAGGGGGTCTGTAAGGCGTCATAAAAAAAGATGTCTTAAAAACGTTACCTTTTGTAAAGACCACTTTACACGGAGCAATTTTTGCGCAAGTTTGATGCTATGCAAGTTTGTTGCAAGAATGATTCAGTCACTGCGCATGCCTTCAGGCAAGTTTGAGGCCATTTTCGTGCCATCAAATTATTTAGAACATGTTCTATTTTTCGGCGATTTTCACGCAAGTTTTATGGTTATTTTCGTAGTACCAACCTGGAATAAAAGTTACCAAACTATTTCATTTTACTAATATAGTAGCAACTGCACATGCTAATAATTATTATTATTAATAATAGGTCGGTCTGTCTAACTAAAAAACTTCCTTAAAAAAGCAAATGCTAGGTTACGTTTTTGTCAACAAACGCAGAGACAAGTCAAAATTGTCTGGTTGGCAGCACTGTTTACCTTGCAATATATAGCAGCAAACTTGCGTACAACTTGCTCCGTGAAAAGGCAAATCAATGCCCAATTGTCCTCATGCTATATCTGGCAGCAAACTTGCATAGCATCAAACTTGCGTACAAATTGCTCCGTGTAAAGTGGTCTTAGCATACGACGTCGTTAAGACGTCTTTAAGATGCATATACGGCGAAACCCGACTTTCTTAAGACTTCTTGAATGACGAGTTACGACATCTTTAAGGTCTCTTTGAGATATCTTTGTGCTGTCTGGGATGATATTACTAGTACAAAGTGTTTACGGAATGAAAAAAACAATATAAAAATGATACAAACAAATAGACGCACACACACAAATACACACACACAAAAACACTTGTAGCCAAAGAAATATTTCAATCATGTTTAGATGTGATCAATCTTCTCTGAGACAAGTGGTATTTGGTTTCGAGCAATCTCAAAGGATAAATTTCGTTTTAATTAAAACAAATGAGTTGAGTTGAGTTGGTTAGTTGCAGTCTAGAGGTTCTTTCTTTGCCTGCTGTTAATTAGGGGACATGCGACGACACTCAGCACCCCATGTGATGTTTCAGCCATACAAATGCAATGTCGACAACGATTTGATGTGCTTTGTTGCAGTGGTTTAGCTTTTAGTTGTATTGCTGATTGTTTTTCTATCTAAAACAGAAATGTCAATAGAATCATTAGAAAAAGTCTGGACTGTTATAAAAAATATTAATGTAGGGACCCTATGGTCTGTTTCTTCAAGCAAGATAGTAAATTGAAAATCGCACAGTAAATATTTTTACAAACAGATTTGAATAGTATATGTTTGTGTATATAGAATATAGTTATAATAATAATAATAATAATAATAATAATAATAATAATAATAATAATATTTATTGCATAGAAAGGACTTACATAATATATACATGGTAATCATTTGCAAATAAATATGCTAAAAACACAGAAATGTAATAAAACATTTGAGCGTGCCTTTAAAATATTTTCTAAAACTAAAAATCAATATTTTCAAAATTTATAAGAATACGAGGTAAGTATATAATATATAATTAAATAAATATGTAATTAATAAATATATAATTGATAAAAAGGTATAGAGGTATTATGTTTTATAAAATAACCTACACAGTATATTCGCACATACAACCCTGGTAGAAAAGTACATAAATCTAACTTAACATAACATTAGATTAGTGACATTTTTATGTTTAGTCTCAAACGTTATACAAAAACTTTTTATATAAAATATATAAATCTAACCTGAAAAACTAACGTTTGACAAAAACGTTATAAGATATATAAATCTAACCTTAAAAACTAACGTTTGACAAAAACGTTATAAAATACATAAATCTAATGTTAGTTTCCCAACTAAATTCTAACCTTTTTCTAACCTTATTCTATAGAATAGTTATAACTTTAAATATTTTTTAAATTTCCATTATTAATACGTAAGCTATAGTAGAAAATACTCATTTCAGACAGCTATGTCCTAGGCACATTTGATAATTATTTATTATTTGTATAATAAGTTAAAAAAATATCCCCCAAAAGTCAAAATTATAGTAAGTCTGGCAACGCTGTACTAGAATTGAAAAAATATTTTAAGATTCTGAATGTATAAATAAATATTAACTAACTAAATATAAAGTTTTTCTGAGAGGTAAACGTATTTATCGAAGTATAACAGCATATTACACGAAAAATATTTAATGCCACCTAAAAAGATGGATATTTTATAAATAAATGTAACGAAATTATGTTTAAAAATATTTTGATTGCTAAAATACATTAAGATTTATTTATATGAATAAATTTGTCTCCATATGCTATTTTATGATGCAGGTAGAAATTTCCTAGTGTGCCACGCCCCCTCCGAAAGTTAGAAATTAAACGTACTTATAACGTATCACTAACTTAATCTAACGTTAGATTAACGTTTGTAACTAACGTTTGATTCTAAGGTTAAAAATCGGGACATTGCACATATTTTATAACGTACTTTTATACAGTTTTCTAACGTTAGAAAAACGTTATTCTAACGTTAAATTTCTATTAGGAACAGTAAATATTTTGCTTTCCCATTTTGAAAATTTTCAACATTTCGGAAAGCCTTGTATTCGTGCAAAAATTTTCAATTTTTTTTTGCGAATTTTTGCGTATTATGACGTTTTATGTCGATATAAATCAATTTCAAGCAAAAAAAAATTGTCGGTCGATCGGTGGATCGGTCGATCGGTCTGTCCGGGAAGTCTTGTAAGCACGATAACTTAAGAACGCTTTAAGCTAGAGACTTGAATTTTGGCATACAGGTATGTTATCAAAAGTTCTCGCTCGGGATTGTTTTTGGTAAACATTGGCGTGCGGCAAGGGGGGCAAATGGGGAAAAATACATTTTTTTTAGAAAAAATTTAAAATTGCTATATAGAGGTTTTTAAGGTTGCTGAAATTGAATCTGATTATAAAATTTCTCTAACTCCACCCCCGAGGGGGTGAGAGGGTAAATATTTTGAAATGTTTTCCAAATTGTCGTGAAAATTTGTAGATAGGGGTTTTTGAGGTTGATAAAAATTAATCTTGAAATATATTTTTTGAAACCCACCCCCTTAGGGGTTGGGGGTGATTTTTGTGAAAATTGGTATATTGACGTTTTTGAGGTTGCTGGTAATTTTATGAAAGTTGGTATATAGGGGTTTTCAAGGTTGCTGAAACTAAATATGATAATAAAACACTGCTCAGTAAAAGAGCTTTCCCATTTTTCACCTCCGCGCGTGAAATTGATTTTTATTATCACATTTTTTGCTTTCCCATTTTGAAAATTTTCAAAATTTCGGAAAGCCTTGTATTCGTGCAAAAATTTTCAATTTTTTTTTTGCGAATTTTTGCGTTTTATGACGTTTTATGTCGATATAAATCAATTTCAAAAAAAAAAAATTGTCGGTCGATCGGTCGATCGGTCTGTCCGGGAAATCTTGTAAGCACGATAACTTAAGAACGCTTTAGGCTAGAGACTTGAATTTTAGCATACAGGTATGTTACCAAAAGTTCTCACTCGGGATTGTTTTTGGTGAACATTGAAGTGGGGCAAGAGGGGCAAATGGGGAAAAATACATTTTTTTTAGAAAAAATTTAAAATTGCTATATAGAGGTTTTTAAGGTTGCTGAAATTGAATCTGATAATAAAATTTCTCTAACTCCACCCCCGAGGGGGTGAGGGGGTAAATATTTTGAAATGTTTTCCAAATTTTCGTGAAAATTTGTAGATAGGGGTATTTGAGGTTGATAAAAATGAATCTTGAAATATATTTTTTGAAACCCACCCCCTTAGGGGTGGGGGGTGATTTTTGTAAAAATTGGTATATTGACGTTTTTAAGGTTGCTGGAAGTGAATCTGATAATAAAAATGGTCTAACTCTACCCCTACCCCCAGGGGGTGGGGGTGATTTTGTGAAAGTTGGTATATAGGGGTTTTCAAGGTTGCTAAAATTAAATATGATAATAATACACTGCTCAGTAAAAGAGCTTTCCCATTTTTCACCTCCGCGCGTGAAATTGATTTTTATTATCACATTTTTTTCCCTAATTTCACCCCTGAGGGGTGGGGAGTAGTTTTCGTGAAAACTGGAGTATTGGGGTTTTTGAGGTTGCTGAAAGTGAATCTGATAATAAAAATATTCTAAATCCACCCCCTGAGGGGTGAGGGGTAGTTTTCGTGAAAATTGGTATATTGGGGTTTTTGAGGTTGTTGAAAGGGAATCTGATTATAACAAAATTTTAACTTCACCCCCAAAGGGGCAGAGGGTGAAAATTGGTATATTAAGGTTTTTATGGTTGCTGAAAGTGAATCTGATAATAAAAAAATCAATTTTACGCGCGAAGGTGTAAAATGGGTAACCTCTTTTACTGGGCAGTGTATTTACAACATATTTGAATAGTATCCCTAAGGAAATAATGATCTTAAAAGGATCTAAAAAAGCTTTGCGATCAGTGGCCGACTGGTCATAAGGCAAGGTCGGCAAAAGCGATTTAAATACAATTTTATTGTTTTGAATATCCCGGGCCCTCAATTTCCCTTTTTTTGAGCTGTTCAAGTCCAAACCAAGAAACCAGTCCGCGCCTGCTTTGCGATGTTTCCAAATGATTTTAATAGCATTCGGTAACACAAGGAAGTTCCCGATGTTGCCTCGTCTTTCTATAAATATCTATAAATTTTATGATAAAATACTTTGCATTTTGTCTAAATGTATTCTTTAATAAAATAAAACTACTTTCCCCTTTAGTTATGTATAAGAAGAATTATTTTTATTTTTTTATTTTTTAAATTGCATATTGAGGACAAACGAAAATAGACAAAACAAAAAAACAAGATGGCCGACCTGTCAAAGTGACATTTTTCGAACGGGAGGTCGTAGAAATTTGAAACTCGGTATGTACGGGTGCAATAACAAACAAAAATAGACAAAACCAAAAAAACAAGATGGCCGACCTGTCAAAGTGACATTTTTCGAACGGGAGTTAGTAGAAACTTGAAACTCCGTATGTACCCAGACAGCACATGATATCTTAAAGACGTCTTTTTTAGATCTTAATTATGTCTGAACGCCTAAAGACATAAAAAAGATATCTTATGGACTTCTTTTAAGGGATGTTTAAAATATATCTGATCTCTAAGATGTCTTTTAATTATCGGTACAAGATGTTGTAATAAATTAACTATATTACTTTTGAAATTGGTATAATTGACACTTATAGTAAAAGTAATTTTTCCTGAAAACGTTACGTTAATCGGAAATTTCTTTCAGCTTTTTTCGATTTTTTTAAAAGTTTAACCCCCCATAACATTTTTGCTTCTGGGGGGATTACTTTCAAAATTGGTAGAATTGATCCTTAAAATAAAAGTAATTTTTCCCAAAAAAGTTGCGTTAATAGGATTTTTTTTTTTCGGAATACAGTAATTAGAATAAAAGGTAAGTTTTGGCATATTATGACATATATATGTCAAAAATTACCTCTCATTCTAATTCTTATTACGCTTTTTATATTAATACGATCGTACCTAGCAACGTAAATGGGAGGGGGTATTATGTTATAAAGTCCCCTGTGCAAGCTTACACAGGCGCCTAGGCGTCAGTAAGGCGTCTTAAAAAGATGTCTTGAAGACGTTTTTAGAAAGGCGTCTTAAAAACGTTACCTTTTGTAACATACGACGTCTTCAAGATGTCTTTAAGATGCATATACGGCGAAAATCCACGTTCCTAAGACGTCTTGAATGACGAGTTACGACATCTTCAAGATCTCTTTAAGACATCTTTGTGCTGTCTGGGTAAGGGTAAACTGACGAACAAAAATCGACAAAACCAAAAAAAACAAGATAGCCGACCTGTCAGAGTGACATTTTTCGAACGGAAGTTCGTAGAAAGTTGAAATTTGCTATGACAAAATGACAAAAAAAACGACAAAACCAAAAAACAAGATGGCCGACCTCTCAAAGTAACATTTTTCGAACGGAAGGTCATAGAAACTTGAAATTCGGTATGTTCGGGTATAATATTGTACTGTCATATGACAAACAAAAATTGACATATGACAAACAAAAATTGACATATGACAAACAAAAATTGACATATAACAAACAAAAATTGACAATACTAAAAAACAAATGTGACTTTGACAGGTTGACCATCTTATTTTTTTGGTTTTGTCGATTTTTTTTGTCATTTAGTCATAGCAAATTTCAACTTCCGTTCGAAAACTGTCACTTTGACAGGTCAGCCATCTTGTTTTTGGTTTTGTCGATTTTTGTTTGTCATTGTATCCGTACATAACGAGTTTCAAGTTTTTACGACCTCCCGTTCGAAAAATGTCACTGTGACAGGTCAGCCATCTTGTTTTTGGTTTTGTCGATTTTTGTTTGTCATTGTACCTGTACATAACGAGTTTCAAGTTTCTACGACCTCCCGTTCGAAAAATGTCACTTTGACAGGTCGGCCATCTTGTTATTTGGTTTTTTCCATTTTGGTTTGTCAACCCCAACCCCCGGAGGTGGACTTAAACCATTTTATTATCAGATTTACTTTCAGTAACCTCAAAAACCCCAATATAGTCATTCAAATAGCAAGAGAGAATCGGACGGTTATTTCAGGATTGTGCATTGTTACCGGATTAAATATTACATGAATTTATTTTATACACGGTGTCCCACGGTAGACAAATCAGTCAAACTGTGGCGTTATTAACAAAGATATCAACTTGAAACTTTTACCAGTCAATATGGACCTAATTATTTTCAATTGACCCAAAACAAAAGTTTTCTACTCTTTTTTGGTTTTGAGCTAGAGCTCCACACATGCACTTTTAAAAGCATAACAATACTTTCAAATGCCAAAATTAAAAAAAGTAACAATTTTTCTTTATCATATGGTAGTTTTTTTCACTAAAAACAATAATTTTCGATTTAAATTCTTAATTTTATAAAACCTTAAAAAAGGGCAATTGCATAGTAGGATGCCTTGAAATTAAATTTTTTAAATAAGTCGTATATGATGACAATAAATGTCAAATTTGATTTTACATTATAATCAAAAAATTAACAAAGCAAGATTTTTATAAAACCAAGTTTTGAATGCCAAAATGATAACTTTAGAAGTAAGAAATTATTTTAACTTATGGAGAATGTGCTCGAAATTTAGGAGAAACAACGAGAAGATATTAACTTGCTGCTTGATTTGAATCCATTTGAATCGTGGAAGACTCGCAAAGAATTAGAATTATTTGCTAATAATAGATTTTGTGAAATGGCATTTATATTCCCATGATTCTCTGAAGCTAGATGCGTAATTTTGACCTTTTTTCATCAGAACTGGAGTGATTTGGGAAAAACTAAGGACTAACATGGATTTATTTGAAATATTCAATTCTAATAACACTGAAAATATTCTAGAAAGGCGTAATATTTTGTAGATGTATGGAATTTGACACAATGATGAGTTAATTAATTCAAATATCATAAATATGTCTTGCGTTTCGCATATTAATAAATAATATTAATAATAACAATCAATTTGATATTTTAACTTATGAGAATTATTCTTAGTATCATTTAACTTTTAATTCCAACCAAAATGTAAGTAATTAATTACATAACAATAAATTAATTGACTAAATTGCCCATAATATGACAGTTTTTTTCCTTTGTTCTTCTGTATTTGGTCTAATTTTGGTCTGATTTGGTTCAAAAAAACAAAACAAACGACTAAGAACAAAAGCACAAAGTAGGATTAGATGAAGTGACCCTAATATGTAGGGCCGGACAGAGCCAGCCCGGGCCTCGGTGCAACTTTTTACTCGGGCCCCCATTTTTTCAAAACATAATTGTCCCATGCAGGCCTGCAGCTAAGGCACTGAGGGCCGAAGCGGCGCCCCCATTCATTAACTAAGCGCCGCAGTCGAAAATTTTTCCAAATTATGTTAATTTCTGACTGTTTTATTTTCATAGTTCAACAAGCTTAAGTATGTAAAAAATAATAAAGTCTTAGCGCCGCAGGCGAATTTTTTTTCAATTTTGATAGCTCTGGCGCCGCAGGCAATTTTTTTACAAATTTTAAGCTTTTGCAAGCTTGAACTAAAAAAAATACGTAGGTAGATTAGCCCTAGCGCCGCGGGCGAATTTTTTTACAAATTTTAAAACACTAGTAACAGTGCACTATTATTTTTTACAAACATCCAAAAAGGCTTAAGCGCTGCCGCGGCGAAATTTTTTCTATTGCCCATTTGGAACGAGATCTACTTATTTGCTCATTTTGACGCCTTATCGATCTGTGGGAGTATAAATAAATAAACTGTTTATTAAAAACTTCTGTCGCCGGGCCCCCTTCGAGCCCGGGCCCCGGGTAATCTGTACCCCCTGCACCCCCCTGAATCCGGCCCTGCTAATATGAACCAGCTCCAACTTCATGCAACTGCGAGGGAAGGGGGATCTTTACAAGCTAATTATTTATGTTTTTTAAAATCTCAAAATTATAAAACATGTTTTATCATAAGTTGTCCAATAGGTTTTATAATAACTTGCTTTACCAATACTTTCATTATGATATAGACTTGACGTTGGAAAAAAAACTGCTAAGATTAATCTAAGATTAATCCAATCAGACCATTTAAAAAATTTGATTGAGCGCAAAAAATCAAAATTTATTAGTAATTAAGTAATACACTCTGTAGTATAAAATACCCTAGTCCACAAGGTCCTTACTAAGTCTAAGTAAAAATCTAATTTATAACATTAGATTTGACATTTATTTTTATCGTGAACGTCATATTTGCAAACATTTATTTTCATAGCATCCTCTCTTTTACATTAGCGGGGTCATTCCATAATGCACTTACCATTTTTTACCGTTTTCTAAAATTAAAAATTTAAATAGAATACTATTGTTTTTAGTAAAAAAAACTATCATATGATAAAGAAATTATATTATTTTTTAAATTTTGGCGTTAAAAAATGTTATTATGCTAAAAAAAAATTCTGTTTGTTGCTCTAGCCTAAAAACAGAAAAAAGTACAACACTTTTTTCTGGCGTAACTTGAAGGTAACTAGGTCTATATTGACTGGTAAAAAATATATTTTAATAGCTTTGATAATAACGCCACAATTTGACTGATTTGTCTACCGTGGGACACCGTGTATAAAATTTCATTATATGATATAAAAATGTAAAATGAATTACGTTATATTAGATATTTATAATTAAACAAGCCTTGGAATAATAGTATTTTAATAAAAAAATACATTTTTTGAAATATATTGACTTATAAGCTATAAAATATACATATAAAATATACAGGTATACCTGTAACTATAGTTAGCGATTCTAAATTAAGGCACATCCACAAGCTCGCATAACAATATACATAAGAATGCGGTACCGTGATTGGCTTACAAGATACATGGCGACACTTCAAGCCAATCACGGCATCGCATTCTTATGTACTATGTTGTTATGCGAGCCTGTGGATATGCCCTTAAGCGTGACAACGTAGCCCATGCAACGTTGCCGGATGGCTTCTGTTCGTTTGACAAGTGGCTTGAACCTCAGGTTCAGGTTATGATTTATGTTTTTCAAATTATTTTAATAATAATAATTTTATTTATTTACGTTTTTGAAATTTGTTGTGTTTTTACTCTTCTTATTTTGTGTTCTCATTTGTTTTGCAATGCAATTTTTAAAAGGCCAAAACATTTAAGCATAGAGGTCAAATAGTTATTGGCGTGTTTTTTTGAGGAGGAACGAGACAGTAAAGGTCCATTTATCCCTCTAAATAACGAGAGAGGTAAGCAATACATTTTTGTATATAAATAATAAAATTAACATTTAAATTATTTGTAGTGGGTTAGTGTGGCTCTTAAAATAAGCATGGGAACTGTTAACAAAATTTCTGCACTTCAAAATGCTATGCAATCACCATTCAAAAAGAAAGCCATTAAGAGGCCTGTTTAAAAGTAATACTGGTATTGATGGGTTTACTGAAAATGCTATCAAGAATACCACAGAACCACAGGAAGAAGTAAGTGTATTATATAATTTTTTTAAATAGTTGCTAGACGTAAATGAAGAGGGGCGGAGGGGAGCCTCCCCTCAGAACAACGAGGGGTTTATTTATTGAAAAAAAAAGTGTACAAGGATTGTGAGAATCAAAGGATTGTGGAAGTTTGTCAAAGATTGTTAAAAAAAATGTGAAATATTGTACAACATTTTAATGAAGATTGTTTAAGACTGTGGGAAGATTTCAGATGATTGTCGATTGTAGATGATTTTGGATGATTGTAGACAATTGTGGAAGAAGGGATTGTCAAAGATTGTTGGATAGGTGTACAAGGATTGTCCAATAAATAAACCCCTAACAGAACAATCACTAAATTCTGCCAAAATGAGCCAAAATATGCCAGGCATTTTTTAAGGTATAATGAGTCGGTTTTATTTATGTCCACCCCTCTTAACTTTTAAATGAGTCCAGATTTCGACTTCAAATTTAAACTTAAATAAGACAACTTAAATCATCTTTTGGCATATATTCGATTTTTTAGCTTAAAAAATGTGGACAGGCATAAGGGGAATTTTTTTTAAATGGAAAACGTGGTCATTATCATTTTAAAGCAAATAAAATTCTCTATTTGACCATATATTAGTTTAAAATTGTGATTTACGTATTTTCATTATGAAATTAAGCATTTTTCAAAAATTGTTTGATTTTTTTTTATGAAATTTTGACGAAAATTCCCATTTTCAACCCTATTTTAAACGCCCCAAAAAATCAGAGGTGTGAAAAATTACACTTTTTTGAAATTTTCTAGGCCAGTGGACAAAACCGGACAAAATTGGACAAAACTGGACAAAACTGGACAAAATCAAACATTATCCCTCATAATATCACATGGTCACAGAAAAAATATTTCAACTTCCAACTGGGGTCTGACTAGTCTAGTCTCTAGTCAACTAGAGGTGTGCATGTGCGCCGCCACCTGGTAATAACTAAAATTATTCATTTGGTAAAGCTTTAAAATTATTTTAACATTTTACCTAAAAATTAAAAAAAATAATAAACGACTGCGCGCCCTCGCGGCTAAAATTTACAAAAACACCGCCGCCGCGAAATTTTCGAGGCGCACACCTCTAGGTCTGATATAACTCATCCAGAGCCGGTCTTTGTATGAATCAAGTGATCCTGCTTCAGGGCGCGATTCTATAGTGGCCAAAAGGCCAAGGGGCGTTTTTTTAGCCTAAGCTTTTTTCCTTCAAGGGTGTTTTTTTTTTGCTATGGTGCCAAGTTTTTGTAGAAACCGCCGTCAGCTTTTTCTCGTGAGGGTATTTTTTTTGGGCGCCAATTTTTTTTTTTTGTATGGGTGCCAAGTTTGAAGTTTGGTAGAAATCATCAGGGACAAAGCTTTTTTCGAGGGGCTGACCGCGTCTGAAATTTGTACAAAAGAGTTCCTTTTTGCAAAGAGTTCCTCAGAGTTCCTCTGAGTCCTTCAAAGTTCCTCCAGAGTTCCTCCGAGTTCTTTGGAGTTCCTCCGAGTTCTTCAGAGTTCCTTTGGGTTTCTTGGGAGTTCCTTAAGAGTTCCCCTCTGGAAGGGGTAATTTTTGAATTGGCGCCCAAAAAACCAAAAAAATACCTTCATGAAAAAAAGCTTTGTCCCTGACAGTTTCAACCAAAAACTCTGCGCCCCTACAAAAAAAGAAGTTGGCGCCCAAAAAATACCCTCATGAAAAAAAGCTTTGTCCCTGATGATTTCTATCAACCATGGCGCCCTGCAAAAAAAATTGGCGCCCATAGGTAGGGTGTTTTGATAAGGAGTTTGTAACGGCTCATCTAGTTTCAAAATAAAACTTTAATCCGCATGAGTAATAAATAATAATTGTTGAGTTCCTCATAGTTCCTCTGAGTTCCTTCGGAGTTCCTCCATAGTTCCTCCAGAGTTCCTCCTGAGTTCCTTTGGCTTGTACAAAAGATTTCCTCGCGGTCAGCCCCTCGGCTTTTTTTCTTGAGGGTATTTTTTTGGGCGCCAAATTTTTTTAGTAGGGGCGCAAAGTTTTGGTTTTAACCGCCAGGGACAAAGCTTTTTTTTAACGTGTTTTTTTCCTAGGGACGCCAAGTTCAAGGCTTGATTCAGGTCGCCGAAATGCAGTCCAAAAATTGCAACTTTTTTTAGCCTAAAAACACAACTTTTTCCTTCGTCAAAAAAAAGTTCATGATTAAAAAAAAAAAAGGTCCCCCACCCTAGAAAAAATATGCAACTTTTATGTGTTTAATCCATAAAATATGCAACTTTTTTTGATTTCAAGATAAAAAGTTCCACCCTTTCTCAAAACTCAAAAAAAAAAGTTCATGATAAAAAAAAGGTCCCACCATAGAAAAAATATGCAACTTTTATATTTTTAATCCATGAAATATGCCACTTTTATGTTTTTAATCCATGAAATATGCATTGATTTCAAGGTAGGTCAGGGGGAGCCTCCCCCCATACCTACGGCCCTGATTAAAGTGTTTTCTTTTAATGTTTTATGTATAAATTCGTATTAATAAAAGTAATTACGTGTTTTAAAATTTAACATTTAATTTAATTTTGATTTTGTCCATTTTTTTATGTTTCTATTTATAAATTTATATTATATAACAAAATATAAAATATACTTCATATAAAACAAAAAAAAAAGAATTAATAAACTTTATACTTAAATTAATATTATTTTCTATGGAAGTACGCGCCATAAATATGATTTAAGACCATTATAAGAGACACCTAATAATTCAACATTATAGTTATTCACTAAATTCATAATTCTATTAAGTGGAGAATTACTCAAATAATTAGTGGAATAACTTTGAACCAAAAATAAATTATTATGTCTTAAATAATTAGTGGGAACTCTTATATCAATCAATTCAAGAAGATCTGGTGAATTTAACTGACTATTTATGATTTTATACAAAAAGCATACATCAATAATTTTTCGGCGCTTTGACAATGAAGACAAATTAAGCCTGTTCAAAATAAAACTATAATCATGATCCAAAACAACAATACCTAATTTGTAAGCAGAAAATCTGAGAAACTTATTTTGAATTTTCTCTAGGAGGTATATATCATTCTGGTAATATGGTGACCATATCACTGAACAATATTCTAAATTGGACCTAACGAGAGAAAGATAAACACATCGAATTGCTCTAATATCAAGGTCAGTACAGTTTCTCAACATAAATCCTAATAATTTTGCAGACTTTAAAGCCACGTTAGATATGTGGAATTTAAAACTTAGTTTCTCATCAAAATAAACTCCCAAATCCTTGATACTATTTACATTTTCCAAAATGTTATTATTAAGATAAAATGCGCATGCGCATTTAATAAAAATAGTTAGGTATTTTAAAATTTAATATTTTATTTTATTTTGATTTTGTTAATTTTTTTTTAATGTTTCTATGTATAAATACGTATTTATTATTTATATAAAATTTAATATTTAAGTTTATTTTGATTTTGTCCAATTTTGTCCAGAATTTGTGGACAAAATCAGTTTTTTTGATTTTGTCCAGTCCGCCAAAATTTGATTACTTCCGTCCAGTTTTGTCCACTCGGACAAAATCAAACAACCCTGCAAAAAATGTCTCAAAAAATAAAAAATATGTGGTCAAATAGAAAATTTTATAATCTTTAATAGGATGCAACACAAGACCCCTATTAAAAAAACCCTAAGCCCCCCTGTTCACATTTTTTAACTAAAAATATCGAATATGTGCCAAGATGGTTTAAATTGTCTTAAGTCTTTAAAAGTTAATAGAGGTGGACTTAAATAAAACTCACCTGGTATATTGCATATCCAACTGAACAGTAATAAAAATTTAATTTTTGCCTGTGGCTTGTAAAATTTTAACTTTTTCAGGGGAGCACTTCAGCTGCATTTCTCAGCCCCCCTCTTACGCCTATGGCCTCCGTAACAGGAACCCTATTCTCCAAAATTTTTCTGAAATACATTAGGAGATCGAGGCGCATTCACCAAAAATAAAAAATATTCAATATTTTTTTATTTGCAGATCATTTAACATTGTCCTTCCTAAACACAAAACTGTGGGAAGCTGTCATTTTTTAAGGGGGCCAGGAGCCTCTCAAGCTGGTTTTATTGAATATTGTATTTAAATGGTCCAAGGATAATCCAAGAAGAGGACTTATGGAACTTCCCTACAAAGCTCTTAAATTGTTAAAATGTTCAATAATAAAATGAACATTTTTCAAAATTTATATATTTTTATCCAATACATACAGATAATGAGACAATTACCAGCTTTATTTTAAATAGATAAACTCAATAATAACCCCCGCGTGGTTTTTACTTTATTGAGTGGATAATTATTTATTTTACCCACTCAACTGTCACTTGTCAAATTATTTTCTTGTAAATGTCATCAAAAATTTTAATAAAAATATGAATTTCTAAGCTATTTATTAGATAAAACCTTGTGCACTCATGGGTAAACCGATATTGCCCTCTCGAAAATTAACCTGCTTGGCTGACGCCTTGCAGGTTAATTTTCTCATGGGCAATATCTTACTTTACCCACTAGTACCATAAATAACTATTATTTATTGTTGGCAACAACTTGTTACTGGTTGTATGCCGGCATAAAGGGCTTAGCGGCATATATGGCTAAAAAAGAGTCCTTAGTTTTGTCATGAAAAGTGCATAGGCAATATGGTGACCAGGGTATAAATTCCAAATGATATGTAATCAGGGCCCTGCAGGGGTGCTCCAAGTAATTTTTTCTGGGGGGAAGGGGAGGGCAGTACAAACATTTCTGAACTAAAGATTGACAAATTTCCCAACTTTGGAAAAAGCTTTGCCGTGGCAGAAATTTTTGATAACTAAAAATACAAGTCCTCATCTCTTTGATTTTTCCAACTACCCCACTTTGTAGGGTACCCCAGTTCATTATTTTCCCATCTGGAAAGTAATTTTCCCAACCTAAGTGCGGTGGGGGGGTTATCACTAAATGTATACTCAAATACAATTTTTTTATAAATAAATCATTAGTTTAAAAACTACAAAAACAATGTTTATTATCCAGATTTAATTGACGTTTACATGTTATGTTTGTTTAAAATTTTTTCCCTAAATCTCGAAAAGAATGAAAATTGCGCAGGCAAAATTTTTTTCATGTTTTTACTTCTGTTAATTTCCGGCCTTTTTTTAATCCAGTGTAGTAAAACTCAAGTCCTTTTGGAGTGTTACGCCCATGTTAATGGTATAGGAAAATAGCGTTACACGGGGGGGGGGGGGGCAAAATGATTAAAATTTGCGTTACGTAATACTTGAACGTTCCCAAAACTCTAGAGCCGCAGGCGAAAATTTTTACGAATTTGAAGCTGTATGGTCCACTTGGAAAAGAGCCTACATATTTGCTTTGCTTTGTGCCCTTATCGTTCTGGGGGAGTAAAAAAGCTGTAGCGCGGTAGGCGATTTTTTTTAGAAATTTTATAGTCTAAATTTTAAAATTATTATTTAAAGTTTAAATGCAAGAAAACTCTAGTGCCGCAGGCGAAAATTTTTACGAATTTGAAGGTTTATGGTCGACTTGGAAGAGCCTGCATATTTGCTTCGCTTTGTGTCCTTATCGTTCTGGGGGAGTAAAAATAAAGTATAAACTATTTATTATAAACCAAAAGAAACTATCAACGCCGGGCCCCCCTTGAACCCGGGCCCGAAGAAGTTTCAAAAAAATTAGATTTTCGTATAAAATTTTAGGATTTCGGGGGGGCCGAGCCCCCCTCCTGGATACGGCCTTAATACGGCGTCCTGGATGCGGCCTTAATTTATTTCCTTAGGGATATGTTTGTGTATAGAATATAGTTATATAACATATGTTTTATAAAATAACCTACACAGTATATTCGCACATACAATATTCGAATCTGTTTTGAAAACATTCACTGTGCGATTTTTAATTTACTATCTTGCTAGAAAAAAAAATAGACTATATATGGTCTATAGTAACAATTAATGTCAAGTCTTGAGCAAGTCAAGCTCAAGATTGTTGATCACGTAACTGCTGATGCATCCAGATTTTAAGAATTCTGCCACAAGATACTGTCAACAGATTCTTGCTCAACAATTGTCAAAATCTGGTACAGCAGCAGTTACTAGATCAAGAATCTTGAGCAAGAAAAATTGACAAGGAATTTGAAAAGCGATCTCTATCATGATCAAATCGTACTTGTTAAAGTCAAGACCAACAAAGAGCAACAATCTTGTCAAATTGTTGCTACAGATTGACAAAATACTGCTAAACACTCTGCTTCCAGAATCTTAATAAAGTCGTGCCCAAGTCTGGAGCAAAAAACTTTGTCGTTAAGTACTCTGGCCAAAAAGCTTCTTGGAAAGTTCGACGTTACTATAGTAACATCCCCTATAGGGGATAGGAGAGCCACCACCAATGCCTCAGAGGCAAAAGTTTTGTCAATTATTTGGCTCTACGTTCTTTTCTAGATATACCTAGTACAAAAAATAAATAAATACATAAATATTCTCACCTAAACGTGTCGACGACTTACACAAGTGACGGATGACGATTAACGAGTGAGGGGGAATTACCAGGGATCCCAATTTTTAAACAAGCGCCTAATTGCAGCTCTCCGTGCCGAAGTTTGTTTTGCTTTTTTGTTGTTTCGTGTTGTTTTTTTTTTAATGAGGGGCCTTGATTTGCGTTAACGTTGGTTTGGCGTCTGTTTGGTGTTTTTTTTGTAAAAAAATGTTTATTATTTAAAATAATATATTGAAAACCGATCAACGCATGCGCGTGCGCATGCGCAGTTTATCAAAATGCGGCATAAAGAGCTGCATATAAGCGCTCCTGATTTCTAATCGATTCTTTTAAAGATCGATTATTTTAATACAATTAATCGATTTTTAAAATCGATTCTTTTACTTTCAATCTTTTCAAGAATCGATTCTTTTTTCTGTGAATATCTTATAAGATCGAATAATTTTCCGGTAAAAACAATCCTAATGTTCTAAAACCGAACTTGTTTTTCTTTTGAAGCATAACAAAATTTACGCGCTCAGCCGCCATCTAACGACAGGAATACTAGCCTTGCTAATTAGATTGTAGATATCTACATCCTCTTTGTTCTTGTTTAATTTTCATTGGTTCGTGTTTTATTCACGTGGTGCGCAGATGCTAGTTTAATTCGTTAAGGGCCACTTGCACCAACGATGTTTTAACTTTAAACTTGGTTTAAATTGACAGTCAACCAATCAGAACACAGTATTTTTAACTTAAACTCAGGTGAGTCGAGATAATCCCAGCTTAAGAGTTGGTGCCATGCCCATGCCAAATGCGAGACACATACGATATATTAGCATAGAAATACCTTCAAAATTATATTTTTGGTGAATGCGCAATTTTTTTCGTTATGGATGCCCCCCTTAAAATGAAATAAATCCGCCCTTGTGTGGGACTATATAATGAGCCTGAATATTAATTATAATTATAGTTTTAAAAAAACGTCTTTTTTAAACTTTTTCTACCTCTAAGATTTAAAAACCCGTTTTAAACGATTTTTTACAACTACAACCCTAAATTATAGAAGGTACGTACCAAGATGGCTGGAGTTATACTCCAGCCATCTTGGTACGTACTATAGTTTTTTAAGGGTTACCTGCACCAACTCTTAAGCTGGGATTATCTCAACTAAACTAAGTTTAAATTAAAAACACTGCATTCTGATTGGTTAACATCCATCTAATCCAAGTTTAAAGTTAAACCATCTATGGTGCAAGTGGCCCTAAGTATTTTATTTATTACTACGTTTATTTAAAATAAACTATATAACCCTACCCAGACAGCACAAAGATGACTTAAAGATATCTTAAAGATGTCGTAGCTCGTCATTCAAGACGTCTTAGCAACGTCGGTTTTCGCCGTATATCCATCTTAAAGACGTCTTAATGACGTCGTATGTTACAAAAGGTAACGTCTTTAAGACATCTTTTTTAAGACGCCTTACTGACGCCTTGCACAGGCGATTTTACAACATAATACCCCCTCCCATTTACGTTGCGAGGTACGGTTGTATTGATATAAAAAGCGTAATAAGAATTAGAATCAGAGGTAATTTGTTTGTCAAAAAAAGATCTTAAAAAAATGTTATTTTTTTTAATTTTTTTTGAAAATTTCTTTTTTGATTTTTTTTTATTTTTTAGTTTTTCGTAAAAACAAAATTAAAAAAATTAAAAAAATATTTTTTTTTGTTTTTCAAAAAAAGACCTTTAAAAAATGGTAATTTTTTGAATAGTTCCTTGTGGTTAATTTATTTTTAGCGATGAGTATCGAAGTTAAAACGTCTTGTACCGATACTTAAAAGACATCTTATAGACATCATAATCAGATATCTTTTAAACATCCCTAAAAAGAAGTCCATAAGATATCCTTTTTATGTCTTTAGGCGTCCAGACATAATTAAGATCTAAAAAATACGTCTTTAAGATATCATGTGCTGTTTGGGTATCGAAAATTTCTAATTTACATTAAATTACATTTACATTTTTGTTTAACCTCGTACTAATTCTACTTAATAAAGCATTCCCTAAGTCCAGGACTTGTGTGGGCTAGTAGTAGAGGGAACCACCGGCTTTAATTGACTTTTGAACCAATTTATAGGGAGTGTCCGCTTCACTTACGCCTTCGCCAAATTTCAATTATTAATTAACTGAAGAAGGCAAATCGGCGCCGGTGAGAATCGAACTTACGCTATTTGGGTAGTAAACTCGTCAAGTACGACACGGTAGTCCACTACACCAATACTCCCATTAAAAGTAGTAGGATCCTAATCGGGTAAGAATTTTAGTCGTTTTAAGTCGGATAAGCTTTTATTTTAATTTATTAGTTTTTTTTTGCATATTTTATTCCCAATAAACAATGGTTTGGTGGCCGCCCAGCGTCCGACCGTCGGCATGCCGACGGAGTGACGTCGTTCCGCCGTCGGCAATTGACGGGCGGCCCGCCGTCAATAGGAGACAAGTGCCTACGGTCAAACGATGATCATTTGCCGCTCTTTTGCCGATCATATTGCCAACTACTTACCGACCATTTTAAGATCATCATCATTTGCCGCTCTTTTGCCGATCATATTGCCCACCATTTACCGACCATTTTAAGATAATCAAAGGATGATCATTTTCCGATCATATTGCCAACCATTTACCGACTATTTTAAGATCAGATGTTGCAAATTGCAATCTAGATTGCAACATATACATTTTGTACTGCTCTAGTACATAATTTTCCATAATGACTTATGCATTGATCGTTAAAAGGAGTTGATCCTTATAAGGATATATTAAATTAAAAATAAAGTCTAGTGAAAGCGTACAGATGGTGGCGCCATCTAATGTTGCACAAAAGTACTATAAGTATTTTATATTTGTATTTTATATTGGCTGTATTTCCGGAAAATTTGTGACCACGATAACTCAAGAACGCTTTTAGCTAAAGACTTAAATTTTGGCTTAAGTGTTAATTATCCAAAGTTCTAGGCTGGTATTGTTTTTGGTTAAAGTCGGAGAATGTTATTTTTTTTAAATGCAATACGAGTTTTTTTAGCAGTATTATTATTTGATATGTATACAGTTTCCCCAATTATAGGGCCAGGTTAATAAAAACCCAAAACAAAAAAAAAATCAAAAAAATAAAAAAAAAAATAAAAAATATTCTTTTTTTAAATTTTTAACTGATTTTTTTTTCAATTGTTTTTAACCCCATGGGGTAAATTTTACCCCAGCCTGAATATTTTTGATACTTGACGGAAATAAAAATATATTTTGGATACAAAACGCCAAGAAACTTAAAAAAAAGCAATAACAATTTTTCAACTTTTTTTACTAACGCAAAACTTTCCTTGGGAAAAGTAAAAATGCAAAAAGCAAAAGCATAATTATTATAATTAATGTTTTAAAAAAGAAAACTGAAAAAAAATATTTATGTGTAAAAAAATACATAATCGGTTAATCGGCGGGATTTTCGTAATCAATGATCCAAAGTGCTATGGTATGCCGCTGTTAGGTTGTTTAGTCAGATGCCCACGGCGGCCCGACGTTGAGCCGATGTAGTATTTCGATTATCATTTGCCGACGGCGGCCCGACGTTGAGCCGACGTAGTATTTCGATTATCGTTTGCCATCATTTTGCCGACCGGCGATCAGACGTCGTTCCAACATCGGGCTGACGTCAAATAGCGATGATCATTTGCCATCACTTTACCGACAGTCGGCCGCCGAACCATTGTTTATTGGGTTAGAATTAATTTGTAGCAGTTTTTAATAAAAAAACTTATTACTTTTCCAAAGGAAAGTTAGTAAAAAAAAATATTGCTTTTGTTTACGTTTCTCAACGTTTTATATCCAAAAAATATGATTTCTTTCAAAAAAAATTTTTTCTGTCTGTCGGTCTGTATGCGGGAAATTTATGACCAGGATAACTTAAGAACGCTTCGAGCTAAATACTTCAAATTTGGACTATGGGTTGATTATCCAAAGTTCTAGGCTGGGATTGTTTTTGGTAAAAATCAGGGTGGGGTAAGAGGGCAAAATGGGGTAATTTTTTTTTTTTTTCAAAAAAAAAATGTTTTGTTTCAATTTATTTTTCGTTATACGAAAAAGGGAACTTTTTTGAAAAAAAAATAAATTTTTTTTATTTTTTTTGTTTTACGAAAAAAAAAGGAAATTTTTCGAAAACATTTTTTTTAATTTTTTTTGTTGAAAAGTCAATTTTTTTGATTTTTTTTTTGTTTTTGGAAACTCATTACTTTTCCAAAGGAAAGTTAGAAAAAAAATATTGCTTTTGTTTACGTTTCTCAACGTTTTATATCCAAAAAATATGATTTCTTTCAAAATTTTTTTTTCTGTCTGTCGGTCTGTGTGTCCTGGAAATTTATGACCAGGATAACTTAAGAACGCTTCGAGCTAAATACTTCAAATTTGGACTATTGGTTGATTATCCAAAGTTCTAGGCTGGGATTATTTTTGGTAAAAATCGGGGTGGGGTAAGATGCAAAATGGGGTACTTTTTTTTCAAAAAACATTTTTTTTTCAATTTATTTTTCGTTATACAAAAAAGGAAACTTTTTTAAAAAAAATAACATTTTTTTATTTTTTTTTTCGTCTTACGAAAAAAAAAGGAAATTTTTCGAAAACATTTTTTTAAATTTTTTTTGTTGAAAAGTCAATTTTCTTTATTTTTTTGTTTTGTTTTTGAAAACTACTTTTCCAAAGAAAAGTTAGCATCATTTTGCCGACCGGCGATCAGACGTCGTTCCAACGTCGGGCTGACGTCAAATAGCGATGATCATTTGCCATCACTTTACCGACAGTTGGCCGCCGAACCATTGTTTATTGGGTTAGAATTAATTTGTAGCAGTTTTTAATAAAAAAAACTTATTACTTTTCCAAAGGAGAGTTAGTAAAAAAAAATATTGCTTTTGTTTACGTTTCTCAACGTTTTATATCCAAAAAATATGATTTCTTTCAAAATTTTTTTTCTGTCTGTCGGTCTGTGTGTCCTGGAAATTTATGACCAGGATAACTTAAGAACGCTTCGAGCTAAATACTTCAAATTTGGACTATTGGTTGATTATCCAAAGTTCTAGGCTGGGATTATTTTTGGTAAAAATCGGGGTGGGGTAAGATGCAAAATGGGGTACTTTTTTTTCAAAAAACATTTTTTTTTCAATTTATTTTTCGTTATACAAAAAAGGAAACTTTTTTGAAAAAAAAAATAACATTTTTTATTTTTTTTTTCGTCTTACGAAAAAAAAAAATTTTTCGAAAACATTTTTTTGGTTTTTTTTTTGTTGAAAAATCAATTTTTTGATTTTTTTTGTTTTTGATTTTAATGGACCTAGGCCACGATGCTTTTTTGGGGGTATTTTTTGTTTTTTATTTTTTGGATACCCTGAAATTCCTTTACCATTTGATAGTACCGTCCATTTATATGATTTTCTGAACTGAAAAAATTACACTTCCAGGAAAATCCTGATATCTCCTAAACCAGAAGTAAAATTGTAAAAAATAAAAAAGAAAATATTCATTAAACTGCGGCAATAAGAAAGACTTTTTTAATAATTTGATAAACAGTTGCAGTGGCGTACCATGCAAGTCCTAGAAGATGGGGTAAAAAACATAGTTGTACATTATTTGTTGCTGTTAATACGAAAAAAAAAATTTTAATCATTCCTCAAACAAACAAAAGTAGAGAATGATTAAGCTTCAAAACAAAAAAAGAATCAGTCAAATCCATTAATTAGTGTTCGAAATATTGGAATTTAAAAAATGTCAATTTTTTAGGTGTCCGGAATTTAATTTGCGGTGGTGTATTTCATTAGTTAAAATAAATTGATGTTAATAAAGTTTTTTTAATTTTTTTATTTTTTTTTCTTTACACACGGTCCAAAAATGTTCAATATTTTTAGGATATTATGTTTTTAACAGTAAAAGAGTTTCATAAGTTATGATTTTTACTTTTATATTTTTTTAGATTTTGATCTTTTTTTACTAAGAAAAGCAAAAAAATGGCGAAGCTATTACATCATGACCATCTATTAGCCGGCTCCATAGGCTGTAAGTAAGACAAGCTTCCTGTATAAAATATATTATTTTAGGTTACAGATTTCTGTAATGAATTAGTTCCGTTATTTACCGCCGGATGGATAACCATTTTGACAATAAGAGTGACTCTAGGTAATAATGCTAGCATTAAGCGGTTTTAAAATGCATTAAATTTCTATTATTTTTGATTTTTTTAAGATGGTTTAAAGTATATAAAAAAAAACAGAAATAGCTGTGGTGTTAGTTTGTACTATTTATTGGCTGTGCCAAGTCGATTATAGCTATTACAGTGGATGTAAAGTGTTAAGAACAGCTTAATAAAAATCCTAAATACAGCAAACTAAATTACCGAAATAAAGCTAAACGCTGGTTTAAAATGCGAGGTACAGCCAATTTAAGTTGTGAAATCTAAGCGTGTTACTTGGGAATGCAAGATCTACAGAAAAAAATGTGTATATAAAAACTGTGCGGTCGTAGCCCAAATCTGAAAAAAGATTTGGAATCAGGAAAAAAAAATGCTTCAAGATAGGTTATATCAGAAAAAAGTATATTTTCGTTGGGACAGTGTAATACATAATAGATAACAACAATATAAATAATTTAAAACCCCTCAATAACATCATAAACCTCTAACGTCGACATGACCAGGTAAAATAACCACAGAGAAAAGAGGAATGCGGAGGTACAATATTTTAAACAGGACGGACCTCCCAGTTCTCCTCCAACTATGTTTGACCTCCTCAGGACAAGAACGAGTATGGTTACTACTGCTGCTGAGCAAAATATGGTGACGGAAAAAGCCAAACTGTAAAGAAAAAAAAAATAATATTACAAAATATTCAAGGTATAAAAAAGTTAAAAACTCCGCGCAGAATTTATCTAGTTGATGTTCATTTGTTGCATGGTTGGTAGAATAAACCCAGACAGCACATGATATCTTAAAGGCGTCTTTTTTAGATCTTAATTATGTCTGGACGCCTAAAGACATGAAAAGGATATCTTATGGACTTCTTTTTAGGAATGTTTAAAAGATATCTGATTATGATGTCTAGAAGATGTCTTTTATGTACCGGTACAAGACGTCTTAACTTCGATACTCATCGCTAAAAATAAATTAACCACAATCAACTATTAGAAAAAAATACCATTTTTTAAAGATCTTTTTTTAAAGAACAAAAAATTAAAAAAAAAAATGTGCTGCTGATATCAGAAAAAATGGTAATTTTTCCACAAAATGGCGGCATATATTTTTAAAACAGCAAAATAAAATCGTACACCAATATCACTGTACGATGATTAGAAAATTGAATATTTAACCAGGCCCGTAACTGGGGGCTCAGCACCCCCTGGCATGATTTTGAGCACTCCCTGGCAAAATTAGCTGTAAGCACCCCCACAGGGGTCAAGTCCAGTTAGTAACATTGAGTGGCAGATTTCGTAAAATGTATGTTAAAAAATTGAGAGGTAAAGGGAAACTGGTCAGTAAATTGTTTATTTGGGAAAATTTGGGAAGGTTGGGAATTTTTCAGATGTGAGGACCTTTTTTTAGTCATCAAAATTTTACGGTCGGGGGTAGTAAAGCTTTTTTTGAGTTGGGAATTTTTCAGAGGTGAGGACCCTTTCTTTTAGCAAAATTTCAGGGTCAGGGGTAAAGATGTTTTTTTTTTGATTTGGGAAATCTCTCAATTTTTAAATTTCTAGTTGGAAAATATTTGCTCTGCCCCCCCCCCCAAAAAAATGATTTGGAGTACTACTGAAAATATTAGAAAAATTTTCTGTCAGGGGGAGCTCAGCACCCCTTGGATTTTTCCAGTTACGGACCTGTATTTAACTAGTAAAATTAAATATTTAATTTATATTATAATTTAAATTAATTAATTAAATAATAATTATTAGTTACACAGGTCAAGAAGTCGAAAGCTGTCTGGGTTCTGTCAACGGATTCTGACTGTGCCTAATTACTAGCTTAATAGATAGATACCCAGGTAGCAAAATAACATGACATTCACGTGAAAGTCACGTTAATATGTGACATGTGATGTTAAGATTGTAGTCTCATTTAACAAGAATGTAGCATGGTGGGGATGTCCTAAGTCCGCCCCTAATAACATCACACAATGACATCCCGAAAATAACGTGTTTGTGACATCATAAATCCACATTCCTGTTATATCTAATATCTTATGGATGCCCTTTACTGGTACTTTAATATTTAAATAATATTTTAGGACATTAGCTTTTTCTAAATTAAAACCATTAAAATCGCTATAAAAAAATCGGATTTAAAATCAATCAGTAATTGAAACAATCACAGATTGAAAAAGATTCTAAATACCAAATTGCAGATTAAGCGGAGAATATATTCCTTTAATCCGTGTCCGTGGTCTTGAGAAGCCCGGCAGAGCCCCCTATCCATTGGAAATCGTATAATGTGTATACAATTTCCTTATAATAATTTACTCTATCAACATCATCTTATATCGATTTTTTTGCTTCGAACGTCGGTGAGAAGCAAAATAACATGACATTCACGTGAAAGCCACGTTAATATGTGACATGCTATATATTCACAGCGTTGCTAAATATTTGTTATTAAATAACATGGTTGTCACGTCACACGTGTTACGTTGCAAATGTGATGTTAAATACATGTTATTTTTCAATATTATGTGATGTTATGATTTAGTTTAAAAATACACCCAAAAGTGATGTTAATTTCTTGTAATATAACATCCCTTGCTACCTGGGTAGATAGATAGTTTATTTATCTTTGCCAATAAATACATTGGATAGACACGCCACAATATAAATAGTAATAAACAAGTAAAAATATGTACAACAAAGTTATTAAAAAAATAATAATTTTAACATAATTAAAATATTAAATACGTGTAAGTAGATACTAACATTATTACAACCATTTGAAATTTAATTAAAATAAAAACAATAAAACATTAAAAATTTAAAAACGATAAAATAAAAAGAATTATCTTGCTATGCCATTACTATAGTAATGTTTAATCTTCACTATAGGGAATCGTGCCGGGATATCTTTAAATCTAAAAATATAATGACTTTTACAAGTATATACCTATACAAAATATCAATTTTCATTTTCAAAAATAAAAATCAGTTTGCAAGGCAATCTGATACGCATACTTATTTCACCCGTAACAGGGACCACTTTCGCCAAAACACCTTCAATTACATGCTGCATAAAAAGTCGCCAAAATATGCGGGCTGCCACTTCTTTAACTTATTGCTGCTATAGCAGTAAATTCATCTAATGAATAAAAAGCATTACTGCATAAGTATCTTTTTAATTTTGTTTTGAATGCCGTAATTGAAGACTGATTTTTAATATCTGTAGGCAATAAGTTAAAGAAGTGGCAGCCCGCATATTTTGGCGACTTTTTATACAGCATGTAATTGAAGGTGTTTTGGCGAAAGTGGTCCCTGTTGCGGGTGAAATAAGTATGCGTATCAGATTGCCTTGCAAACTGATTTTTATTTTTGAAAATGAAAATTGATATTTTGTATAGGTATATACTTGTAAAAGTCATTATATTTTTAGATTTAAAGATATCCCGGCACGATTCCCTATAGTGAAGATTAAACATTAATCTGATAATTCGTTTTTGCGCTATAAAGACACGCTGCCATTCGACTGCCATACCATACACTACAATATTGTAACTTATTGCAGAGTAAACAAGTGCATAATATGCAGATATGAGACTCTTTTCATTTAGACAATTTTTCAAGGTTTTTAAGGCAAAATATTGTTTATTTAAATTCTTACATACAGCATCTATATTTTCCACCCTTAGTGTACTATCAATAATTGTACCTAAGAACTTCGTGCTACTACTAAAACCTAATGGAGTATTGTTGATGGAGAATACTTGATTTAGTTCCATGTTCGCCGGTCTATATTGAGTACGCATTTCAAGTGCAATGGTTTTTGAGTAGTTTATTATTAATAAATTTTTTCTACACCATTCATTAAAAAGTGAAAGGACTCTCTGTACTTTTAGAACTAGGTCTGCCAAATTTGTACTTGAAATAATCATTCCCGTATCATCAGCGAACATGAATACAATAGCATCCAATATATGTTCTGGAAGGTCATTTATAAATAATAAAAATATTAAAGGTCCAAGGACGCTGCCTTGAGGAATGCCCCAAAAAATATAGAACTCCTCAGATATTGTACCATCTATTTTTACGCAAAACCTACGTTTTGTCAAGAATAAATAAAACCAGCGGAGAACTTTACTTTTAAATTTAACTTTAGACAATTTATCATAAACAAAATCAAACTTTAAAGTATCAAAAGCCCGGCTTAAATCAAATAGAAGGAAAACTATAAACTCATTGTTGTCTAATTTGTCGTGTAGAATCTGAACAAAATTTAAGGTGGCTGTTTCTGTAGAACGACCTTCTCTAAACCGTGTTGGTTTTCTGCAAGTATATTGTTTTCTGAAAGAAATGTAGTTAATTTATTTGCGACGGCTTTTTCCATAACTTTTGATATGACGCTTAATAGTGCCACTGGTCTATAGTTAGTGACCGATAATGGATCGCTCTTTTTATGAACTGGGCAGATGTAGGATAATTTTAGTTTATCTGGAAATTCAGCAAACTCGAGTGACTTATTAAGTAAAACCGCTATTATATTTGAAAATTCTTCCTTGCATTTTTTTAATAGTTGGACTGGGATTTCGTCAAACCCCGTGGATTTTTTATTTTTTATACCACATATTACTTTTTTGATATCTTCACCAGAAAAAATCTGCAGGTCAAATTCATTATTTATATCTTTTTTTGTTGTTGTACACTCTGTGGATAGATTATTACCAAAATGACTGTTTATTTGAGTTTCCACCACGGATTTGAAATATTCCCCAAAAGCGTTCGACACTTCGGTTTCATTAGTTATGATTTTGTTGTGCTTTGAAATTTTTATCTTAACTCTTTTTTTGTTTTTGTTAAGTGTTTTATTAACAATATTCCAAAGAGTTCTGATTTTATTTTCTGATTTGCAAATTTTAGACTCGTAATAGTTTTGCTTTGCTAGGTATATGCTTTTGTTATACTGTTTTTTATATATTTTATATTGAGTTTGTATGTGATTATCTGGCGAATTTTTACGTAATTTATTTAACCTTTTTAATTCCTCAGATTCAGTTTTTAAATTAGGAGTGTACCATTTATTGTCTTTTCTGTTTTGTTTTATTTTAGTTAAACATTTCGGAAATGTACTTTCAAATTACCATGTGAAATGATCCCAAAAGTGGCTAAAGTAGTCATTTACATTTTTTCCGCTGTTTAAAGAAAAGTCATACTGGTTTAAAATGTATTTAAAATTACGAATATTCTCGTCGGTAAATCTCCTTTTTAATATTTTTTTGGGGGATTCCTCAGGCGTAGGACATGATACATCGTTGAATTTAATCGTTTGTGCTGTATGGTCAGAAACGCCTAGATGATGAATCTCATACTGCACATTATGAAAGTTCGTGATTGTATGATCTATTGCGGAGTTTTTTTGAAAGCGATTTTCAAATCTAGTAGGTTCGTTTATTACAGAGGCTAATTCAAACGATTCCAATATGTCACAATATGTTTTTTTGTGTAAGGTATTTGTCAGTAGGTCGATGTTAATGTCACCACAAATAATGACTTTTTCAAATGACGTACATACTTTATCAAGAATTTTACAATACTGACTAAAAAAACAGTCAAGATCTCCGCCTGAAGGGCGATAAATACAAACAATGCATATTCGATTGTCTATTGAAATTGCAGAGCATTCGATATGTAGTTCAACCGTGTAGGATTTAATCGAGGATTTAATATTCCTCAACTCTTTACACCTTTGTGCAAATACAGAGTTGGACAATATTACTATCCCACCATGTGTAGTCGTTCTTCTACCGAAGCCCGACAAGACGCAGTAATCACTTATGTGCAAATGTTGATAATCATCATTTAACAACCAATGTTCACAAAGAAGTAAAAAATCTGGATTTTTTTCTACCACTATTGTCTCTAAAATATTTAATTTATTGCTTATACACTGAATATTAAAATGCATTATATTTAAAAAATTACTGTTTGCTTTCAATTCATTAGAAGAATTATTTTGCTCTCCGAAAGAACTGATAATCTTTTATGACGACCCCATCGGACCATTTTGTTTCATCATAGAGCAAATCCTTGTTATTTAGGCTAACACTTACTTTGAAGCTGCTGTTACTTCCTTTATTTTCCAATTTTTTTACCTTGAATGAAATATTGTCCCAATGTTCATTTAGATATTCGAGCATGGTTTCCTCAGAAACATTACATATGACCGATGTAGATATATGTGTACTTATCAGCCCCTTGAATCTTCGTGATGTTTTTATTCGTTCCTTTTGTCACTTTCCTATTTTTCCTTGAGGTTACCTTTAAAAATCCATCCTCATCCTTTTCTTCTTGGATAAGAGCTTCTTTCTGACTATCCCCCGTATCATGCGATGTACCCGCAGAGGTACACTCCTGCGTTGGCTCGGTAGGTGTTGTGGTCCGCATTTCGGTGTTTGTAGGTTTATCGGCCTCAGATAAGGCAGCTACTTTTTTGACTGGGGATTCCGACTTTTTATTTGTTGATTGTTTACTTACAATTTTTTGTGAACTTGCAGATACATTTTCGTTTAGGCATTGAACTGAATTTTGCTTTTTTGGCTTTGTATCCAAAATTTTGTTTAATTTTACCAGTGACTGCTGCATTGTAACGAGATTTTTTACACACACCCCTATTTGTTCTTCCAGAGGTGCAAGTTTTTGCGTCACAATATCACTAATCATAGGTTTTATTTCATTTTCTATGATTTCGCTTAGTACACTTTTTATAATTTCGCGAACTTCAACTTGCGAACGAGTATTCATTTTAAAGATTTAAAAAACATTTATAACTGTTGGATTATTAAATTTATTAACGATGCACGTCCGTACTCTTCGACTATTCAAACCATATGTAACCATAATAAAAGGTTTCTACTATACACCGTTTTCGAAATAACCGAACTTGTTTCTTGGGCTTTATAGGAAAAATCCTCTGCCCTTCTCAATTTATAATAATAATAATAATAATAATAATAATAATAAAATAATAATAATATAATTAGAATTTTGACACTTTATTTAAAAAAAAATGGGTATCGTATATTTTTTGAGGTTGCTGAAACCGAATCCAATGTTAGAAATTCAAAATTTAAAATGTCGGATCCAGTATACATATATAGCGTCGAAATTTAATAATGATCCAATATGGAACAGTCATTTTGAATTTAAAATTTTTAACATCGGATTCGGTTTCAGCGACCTCAAAAATACTTGATTAATAATTTTCTGTAAACATCTGTAAACTATAGCTCAAGTGATAAAATTTATTATTATTATTATTTTCGAAAATAAAGTTTAGTGCCTTATAGACGGCAAACTAAAATCTATAAAGAAATTGCACTGCTCTACTACAGAATTTTCACAATCAATGAGAAAATCCCTACCAAAATGTCATATAGCTGCTATTTCACGCTTTTTTGCGATCATCAGTGAGCATAAATTGGTATGGTGGCTTTCGCACTGACTGTTGAAAATTTTAAATACCTATCAAAAATAAGTATAACTGTATTGAGAGCGTACAAATTGGTGGCGCCATCTAATGTTTGCACAAAAGTACTACACATTAGATGTTGGCAGACCTGTAATCTGATAAGAATTATCTATATCTAGATACACAGGCGGACAAAAAATTTGTCTCGAAGCCAGCACCTAGTACCGACACACAATACAGTTATACTTATTTTTGATAGGTATTTAAAATTTTCAACAGTCAGTGCGAAAGCCACCATACCAATATATGCTCACTGATGATCGCAAAAAAGCGTGAAATAGCAGCTATATGACATTTTGGTAGGGATTTTCTCATTGATTGTGAAAATTCTGTAGTAGAGCAGTGCAATTTCTTTATTATTATTTTCGGCAAAAAATAATGAATTTTTTTAAATTTCGACGACAATTTCAATTTTAAATTTTTAACATCGGATTCGGTTTCAGCGACCTCAAAAACTAAAGAATGCCCTTTTTTAGATATATTGTGTAATCTGTCTCTGTCATTCTAATAAGGTATAAGCTACCTTTAAAAAAAAGGTCCCCGATCGAGTATAAACAATAAACTAAACTAAACTAAACTAACAAGTTTAGGATCAATTATCTCGAAAACGGTGTGTAGCACAAAACTTTTATTATCAGGCTAGTGTCTAGGCATTATAATGCCTAATATCTAACAGGGGAGGATCCAGGAAGTGATCCTGGGGGGACGGGGGTAAAATAAAAAACTTAACTTTTATATTCTTAAATTAAGAAATAACGTAAGAAAGCCCAGCACCGCAGGCGAATATGTTTACAAATTCGATGATCTATTTTAATTTTAAAAAAGTTTTTAAAATTACAATTAATTAAATTTTAAATTTCACAAAAATACAAAGAAACAAGCTCCGCAGGTGAAAATTTTTACGACTTTCACTCCCAAGTTATACAAAAACTTAAAAAAACCCTAGTGCCACAGGCGATATCTTTTTTTTAATTCTTAAACATTATTATTACTGAAAACTTCAGAAAAATGCAAAAAAACTCTAGCGCCGCAGGCGAAAATTATACAGTCTCAAATGAAAAAAAAACCTAGAAGGCCCCAGTACCACAGGCGAAAATTTTTACGAATTTTACGCTTAAGTTTTACAATCTTAAATAAAAAAAAAACGTAAAATAAAAAAGCCCTAGTGCAACAGGCTAAATTTTTTACGAACTTAATGATCTATTTTAATTTTTAAACAGTTTTATTATTCAAAACTTCAAAAAAAATTTAGAAAACCCTAGTGCCGCAGGTATTTACAGTTCCAAATTTCACAAAAATGTAAGAAATCTCTAGCGTCGCAGGCTAAATTTTTTACGAATTTAAAGGTCTATGGTCCACTTGAACGCAATAAATACCTTAAAAATAGGTAGTTTTGGTTGCTTTTTCTGGGAAGGAGCCTTCAACCTCCCCGATTATATCATGAAGATGCGTATTTAGAAAAAAAAACATTTTCCTACAAACTTTTAAACTATTTTATCCTGGAGGGGGGGGGGTAATTACCCCCATTACACTCCTCCTTGTGGATCCGCCTCTGATACCTAATGCATTCGGTAGAGTCAGAATCCATTGACAGAACCCAGGCACTTGAGATGTTTTTAATTTTGTAGAGCTGTGTTATTAGGGGAAGTCGGGGTTAACTGGGCAGCTTTTTTTCATATAGAGTTTTTGAAAAACCTGTAAACAATATTCAAATATTTTCTATAGCAAAAGGTAGATTATTACTATAGTTAGAACATATTAATACTTCAGACAAATATTATTTATATAAAAAAAGTTATTAACGATAAAGCAGTTAACCCCGCTGGACTAGTTAACCCCATAGGCCAGGGTTAACTGAACCACTACTCAGGGTTAACGGTCCACTAAAAAAATATATTGTATTGTAATTATTGTGAATTAAAACAATTTAAAATCAAATGAAATTTAATTCTAACATAAAAATAGACAACATAATATGTTAAATATTAGATATATCTCAGGATTAATTGGTCCGGGGTTAACTGGACATGGCCCAATTAACCCCGAACTAATTAATATTGATATAAGTGATTTATACCGTGTCCAGTTAACCCCGAATCAGTTAACCCTGAGTGACACCACTAAAGATAAGATAAGATTTTATTGCATTCAAGGATAATGATACATCATGTAGAACATGTTAGAAAGCTTACTATGGTTATTAACCATTGGATAACATAGAATACTACAATACATACATAGTACGTAACATAATAAATATTAACATAGAATTGTTAAGAACGTATACATAAATAAAATATTAGGACTTAAGTCGTAATTACGACCGTTCCCCTGGCCAACTAAAGTCGTCGACTACATAGTAACACTTGCTTAATAGATACTTTTTTAATGATTTTCTAAAAGTGTGCATGTTTTTAATTTCTTTTATGAGAGTTGGTAATTTATTATAAAGTATGCCACCTTTTACAAAGGGTGACTTATCATATGTTAATTGTAGTCTATGGGAATTTATATGTATTTTTGTTGAGTTCCTTGTGGTATGATTATGGATCATATTGTTGGTGACATAACTAGACTTATTTTTATGAACAGGCGAGTAATTCTAATATAATAACACATGGTAGAGGTAATATTCCAAACTTTTTAAACAATTCAACACATGGGTGGTTATATTTTACCCCCGCAATAGTGCGTACAATACGCTTTTGAATTAAAAATATTTTTTGGGAGTTAGAAGAAAGTCCCCATAGAAGAACCCCATATGTTAATCTGGAGTGTACATGTGCATGATAGTAAGTAACTAATTGTGAAGCAACTAAAATTCTTTTTAACGACCTTATTTGGTAGCAAATAACACTTAATTGTTTTGTTAATTTATCACACTGAGCGTTCCACCGCAAAGTGTCATCTAGAGTTATGCCTAAAAAGTCTACAGTGTTGGTCTGTTTGATGCTAATATCATTAACTGAGGGGTTAACCGTGTTAACACTTTTGTTTTGTGCTGTGTGAAAGCGTAAGCATGTTGTTTTAGAGGTATTTAAGTAGAGAAAGTTGGCGTTGAACCAAGTCGATAAGTGCTGGCATATTGTCGAAAGATAATGGTTCAGATCATCTTCTGACTTGAAAGAGATTAAAAGTGACGTGTCGTCTGCATACATGACCAAAAGCTGTTTAATATATGCAGGAAGGTCGTTAATGAACAGTACAAAAAGTATGGGCCCCAATATTGACCCTTGGGGGACACCTATATTTATTGTAACCGGATTGGATATATAATTTTTTGAGAAGTTATCAGATCTGTGGGAAATTTGAACTGATTGTTGTCTATTCTTCAGGTATGACTCGAACTAGTCGAGGGCCGGGCCCCTAATGTCATATCTAAAAAGCTTATCAATCAGTATGTCATGCCTGACGCAGTCAAATGCCCTGCTGAGATCGCAAAAGATCCCAACAGGGCACTCTCCAGCGTCAATTTTATCGAGAAGATCACTCAAGAATGAGAGTGTAGCCGTCTGAGTTGATCTATTTTGTCGAAACCCATGCTGGGAAGAATCTATAATTTGGTTTATATGGAGGAATGTGATGAGCCTATCCAGCATGCAGTATTCGAAAACTTTAGAGAAGGCGGGGGCCAAGCTGATTGGTCGGTAATTATCGGTCAACTTGGTGTCCCCCTTTTTATATATAGGGATGACAAGATTATTTTTTAGTCCAAACTCCATCCGTAAATGAGGAATTTATTATGTGCGTCAGTGGGCCGGAAATATACTCAGCGCATTTTTTTATTAATCTTACAGGTACATTGTCGGGACCTGCAGACATTTTGTTTTTAGGTTTGGATTCAATGATACGCTTTACCTCTAAATCAGTAAAAGGGATTAAAAATAGGCTGTTTTTGACTGTTTTATGATGTGAGTTATCAACAGTTTGACTGGCAATATCATTTATTACTCTAAGCGGTGCCTCTTTAAAATATTTATTAAAGTGATTCGCTACTTGTTGAGGGTCATCAATTGTTTTATTATCCGTGCTAATTGTAAGGTTTTTATGTACCTTAGTTTTTTTTGTTTGCTCGTTTATTACTTGCCATGCGGCTTTGGAGATGTTGTTTGAGTTAAATATTTTATTTTGAAAGTATTCTTTTTTTGTATGTTTGACTAAAGCTGCATGCTTACTTTTTTCATAGACATATGTGTCTTTTAGATTAGGATACTGCCTTTGTAGGCTATAGAGGTTTTTGATATTATCGCTGGAGTTTTTAATGTTGTCATTCACCCAATTGTTTTTTCGTTGGGAGTTTTTTTGAGTTATTATAGGAAAAGCTTGATCGAATCGAGACTCAAAAATACTAGAGAATTTGTTATATTTATCCTCTGTGTTGTTTTCTGAGTATACTTCTTCCCAGTTCACACTCGCTAGAGATTCACAGAAAAGCTTAATATTATTTGTAGAGAATTTTCTGCCAACTGAAAAATTGTTTAAATTTTTTAATTTTGGCTTTATTAATGAGTTGAAGAGTACAGTACAGTACAGTACAGTACAGTACAGTACGATGATCTGAAAAAGTATTGTTAACAACTTGGTACTCACCTGTGGTGGGGATATTAGTATAAATTTGATCTATTATAGAACCACCTGTTTTAGAGAAACGAGTTATGTCAGCAACAGTGGGTTTAAGGTTGTAGGAGGATAAAAGTGTGAGAAGTTCTACGTTTTGTGAAATTGTTAGTGTTTTGTTGTTGAAGTCTCCACATAAAATTATGGGGTGTCTAATATCAAAACACTTGTCAAGGAGTTCATTAAGTTTCTCATAAAAGGTAGCGAAAGAACCACTGGGGGAACGGTAGCAATTAAATATTAAAATATAGTCAGTTGAATTAGTGAACCACTTAGTTCCACAAATTTTAATGTTTAGTTCAGAGCAATATTGATTCAAGTCCAATGGCTCAGTAGATAGTTGCGAGGCAGCCCATATAGCAGTACTACCCCTTATGTGTTCTTTCCGATTAAAATAGGAAACAATTGTGTAGCCAGAAAAATTAAGTATTGATATTCTCATCTCTAGCCCAGGTTTCATTGATACAAATAAACTTCAGGTTGTCATGGAGTTAGGATATAGTGAATTCGTCAATTTTTGTGTTGTTTAGACCCTCAGCATTGAGTAGGACTAAATCATAGTTTGAGCTGTATTCATTCTCCTCACTAAAAAACGGGACACAAATGCGCCCTTGGGCCAGATACTAGGATTCCATGCCTTTTCGAGATATTCTTCGTTAATGGTTACTTTAAGTGATGCATACACTGTTGGTTGTTTGGATTTGTGGCTCTCACATTGTACGGTAGGAAAGTGTGGCTGAATTAAATCATAAAATTTTAATACTTAATAATATATTAGAAGGCGGCAATTATGCAGAATAATTAACAAAATATTCAGTATATTAGGTAAAATATTAGTCTAGAACCTCCTATTAATAATAAAGTATTAATTAAAAAATAAAAGTTAAGGTAAATACCTACTTTTCATCGAAAAAAATTAACTTTCATTACTACAACTTACACGTGGGCAACACGGTCCGCCATAATACTTTAAACAATACTACTAACTAAATATCACTAGAATTTGCACTAATGCGCCAATACTAATAAACAAACTTGATAAAATCCAGGTGGACCAGTTAACCCTGTTGCCCAGTTAACCCTGACTTCCCCTATCATTATTTATCCTCCCCGCCGGACCCCTAATTTTCAAATATGCGCTCTGAAAAAGTAAGTGACTCACTGTGCCCCCTGTTCCCTTACCACAGTTTTGGGGGTAATTACCCCTATTGCCCCCCCTCCCGTGGATCCGGCTCTGATACCTAATGCATTCGGTAGAGTCAGAATCCATTGACAGAACCCAGGCACCTTGAGATGTTTTTTTATTTTGTAGAGCTGTGTTATTATAACTTACTTGCCAGGATCCACTCGGAAGACTAATCCATGGTAGGAATGGTACACGGCCGCAATTGACCATGCGACGCCGATACCCAGAAATACATTGACGGCGTTACTGCCTGTGACGTTGCCCACGCTGGCGTCGGCGTGAGCGTCGTGAATGGCGGCTACTTTACTCGCAAACGTATCTGAAAATTTTGTACAGGGGTGTTATTCAGAAATAGGGTTATTAATTCCAAGGGGCTGATTCAACATAGGAAAATATGAAAAAAGTTCTTATAAACATATGTCTAAGGGAACTAACCCTGGTAGAAAAGTACATAAATCTAACTTAACATAACATTAGATTAGTGACTTTTTTATGTTTAGTCTCAAACGTCATACAAAAACGTTATAAAATATATAAATCTAACCTTAAAAACTAACGTTTGACAGAAACGTTATAAGATATTTAAATCTAACCTTAAAAACTAACGTTTGACAAAAACGTTATGAAATACATAAATCTAACGTTAGTTTCCCAACTAAATTCTAACATTTTTCTAACCTTATGCTAACTTTAAATATTTTTTAAATTTCCATTATTTATACGTAAGCTATAGTAGAAAATACTCATTTCAGACATCTATGTACCTAGGTTTGATAATTATTTATTATTTGTATAATAAGTTTAAAAAAACACTTCCCAAAAGTCAAAATTATAGTAAGTCTGGCAACGCTGTACTAGAATTGAAACAATATTTTAAGATTCTGAATGTATAAATAAATATTAACTAACTAAATATAAAGTTTTTCTGAGAGGTAAACGTATTTATCAAAGTATAACAGCATATTACACGAAAAATATTTAGGGCCACCTAAAAAGATGGATATTTTATAAATAAATGTAAAAAAATTATGTTTAAAAATATTATGATTGCTAAAATACATTAAGATTTATTTATATGAATAAATTTGTGTCCAGTTGTCATTTTATGATGCAGGTAGAAATTTCCTAGTTGGCCACGCCCCTCAGAAAGTTTGAAATTAAACCTACTTATAACGTATTTCTAACTTAAAAATCTAACGTTAGATTAACGTTTGTAACTAACGTTTGATTCTAACTTTAAAAAGCGGGACATTTGCACATATTTTATAACTTACTTTTATACAGTTTTCTACCGTTAGAAAATAGTTACTCTAACGTTAAATTTCTACTAGGGAAGCCTCTTTGAAAGGACTAAAAAATTCAGTTTTTATTTAATAACTCAGGAATCCTTGAAATACAACAACGAGGTTTTGAATGTAAACTAATCTTAATAAGACCCATCGTATATTATTCAAAAAATAATAAAAAAAAGAAAATTCAACAACTTTTTCAAGAAATTTTTATTTTCTCACTACCAACTTACCTAGTTGACATTACTTAATCAAAAAGCCGACAGTAATGGAAAGTACTATATCGAAAACACTTAGTGATAGATCAAATCAATACAAACAAAACAGTAACTAAAGCCAGAAAAAACGATTTACCGCGCAAGGACCCTGAGTGTGCTACACTTACCGCAGGGGGACATCAAGACACAAGACTACTATTTGTAATTTTATAGAGGGATTCCACAAAAAAATGATTTCTTGAATTTTCACACAAATAAATTTCAAAAATATTATTAATAAAATAAGATTTGAACTCCTTGGTAGTGAGAAAAACGTAATGCGCTACGCGTAGGTAACCCTAGTAGAAACTTAACGTTAGAATAACGTTTTTCTAATGTTAGAAAACTGTATAAAAGTACGTTATAAAATATGTGAAAATGTCCCGCTTTTTAACGTTAGAATCAAACGTTAATCTAAGGTTAGATTTTTAAGTTTGGACTTACGTTATAAGTACGTTTCATTTCTCACTTTCGGAGGGGGCGCGGCCAACTAGGAAATTTCTACCTGCATCATAAAATGGCAGCTGGAGACAAATTTATTCATATAAATAAATCTTAATATATTTTAGCAATCATATTTTTAAACATAATTTCGTTACATTTATTTATAAAATAGCCATCTTTTTAGGTGGTCCTAAATATTTTTCGTGTAATATGCTGTTATACTTCGATAAATACGTACCTCTCAGAAAAACTTTATATTTAGTTAGTTAATATTTATTTATACATTCAGAATCTTAAAATATTTTTTCAATTCTAGTACAGCGTTGCCAGACTTACTATAATTTTGACTTTTGGGGATATTTTTTTAAACTTTATAGAAATAATAAATAATTATTAAACCTACGCAAATAGATGTCAGAAATTAGTATTTTCTACTATAGCTTACGTATTAATAATGAAAATTTAAAAAATATTTAAAGTTAGAATAAGGTTGGAAAAAGGTTAGAATTTAGTTAGGAAACTAACGTTAGATTTATGTATTTTATAACGTTTTTGTCAAACGTTGGTGTTTAAGGTTAGATTTATATATGCAAATAAAGGCATTATTTTTTTATTTATTTATTTATATATTTTATAACTTTTTGTATAACGTTTGAGACTTAACATAAAAATGTCACTAATCTAATGTTATGTTAAGTTAGATTTATGACTTTTCTACCAGGGAAACTGCCTTTTCTAAAAGAGTGGGGTAAAAATATTACTCACGTTGCTAAGGGAGACGTGAGACAATTTATAAACAATGAATAACATGTCTATTTCCTTAGGTAAATTGACGATAGTAAATTAGGTCTTTATATTGATATATTGGATTATTTTTTATTTTTTTTTTTTTGACAATATACCTGGTATACTTGTGCCTAATGCAACGAAGACAATGGCAGTCACGGAATCTTTAATGCCAAGAGTTGCTCCAAAATGTGAGGCCACATCTCCAATAACTGCAGTCACAACACCAATACAAACAATCGATATCACAAAACAAAGGTAACCTCCAAATATATCTAAAAAAAAAAGAAAATTTTATATTTCTTAAGTAAGCTGGCAAATTTTAAGCCGATTCAGGCAACCCCTAGTACAAATTTAACGTTAGATAAGCGTTTTTTCTAACGCGTATTTAATGTATTAATGTCCCGGTTTTTAACGTTATATTCCTAACGTTAGTTGCCTAACGCAAAACCTCTAACGTTAGAAAAATTTTATTCTAACGTTAAATTCTAACGTTAGGCATTTAACATTCAAACCACATTCGTCTAAAGTTAGGTCAAGTCGTTCTAACGTTATTTTACACCAGGGATTTGGCCAAACGAAAAAATCATACCCCAAAATTTTGCTCAACAAAGTTTACTTCCGCATTTTTGTTAGTTTTAAGGGGAGTTTCTACCTTTAAATTTTAATAATATTTTGTTTTTAAACATTTTTTTTTATATAGAAAGAAAAAAGATATCATTGTGAAATTTTGTAGGTATGTTTATTTATATTTAAAGAATACATTTTTTTAGATTTTTAAAGTGCCATTTTTTTGCCATAAATTTTTTTTGAAAAAAAAAATATCAAAAAACGTTGGTCGCCATAATTCCGGCCGTTTGGATAGCCCAAAAAAAACGGGATATTATTCAGTATTGAAGTCGCTATGGCCCTATCTAAAAGATTTTTTTTTGGCCAAAAAATAACAAAATGGCAAACGTTTTTCAAAAATGTTTAAATAATTAAACCATAGAAAAAATGTTATATCTCCAAAATATAAATTTATTGTCTATTAAACAAACTTTACAGCGACAATTGTTTCGACTTTTTTAACATAAAGTCATTTTCAAGCTACAAATAATGAAAAATTAGGTTGAAAATGGTACAATTCCTTTTAGAAAAACTTACTTTTTAAATTTATAAACAAATTAACTTGAGTACACATTATTAGAAATGTCATACTGACCTTAACTATATTATTTTTATTTTTATAAAATCTTAAAAATTTAAACAAAAAGGAAACTACAATAAGTTAAAATAAAATAAATTAATGAAATCTAAAATTTAAAATTGAATAAAAATCTGGGACATCTATCATAAAATAATCCAAACTATATTTCAAACAGACTAAAGGAATTATCTTTAACCTGCAAAAAAGGTAGTTAAGCATAAAAAAGGATAAAGATTAATTTATATTTAACTTGGTAATTGGAATAAAATTGGAGAGGTGGCAGCAAATTCACATCCAAAACTCAAAAACAAACCAAAAAGGGAACAAAATTTTTGGAAAAGTTATTAAACAAAAATATTTATTCCAAAGATTAATGCTCTGTAAGGGGACAAGCAACAATACCTGGTCTAACATTTAAAACATTATTGTAAACATAAATATTCAAAAAATCTATTTGTTCATTAACTAACCTATCCCTATGAACAGTCAGTCAGTATGACATTTCTAATAATGTGTACTCAAGTTAATTTGTTTATAAATTTAAAAAGTAAGTTTTTCTAAAAGGAATTGTACCATTTTCAACCTAATTTTTCATTAATTGTAGCTTGAAAATGACTTTATGTTAAAAAAGTCGAAACAATTGTCGCTGTAATGTTTGTTTAATAGACAAGAAATTTATATTTTGGAGAGATAAAAAATTTTCTATGCTTAGTGAATTATTTTCGTGAATTTTTGCAAAATTTTAAAAATAAATCGGCCATATTTGTTCCGTCACTTTGAATTTTAAAATTTATCCATTAGTCCGTATTAATATCCAAAAGAAGCCTTTATGCCAAATTTCAGCTAAATCGGAGATTATTCAAAAAATTTGAACCACCCTAATGTCGCAATTTTTTTTTTGAATTTTTTCACTATTTTTTTCGTAATCAGCGGTGCAAAAAATGGCCCTATGCAAAAAAGCAGACTTTTGTCACTTTTTTTTTTCTGGGACCACCGTGCTATGGTCCCTTAAAAAGTGTTACTTTTTAAGAGGCTGTAGTACTCTTAAAACAGATTTGCGAACCTAGATGTATACGGGTTTTTTTTACAGTTTCTAATGTAGAATCACCCAGCAATATTAAAATTTTTATTGGTGCATTTTTTAGTTCCTATTTTTGATGCTCAGAACGTGACTTGTCTCTTTAATTGCAATTTTCTCGAAAGCGGTTGGCTTTACGGTGTTACACGAGTGTTATATAAAGAGTACCTTTTGTATGTATTTTTAATTAAAGATAAAAAAGTTTGGGGCAAAAAAGTGTTTATAGGGTTCCAGAAATATTAAATAAAAACTACTTTTTAGATGTGCTCTTAGGAGGGTCGTAGCTCCATTTGGCCTCATTTCCGGGCCAACCTTTATAGGAACCTTTCATATTTTTTAAATTAGAATCACCTCTTAAATTTCTCGAACTTATTTCTGAATAACCCTGTATAAGTCGGGCCCGAATTAACCAACGAACTAATAACTCTTTTTTCTAGAACACGCATACCGTTAAAATAAAGTATCGCCAACATCTCGGTTTGTTTGTAAACAAGTAGTAGGTATATTCAGGCCTGAACAATAACAGTTACCAGTAACTGGTATTGTTGTCTCTGTTAGAACAAAGATGTGCGAGTAAGACAGACGAATGTTTATGTTGCCGACGTTTTTGTCAGTTTTAACGAATGAAATGCCTATTCTAGAGAGAAGAGTTATTAGTTCGTTGGAATTAACTCGGGTAAGCGGAAAAGAGGCATCCTACAGTAACTGTCAACGAGTTAACTCGGCCGAGTTACATGTAGCGTACTATAACAATTTCAAAAAACTTGAAGTGCCATTTTTTCTTTGTTACCTGAAACAAAAACGTGTAAAGTTACACAACAATCATAAAATCAATTATTCTTATATTTCGCAAGGCCAAAACAAGAAAAAAAATTAAAAAAATGTATCGAAAAAGTTTTATAATTAACTTTTATATTAGGGTTAATACCGTCTTAATGGATTTTCACTTTCCGACGTTTCGTCTCTTACTGCTAGAGACATGTTCAGGAATTAATCTGAAACTGCTTCAGATCATGGGAGGATTGGTGTAGTGGTCTACCGCGTCTGTACTAGCCAACTAGAGTGAGTTCGATTCTCACTGGCGCCGATTTGCCTTTTTCAGTTAATTAATAATTGAAATTTGGCGAAGGCGTAAGTGAAGCGGACACTCCCTAAAAAACTGGTTCGAAAGTCAGTATAAGCCGGTGGTTCCCTCTACTACTAGCCCACACAAGTCCTATACTTAGTGGATGCTTAATTAAGTAGAATAGTAGGAGGTTAAAAAAACATGTAATGTAATGTAATGTAAACCCTAGTAGAAATTTAACGTTAGAATAACGTTTTTCTAACGTTAGAAAACTGTATAAAAGTACGTTATAAAATATGTGCAAATGTCCCGCTTTTTAACGTTAGAATCAAACGTTAATCTAACGTTAGATTTTTAAGTTAGAAATACGTTATAGGTACGTTTAATTTCTAACTTTCGGAGGGGGCGTGGCCAACTAGGAAATTTCTACCTGCATCATAAAATGGCAGCTGGAGACAGATTTATTCATATAAATAAATCTTAATATATTTTAACAATCATAATATTTTTAAACATAATTTCGTTACATTTATTTATAAATAGCCATCTTTTTAGGTGGACCTAAATATTTTTCGTGTAATATCCTGTTATACTTCGATAAATACGTTTACCTCTCAGAAAAAAAATATATTTAGTTAGTTAATATATTTATTTATAAATTCAAAATCTTAAAATATTTTTTTAATTATAGTACAACGTTGCCAGACTTACTATAATTTTGACTTTTGGGGGATATTTTTTTAAACTTATTATAGAAATAATAAATAATTATCAAACCTAGACACATAGCTGTCTGAAATGAGTATTTTCTACTATAGCTTACGTATTAATAATGGAAATTAAAAAATATTTAAAGTTAGAATAAGGTTAGAAAAAGGTTAGGTTATGAAACTAACGTTAGATTTATGTATTTTATAACGTTTTTGTCAAACGTTAGATTTTAAGGTTAGATTTATATATTTTATAACGTTTTTGTCAAACGTTACTTTTTAAGGTTAGGTTTATATATTTTAAAACGTTTTTGTATAACGTTTGAGACTAAACATAAAAATGTCACTAATCTAATGTTATGTTAAGTTAGATTTATGTACTTTTCTACCAGGGAAGTTTCAGATTAATCCTCAAGCATTTTAGTTTTTCGAAATTTATATAGTACGCTACACCCTACCATGCATAGGAGACTAGGGTGGTTATTATTGTTATAAATTTTTCATTCTGGTGTATTTAGAATATCCTGAAAATATAAGGATGATCAAACTTCTCTATTGGACACCTAAAATTGTAAAATTACGAAAAAATCCTGAAAAATGGACTGAATTTTTTGCATCAGTATCAGAAGCCTTGAAATCTTGTTTTTTTTCCTTTCGAGTGTGCAAAATTATGTGCAAAATTTCAAAATGTACAGTTTTCTAACAAATAAAAACGATAAATTTCTACTAGGGTCTATCAGGTGCCGAAAATCCTCCAAAGTTGCCCTTAAAACACTAATTTTGGTTTCGGTGAACTTACCGGACACAAAAAATAGGACTAGTTTTGCACTAATTTTTCACTGTGGTACTAAAATTAACAATTATAAATAAAATTAAATGCGGAAAACGTTGTTTTATTACTAAAAAGTAAAAATAACTTACATGGAGAAAAATGGTAAATAATAATTAATTTTATGAACCGCCATAATGATGCTGACATATTTCACGTATGTACAGAGATGCGGCGTTGTCAGCTTTTAATTTTGATTTAAAGTGTTTTCTTGTATTATTCGGAATGATTTCTTGTTTGAAAAATAAATATAATTAGGTGCGGAAAATTCTGTTGTTTTGTTTTGTTAGAATTTTTATAACAATTTAATGGACGTTGGTTTACGTTAACGTTGGTTTACGTTGGTTTTTTCGTTATATGTTTTTATTTTAATGGGAGAAGTTGGTTTACGTGAACAATGGTTTGGTTTGGTAGTTTGCTGGTTTGTTGTTTTTTTTTTAATGGGAGGCGTTGGTTTATGTTGACAATGGTTTGGTTTGGTAGTTTGCTCTTTTGGTATTTTTTTTTAATGGGAGAAGTTGGTTTACGTTAACGTTGGTTTACGTTGGTTTTGTGTTGTTTGGTGTTTTTTTTTTAATGGAGGAAGTTGCTTTACGTTAACGTTACATTTTTTGTTAAAATTTGTACTATTATTTTAAATAAAATAAATGTACAAACTGACAACGCTGTTTATTAGTTAACTGAAAATTATACACAGAGATGCGGCGTTGTCAGCTTTTAATTTTGATTTAAAGTGTTTTCTTGTATTATTCGGAATGATTTCTTGTTTGAAAAATAAATATAATTAGGTGCGGAAAATTCTGTTGTTTTGTTTTGTTAGAATTTTTATAACAATTTAATGGACGTTGGTTTACGTTAACGTTGGTTTACGTTGGTTTTTTCGTTATATGTTTTTATTTTAATGGGAGAAGTTGGTTTACGTGAACAATGGTTTGGTTTGGTAGTTTGCTGGTTTGTTGTTTTTTTTTTAATGGGAGGCGTTGGTTTATGTTGACAATGGTTTGGTTTGGTAGTTTGCTCTTTTGGTATTTTTTTTTAATGGGAGAAGTTGGTTTACGTTAACGTTGGTTTACGTTGGTTTTGTGTTGTTTGGTGTTTTTTTTTTAATGGAGGAAGTTGCTTTACGTTAACGTTACATTTTTTGTTAAAATTTGTACTATTATTTTAAATAAAATAAATGTACAAACTGACAACGCTGTTTATTAGTTAACTGAAAATTATACCAACTTAAATTGAAATGCGGTTAAAATCCCTAACTATGTCTTGAAAATGCACTTTTTTTAAATTAATTTCTCGCTAGTTTGTGAGTAATCCGCAATTTTTCTTTTCAAAAATACTATTTAAGGTAAGTACTTTGTATTGGTTTAAAAAAAAAATAAGAATTCGTGTGTCCGGTAAGTTCACCGGCCTCCTAATTTTCACCATAAATGTGAGAAACTCTAAAAAACTATTTAAAAAATATGTCAATCTGGACTTAATTTTATTGCACATTAATAATAAATATAAAATAATTTGACAAAATCAAAACGAGCTAAACACCAATTAAGAGGCCTTTTTGGGTGCTCTTTTTGGCGCTTAGCTCATATTGTTTTTGTCAAATTATTTTATATTATTAATATGCCTTAAATAAAATTTAGTAGTAGTGCAGATTGACAAATTTTTTAAATGTTTTTTTAGCATTTCCCACATTTATGGTGGAAATTCGTCTTTAGTGTTTTAGGAGCAACTTTGGCGGATTTTCGGAACCTGATACCCTAGTAGAAATTTAACGTTAGAATGACGTTTTTATAATGTTAGAAAACTGTTTAAAAGGACGTTATAAAATATGTGCAAATGTCCAGCTTTTTAACGTTAGAATCAAACATTAGTTACAAACGTTAATCTAACGTTAGATTTTTTAGTTAGAAATACGTTATAAGTACGTTTAATTTCTAACTTTCGGAGGGGGCGTGGCCAACTAGGAAATTTTTACCAGCATCATAAAATGGCAGCTGTAGACAAATTTATTCATATAAATAAATCTTAATATATTTTAGCAATCATAATATTTTTAAACATAATTTCGTTACATTTATTTATAAAATAGCCATCTTTTTAGGTGGCCCTAAATATTTTTCGTGTAATATGCTGTTATACTTAATCTTAAAATATTTTTTCAATTCTAGTACAGAGTGCCAGACTTTAATTTTGACTTTTGTGGGATATTTTTTTAAAACTTATTATAGAAATAATAAATATTTATCAAACCTAGGCACATAGCTGTCGGAAATGAGTATTTTCTACTATAGCTTATGTATTAATAATGGAAATTTAAAAAATATTTAAAGTTAGAATAAGGTTAGAAAAGATTAGAATTTAGTTAGGAAACTAACGTTAGATTTATGTATTTTATAACGTTTTTGTCAAACGTTAGTTTTTAAGGTTAGATTTATATATTTTATAACGTTTTTGCATAACCATTGAGACTAAACATAATAATGTCACTAATCTAATGTTATGTTAAGTTAGATTTATGTACTTTTCTACCAGGGGAATCTTTTGATCATTTTGAAATTTAGCACATAATTTTGTACACTTAAAAGAAAAAAATAAGATTTGAAGGCTTTTAAATATAACCATGATACAAAAAGTAAAGTCCATTTTCAACGATTTTTTACGATTTTTGGGTAACGGTTTTAGGGATTCAATTGGGACCCTTAGAGAGATGATCACCCTTATATTTTCGGAATGTTATAGATACACCGAAATGAAAATTTTAAACCAATAAAAAAAAGGTCCACCCTAAATTTAGAAAAGTTTGTGTTTTATGAAATACCCTAGAGTACATCCATACCTGTGGGAGGGACAAAAGCAAAAATTATGTACATGCATAATCAAGCCCTAAAGGTTCTTTTTAATAATAATAATTTATTTATTCACTTTAGTTTAAAAATACAGAACATCAACGTCATAAGTTGTATGACGTAAATACATAAAAAACATAAAAAAAAATACATAACTAATGGAGAAAATACATATATAAAAGATACAAATGTGAAAAAAAAAACAAAAAAAGAAATAAATAGTTATTTTTTTAACTAGTGTATTAAGTAGCATTTTATCCACGCAATATCAGCCCACGGGGCCGTTAGGCCGAGTTGAAAATTTAATTTTATCCAACACCTTTTATTTTTAAATAAAAATCTATAATTTTGCGAAAAATTATTTCAAAAATATTAAGATTAAGTTTTCTTAATACTAAAATAATAGGTAGCCATGGCCTAAGTATGCCTATTAAAAATAAACAATTGCTAGTTTTACATTTCTTACAAACGTCAAAATGGACGCGGTGATGACAGAATTTTTAATAAAAACAGTATTTTATTCAAAAACTAAAGAATAATTTGGGGTTTTCTTTAATTTTTATGGTTTAGTTAACCTGCTTCTATTTATAGAATAGTTATAATACTTAATTAATAGGGTATGTAACTAATTTTGGGTGAGATCAAAAGCTGTACGTAAAAGAGTGGGTGAAAAATTTTTTAGTCATTAGTGGAAAAAAACTCACTTTTGACATTTAAAATAGTGCTCAAAACAAGTGTTTCTGTGAAGGTGTTAAATAAAATATTTTTTTTTTCAGTACTTACATAAACAGCCAAGTTAGATTCGGGAATGTAACTCGGATAGTTTGTATAAACATTTTTGTACTAAGAAGGCTTTAACTGACTTAAAAAAATCTACTTTTATTCTGGATTAATCTAATCTCTTCAGGTAAATTATTAAAAACAGTGACAGTGACATTTAGTGGAGATTTGTTGAATAAAACTGTTCTATGCTTTCCAATACGTAGACATGAGTTCCGTGACGGAACTTCCGTGACGGAACTTCCGTCTCGCATTATAGCCATGAGAAGCCATAAAAAGACCAGGACATTTCTTTGTATATTGTGCAGCATTGTACGCGTATATTGAGGTAACAATAAGAATATTGTGCTCCCTAAATACAGGCTTACAAGAATCCAACCTCGAATCCAACTGTTTCAAATCAAATATGGATGAAATATTTTTTTTCTGCAAGATTACAACTTTTAAGATTTTTGTTGCATTTCCCCATGTCATAGTTCAAGCAAATTAGACTTTTTAGAATAAATAATTTATAAAGTTTTTAATTGCTTTCCCATTTTGAAAATTTTCAAAATTTCGGAAAGCCTTGTATTCGTGCAAAAATTTTCAAAAAAAAATTTTGCTTATTTTTGCGTTTTATGACGTTTTATGTCGATATAAATCAATTTCAAGCAAAAAAAAAAATGTCGCTCGGTCGATCGGTCGGTCAGTCGATCGGTCTGTCCGGAAAATCTTGTGGGCACAATAACTTAAGAACGCTTTGAGTTAGAGACTTGAAATTTGGCATACAGGTATGTTACCAAAAGTTCTCGCTCGGGATTGTTTTTGGTGAACATTGGGGTGCGGCAAGGGGGGCAAATGGGCAGAGGGTAGTTTTCGTGAAAATTGGTATATAAGGTTTTTATTGTTGCTGAAAGTGAATCTGATAATAAAAAAATCCATTTTACGCGCGGAGGTGAAAAATGGGAAAGCTCTTTTACTGGGCAGTGTATTTTGGTTTGGACTCCAAATTTCCAGTAGGAACCCAAATACAGATCAGAAGATTTCTCACTCCCCGGTGGGAGCTTCATCCCCTTTGCTGAAAAAAAAAACCCAAACGTGATCTCATGACGCTTTTCTGCATTTTTCTTGTAAACGGTTACTCCGACGAGAAAATGTTAAAGGACTTATTATATTTTCCATTAAATTTTGCATAAAATTTGTCATACAAAGTTTTTGTATATCTCCCACCCAACGCTCATAAATAAAGTTGGAAAATAAACATATTTCTCAACGTGAAGACAAAAACACTAAACTAAAAAGCAGTGCCATTTTTTATTTAAATAAATAATTCATGATTGCGTACTTGTGTTATAATAAAGTTACTTTAAACCTAAAGTTATACGCCCACTTTCTCTTTTAGCTATAACACAAGGGAGTGGCTAAGAAGATTTACTGTTTTTGCCATTATGTCAGTTTTGTTAAATATGGAGTTACTGCTTTTTACGGTAGTAGGGCAGTATGCATACCAAATTTCAGGTTCCTAGCTCAAAATGTACTCTAGTTATCGTGGTCACTGAGATAGACAGACCGACCGACAGACAGACAGACATTTTTTTAATGTGGTCTCAAAAGTCTTAAAAACTTCGGAAACGTCGAGAAAAGTGAAAAAATCGAAAAAAAAAATGAAAAAAAAAGTGTATTTCAATATTTTTTTTTTTATTGAAAATATAAAAGCAAAAATCAGTGTTTCCAAAATTGACCCTCAGGGCACACCAAATTCTATATTAATCTTTAGAGAAAGCGTAATTGATTCTGAAGTTCTGAAGTTTTCTATTTGACAAATATGATTTTATCCATTTTAAAATTACTGAAAAAAAGTCCGATGTCACGATTTTTTGTGGGCACCATAACTCAAGAACGCTTTAACTGATCGACTCGAAATTTTCAGGAAAAAGTTCTACTATAAGGGAAAGATCCCCATTGTTTTTGAAAATAATTCCCCCCAGAAACAAGAGATTTATTGGGGGTTAAACAAAATTTTTAATTTTTCGTAAAAAAATAAAAAATAAATATTTTTTTTGAAAAAAGTTTTTTTTCAAAAAAAAAAAGAACTTTTTTAATTAAAAAAAAAATAAAAAAATGAGGAAAATTACCTTATTGTGTTTTTTACCAGTTTTTTTATTTAATTTTTTTATTTAATTTTTTATGCAAATTTTTTCTAACCCAAGCATAATCGGGGACTACTGTGTACATTCATACCTGTGGGAGGGACAAATGCAAAAATTAATTTCCAAAATACTGTAAGTACATGCATGACATAATCAAGCCCTGAAGGTTCTTTTTGGTCGGCATCATCATCGCTCGGACTGACCGTCATGGCTTCCACGAACTGTTCCTTCCATGAAGAGGTCCCTATTAATAACGAAGCGTTGGCTCGTTGTACTAATTTATCTACCGTATTCTGCAACAATTTAAAACAACTTTAATTAAATTCTAATTTCAATATATTTAACTAGATGAAACGTTGCAGGGACCCTGTCAAAACATCGGCACTATTGTACACTAGAGCCATCTAGTTTGCAAATTTCAAACTAGGTGTTTTGTTTGATTTTAAATTCTGTATCTTTAAAACATTATATTCTAGCAAAAAACGGTATATAACATTTTTTATAGGGCTTAAAATGGGAGTTTTACCCTATTTTTACCCCCTTATCCCCAATCGTTTACCTCCAAAGTCTAATCAGCTCTTCGGAATACGATAAGAAACAATATGCAAAAAACCGCAAGTCGATATCTCATGTAGAAATGGAGTTAAAGAGTTTACACCCAGACAGACAGACAGACAGACAAACGGACGCAAATTTTTATTTTACTGATTTCGGCTCAGAAGGGTCTAAAACGTCGAGAAATGTGAAAAAAATACGTGGTCAATAATTTTGACTTTTCGGCGAAGATTTCAATGTAATAATGTTATTAGAGTGCCTTAATAAACGTGTAGACATAATTTAAAATCTAGGGAAATGACAAACCCGCAAACGTGTTTTCAGCCTTTTCCAGATATGCCAGGTTTCTCTTCTATACTCCGTCCAGTTATGCAAGATAGTAAGGGACGCGGCCCGTTTTACACCACAGACCGCATAAATAGCATAATTATGCATAAATCATAGTGTATCAAAAATTTAACAGATATCGGTACTGTTTTCCTGGAAAGGGCCTATCCAAAGACTGGCATAACAAGCATAGTACATAAGAATGCGATGCCAGGATTGGCTTGATGTGTCGTCATGTATCTTGTAATTTGTTGTTATGTGAGCCTCTGGATAGGCCTTAAGTTGTAATTGTAACCTAAAAATTTAACGTTTTCCTTGTGTTTAATATAATTTACGTTTGTACAATATGTAGAGTATGCTAATTTAGTGTGAGTGTATGAAGAATAAACCAAAAAATTACTTTTTTCAATACCATACAAAATAATATTAAGTATAACCATTTTTTTATGTAACTTTCTCTTCTTTTATTAGCTTTAACGACCGTCAATCATTGTCATAGACAAAAAATGTCACAATATTTTATACGTTTAAAGGTACGAGTTTTTAACCAATGATTTAGCTTAAAAATCGCGGGAATTTTAAACTACCATCTTGCATAATTGCACGGACTATAGTTATAAATTTGTCAAAATATATTTTTAAGGTTTGGTATTTATCATGACATGTTTTACAGTGCCAAATGCCAAAATAGACTTTTTGTTTGTCATACCTCGCATATTTTTAAACTTTTTTTTTGTTCTCCAGTTGGGATTAATTATATTCTTTCTTCATTCTATTATTAACAAAGGTAGCTTTAAATAAATGGAACCTACTTTCTTCCGACTTATAGCAACATATCGCTAAAAATTATAGTTTTTGTCCATTTTGACCCCTTTGCCCTAAGCTAATGTTAACCATATTTGATGTAACGCAAATAGAAAAGGTCCTGAATCGTCAAGTGAAAGACTTTTTCAAATCGAACATTCCGTTAAAAAGTTATAAGGTTTACATACAGACCGACAGACAGACAGACATTTTTTTAACACCCAATTTTTTCACATTTTCTCGACGTTTCATGAGATTCTTAAGCCGAAAATGCAATTTTTTTTATTTTTCGGGTCACACTGCAGTGCACTAGTCTGGAAACAATTTTTAGCTCAATATAACCCAAGTTTTATAAGGCTAAGTTAACCCTCTCTCTGTTTTAACCACTTAGAATACACTTAGAAAGCTAAAATTTGGTACACATGCTTAACTCGGTTGACAATACAATTTTATATAAAATTCCAAACAAGATATTTATACAAATTTACAAATACGGAATTTTTAAAATAAGGGTTTTGGAAATCAAAAAATTAAAGATTCCAAAATACTCAAATCTCATATTTGTAAATTTGTATAAATATCTGGTCTCTACTTTTTAGTTATAGGTACGTAATATGTACTTAATTAAGAAGGGTTTTAACTTTAAAAACTTGTTTTTATTTTATTTTATAATTTAATTATTTAGAGCTTTGGCATCTTTTTAAGACCAAATTTAAAAAAATCTATCTACGGGTTTTTAAGAAAAACGATTTTCATTTGTCTTAACAAAAAAAAATATGAGGTATTTAAAATCTATTTTAAATGTTCAGATTTACGTCAAAAAGTAAGAAAATAAGAAAAAAGTTTTTATGGCCGTTTGAGCTAAATTGCTTTTTAAGGGAGCTAGCTTACTTTTAAATTTTTGCTGTAGTATAGAATCAATAAATGTAAATAATTAACGTTTTATTACAGTTAACTTTTTTACCAGGGGCGTAGGTTTGGATGGGTGCCTCTTAATTTCTATATAAAACTGTCCGCTCCTGGTTAAACACTAATTTTTTTACGTCATAAAAAAATAATTTTTATTGATTGCATACTATAGTAAAAATTTCAAGTCAATAAGTTAAACCGTTTCTGAGTTATGAAGTGATTAATATTCTAAATATGCCCCTTAAACGTGCCCTAGCTCCCCTAAGAAGCCATTTAACACAAAGGTTCATGGAAACTTTTTTTCTCACTTTTTGAGTTAAAATCTGATATGTATAAATAATTTTTAAATCTCGTATTTTTTGTCAAAACAAATGAAAATCGTTTTTTCTCAAAAACGCATGGATAGATTTTTTTTTAATTTGGTCTTAAAAAGATGCCAAAGCTCTAAATATTAAATTATGAAAAAAAAAACTTGTCTAAAAATTGTTTCCAGACCACCGTGGCCACGTGTAGGGTATTTCCACCCGTAATAGAAAATTGGCAAAAATACAAGAAATCTCTAGCGCCGCAGGCGAAAAGTTTTACAAATTACCTTAAATTCTTTACTTTCTTTAATCCGTATTTGAGCTCTTGATATATCCCCAAGTCTAGGTCGTCCCATCAGTGCTATTTTTTCTCTCTCTGTTCTATCTTCTGGTTTTTTTTTCTCTGCATTTGCTGCTAAACTTGCTACTTCATCTATTCAAAATAAAATAAAAACATTAGAAACAAAGGGCGATAAGTCAAACTTAGCTAACTTTTGGAAAACTGCAAAAAACTGTAACTCTTTTTGTACTAGACTTATACAGTGCGGCCCGTGTGGGGCTTCCAGTCCTCCATCGGGCGCCTCCCCAGGTGGCGGATAGGGGATCGGCTCGTCAGACAATACTTGGCGAGAGTCGGGCACTGCACAACGGGCTATTCGGTTGTTGGTTTGAGATGGCTGGGGTCCACGGCTATCCCGGAGGAAGCCCCAGCCAGCTCTCATCAATGATTTGAGGCCGCGGGGTGAACTAGGGCCCGAGGCGGACCAAAACTGGTTGGGGATCAAATTCCCGTAAAAAACACACACATATCTTACAAGCACTACACACGCACACTGACACACACACACACACACACACACGTGGGTCGGGAAGGTAGGGATTACTCCACCCCCTTAGGGTGGCTCGTGGAGGCTACTTTAGAGGGAAGTCACGATGGAATGGTAGCGGTGAAATAAGCAGGTCAGGCACGCCTGTGCCGCCGATGAAAGGGGCCCACCCTTGCCTAGCTAGCGTAGGGGGCCGCCCTATAAGTCGGTGTATAATCTTGGGGTGTGCAGCGGCTCCAGGTAGCGCCTGGTTGAGGACCCGCTGCACACTTCCGGGGGGCTTCACCAGGGGAAAAGCGGCCGCCAGACTTCTCACTAAGGATGAGCGCCCGCGAGTCATTCGATGGAAAGGGGGGGATCCACGCCCTATCGAATGCCCACACTTACACACTACACAAATACTAGCACACAACTTTGTTCTAGCCATGAATCAAAACGAAAATATGGAAAAGATAGTGCCACAAAAAGAGGAAACAGAGTTCCTCAACTCTATGGAGACGTCCGACGGACACGAGATAGACGCGGTAGAGGAGGAAAAACTCCTTAACTCCCCAGCTGGGTCACCGAGGAAGACGTCCGAAGACACCAACCTCGATGGGGCGGCCGGGGAAGCAGCTGAAGCGGCGGCACTTCGGAAGAAGGAGAACCAAAGAGAGAAGCAGAGGAGGAAGTTCCAAAGAAGGAAGGAGAAGAAGAGGATGGCCAAGGAGGGAGAAGGAGAGCAGCAAAGTAACGCTGCCGCCTCTAGCTCCAGCCTTGCGACGGGGACTGGGCAAGCCGAAGGCGCTCCACAGGCGGATATCCCCACTGGGGGAAGTAAGCCTGTTGGAGGGTGCGGCGACCCCCAAAAACCGGACGGAGGGTTTAGGAGACCGACGCCAGTACCGCGACCTGGCTGCTCACATGAGGGCATACAGGAAGCGGTAAGGCAACCGGTCCCTCAGAAACCTAGCCAAACTCAAGGGAGAGGTCCATCAGCCAGGAACGAAAGGAGAGTGGCCAAGAAGCTCTTTGCGCTGCCAACGGCTCCGGCGTCCGCCCGAGGCGAGGAAAGGAGGCTCCAAGGAACCTCCAGTTCTAAGCCAGAGGCGAGCAAAAAGAGACTGAGGACAGACAAAGAAACACCTCCAGGTAGCTCAAGGAAAAGGCCTAACCACTACCGCACCCCTCCCAACGGCGGAAAGCGCAAGCACGTCTCGCCTCTCCATAGAGGGGAGGGTGGCACACGCCATCAGGTCTCCTCCCTGGAGAGGGGAGAGGGTAACGCGCCGACGCAAATGTCCGATCCTGAAACCACCGAGGACCCTTCGAAGAAGGAGCTGCAGGTGGTAATAAGGTCGGATAGGGAGGACGGTAAGGTTACGCCCGAAGAGGCAGAGCGCTTGAGGGCGAGCATGGTGGAGGAGATGTTCAGGGCTATAGAGGCAACTCCCCCTGTGGGTCCCCTCAGATTCAGGAACTCAGGCGTGGTATTTCCCGGCTGGTTCCTGATAACGACCATGACCCTGCCAACAAAGCGCTGGCTGCTGGAAACCTGGCCAACTCCGACCCTGGAGGGGGTTGCCTTCACCAAGGTGGCGGCAGCCGATGCTCCATGGCCGGAGAAGGTAGGCTTCTGGCTAAGGAAGAAAGAGCTGGACCTAGGCAAGGTGAAGAGGCTGATGGCTTTCCAGAATCCCTCGCTCAACATCGAGGGATGGCGTCACATCCAGACGACGGGAGAGGCAGGTGACTGGTTCCTCACTTTTGTGGTAGAAAGGGACGCCGTCAGGCGCCTAGAAGGGGCGAGCTGGCAGCTATGCTTCGAGCTGATGACTATTTCCGTAAGGAAGGTCACATCTTGGAGCGGAGTTGTCAGCCGCGGCCCCTCGGGCGCGAGCGGCCCCCAGCGGACCACATAAGTTTTGCCAACCACGCCCCATGAGTGACCCCATCAATGGCGGCGTTAAAGGTAAGCCAGATCAACCTACAGCATAGCAAGAGTGCAACTGGGGAACTGGTGAGCGCTCTTGCTAACAAGGTAGGCGAGATCGTATTGGTACAGGAACCTTATGTTTACAGGAACAACGTAAGGGGGTTAGGTGCAGCCGGCTATAAAATTATAGTTGGCAAAGAGGACGAACACATCAGAACATGTATCCTGGCATCTAAGGAGCTGAACGTGGTTCCATTGACCCAGCTGGGCACCAAGGATGTAACGGCAGCTATTCTGGAGCACAAGGTAAGAGGCATTAGTCATAAGGTGGTGGTGGGTAGCTTATATTTGCCGTACGAAGGCGTACTTCCCTCGAGGGAGTTAGTGAGCCTGGTGGAATTTGCAAATGAACAGCGCCTACCAGTAATTATCGGTTGCGACGCGAACGCACACCACGTGGTGTGGGGAAGCACGGGTATAAACCCTAGAGGGGAAACCTTGTTGGGGTACCTAGCATCGACCAATTTAGAGATAATGAATAGAGGGAAGGAGCCAACATTTGTCAATCGAGTCCGAAAGGAGGTGATTGATATAACGCTGGTATCTATCACTCTATCAGAGAACATTTTGAATTGGAGGGTGTCGTCGGACATAACCATGTCGGACCATCGAATGGTAAGATTTGAGTTAAGGTCGGACAAACCCGATCCAATCATGAAAAGAAACCCAAGGGCAACGGACTGGGAGAATTTCCTCTCCCAGCTCAAAAGTCATAACTGGGATTCAGACAGTGAGATACTCACAGAGGAACAATTAGACAAAGAGGTCACCACTCTAAATAATACCATAATCTCAGCTTATGAGGAGGCTTGTCCACTCAGGGAGGCCAAGGACCGAAAGGTCCCATGGTGGAATGGCACGCTGGACACCCTGCGCAAGAAGTGTAGGCGGGCATTCAACCAAGCCTTTAGGGAAGACACAGAGTCCTCATGGGATAGGTATAGAGGGGTGAGAAGGGATTTCAAAAAGGAGCTTAGACGAAGCAAGAAACAAAGCTGGAGGAAATACTGCGGAGACATGGAGTCACTGTCGGATTCTGCAAGGCTGATGAAAATTCTTAGCGGCACGTCTAATAAATCGGTAGGCTCGCTACAGAGACAAGATGGGAGTTGGACCACCTCCAGCGAAGAGTCCTTAAGACTACTGCTGGAGACTCACTTTCCCGGTGAAAGCGTCGAACAAGATAACCCCGAGGTAGAGCAGGGTCCCCTCCCAGGAGGGGACCGGCAACTGGCCGAGGAGGTTATCAAAGACGGCGCGATCAAATGGGCGGTGAAAGAGTTCGACCCATACAAGGCAGCAGGACCGGATGGCATATTCCCAGCGCTACTCCAGGCGGGCATAGAGATCGTTCTTCCCAGCGTGAAGAGGATCTTTAAGGCCAGCCTGGCGCTGGGATATGTTCCAAAGGAATGGAGGAGGGCGAGAGTGGTCTTCATCCCCAAACCGGGTAGGAAGGATTACACAACCGCCAAATCCTTCAGACCAATAAGCCTTACATCTTTCCTGCTGAAAACGCTGGAAAAGATAGTGGACCGGTACCTGATGGAAGGAGTGCTTAGCAGGCATCCTTTCCATAGAGGACAACACGCATATAGGCGAGGCAGGTCGACAGACTCGGCCCTCCACGCTATAGTGCGAAGAGTCGAAAAGGCGTTACACCACAAAGAATGGGCGTTGGCCATATTCTTTGACGTAGAGGGAGCATTTGACAGGGCAAGAACGTCAACCATCTGCAGTGCGCTATTAGCGAGGGGCACCCCGCCAGCGCTGGTTAGTTGGGTAAGATCTGCGCTGGTAGAAAGGAATGTCATGGCCTCTCTGGGGGACTGTCGTCTGGACATCGGGGTGAGGGGTGGATGTCCACAGGGCAGTTGTCTTTCACCTCACTTATGGTGTCTAGTTATGGACAGTCTCCTAGAGAGGCTGACGGCCGCTGGGCTATACGCACAAGCATTTGCAGATGATGGCACGGTCCTAGTCACTGGAAGGTTCTTGGGCACGGTCTGTGAAAGAATCCAGACAGCCTGCAGGATAATAGAAGAGTGGTGTGAGGAAAAAGGCTTATCAGTCAACCCAACAAAGACTGAGCTTATCCTCTTTACCAATAGGAGAAAGATAGAGAACTTTAGGGCCCCCCAAATGTACGGAAAACCGCTTGTGCTCTCACAAGAGGTCAAGTACTTGGGAGTAACCCTAGACAGTAAACTCAACTGGAAGGCGCATGTAGACAAAGTCATTGACAAGTCGATTGCGACCTTCTGGCACTTGCGTCGGGCAGTGGGAAAAAGCTGGGGCATGACCCCACAGATTCTATTATGGATCTATACCGCCGTCATTAGACCCAGAGTCCAATATGGCTCGGTGGTATGGTGGCCAAGCGTCAGCAAAACCACAGTAGCTCGGAGTCTGAGTAAGATCCAAAGACTAGCGTGTCTCGGGATCACCGGCGCAATCAGGACGACCCCCACATCAGCACTGGAAGTTCTACTGGGGCTGCCAACGCTTCCGTCCTGGATAAGGAGGGAGGCAATGGCTAGCTACCTTAGAATGAGAGATGTTGGATGCTGGCTGGGTGAAGGGGCAGTCTACGGACATACAAAAATCGCCGATGTTGCCAGAGTAGAGTTACCTATCAGCAGCATCAAGGTGATAGAGGCGGAAGACCGATTAAGGTTTGACAGAGCATTCTCTCTCACTATACCAACAAAACACGAGTGGGAGAACAAGGAAGTTAATTTTGCCCAAAACGCAACAGTGTGCTATACAGACGGCTCCCGGATGGAAAGCACGCAAAGCTCGGGCGCAGGCTTCTTTGTACAAGACACGGGGGTTCAAAAGAGCTATTCGCTCGGCAGGTACCCCACGGTATTCCAAGCGGAAGTCTTTGCGATACAGGAAGCGGCAAGATGCGAAGAGGTTCTAGGGAGTAACGGATCAGATGTATACATCTGCTCCGACAGCCAAGCAGCCCTGAAGGCTCTCAGTGCACCCAGCACAAGATCCAGTCTTGTGCAGGAATGCATAGAAGCCCTGGAGGAGCTAGCGAGGAACAAAAGAGTCCACCTTGTATGGGTCCCTGGACACAGCGGGATACCAGGCAACGAGAAGGCAGACGAACTTGCCAGGCTCGGAGCCGAAACTCCGTGCATGGGACCCGAACCCATGCTTGGTATTACAAGGAAACAAGTCACATCAGCCCTCAACACGTGGGCTGGAGAAAAACTAAGGGAAAGCTGGTCAACGGTCACGAACTGCAGACAGGCAAAGGACTTCCTTTCCGGTCCAAGCAAGTCAAAAACCGCGTGGCTACTAGGAAGAAGCCGAGCCACGATCAGCCAACTCACAGGGATCCTCACGGGTCACTGTGGACTAGGAAGGCACCTGTTCAAGATGAAGGTTGGTAACGACCCCGTCTGTTCGGGTTGCGGGATAGACGAAGAATCGTCCTTCCATTTCCTAGGACAATGCGATCGGTTCGGCAGAATACGACAGGAGATCTTCGGAGTGGCAACTCTCCGAAGAGAGGAGTTGCGTACCCTTGCCTGGACAGATATCGCGACCTTTATAAGGAGGTCCGGCAGGTTTAGGCAGGGAGTAGGGTAGATGTGTGGCTGGGACAGCTCGGGGCTGGCAAAAAGGGCCATAATGGCCTAGTTGCCTGGCTTGTAGCCTCCCCACCCTTACTACTACTACTATACAGTGCGGTCTAAAATTCGCCCCCTCCCCTCTTAACTTTTGAACGAGTTGAGATAACACCTTCAAATGTAGATAGAACTCTTAAATAAGACTTTAAACTATCTTTTAGCATATATTTAATACTTTCAGCTCCTAAAATGTGGACAAGATGGCACGGGGGGGAGTTTTTTTTAAATAAAAAAGGGGGTCATTTTAAAGCAAATAATTCTCAATTGGAATGTATATTTTTTAATTTTTTAAACAATTTTTTTAAGGTTTTGATTTTTAATTTTTTGTGCCAAAAAATAGTTTAAAAGTATAATTTGCGTTTTTTCATAATTAATCATTATAAAAAAATTATTTTCATAATTAGTCATTATGAAAAAAAAAATTTTTTTGATTTTATTTAGAGAAATTTTTGGCGAAAATACCAATTTTCAACCCTTTTTTAAACAAAAAAAATTTTTGAAAAAATTAAAAAATATGTAGTTAAAAAGAGAATTTTATAAGCTTTGAAATGATGTATCACACGACCCCATTTCCTTTTAAAAAATGTCCCCATGCTGGTTTAAAAGTCAGTATAAGCTGGTGGTTCCCTCTACTACTAGCCCACACAAGTCCTGGACTTAGGGGATGCTTAATTAAGTAGAATAGTTGTAGTTAAAACAAACAACAAAACAAATGCCACAGTGGTTCCAGAATAAAAAAGTCTGCTTTTTTTGCACAGGGCTATTTTTTGCACCGTTGATTACAAAAAAATAGTGAAAAAATTGAAAAAAAAATGCGTAAGGGAACGTTCAAGTATTACGTAACGCAAATTGTACCGAAATTCATACACTTCATACCCCGTTTCTAGCGTTATTAAAGGCTGTAGAGATTTCATGTTTTGGCTACCCCCCCCCCCCCAAATATGAGGGGTGTCACTTTTTTTCTGGGACCACTGTGCCTGCCCCCCTGTCCACATTTTAAGAGCTGAAAAAATAAAATATATACAAAAAAACAGTTTGTGTTGTCTCATTTAAGTGTTTCAAATTTGAAGTCGATATCTCAACTCATTCAAGGGGCGGGGTGACTTTTGGACCTTTCTGTATATTTAAAACCTACGGAATAAATTTATGGGAGTTATCATTGAGATAAAATTTGCCAGAAAATATTAAATATTTTCCGAAATATTAAAAAAAAATAAAATAATTTGGACTTATTTAAACTTTCTCGAAAAAGGCAGTCTTTGCTTTCCCATTTTGAAAATTTTCTAAATTTCGTGCAAAATTTTCAAAATTTAATTTTTACTTATTTTTGCGTTTTATGACGTTTCATGCCGATATAAATCAATTTCGAGCAAACAAAATTGTCCCTCGGTCGATAGTTCGATCGGTTGGTCGGTCTGTCCGGGAAATCTTGTGGGCACGATAACTTAAGAACGCTTTGAGTTAGAGACTTAATATTTGGAATACAGGTATATTACCAAAAGTTCTCGTTTGGGGTTGTTTTTGGTGAACATTGGGGTGCGGCAAATGAGGAAAATATATTTTTTTTACAAAAATTTGAAAATTGCTATATATGGGTTTTAAAGGTTGCTTAAATTGAAACTAATAATACATTTTTTCTTACTTCACCCCCGCGGGGGTGAGGGGGTAAATATATTTAAATATTTAAATTTTTTCGTCAAAATTTGTATATAGGGTTTTTAGGGTCGACGAATATGAATCTGATAATAATTTTTTTCTAGTTTCACTCCCTGAGGGGCGTGGGTAGTTTTCGTGAAAATTGGTATATTGGGCTTTTTGAGGTTGCTGAAAGTGAATTTGGTAATAAAAAAATCTAACTCCAATCTGGGCACCCACCAAACACGAAGCTGTTACGAATACCTATTCAGATAATAGGTAGTTGTGTCTTGTCCATAATTTAATTTTTTTGGTATATAGATAAAAATTTAGATTTTTTATGTCTACCCTGCTGAAAATGACGTGTCTGGTGCATAAACCGGACTTGAGCGGATGAAATTCACCCGCTCAAGTCCGGTCTATGCAACATTTATATCCGCACAGACCCGTCATTTTTAATAGGGTACAGGTAAAAGGTTGTACAATTTGGCTCCTATGTAGCAGAAATTTCTTTAAGTAGTTGTGAAGTAAAATTTAGGGACCTCTACATTTTTACATTTCTCTAATTTCGGTGCTAGAGCACTTTGAAAAATGTTGGATTTGTTATAGCTGTCGACTTTCCGATCAAAAGTGTCTGTGAATAAAACTTCCAAAATTCAATAGTTTACATTCTAGAGATTTTGAGAGACACTTTGAAGATTTTTAATTTAATTTTAACTTTTCACTGTCAAATTCCTTTTCAGCACACAAAAATTCGTAAGAAAAATATAGTAACTTAAGAGTAACTGACTTTTTTTTGTGGGCTTGTGTTATGAAACCATACTCAATTTTGTCGATGCAGGAGAAAATTTCCGATGAGACTTGCTTTACGTTTCGCCGTGGAAACTAAATTCAAACCATTGATTTGTTTATATCAGGTGGCACGGTGGTTTTTTTTAACAGCTGATTTTATGTAAAAAAAATAAGAAAAAAACATTATATGAACTTTTGTGATAAAAACGTTCCTAAGGGAGATAAAAAGTCTTTTTAAGGGGTACTTTTAAGCATATTTCTCACTTCATAACTCGGGAACGATTTTACTCATCGACATGAAATTTTCAGTGTAGTATGTAATCAATAAATATACACATTTAAAACTTTAATAAAATTAAAATTTTGACCAGTGGCGTAGTAATTGGGTGCCCCTTAATAGAGCTGTAAAAGCTGTAGGTCCGCCCCTGGTTTAATATTTATTTTTTTATAACAGGAAAGGATAACACTTATAAGTAGTAAATGCTACATAAAATTTTAAGTCATTAGTCTAAGCCGTTTTCTCATTTATCGAATGCAATTTTTTTTAATCACCTTTAAAAGTGCCCCAGTTCTCTCAAAAAGCGATTTGGCACTTTTTCATATAATGTTTTTTTCTTATTTTTTTAACATGTAATTCTGAAAGCATTAGAAACAATATCCCGGTGTCAGTTATGGGGTGTTCAATTTTTTCATCTCCGTAAGCTTAAAGCCCACCGTGGTGGGTGAGCCAATTACTGTCTTGTTCCTAATAATGCCACCCTTTTTAAATTTCTACTTCGTCCTCTGTGTCATAGATGGCACTGTCAGTATATATGTTATATCAAAAAGATTCCTGTAAACATGATGTATCTGTATTCAGTTGTTAATCGCGTACAAAAAACGCAGTTCGTGTTTTGTGCTCTTCCACTATAAAAACTTGTAAAATTGTGCCGACTGTTGCAAGCTGGGTAGCATCGATTATTGCAGAGTAAGAATGTAATAAGTTAGACACAAACATGCACTTTCTTGGCTCATTTTGTGTTTCACTCACAAGTAACGAAGAGATCAGAGAGTTCTGAATCTTAGTTCTGCTTTTTATGCGAAGAAAATTGCCAGGCCGATATGAGATTTTAATCGATACGTGCCTGGAGCTTACTAAAAACGACAAATTGTTATTTAAGTGTCCAAATTGTACCTAAAAACAGCTGAAATTGTTATTGTGTCACAATATTTTCTTATTAATTTGTTAATTTTTTGTAAGTTGGTTATTTACTATTATTACCAGTACCCTGGAAATATTTGGGACATGGTTTCCTAATATTGTCACTATGCAATCTTTTTTAAAAAGCAATTATATTTTTATTTAAGCTCCTGCAGTTTGTTTATTTTTTACCCATTAGAATAAAGATATGTTTATTGTTAATGTGGTAAAGTTTCGGGTGATTACAAATAAATTTGAATGCAGTAAAAAATAAAATGTCTTAACATGTCAATATTTGGCTCACCCACCTTTCTTAAACTCTAACCGACACCCGGACAACATTTGCTATTTCACCTGGAAGTCATTATGACATCATTTAATGATTTTCTCTGAGTTCATGAACGCATACGCATGACTCCTCATTGTGAAGTCATTACGAGAGAGATGTCATAAAGATCTAGCAGCGGTCTACAGAAAGCGCATGCGCAAACTTCAAATTAACCGCGAAATTTAAATTGACCGCGAAATTAAAAAAAAAAAAGAAAGGATATTACCCCTCTTTAAAATATCACATACACACACCTTTTTGCTCATATCTTGAAAACGCGAAGAGATGCCAAAAAAAATAACGAAAAAATCGACCCCCTATGACCCCCACACAAGTTCATTTTCAATCACTTGAGGACACCGGGATGTTCCCACTGGGAACTTCCCAGTGGAAATGTTCCCCAAGATGACTGGAGGAACTAGTTTCTCTAGGCTAAAGCCCCCGATTATCTACGGCTCACTATACCAATCCGATAATGTGTATCGAATTAGCTGACCAGTAAGTTAATTACTAGTTATTACTAGTATATCCTTATAAAGACAGCTGCCTTTTAATACTAGTATTCCTAGAAGGCGACTTTATTCGTTTAATAAGTTTAGTTAGTGGTAGGAAATAACATGTGGGGCCACCTATAGCATAACCCAGGTAGCAAAATAACATGAAATTCACGTGAAAGTCACGTTAATATGTGACATGTGATGTTAAGATTGTAGTCTCATTTAACAAGAATGTAGCGTTTTGGGGATGTCCTAAGTCCGCCCCTAATAACATCACACAATGACATCCCGAAAATAACGTGTTTGTGACATCATAAATCCACATTCCTGTTATATCTAATATCTTATGGATGCCGTTACTTTAATATTTAAATAATATTTTAGGATATTAGCTTAATTAAATTAAAACCATTAAAAACGCTATAACCCTATAAAAAAATCGGATTTAAAATCAATCAGTAATTGAAACAATCACAGATTGAAACAGATAGATTCTAAATACGAAATTGCAGATTAAGCGGAGAATATATCCTTTAATCCGTGTCCGTGGTCTTGAGAAGCCCGGCAGAGCCCCCTATCCATTGGAAATCGTATAATGTGTATACAATTTCCTTATAATAATTTACTCTATCAACATCATCTTATATCGATTTTTTTGCTTCGAACGTCGTTGAGAAGCAAAATAACATGACATTCACGTGAAAGCCACGTTAATATGTGACATGCGATATATTCACAGCGTTGCTAAATATTTGTTATTTAATAACATGGTTGTCACGTCACACGTGTTACGTTGCAAATGTGATGTTAAATACATGTTATTTTTCAATATTATGTGATGTTATGATTTAGTTTAAAAATACACCCAAAAGTGATGTTAATTTCTTGTAATATAACATCCCTTGCTACCTGGGAACGCTGTCAAGTGCACTGAAATTGAAACATTACAGAAGCCTGTACTATTCGGCAATCGTTCTCAATCGAGTCCCGGGCAACATTTACTATTTCACGTGGAAGTCATTATGACATCATTTAATGATTTAACGTTAAATGTATACATCTCATGACAAACTCATAACATGATGACAAAATCATGAGATGTGCTCATCATGATGTTCGTATGAGTACAAAACGTGGAAATCATAACATGATGCTCTCATGAGGCCTCATGAGTTTATGGATGTTGTCCGGGCAAACATGGCTTTTTCTAGCATTTGTCTATATACTTACTTTATGGCAGTGCGATGTGGGGTCAGACAAGATAGAAGAAAAAGATCAAATGACATAAAATAAAATAGAAAAGTTAGTGTTAACTCACCACCAGACATTTGTGGCTCTCCTAGTTGTAAGTAGAATAAAACGTCCTTTTCGTAACTATCCTCTTCGATGATTGTTATAAAAATAGTTTTCCTGAAACAAATGTAAACATTTATTAGGAATTTGTTATCTGCTACTATCTATACGGCTAGCCGCGACTGGATGAGAAAAAACACCTTTATCCAACACCTTTACAGAAACACTTGTTTTGAGCACTATTTTAAATGTCAAAAGTGAGTTTTTTTCCACTAGTGACTAAAAAATTTTTCACCCACTCTTTTACGTACAGCTTTTGATCTCACCCAAAATTAGTTACATACCCTATTAATTAAGTATTATAACTATTCTATAAATAGAAGCACGTTAACTAAACCATAAAAATTAAAGAAAACCCCAAATTATTTTTAGTTTTTGAATAAAGTACTGTTTTTATTAAAAATTCTGTCATCCGCGTCTATTTTGACGTTTGTAAGAAATGTAAAACTAGCAATTGTTTATTTTTAATAGGCATACTTAGGCCATGGCTACCTATTATTTTAGTATTAAGAAAACTTAATCTTAATATTTTTGACATAATTTTTCGCAAAATTATAGATTTTTATTTAAAAATAAAAGGTGTTGGATAAAATTAAATTCTCAACTCGTGTATTAAGTGATTTTATCCACTTAATACACTAGTTAAGAAAATAACTATTAGAGAAATACATAGAAAAAGACCAGAAATGTCTAAAAATCAAAAATTTTGGTTTTAAAAATATTACTATTTAATTTTTTGCCCTCGAACCGTGAAATTTCACCTTCAAATGAATGTTTCTCGATAACGGTTAATCCTTCAGTATTACAACAAGAGTAACTTTTTAATGTATTTTGACCTGAGGAATATTGATCCAAAAATAAAATTATAAAGAAGTTACACAGAAAAAAGTTTGGGTAAAAAAACTGATAATGCCCCCCGTTTTACACACCCCTGGTTGAAATAAGTACATGAAAATAACATACGAAGATGGGCCTTATTAAGATTAGTTCACGTGCAAAATTTCGTTGCTATATCTCAAAGGGTTTCTAAGTTATTAAATGAAAACCGAATTTTTTTAGCCACTTTCAAAGGGGCTTAGCTCCCTTACGACGCATTTTTAGACGTATGTTTTTAGGAACTTTTTTTTATATTTTCCAATGTAGAATCGCCCTTTATAATTAATAACCGTGTATAGTGCAAGAGTGGCTCATATGTGGTTTTTTGAGATTTGCGTTTTTTTATAAATGTAAAAGAATCTATATCTTTCATTACATACCACCCTCAGAACAGAGGGTTGTCTACTTGGCACGATACAAGCATTTAAAGCACTATTGCATAACCAAAATTATGGCTTTTATTAGTGCAAGAGTGGTCCACAGGTATAGGCTACCAGTCAAAACATATCTTGACAGTCATAATCTCAGTCAAAGAAAAACAAAAAAATTATAAATAGAACGACCTAGAACAAACATTAAAATACACTGCCAGTAAAAAAGCTTTCCCATTTTACCACCTGCGCGTAAAATAGATTTTTTATTATCAGATTCACTTCCAGCAACCTCAAAAACGTCAATATACCAATTTTCACAAAAATCACCCCCCACCCCTAAGGGGGTAGGTTTCAAAAAATATATTTCAAGATTCATTTTTATCAACCTCAAAAACCCCTATCTACAAATTTTCATGAAAATTTGGAAAACATTTCAAAATATTTACCCCCTCACCCCCTCGGGGGTGGAGTTAGAGAAATTTTATTATCAGATTCAATTTCAGCAACCTTAAAAACCTCTATATAGCAATTTTAAATTTTTTCTAAAAAAATGTATTTTTCCCCATTTGCCCCCCTTGCCGCACGCCAATGTTCACCAAAAACAATCCCGAGCGAGAACTTTTGGTAACATACCTGTATGCCAAAATTCAAGTCTCTAGCTTAGAGCGTTCTTAAGTTATCGTGCTTACAAGATTTCCCGGACAGACCGATCGACCGATCGACCGATAATTTTTTTTTCCTTGAAATTGATTTATATCGACATAAAACATCATAAAACGCAAAAATTCGCAAAAAAAATTTGAAAATTTTTGCACGAATACAAGGCTTTCCGAAATTTTGAAAATTTTCAAAATGGGAAAGCAAAAATAAGGGAGTTATGCTAAAAAAAGATTTTACTGCGTTAAACGATAATATCCCGAAAACGATAATACTTTATATCATTTTTTGAGCTATTTAAAAAAAAAATCTCTCATATAAGTACTAAATTAATAAAATACAATAATAATACACTGCCCAGTAAAAGAGCTTTCCCATTTTACACCTCCGCGCGTAAAATGGATTTTTTTATTATCAGATTCACCTTTTATCAGCAACCATAAAAACCTTAATATACCAATTTTCACGAAAACTACCCTCTGCCCCTCAGTGGGTGGATTTAGAATATTTTTATTATCAGATTCACTTTCAGCAACCTCAAAAACCCCAATACTCCAGTTTTCACAAAAACTACTCCCCACCCCTCAGGGGTGAAGTTAGGAAAAACAATGTGATAATCAATTTCACGCGCGGATGTGAAAAATGGGAAAGTTCTTTTACTGAGCAGTGTTTTATTATCGTATTTAGTTTCAGCAACCTTGAAAACCCCTATATACCAACTTTCACAAAATCACCCCCCACCCCCTGGGGGTAGGGGTAGAGTTAGACCATTTCTATTATCAGATTCACTTCCAGCAACCTCAAAAACGTCAATATACCAATTTTCCCAAAAATCACCCCCTACCCCTAAGGGTGTGGATTTCAAAAAATATATTTCAAGATTCATTTTTATCAACCTCAAAAACCCCTATCTACATTTCAAAATATTTACCCCCTCACCCCCTCGGGGGTGGAGTTAGAGAAATTTTATTATCAGATTCAATTTCAGCAACCTTAAAAACCTCTATATAGCAATTTTAAATTTTTTCTAAAAAAAAATGTATTTTTCCCCAATTGCCCCCTTGCCGCACGCCAATGTTCACCAATCAAACAATACCGAGCGAGAACTTTTGGTAACATACCTGTATGCCAAAATTCAAGTCTCTAGCTTAAAACGTTCCTAAGTTATCGTGCTTACAAGATTTCCCGGACAGACCGATAGACCGACAATTTTTTTTTTGCTTGAAATTGATTTATATCGACATAAAACGTCATAAAACGCAAAAATTCGCAAAAAAAAAATTTGAAAATTTTTGCACGAATACAAGGCTTTCCGAAACTTTGAAAATTTTCAAAATGGGAAAGCAAAATCAGAGAAATTTAAATAGCCATTATCTCGATATTTCCCTAAAGTGAGTGGGTCACTCTTGCACTATACGCCTCATATTTACGGCTTGTTTGATTTTTACAATAATGGCGAATGCGCTATCATTGATAAGATTTTTTCAAATTTTTATATTCTTTGAGTACAATTTTTTATAAACTGGATTCTGGAGGGTTCTAAAAAGAGGGATTTTGTCATAACTATGGTTAGTTAGAGATCTATATAGGTTTTTCTTTTAAATGGTACATCCCCCGTAATTTTTAAACCAGATGATATTTAATGTAGGGGTTACTTTAACCAGGGTAGGTCAAGATGCCCAAAAGGCAATAAAAGTGAGAAATTAGCGAGAAAGTTTGTTTTTTCTGGTACCAATATACTACGCCGGGGAGGGTAGCCACACCGGTCTGGAAACGATTTTTAGCTCAACTTTCATATAACCCATTTTTTTTTTTTTTCATAATTTAATTATTTAGAGCTTTGGCATCTTTTTAAGACCAAATTTTAAAAAATCTATCGATGCGTTTTTGAGAAAAACGATTTTTATTCATTTTAACAACAAAAATTACATATTTAAAAATTATTTTAGATATGGATACTTCTATGAAAATCGGTTAACTTCATGGTATGCACATAAATTTAAAATTCTATCAGACGTATTTAATAAATATGACTATTATTTAACAGCTAAATACAAGTACTTTATCGTCCTAATAATAAATGTTATATATCAAATTAGGATTATTTTAAAATTCGTCTTTACTTGCTTGAAATATCAGTCCCTTGTGGTGTCACCATTACAATTATTAACTGATTATGTTGTGTGACGTCGAAAGGTCCCATTCGGTGATATGGGATTGCCTCCGTAACATCGCCTTTATGATATTAATTAAGTGGACTGCGAATAGGTATTAATGATTGAAAAGAATATTAAAGACAAAACGACAGTTCCAATAATATATATGGTAATCCTACCTTAGTTACAGCATTCAGCACGACAGGTCATGACCGCCATTTCTTCACAGGAGACACCACACAATTGGAAACTGATGTACGCGAATTAAAGTTTGTTTGACCAGTGTAGGTATACACTACTAATTATTTAAATACATATGTGTATATGGAACTTATTTCTATAGTTTGCAGCCGTAAATATGATAAATTCTAACGAATGCCCGCGTGGTATATTCGTCAGCTGATTTGAGTATATTTTTATTGACACGCATCTATCGTTCTAGAGCGTCAAATTGATACTACTTGCGGAAGGCGACCTCCCCGAACTCATGCGCAGAAAAGCCAGGAGGTTTTCAGCGCGTTACTTACAAAAATACAATTAATTTAAAATAAAATATTATTTTTGAATTATAACTAAGTAAAGAAATTAAATGAAATTATGTATAATAAAACCCAAATTAAAATTAAATACAAACACAGAAATGTGGTTGTAACAGATTAAATGATTATATTTTTTAAATTATTAGGTTTATACAGTTGTTGTACTTTTCATTATTTTCAAGGATACTCTCTAAACTTTTAGGAATCAATTAATTTAAATTCTAAAATAATTTTTTTCACTTTGTTTCCAATTTAAAGTAGCGTACTCAACATCGGGCGTCAGTTAATGCACTCAGATTAATATTTTGGAAAAATCATATAAGTGTTTGTTCCTTTTTAAATACAGGGTGTATTTGAAATAGCATCGGAAATTTTAACAGGTGATTCTACATGATAAAATATGACAAAAAGTTCCTATAAACATATGTCTAAAAATGCGCCCCTTTGAAATTGGCTAAAAAAGTCGGTTTTTATTTAATAACTCAGAAACCCTTTGAGATATATTAACGAGGTTTTGCACGTGAATTAATCCTAATCAGGCCCATCTTTGTATGTCATTTTCACGTACTTATTTAAACCAGGGGTGTGCGAAACGGGGGGGGGGGGGGACTTATCAGTTTTTTGTCCCAAACTTTTTTCTGGGTAACTTTTTTGCAATTTTATTTTTGAAATATGATTCCTCAGGTCAAAATACATAAAAAAAGGTACTCTTGTTGTAATACTGTAGGATTAACCGTTTTCGAGAAAAATTCATTTGAAGGTGAAATTTCACGGTTCGAGGACGAAAAATTAAATACTAAAATGTCGAAAACCAAAATTTTAATGATGCAATGTTATTTTACATCAAAAACAAAGAAATAAAGTTTCCATACATGTAGGTCGAAAAAACGCTTTTAAAGCTACCGTGGCCCTTTAAAAATGGTGCATATTAATAATAATAATAACTTTATTGAATAGGAACCCCTAATATACAATAAAAAATAATACAAAATTCATAATCCGGTTCTTTTCGTTTTTCGCTATTGGTGGACAAAATCTGATTTTTCAAATCAGTTACATCTTGTTTTAGTTGTTCCAATTGTTTGCTTACGATTAAAAAATTATTATCGCACTCATTACATAAAAATCGTAATCTTCTTTTTCTCAGTGAAAAAGATTTCATTTCTGCATCAGATATCTCACCGCATGCTTTGCACAGACTTTTCTTACAATTGTCACAATTAATTACATCTTTATTATCCAATCCACATTTAGCACATAGACCTAACATTTTTGAATACCAGTAGGAGACCATAGCTCCATTAGGATTGATTTTTGGAAGTACCTGTTGGTCTTCAACATTTTAGTATTTAATTTTTCGTCCTCGAACCGTGAAATTTCACCTTCAAATGAATTTTTCTCGAAAACGGTTAATCCTACAGTATTACAACAAGAGTACATTTTTTATGTATTTTGACCTGAGGAATCATATTTTAAAAATAAAATTGCAAAAAGTTACACAGAAAAAAGTTTGGGACAAAAAACTGATAAGCCCCCCCCATTTCGCACACCCCTGGTTGAAATAAGTACATGAAAATAACACACACAAACGGACCTGGGTAGGATTAGTTGACGTGCAAAACCTCGTTGATATATCTCAAAGGGTTCCTGAGTTATTAATAAAAACCGATTTTTATAGGAACTTTTTGTCATATTTTATGATGTAGAATCATCTGTTAAAATTTCCTATTTCAAATACACCGTGTATATTATAACCAAACCGCTTTACATTAAAAATGTTATGAAAGAACAGAATTAAAAATAAAAACCATGTGACTAAAATTCTTCTGGAAAGTTACCCGATTTTCATAGAAGTACCCATATTCAAACTTTTGGTTAAAAAGTAAGAAAAAAGTTTTTATAAACGTTTGGGCTAAATTGCTTTTTAATGGAGCTAGCGTAATTTAAAGGCCATTTTAGAATATTTATCACTTCATATCTCAGTAACGGTTTAACTTATTAACATGAAATTTTTACTGAACTATATATATATATATAGAATCAATAAATATAAACATTTAACGTTTTATTAAAATTAAATTTTTGACCAGGGGCGTAGATACATATATAAAACTGTAAGTCCGTCCCTGGTTAAATATTTATTTTTTTATGTCATAAAATGATAATGTTTATTGGTTGCATACTACAGTAAGAATTTCAAGTCAATAAGATAAACCGTTCCTGAGTTTTGAAGTGAATAATATTCTAAAAATGCCCCTTAAACGTCTTCTAGCTCCCCTAAGAAGCCATTTAACACAAACATTCATAGAACTTTTTGTCTCACTTTTTGGCTTAAAATCTGAATATCCAAAAAAAATTTTTAAATATGTCATATTTTTTTTACAAATGAAAATCGTTTTTCTCAAATTCCCATCAATACATTTTTTTAAATTTGGTCTTAAAAAGTTTTCAAAATAAATAATTAAATTATGATTAAAAAACTAGGGTTATATGAATGTTGAGTTAAAAATTGTTGTTTCACTACTAGCTTTAGAACATACCATTATTTATTATGTTTTAAGACTATGAAATCAATTTTCTTCACCTATAGCAATAATAATTTTTTCTCTCCTAGTAGCAATAAATTTTATAAACAATCGATTTCTGTCACTTCAGATGTTTCAGTTTTTTGTGCAATTTTTACTAGTCAAGCCCAAGAAAATAGCTTTAAATAACTTTTTTTTATTAAATAAAATTGACTATAATTATTACCAATTAATACAATCCACAATTAGCTAAATATTATGAACAAAAAAATCAAAAAAAAAAAAAAAATAATTTTTAAACGTCAGTTCAAAGTATTTATTTGAGCAAATGTCATTGATCAAGGCTACTTGATTTTTATGAAAATTTCAAGAAATATAATTTCTGTTAATAATTTATTTGATTATTTGAATAAAAATAGTTAAATAGTGTTAGTAGTGAAAAAACTAATATATAAACTACGGTAGAGAAGACTATTATAGCCTCGCACTCTTAAATCCCTTGATGCTACGCAGCTTGGGATTTAATACGCTCGGCTATAAAAAATGTCTTTTCTACCTTGGTATATAATTACTATTTCAGACCGGTGTGTTGCACTAAGAAATTGCTAGGTACAGTTGTATCCGAAAAAAAAACAAGAAAATCTAGTTGTGTAAATTTAATAATTGTTTACAAACAATGCAGTTGTCAATGTTGACAATATTTTTCAAAATTATTTATAACAATTATAAAGTACATAATCAATAAAGGATTTAATATAATTCATTTAATTAAGTACATAATTAGAAATTCATCAATTAAACGATGATAAGAAAGCTCAAGCAATTGGGTTATTGGAAGCTGGATGTGAGCAAGTGGACTCGGCAAAGTTTAATGATTCGGAGAGTTTTGTTAAGATTGAAATAAAAATGGATACAGGAGGAAACAGTTAAAAGGCGTGCAGGCTCGGGAAAAGGAAGTAAAAAATTACTTAATTATTTAAGAGAACACCCTTTACGAGACGAAGTGCAGGCTATAAACGTTACAAATTTTCCACCACCCGCCGCCGCATTGAGAATTCCGAGATTGGAAAGTTTTATGCAGCAAAAGAACCTTTTTTAAACGAAAATCATAATTTTCATTATATATTTCATTACCAAGGAGTTAAAAGTTTTATATCCCATAAGATTTACTAAATATTGTTTAAATTTTTTATATGATTAAATATTCTAAATGTTTTTTCAGTTTATTATTTATTATATATTTTTAAATATTTTAATATTCGACATTTATTTTTTTAATTATTTGGTATACAGATTCATGAAAAGTCCCAAAAAAGCTTACTCTAACTCTCCATTAATTTTTTAAAAAGAAGGAATATTAACATAAAAATAACCATTTTTAGGAGACTTCTTGCTTCTGCAAGTTTTTTTGCTAGTTTTCCATTTCTTCCAGCTTCATGTAATAACATCAGTTACTGTTATTTAACATTATTCGCATTCACGCATTATCTGTAATAACTTATTAGAGACTACTAATAAACTTAAATAAAAACCGACAATATGTTTATTTTATTTTATTTTATTCTAACCTCTTTCTTAAAATCTTACTTAAACTATAAGATAAAAAGCCCAAAATTAAGATTAATCTTCATTCGTTAAAAACGAAACTTGATGTGATTTATATCATTTTTCATTGGCTATAAAATGGAGGATTTAATTTTTTTGGTTTGGCATAAATATGTTTTTTTTACCCTGTAATTTTTTTACATTTTTTAATTCAGCCGAAAATTCTATGTATAAAAAACTGAGGTGCTTAAGAGCGCAAGTGTTTTTACAAAAGATTGCTTTGTCTACCTTCCAATACACCTGACTATATAATCAGATTAGAATCAGGATCCATACCCCTGGAATATACCGCCTTTAAACTTACATTATCTTGGCTTACTGGAATTCTATCTATGGATTATTATGGATTATTATCGGCTATTGCCGTTACCCAAAAATTTGTTTCTTAATATTAAAGCAGTTAAACCTACCAGATCGTTATAATTGTTTATCAAGTATAAAAAATATACTGATCAGGATAAACCAACCTAATTTATGGGAAAACTAGATGAAACGTTGCAAGCACCCTGTCAAAACATCGGCACTATTGGAAAAACTAATAACATGCTATTAGAACAGGGTAGCATAACATAATTACAATTTTACTACTACTCCTCACTGCACAAACTAACTTGTATAATATTTATACTTAACTTAAGCTTTTCTTGTACACTTAATATATAATTAAAATTAATAATAAAAATATGTTTTTACTTGGATGCAAGTTAAACTTATTTATTACAATTTTTGATTGATTTTAAAAACAAATGAATGGAAGCTTAAAATTTGTACACTAGAGCCATCTAGTTTGCAAAATTCAAACTAGGTGTTTTGTTTGATTTTAAATTCTGTATCTTTAAAACATTATATTCTAGCAAAAAACTGCATATAACATTTTTTATATGGCTTAAAAAGAGCTTTTATTTAAAATATAATTTTTTGAAATCGGGTTATAAATATGTGAGATATGCTAAAAAAACCTTTTACTGCTTTAAACGCCAATATCTCGAAAACTATGCGTTTTAGGAAAACTTTGTTTATAACATTTTTTGACCAATTTAAAATTGTCTTTTATATAAGTGCTAAATTAACCAAATACAATAATAATTGGCTTAATTATAAACAACAAACGCTAAAAATAGGAGTTTTACCCTATTTTTACCCCCTTACCCCCAATCGTTTACCCCCAAAATCTAATTAGCTCTTCGGAATACGATAAGAAACAATATGCAAGTCGATATCTCATGTAGAAATGGAGTTAGAGAGTTTACACCCAGACAGACAGACGGACGCAATAATTTTTTATTTGATTTCGGCTCAGAATGGTCTTAAACGTCGAGAATTGTGAAAAAAACGGGGTCAAAGATTTTCAATACATCGGCACTCTTAGTAGCACTAAGTGCCGATGTAACTTAACTCTTGAAGCCTTTAAACTAAATAAACAATATTTACTTGATCAATTTCAAGCTTACCTGCATAACTTAGATAAAGAAAAACTAAGCACTAGTACCTTCTGCCCTTTATATAAGTCTCTAAAAACAAATTCCTCCCACTACCTTCACACAAAAATTCATACTGGTTTTATTCGAATCATAGCTCAAATAAGAACCTCTAATAAAATGTTTTTAAAATTCTATTACTCTGGTAACTCTTACTCTATTAACCAAGAGGAAAAGTGCACCATATGTAACAGATCTGAGTTTGAATCTCTACAACATATATTTTTTGACTGTCCTATCTATGAACCTCTCAGAAATCCATATGTACTCAGTCTAAGAGATATGAATGGGCTTATGTTTTAACTGAGTAACCTAAACCTCTTAAAACGTAAACTGTTGTATTTTTTTGTATTTAATGTTCTTTAACTGAGTTCCTTTATCAAATAAAGGGCCTCTAAGGGCCTTTAACAAATAAAGGGTCCCACTTTTAATTTAAGATTACTTTACATTATATGTTTGTTTAACCTCGTACTATTCTACTTAATTAAGCATCCCCTACAATACAATACAATGTAAGTGGGGTTGTGAGGCATGGTACTGCCTTTCAAATCACTGCGACCAATGAGATCTATTGTGAATCCCCTTTGCAATTTAGTCCACATCAAACTTTAGGCTTTCAAAGAAGCCTAAGAGTTTTTTGGGGGCTACTTGGGATATATCTGCAGGTCTTGGGTATACATGTTCTAGATATTGTAGCCTTTTGCGAGCAATGGCTTCTTAGAAGCACATAATGTGTTCGGCCGTTTCTGGTGCTTCTGAGCATAGACGGCAAATGTCGATTTCAGACTTTCCCATTTCTTTAAGATGATATCTTAACGGGCAGTGTCCGGTTAACAGCCCTGTATAGGTCTTTAGGTCCTTGCTGAGATCGAGTAATTTTCTTGTTCGTTTGGAATTTTTCCCCTAAGTCCAGGACTTGTGTGGGCTAGTAGTAGAGGGAACCACCGGCTTATACTGACTTTCGAACCAGTTTTTATAGAGAGTGTCCGCTTCACTTACGCCTTCGCCAAATTTCAGTTATTAATTAACTGAAAAAGGTAAATCGGCGCCAGTGAGAATCGAACTCACGCCATGGCGCGCCAGTTGGCTAGTAGACTTGTCATGTACAGACGCGGTAGACCACTACACCAATCCTCCCATTGGAATTACCTTATAAGTTTGTTATTTCATTTTAATATTTTATGTTACATATGTAACAATTGTTGTAAGATGTAAGTCTTGAGAAACAATAAAGTATCTATCTATGTATAAAAAACTGTTTTGTTTTACTTTTTTTTTTTTCGTTTTCGTTTTTATCATATAAAAACGAGATACACATAATGTACCTTCTTTTTACTTAATCTTCAAAGTAAATAATAAATTTGGTATAAGAAAAATAGCGAAAAAATACTCTACAAATAAAGTTTAGGGAGACATAAAACCTTTAATTCGCTGTCACTGGTCAAATTTTTATTTTAATAGTAGTTTTATATTTTTTTACGTAAGTAAATACAAGGTAAAGTTTAAAAAAATCAGTTTTTTTATAAATAGAATTATCGGCTGAATTCAAAAATGTAAAAAAAACAGGGTGTTCCATTAAAAAAAACATATTTATACCACTTCCGGCGAAACCCGGAAGTGACACAAAAAAATTAAATCCTCCATTTTATAGCCAATGTAAAATTATATAAATCACCCAAGTTTCGTTTTTATCGAATAAGATTCGGGGTGAACATAAATAAAACTCACCCGGTATACGGCTTGTTTGATTTTTACAATAATGGCGAAGGCGCTATCATTGATATTAAGATTTTGCCAATTTTTTATATTTTTTGAGTTCAATTTTTTATAAACTGGATTCTAAAGGGTTCTAAAAAGAGGGATTTTGTCATAAGTAAGGTAAGTTAGAAAGACTATACAGGGTTATTCCTTTAAACGGTACTCCCCCCGTAACTTTTGAACGAGATAAGATATAAATTTGTAGGGGTTACTTTAACCAGGGTAGGTCAAGATGCCCAAAAGGCAATAAAAGTGAGAAATTAGCGAGAAAGTTTGTTTATTCTGGTACCAATATACTACGCCGGGGAGGGTAGCACTAAAAAATTATTAGGTACCATGGAACGAAGCGGACCGTAGCACAGTGGTTTCAAAATGACTTTTTGCGGAAAAAAACTCGGAAAAAAAGTAATTTTAGGGGTTTTTGGAATTGCTGATTTAAAATCTGAGGTAAAATTTTTAAAATTCAAAATTGCTGATCCAAGATGGCGAAACTTTTTTTGTTTTTTTGTGCATTTTTTTAAATTGGTAGTCATGCTTTTGTTTTTTTGTTGAAAATGAATCTGTCATTAAAACTGAAAAATTCAAAATGGCAGATTCAGGGTAAAATTTTAATTTTTGAACGATTTTTATGAAAATGATTATTGGGTGATTTATGATCGGGGAATACGTATTTAATAAAATAAATATAAAATTTTATTGACATGTTAAATAACCACTTTTTGCAATTGGCCTATTTTTGCACAAAATTGTGTCAAAAAGTGACATTTTCTTATACATTTTTAGATCAGGTGCAAAAAGTCCTTACAAAACAATATATAAAATACGCTGCCCAGTAAAAGAGCTTTTCCATTTTTCACCGCGTAAAATGGATTTTTTTATTATCAGATTCACTTTCAGCAACCATAAAAACCTTAGTATTTCAATTTTCACGAAAACTACCCTCTGCCCCTTTGGGGGTGAAGTTAGAATTTTGTTATAATCAGATTCCCTTTCAACAACCTCAAAAACCCCAATATACCAATTTTCACGAAAACTACCCCTCACCCCTCAGGGGGTAGATTTAGAATATTTTTATTATCATTCACTTTCAGCAACCTCAAAAACCCCAGTACACCAGTTTTCACGAAAACTACCCCCTACCCCTCAGGGGGTGGATTTAGAATTTTTTATTATCAGATTCACTTTTAGAAACCTCAAAAACCCCAATATACCAGTTTTCACAAAAAATACCCCCCACCCCTCAGGGGGTGAAATTAGAAAAGTTATTATCAGATTCAAATTTGTCAACCCCAAAAGCCCCTAAATACCAATTTTGAGGAAAATATTGAAAATATTTTAAAATATTTACCCCCTCACCCCCTTGGGGGTGGAGTTAAAAAAAAATTATTATCAGATTCAATTTCAGCAACCTCAAATTTTTCTAAAAAAAAATGTATTTTTGCCCATTTGCCGCACCCCAATGTTCACCAAAGACAATCCCGAGCGAGAACTTTTGGTAACATACCTGTACGCCAAATTTCAAGTCTATAACTTAAAGCGTTCTAAAGTTATCGTGGCCACAAGATTTCCCGGACAGACCGATCGACCGACAATGTTTTTTTTTGCTTGAAATTGATTTATATCGACATAAAACGTCATAAAACGCAAAAATACGCAATTAAAAATTTTGAAAATTTTTGCACGAATACAAGGCTTTCCGAAATTTTGAAAATTTACAAAATGGGAAAGCAAAAGACACATTGGTAATAGCTTTGCCTGGCCAATATTATTTGAAAAGCCAAATTAGTAAAATTAATGAGTTTAATAAAATTTATTATTTAATCTAATATAACTTTTGACTCAGATAGACCCCCCCGACAACTTTTGTGTTAGATAGATAGATAGATAGATAGATAGATACTTTATTGTCTACGGCTATATACAAAGTATAGATGGACATTGTCAAAATACATTTTAAAAGTATAAAATAAATACACATTAAAAAAATAAATAAAATACAAATACACGTTAAAAAACAAATTAAAACACTAATACAAGTTATACAAATTCTTTAAAATCATAAGGACATTTTTCTATTAAATATTGTTTTAATAACTTTTTAAAAGATATAAATGTTTTAGCACAAAGGATATTTTGAGGAAGTTTGTTATAAATTTTAATCCCTGAGAAATAAGGTTATTTTTGATATAATGCTAAATTATGTTTAGGTATTGCTAACTGTAGACCATAGACTTGTTTAATCTTACATATTTAGAGAGAGTATAAATGTAGCAGGAAAAGTTAGTATACGCTTGTTTACAAAAAATGGTTTACATAATTCTCTAAACTTTAAATTAAATATTCTTCTTATTGATCTCTTTTGCAATATAAAAATTCTTTCCCAATTTGTAGCTCTACCCCATGCCATGATGTTATATGACAAATGTGAATAAATTAAAGAATAATATACATTTAACAGCTGTTCATCTGACAAAGTATGCTTGAGAGTAGATATTGCAAAATTTGCACCATTTATCTTACCAGCAACATGGTTTAGTTGTTCCTCCCAAGTTAAATGGGGATCGAGGAATGTGCCTAAGAATTTAACCTTATCCGATAATAGTAACCCATTACCTAAAAATTCACGCGGTAAATTACGTCGTGCTGAAAAAAACATGCACTCTGTTTTATAGACATTAAGAATTAAAGAATTTTTTGTACACCAATTTTTAAAGTCTTCAATAATATGTTTTACAAGTAATTGTAGCTCCTCATGACTATCGGCTGAGACAATAATGGAAGTATCATCTGCATACATAGTGATTTTACTCCTTATGTGTGCAGGTAAGTCATTTATATATAATGAAAATAATAGAGGTCCCAGTACCGAGCCCTGAGGAACACCAATTGTGTCATAATATATAGTTCAAATTCTATAAATAATATTTTCTACATAACAGCACCATTTATTCATAATACGATTTTACCACAAAATGCATAAAAAAAACAATATAACTTTAAAACATAGAAATCTAATTAAAAAAAAATATTAAATGGGATCAAAAGTACTTTTAAATTCCACACCAAAACACACCCCTCATTAACTCACTCCCTTGGAACCACCCCATTTTTTTTCTAAGCACTGGGATAGTTTTTTAACCGACCTCCAAAAAGGAGGAGGTTATCAATTCGACGTGTGACTTTGTTTTTTAGTGATTTTAAAAGCACTGTGAATTCTGAGTATAACGGTACACTTTGTATTTACCTTAAGGGGAAGTAGCTTAAAATAAAAAAAATGGTTGATTTTCGATTTCTTACTCAGATTTTAACTTCTTTGTTTACAATAATAAAAACATGATCAATAGATCAGTTTAAATACAAACAAAAAACGTTTTAATTATCCATAGAATAATTATATTTTGTCTATGTAATTATCACATTAAAACTCCGTGGAACCAACCCTCATTTTCTTTTTAAATATTACCACTTACGAAAGAAAAATAAAAACAAACGAAATATACAAAATTAAAGCTAATCCGAAGTTAGTTAATGACCAGAAAGACTGATTAACCCCTTTATTGTAATTAAACTTAATAAGCTTAATCCTTTTTTTTATTTTTTTTCTTTTCCATTTTGCAAATTTTCAAAATTTCGGAAAGCCTTGTATCGTGAAAAAATTTTAATTTTTTTGCGTATTTTCGCGTTATATGACGTTTTATGTCGATATAAATCAATTTCAAGCAAAAAAAAAATTGTCGGTCGGTCGATCGGTCGATCGGTCTGTCCGGGAAAGAACGCTTTAAGCTAGAGACTTGAAATTTGACATACGGGTATGTTACCAAAAGTTCTAGCTAGGAATTTTTTTTGGTGAACATTGGGGTGCGGCAAGGTGGGAAAATGGGGAAAAATACATTTTTTTTAGAAAAATTTGAAAATTGCTATATAGGGGTTTTTGAGGTTGTTAAAATTGGATCTGATAATAAATTTTTTCTAACTCCACCCGCGAGGGGGGGGGGGTAAATATTTTTAAATATTTTCAATATTTTTGTCAAAATTGGTATATAGCAGTTTTTGGGGTTGGCGAATATGAATCTGATAATTTTTTTTTCTAATTTCACCCCCTGGGGGGTGGGGGTAGTTTTCATGAAAACTGGTATATTGGGGTTTTCAAGGTTGCTGAAAGTGAATCTGATAATAAAAAAATTCTAAATCCACCCCCTATTTTATATCAATACGACCGTACCTAGCAACGTAAATGAGAGGGGGTATTATGTTGTAAAGTCGCCTGTGCAACGCGTCAGTAAAGGCATATCCACAGGTTCGCATAAGAACGTAGTACATAAGAATGTGATGCCGTGATTGGCTTGATGTGCCGCCATGTATCTTGTAAGCCAACCACGGCACCTCATTCTTATGTTTTATGTTCTTATGCAAGCTTCTAGATAGGCCTTAAGGCGCCTTAAAAAATATGTCTTAAAAATGTTACCTTTTGTTACATACGACGTCCTTAAGACGTCTTTAAGATGCATATACAGCGAAATCCGACGTTCTCAAGACGTCTTGAATAACGAGCTACATCTTTAAGATCTCTTTAAGTCATCTTTGTGCTGTCTGGGAGAGCTTTCATTTTTTTATATCTTTATTAAATATATTTGAAATATAATTTTTTGAAATCGGTTAAAAAATAAGTGAGATGCTAAAAAAACGTTTTACTGCGTTAAACGATAATATCCCGAAAACGATGTACTTTAGGAAAAAATACTTTATAACATTTTTTGAGCAATTTAAAAAGATCTTTCATTTAAGTACTAAATTAATAAAATACAATAATAATTGACTTAATTACAACCAAAAAAAGCTAAAAATAGGCGTTTTACCCCCATTCTTACTCCCTTACCCCCAATCGTTTCCCCCCCAAAATCTAATCAGCTCTTCGAAATATGATAAAAAAAACAATATTCAAAAAACCGCCTGTCGATATCTTTTTTGGAAATGGAGTTAGCGAGTTTACAACCAAACAGACAGACAGACGGGCGCATTTTTTTTACTGATTTCGACTCAGAAAGGTCTAATATGTCGAGAAATGTGAAAAAAACATGGTCAAAGATTTTGACTTTTCGGCGAAGATTTCAATACATCTACCATTAGATCATATATACATAGATACTCCTTGAGTTCATGCCAAACCGAAATGTTTACATTGCGACATGCAGGTAGATTTCACTTTCCCGCTTCTGGTCACCACCCACCGCTATAGTGGTTTGTTAACAAATATGTTATACTTCACCTCCTCGCAACCTCACCGCTATAGTAGTTTGTTTACAATTGGCTTTGTATATGTTCTACATAAAATAAATCAACATTAATGTCATATCTATGTATACCGGGTGTCCCAACTCTATTTACCCAGCGATTTTCTCCAAAACTAAAAGAGATAATCAAGTTCTGCGAAAACTATCTTAAATTAAACAACTTAAACTATCTTTTAGCATATGTTTGATACTTTCAGCTCTTAAAATATGGGCAGGGGGAGTTTTTTTATGGAAAAGGGGGTTGTGTAATACATAATTTTAAAGCAAATAAAATTCTCTATTGGACTGTATATTTTTTAATTTTTTAAACAATTTTTTCAAGGTTTTGATTCTTTAATTTTTTGTACTAAAAATGCGATTTTTTAAGTTTTTTTTTGTAAATTTTTATTTATGTCAATTAAAATTAGTTTAAAAGTATAATTTACTTTTTTCATCATGAAATTAGTAACTTTTAAAAAATTGTTTGATTTTTTTTAAGTAATTTTGACAAAAATACCCATTTTCAACCCTATTTTAAACCCAACAAAAAAATTAAAACATTAAAAAATATATAGTTAAATGGAGAATTTAATAAGCTTTAAAATGATGTATCACACGACCCCCCTCATTAAAAAAAAATGTCCCCCGATGCCCCCCTGCCCACATTTTAAGAGCTGAAAGTATCAAATATATGCTAAAAGATAGTTTAAGTTGTCCTATTTAAGATGGTTTTGGCAGAATTTGATTATCTCTTTAAGTTTTCGAGAAAATCATTGGGTAAATAGAGTTGGGACACCCAGTATATGATCTAATCATCTACCTTATGGTAGTCAGTTGTCGATATTCATTTCCACCGTACAATATTTATTTATTTATTTAATTAACACCCAACAGTAAAACCAATTACAGGGTATCTTATAAAAAACCTTATATAAATACAAAGTACAAGTCTACAAGAAAAGAAAAACTTAAAACTAAATATTGTACACCGTCCTTAAGTGATTATTGACAATTTCTTTAAATTTGGAGGATTTTAATAATGTATAGTCACATATAGCATGTATTTTATTAAATGAATTACAAATTTTATAAATTGGCGATGTATATTTAACATTTGTTCGTGCAGTTGGCAGATAAAATAAATTCGTACCTCTAGAAGAGATTCTAGGTATACAAAATGGTAGTTCGCCAAGAATATAGCTACAATCTATTTCATTGCGAAGTATTTTAAATAAGAAAATGCAAGAGGTACTAAATCTTCTAGATTCTAAGCCTAAAACGTCAAACCTTGACCACAAATAACTATTTCCAATACCCTGGGCGGGATACACACCATCCAACCTAAAGCATAAGAATTTAAGAAATTTACGCTGCACCTGCTCAATATCATTGATATATCTGTCATAGTATGGGTTCCATATAATGCTAGCATACTCAAGTTTACTTCTTACTAACGCAAAGTATAATGTTTTTAAACATTGAATATTTGTAAATTGCTTACAGTTTCTCATCAAAAAACCCAACATGCGCGTTGACTCAGATTTTATTTTAAGAATGTGTTCCTTAAAAGTGAGCTTACTATCAATAATTAGGCCTAAGTCCCTTATTGTGTCACATCTAGATAAAACTGCTCCGTTTATGTTATAAAAAAAATCTAAAGTGCTAATTTTACGAGTCACTGAAAGTACTTTACATTTTGAAATATTTAAGTGCAAGTCATTTATTTCACACCACTCCTGAACTTTATCAATATTATCCTGCAAACGAATAGAGTCATAAAAATTGTTTATAGTGGTATAGAATTTCATGTCGTCGGCAAACAAAAGGCAATTTACATCCATTGAATCACATATGTCGTTAATGAACAAAAGAAAAAAATAAGGCCCGAGATTTGTGCCCTGGGGCACGCCAGACGTTACATCAAAGCCCAAAGACCTAAATCCATTACATTCAACATACTGAAATCGACTAGACAGGTATGAACGAAAAAAACTTATTAAATTATCACTAAAACCATACCAAGACATTTTGCGTAAAATTAGGGAATGATTAATTTTGTCGAAAGCTTTCGAGAAGTCTGTGAAAATAATATCGATCTGAGATTTTGGACATTTTAGTTTTTTTGACAAGTATTCGATAAAACAGCTTAAATTGGTAGTGGTGGATCTCCCTTTCATAAACCCGTGTTGCGCATCTGATAGCAAGTTTTTAGTTAATGGATATAGATAATTATGCAGCAACATTTCCATTAATTTAGAAAAACCACATATAAGCGCTACAGGCCTGTAATTTTTTATATCGGTTCTATCCCCTGTTTTGAATATGGGGCAAATTTTAGAAACTTTCCATCTTGAGGGAAACTGTGATGACGATAAACCTAAATTAAATATTCTGGATAAAGGAAGAGCCAAAATATTAATACAATCTTTTATAAAAAAACTGGGAATCATATCTGGACCACAGGATGACTTCGGTTTTAGTTTTTTTGCTATTCGAATAATTTCAAGCTCGGAAAATTGCGGCAGTGTAATAGTTGAGTTACTTTGCCAAACAGGATTTTTCAGGTCTGTTACTTCACTCGGTATATTATAAACACTGGAGAAGTACTTGTCAAAGGCAGAAGCTATTTCCTTAGGGGAATTAAAAGTTTCATCACCAAGATGCATACTTGCGGGAATACCTGATGTATTTTTCTTTGAATTAATGTACTTCCAAAAATCGTTTGGATTCTCCGACAAGTTATTCTGAACAGCATTTAAATATTGTGAGTAATTGGCCTTTATTTGATTTTTTGTAACGAAACGTAGTTCCTTATATTGATTGAGAAAAACATTACTACCAGTTTTTTTATATTTTTTAAATAATTTGTCCTTTTCCTTTAAGTTTTTAATTAGTTCTCTACCATACCATGACGGATATTTATGTTTGGCGTTAGAAAACAGGGGTACAGTTTTATCAAAAACATTAAATATTTTTTCATAAAATTCGTCACATAATTTATTTACATCCTCAGTATTATTGAATAGACTCCAGTCTACCTTGGACATTTCGCTATATAATAGAGGATAATTAGCTCTTTTAAAGTTATATTTTTTCAGAAAAGCATCCTGTTGAAGAGTACGTATATCCGTACAATTAATATCAAAATTTATGCTCAATGCTGGATGGTGTGAATCCAATTTAACCAGGGGTAAGACATCCTGCTCTACCGAGCAGTTTAGATTAGACAGAACCAGATCTAAGAGACGATTATTAGCATTCAAAACAGTATTAAATTGTAACAAATCAAAAAATTGCATAAAATTATAAGTTAATTCTGTATTTGTATCCCTATTGACGCTATTAATAGTATGGTAGAATAAAGGTATATTAAAATCCCCCAAAATTATTATATTTTGACCATAAATGGTCTGAAATAACTCAAAACATTCATATAAATTTCCATAGATATCACTATTAGATTTACAAGGAACATACAGGCAAAATACGTAAAAGGTGGTTGAATTCATGGATATTTTACAGCAAACAACATCAACAGAAGGAACTGCACTGTAGAAGCTCCTAACATCAACCTGCGTAACGTTAAATTTTATGTTTACAGCCAGCAAGACACCACCAGCTCCAGGTAATAGCCTGTCGCTTCTAAAGACTGCATAGTTTTTATTGAAAAGTTCCGAATTATAAACATTGTCTTTAATCCAGGTTTCACTTAATGCATATATATCGTATTCTTCATTACTGGCTGCAGAATAAAATTCGTTAATCTTCGTGTTAAGGCCCCTTACATTCTGGTAGTATAAATTGACTGTATTGCTGTTGAGTGTTCTATTCAATTTAAATTAGCAGTATTGTTGACAATTTTAGGAAAACCATTAAAATATTTTATTTTAAGGTTAACCTCCCCGTTGTTTAATCGATTATCTAACTCAGCCTTGGCACATTTAAATACTTGCATGCGTGCATATAACTGACCTATTTTCCGACTTAAGTTGAGCTAATTATTTCTATTATACGGATTCTTTAATCTATTAATATAATAATTTTCTTTAAATTTACTTTAGATAAATTTTTACCTTACAATACAAGGTGTTCCGTGAGAAAAGGGAAATATTTAAAGGATGTGTTGTAGAGGTCTAAACTAACCGTGCATTTTCCCAAATACTTTTTGAAAAAAAAAACAAAAAAAAATTACAATTCTTTTAAAAAAAACTGTCTTTTTTGAAAAACGAAAAATAAAAAAAAAATTCAAAAAAACTTTAATTTTTTGTTTTAATTTTCTTTTTGCGAAAAACGAAAAAAAAATGACTTTTTAAAAAAAAATAAATTAAACTTCAACATTTTTAATTCTATTCTTTTTGCGAAAAACAAAAAAAATGAAAAAAAAAATATAGTTTTATTTTTTTTTTTATGTTTAACCCCCCATAATTTTTTTGTTTTTGGGGGGATCTACCCCTCGTAGATTATTAGTTATTAAGTTATCGTGTTAACAAAATTTGTGACATCAGACAGACGGACGGACGGACAGACGGACATTTAAAAAAAAAAGTTTCTTATTTTTTCATGAAACGAATATACAAGAATTTTTTATCTAGGACGATTTTAGATTTTTTTTGAAAATTCGAAACTACTACTACTACTACTACTACTACTACTACTACTAAATTATTCTAGCGCATGCGCTGTGAATAATATAATAAGAAAAATATTCCATAAACATATACAGGGTGGCATGCCAACATTTAAGAGGTGATTCTGCAACGAAAAATATCAAAAAAAGTTCCTATAAAGTTTGGTCCGCAAATCAGCCCTAAGGGAGCTACGGCCCTTTAAAATTGTAATAAAAATAAGCTTTTTAATTAATAACTCTGGTACCCTTTAAGCTAGAGCGATGAACTTTTGCATGTAAACTAGTATTAATAAGAACAAGTTTATGTTAATTTATTTTTTTGAATTTATCCAGAGGCGTGCCTAGACGGACAAAATATATGAGGCTTAACATATTTTTGCCCAAAACTTTTTTATGTGTAGTTTTTTCGATAATTTGTAAAAAATGTATATTTCTTGAGTAAAAATACATAAAAAAACAAACATTACTTTTTAAAAGACTATTACTCCTTTAATATTAAATTTAGGTGTTTTGGTGAAGAATACTTTTTTGCTCAGTTTTAAATGAAGAAGCAGCATGGAGAATTAAAATTTTATTGATGCTTTTTTTTGTTCCCCATTCAATATGTCATCTTCGAAGGACCGTAGCTCCCTTAGGGCTCATTTCCGGACCACTTTTTTTCATATTTTTTGATGTAGAATCACCTCTTAAATTTTGGCATGGCAGTTACTGATCACCCTGTATATCCAAGATTTTTTTTGAAAATTCTAAACTACCGTATAATATTATTCTAGCGCAGGCGCTGTGAATAATATAATAAGAAAAAAGTTTCCATAAACATATATGTCCAAAAACGAATCAAGGAAGCTACGTCCCTTTAAAAAGGGTTTAAAAAATTCGGTTTTTAATTAATCTTAGGAACTCTTTGTGTAATAGCAACAAGGTTTTGTATGTGATTTATTCTTAATAAGGCCTATCAGCCAATGTTATCTGCATCTAGTTACCTAAACCAGGGGCGTGCGAAATGAGTGGTCTTATCACTTTTTTGCCCCAAACTTTTTATTTTTTTGTAGGTTTATTATTAGAATAGTATTCCTTAAGCCTTGCATTGTACAATGCGTACAATGTTAGGCTTAAGTAGAATGACGGAAGCTTTTCGCCATCGAAATCACCATACAAAAAGTCCAAAAATCCCATTTCTCTAGTTTTATGAAATCTTAATAATGTAATATTATAACAAGATATCAATTAATTGCAAAATTAGGATAATTTTCATGTCTTATTGGATTATTTTCATTCAATATTAATTAAATTTTAAATTTTCAGTGATTTTTGCATTATAAAGAGTTTATTAAAAAATATGAGTTCAGCTTCGGGATGCTTAGAGTTCTAAAAAAATATGATATTCTGATAAAACCCCTTTAAAAATGTTTATATACCTATATTTTACACCTCATTTTTGTCATTGTTTATGTCTGTCAAAGGAACCCAAAACTTGACCTTGACTAATCTTTATTTTATTTAAGACCACTTTACACGGAGCAATTTGTACGCAAGTTTGATGCTATGCAAGTTTGCTGCCAGATATAGCACGAGGACAATTGGACATTGATTTGCTTTTTCACGGAGCAAGTTGTACGCAAGTTTGGTGCCATATATAGCAAGGTAAACAGTGCTGCCAACCAGAGAATTTTGAATTGTCTCTGCGTTTGTTGACAAAAACATAACCTAGCATTTGCTTTTTTAAGGAAGTTTTTTAGTTAGACAGACCGACCTATTATTAATAATAATAGTTATTATATATATATGCAGTTGCTACTATATTAGTAAAATGAAAACGATTTGGTAACTTTTTTTCCAGGTTGGTACCACGGAAATAACCATAAAACTTGCGTGAAAATCGCCGAAAAATAGAACATGTTCTAAATAATTTGATGGCACGACAATGGCCTCAAACTTGCCTGAAGGCATGCGCAGTGACTGAATCATTCTTGCAACAAACTTGCATAGCATCCAACTTGCGCACAAATTGCTCCGTGTAAAGTGGCTTTTAGGGATATCCTGGTGCAGGTAAGTCGAATTAATATTGCATTTTATTAGTTTATTAATTCGCATTTTTTAAATAACAGATTTGGATTTTTGGGATTTTCATGACTCGGGTTCCTCTGACAGACGGATTTTGGAAAATATAAGTTAATTAGCAGTGAACTTCCTCTTTTATTCCGGACCTTAACGTTTTGAACCGACCCTATTACATTTTGGGCACCGATTCAACTCAATATATAAATTTAAATTGTGAAGTGTATTTTATTTATTTTTTAGTTAGTTTTACAGAGACGTAGAGAGCCCCAAATAAGCCTAATGCTTGGGCTAGGGGCTCTCTACTAATTTTGATAACAAAATTATATTTCAAACATTGATAAAGATATTTACAAAAAAAATTGCTGCCATATTTTAATCTCTCTTTGTATCCTTTTTCATGTTGGTTTTTTGCATCCATAAGGGTCATATAGTGTTATTATCTGTGGTCCATTATGTTATTTTTAGATTTTGAAGAGCAAAAACTCTTGACAGACGTTTGACCTTATTGTAATTATACACGGTGTCCCACGGTAGACAAATCAGTCGAACTGTGGCGTTATTAACAAAGATATCAACATGAAACTTTTACCAGTCAATATGGACCTAATTATCTTCAATTGACCCAAAACAAAAGTTTTCTACTCTTTTTTGGTTTTGAGCTAGAGCTCCACACATGCACTTTTAAAAGCATAACAATACTTTCAAATGCCAAAATTAAAAAAAGTAACAATTTTTCTTTATCATATACTAAAAACAATAATTTTCGATTTAATTTCTTAATTTTATAAAACCTTAAAAAAGGGCAATTGCATAATGGAATGACCCCGCTATGGCAAAAGAGTAGGATGCCTTGAAATTAAATTTTTTAAATAAGTCGTATATGATGACAATAAATGTCAAATTTGATTTTACATTATAATCAAAAAATTAACAAAGCTAGATTTTTACAAAACCAAGTTTTGAATGCCAAAATGATAACTTTAGAAGTAAAGAAAGAAATTATTTTAACTTATGGAGAATGTGCTCGAAATTTAAGAGAAACAACGAGAAGAATAGTAGAAAAGTTCCCCGATGATAGTATTAGTTACTTTAGCGTACGAAGAATTGTTAATTTATTTTTGGATACTGGAGGAGTGAGGGACATAAAAAAAGTTTGCGAAAGTCCAGTAACCAAAGATCCTGAAACTATAGCTATAATTCAAGAAGCAGTTAACAATGATCCCCACACGTCTACAAGGATAATCGCAAGGGAACATCATTTATCACGCACATCAGTTAGTAGGGTTATTAAAAATTCTAAATTTCATCCGTATAAATTATGTCTTAATTAAGAGTTACATGGGAGGGATTTTGAAAATAGGGTTCGATTTTGTGATGAACTTTTGGAATTAACAGGGGATGACGAGGATTTTTCTACCAAAATTTTGTTTAGTGACGAATCTACATTTAAAAGCAATGGAGTTGTCAACAGGCATAACATGCATTCTGGTCTGTTGAAAATCCGCATTGGGTTAGGCATGTTGACAACCAGCGGATTTGGTCTTTAAATGTTTGGGGAGGGGTACTGGGGGATTCGGTTATTGGACCTTACTTTTTTAATGGGCATCTAAATGGGAATATGTACCTAAATTTTTTGCGTGATGAATTACCGGAACTTTTAGAAGACGTACCACTAAATTTGCGAAATGACATAATTTTTATGCAGGATGGGACTCCCGCTCATTTTTTTCATGAGGTGAGGACTTTTTTGGATGAGACTTATAATACATGAATAGGTCGTGGTGGCAAATTGCCTGGCCAGCAAGATCACCCGATTTAACCCCGTGTGATTTTTTTTTGTGGGGATTTGTAAAGGACAGGGTTTACCGACAAGCTCCCGTAATGCTTCAACGAGTCAGACATAATTTTGAAAGTAGGCTTTTTATGTGTATTCAGGAGGATGGGAGAACTTTTGAACATTTACGAAACGACTATGACTAACTACTTTACAAAAAGACAGACAGACTCAGACATCTAAACAAAATTAAATTGCTTTATCGTGTTAAAAATGGGGGCTTCTTATGTAGACGATGAGGGGAAGAGGATCAATGCAGATACATATTAACTTGCTGCTTGATTTGAATCCATTTGAATCGTGGAAGACTCGCAAAGAATTAGAATTATTTGCTAATAATAGATTCTCTGAAGTTAGATGCGTAATTTTGACCTTTTTTCATCAGAACTGGAGTGATTTGGGAAAACCTAAGGACTAACATGGATTTATTTGAAATATTGTACAAAACAATTCTAATAACACTGAAAATATTCTAGAAAGGCGTAATATTTTGTAGATGTATGGAATTTGACACAATGATGAGTTAATTAATTCAAATATCATAAATACGTCTTGCGTTTTGCATATTAATAAATAATATTAATAATAACAATCAATATAAAGAACTTTCACTTTCGGGTTTAGACCGTGTTAATGGATTTTCACTTTCCGACGTTTCGTCTCTTACTACTAGAGAAATCTGAAGATTAATCCCTGAAGATGTCTCTAGTAGTAAGAGACGAAACGTCGGAAAGTGAAAATCCATTAACACGGTCTAAACCCGAAAGTGAAAGTTCTTTATATCTTAATGGCCGTGAAAGCTTAAAATCTAAAATAACAATCAATTTGAAATTTTAACTTATGAGAATTATTCTTAGTATCATTTAACTTTTAATTCCAACCAAAATGTACGTAATTAATTACATAACAATAAATTAATTGACTAAATTACCTATAATATATATTTTCCTTTGTTCTTCTATATTTGGTCTGATTTTGGTCTGGTTTGGTTCAAAAAAACAAAACAAACGACTAAGAACAAAAGCACGAAGTAGGACTAGATGAAGTGACCCTAATATGCAGGGCCGGACAAAGCCAGCCCGGGCCCCGGTGCAACTTTTTACTCGGGCCCCCATTTTTTCAAAACATAATTGCCCCATGCAGGCCTGCAGCTAAGGCACTGAGGGCCGAAGCGGCGCCCCCATTCATTAACTAAGCGCCGCAGTCGAAAATTTTTCCAAATTATGTTAATTTCTGACTGTTTTATTTTCATAGTTCAGCAAGCTTAAGTATGTAAAAAAAATAAAGTCTTAGCGAATTTTTTTTTTCAATTTTGATAGCTCTGGCGCCGCAGGCAATTTTTTTACAAATTTTAAGCTTTTGCAAGCTTGAACTAAAAAAAATACGTAGGTAAATTAGCCCTAGCGCCGCGGGCGAATTTTTTTACAAATTTTAAAACACTAGTAACAGTGCACTATTATTTTTTACAAAAATCCAAAAAGGCTTAAGCTATGCTGCGGCGAAATTTTTTACAAATTTTAAAACACTAGTAACAGTTCACTATTATTTTTTACAAAAATCCAAAAAGGCTTAAGCGCTGCCGCGGCGAAATTTTTTCTATTGCCCATTTGGAACGAGATCTACTTATTTGCTCATTTTGACGCCTTATCGATCTGGGGGAGTATAAATAAATAAACTGTTTATTAAAAACTTCTGTCGCCGGGCCCCGGGTAATCTGTACCCCTTGCACCCTCCTGAATCCGGCCCTGCTAATATGAACCAGCTGCAACTTCATGCAACTGCGAGGGAAGTGGGTTCTTTACAAGCTAATTAATTATGTTTTTTAAAATCTCATAATTATAAAACATGTTTTATCATAAGTTGTCCAATAGGTTTTATAATAACTTGCTTTACCAATACTTTCATTATGATATAGACTTGACTTTGTAAAAAAAACTGCTAAGATTAATCTAAGATTAATCCAATCATACCAATTAAAAAATTTGATTGAGCGCAAAAAATCAAAATTTATTAGTAATTAAGTAATACACTCTGTAGTATAAAATACCCCCGTCCACAAGGTCCTTACTAAGTCTAAGTAAAAATCTAATTTATAAGATTAGATTTGACATTTATTTTTATCGTGAACGTCATATTTGCAAACATTTATTTTCATAGTATCCTCTCTTTTACATTAGCGGGGTCATTCCATAATGCACTTACCATTTTTTACCGCTTTCTAAAATTAAAAATTTAAATAGAAAACTATTGTTTTTAGTAAAAAAAACTATCATATGATAAAGAAATGATATTATTTTTTTAAATTTTGGCGTTAAAAAATGTTATTATGCTAAAAAAAATTCTGTTTGTTGCTCTAGCCTAAAAACAGAAAAAAGTACAACACTTTTTTCTGGCGTAAATCGAAGGTAACTAGGTCTATATTGACTGGTAAAAAATATATTTTAATAGCTTTGATAATAACGCCACAATTTGACTGATTTGTCTACCGTGGGACACCGTGTATACAGTAGACTTGTCAATTTGTCACGGTAAAATGTCAAAGAATGGTCACAAAATTATTTTATGGTAAAGCTTTAGTAGGTAACACGGGGTAATCCCAACGTGGATCTTTATTGGCTGACGCCTCGCAGGTTATTTTTCTCTTACTTTACCCATTAGTACCTTAAATAACTATTATTAAGTCGTCTATGGTTATTTCTAAGGAAAAAAGTTCATTATCTTCCGAAACCGAGAACCTCCGATTCAACTGTTAATGGTTTTATAATGTGTATACCTCCTACTAGCAGGATTTACTCTTGGTTTGCGTTGGCAAGTCACTAAAACTTAATTTGTATTCAAGATTAGCGTGTCTTGTATAGGTTTATAAACAATACTGCTGCCAACAAAAAATAATACTTTCTCCTATAGCTCTAGGTTCATTAAAATCAAAAACAAAAAAAAAATTAAAAAAAAATTAAAAAGAATAAAAAAAATAAAAAAAAAAATCAAAAAAAAATCCCAAAAAGTTTCTTTTTACGTAAAACGAAAAATAAATTAAAAAAAAAATATCTTTTTGAAAAAAATTGTTTTTACCCGATTTTAACCTTTTACCCAATCCGATTTTTATCAAAAACAATCCCAGCCTAGAACTTTGGATATTTATCCTGTGGTCCAAATTTGAAGTCTTTAGCCCGAAGCGTTCTTGAGTTATCGTGCTCACAAATTTCCCTGACACACAGACGGAAATCATATATTTTGGATACAAAACGTTCGAAAATTTTTTACTAACGCAAGACTTTGGGAAAGTTCAAGTATTACGTAACGCTCCTGCGGGAGGGGTCATTTTGGAGTGTTACGCCCATGTTAATGGTATGGGAAAATAGCGTTACAGGAGGGGGGGGTCCAAAATTATCAAAATTTGCGTTACGTAATACTTGAACGTTCCCTTTCCTTGGGGAAAGTAAAATAAACAAATAAAATAAGACCGAAAATCCTTACTTTCTCTTGTATAGATTTATTTAAAAAATAGAGCAAAAACCGTTACTCACTCAGATTCGTTGTTTTCAAACACAATTTCTCCCTCGCTTTTTTCATATTCTTTGCCCGCCTTGGCAGTTCCGTCCTCAGTCTTAAAGGGCACTATTACACGCCCTCTAGCGCCGCAACAGCGAACCACTTTTAGTTCCAGCGTCCCGATGCTTTCGACCAATTCGTAGTTTTGGTTTTCGAATTTGAATAGGCCTCCATGGTCGTCATCCAATATAATTATTGTGGCTAGTGTAGGTGATCCAAGATTAGCTGCAGAAAAAATAAAGGTGAAAAAAAAAATATTTTTTCGAAAAACGAAAAATTATTTAAAAAAAAAACCAAAAAACAAACATCAAAAAACTTGATTTTTCTTTTGATTTTTGATTTTTTTAATAAATTTTCTTTTTGCAAAAAAAACGAAAAAATGAAAAATTTATATAAAAAAAATTTCAACAAAATTTTTTCAAAAAAAAAAACATTACCCGAGTAATGTTAGCTCCTCAAAAAAAAAACCGCCCAGCTCCTAGAATCGCCCAGAGCATTTAAATGAAAAACCATTCAATTTTTTCAAGGAGCTGGGTATGTACATGTTGGACAATGATAAAATACATATTTTAGTGAAAAAAAAAAATAGAAAAAACTTTTTTTCGTAAAACGAAAAAAAAAACAACAAAAAAAACAATTTTTTTTTTATAAATTTAATAAGAAAAACCGCCCAGCTCCTGGAATCGACCAGAACATATAGAGGAAAAACTATTCATTTTTTTTAAGGAGCTGAGTATGTACATGTTGGACTTTGCTAAAATGTATATTTTAGTGAAAAAAAAATTGAAAAAAGTTTGATAGGGGGCGCAGGATGAACGAAAAAAAAAAACGAAACCAAACGAAATATTTTCAAAAAAAAAAAAAATCAAAAGTTTCTTTTTTCATAAAACCAAAAAAAAAAAAACGAAAAAGAATTTTTCTTTATAAACTTAAAAAAAAATTGAAAAATTTTTTTTGTTTTTGATTTTAACGAACTATAGGGGATTATTTTTTTGGCAGCAGTATTTTTTTTGTTATCTAAAGATTTCGTTCGGTTTCGTTTTCTTTCGCTCATCCTGCGCCCCCTATCGAACTTTTTTCAATTTTTTTTTTCACTAAAATATGCATTTTACCAAAGTCCAACATGTACATACTCAGCTCCTTAAAAAAAATGAATAGTTTTTCCTCTATATGTTCTGGTCGATTCCAGGAGCTGGGTGGTTTTGCTTATTAAATTTATAATTTTTTTTTTTTTTGAAAATATCCTTTTGTTTCGTTATTTTTTTTTTCGTTTTACGAAAAAAGAAAAATTTTTTTTTCAATTTTTTTTTCACTAAAATATGCATTTTACCTTTGTCCAACATGTGCATACTCAGCTCCTTAAAAAAAATAATGGTTTTTCCTCTAAATGTTCTTGAAAAAAAAAATTTTTAAAAACTTAAAAAAAAAATTGAATTTTTTTTTTTATTTTTTTGTTTTTTTTTTTTGTTTTTGATTTTAACGAACTATAGGGGATTATTTTTTTGGCAGCAGTATTTTTTTGTTATCTAAAGATTTCGTTTGGTTTCGTTTTCTTTCGCTCATCCTATCGAACTTTTAACAATTTTTTTTTCACTAAAATATGCAATTTACCATTGTCCAACATGTGCATACACCGCTCTTTAAAAAAAATAATGGTTTTTCCTCTAAATGTTATGGAAAAAAAAAATTTTTTTTTTAAAAAATTGAAATTTTTTTTTTATTTTTTTGTTTTTGATTTTAACGAACTATAGGGGATTATTTTTTTGGCAGCAGTATTTTTTTTGTTATCTAAAGATTTCGTTTGGTTTCGTTTTCTTTCGCTCATCCTGCGCCCACTATCGAACTTTTTTCAATTTTTTTTTCACTAAAATATGCATTTTACCAAAGTACATACTCACCTCCTTAAAAAAAATGAATAGTTTTTCCTCTATATGTTCTGGTCGATTCCAGGAGCTGGGCGGTTTTGCTTATTAAATTTATAAAAAAAATTGTTTTTTTTGTTTTTTTTTTCGTTTTACGAAAAAAGAAACTATTTTGAAAATATTTTTTTTTTGAAAAAATTTCGTTTGGTTTCGTTTTTTTTTGTCATCCTGCGACCCCCATTGAAGTTTTTTATATTTTTTTTTTTCACTAAAATATGTATTTTATCATTGTCCAACATGTACATACCCAGCTCCTTGAAAAAATTGAATGGTTTTTCATTTAAATGCTCTGGGCGATTTTTTTTTGTTTTAAGAAAAAAGTAAATTTTTTGAAAAAAATTTTTTTTTTTGAAAATATTTCGTTTGGTTTCGTTATTTTTTCGCTCATCCTGCGCCCCCTATCAAACTTTTAACAATTTTTTTTTCACTAAAATATGCATTTTACCATTGTGCAACATGTGCATACTCAGCTCCTTAATGGTTTTTCCTCTAAATGCTATTGAAAAAATTTTTTTTTTTTAAACTTAAAAAAAAAATTGAATTTTTTTTTTATTTTTTGTTTTTTTTTTTTGTTTTTGATTTTAACGAACTATAGGGGATTATTTAAAAAAAAAAATGAATAGTTTTTCCTCTATATGTTCTGGTCGATTCCAGGAGCTGGGCGGTTTTTCTTATTAAATTTATAAAAAAAAAATTGTTTTTTTTTTTTCGTTTCACGAAAAAAAGTTTTTTCTATTTTTTTTTTCACTAAAATATGTATTTTATCATTGTCCAACATGTACATACCCAGCTCCTTGAAAAAATTCAATGGTTTTTCATTTAAATGCTCTGGGCGATTTTTTTTTGTTTTAAGAAAAAAGAAAATTTTTTGAAAAAAAATTTTTTTTTTGAAAATATTTCGTTTGGTTTCGTTATTTTTTCGCTCATCCTGCGCCCCCTATCAAACTTTTAACAATTTTTTTTTCACTAAAATATGCATTTTACCATTGTCCAACATGTGCATACTCAGCTCCTTAATGGTTTTTCCTCTAAATGTTATTGAAAAAAAAATTTTTTTTTTAAAAACTTAAAAAAAAATTTGAAATTTTTTTTTTTATTTTTTTGTTTTTTTTGTTTTTGATTTTAACGAACTATAGGGGATTATTTTTTTGGCAGCAGTATTTTTTTATCTAAAGATTTCGTTTGGTTTCGTTTTCTTTCGCTCATCCTATCGAACTTTTTTCAATTTTTTTTTCACTAAAATATGCATTTTACCAAAGTCCAACATGTACATACTCAGCTCCTTAAAAAAAATGAATAGTTTTTCCTCTATATGTTCTGGTCGATTCCAGGAGCTGGGCGGTTTTGCTTTTGTTTTGTTTTTTTTTTTTCGTTTCACGAAAAAAAGTTTTTTCTATTTTTTTTTCACTAAAATATGTATTTTATCATTGTCCAACATGTACATACCCAGCTCCTTGAAAAAATTGAATGGTTTTTCATTTAAATGCTCTGGGCGATTCTAGGAGCTGGGCGGTTTTTTTTTGAGGAGGCAACATTACTCCTGTAAAAACATTTAATTTTCAAAATTCTTCATTTTTTTATTTCTTTTGGTAGAATTGATCCTTATAATAAAACTATTTTTTCCTGAAAAAATTAGGATAATTAGTTATTTTCTTAACTAGTGTGAAATCACTTAATACACGAGTTGAGAATTTAATTTTATCCAACACCTTTTATTTTTAAATAAAAATCTATAATTTTGCGAAAAATTATGTCAAAAATATTAAGATAAAGTTTTCTTAATACTAAAATAATAGGTAGCCATGGCCTAAGTATGCCTATTAAAAATAAACAATTGTAGTTTTACATTTCTTACAAACGTCAAAATGGACGCGGTGATGACAGAATTTTTAATAAAAACAGTATTTTATTCAAAAACTAAAGAATAATTTGGGGTTTTCTTTAATTTTTATGGTTTAGTTAACGTGCTTCTATTTATAGAATAGTTATAATACTTAATTAATAGGGTATGTAACTAATTTTGGGTGAGATCAAAAGCTGTACGTAAAAGAGTGGGTGAAAAATTTTTTAGTCTGTAGTGGAAAAAAAACTCACTTTTGACATTTAAAATAGTGCTCAAAACAAGTGTTTATGTGAAGGGGTTGGATAAAGGAATTTTCTTTCATATTTTTTCAATTTTTAACTAAAATTACTTTTTTGTTTGTAGGGGGATTACTTTAAAAAAAATAGGGATCTTCCCCTTGTAGAACTTAATTTTTCCTAAAAATTTCAAGTTGATCAGATTATTAGTTCTTGAGTTATCGTGTACACAAAAATCGTGACATCAGACAAACTTACAGACGGACGGACACTTGAAAAAAAAAGATGCTTATTTTTTTATGAAATAAATTGATATCCTAGAATTTAGTCTGACTTTCAATAAACCCTAATTTTCTTTCATAACTTGATTATGTAAGACAAAAGGATCGTTTTAAGTCTAATTTTTAAAAAATCTATCTTTGGTTCTATTTTTATAGGCCAAAATATCTACAATATTTGCCAAAACATGTAGACCTAGCGGAAAACTCTTTAAATTTCTTTTTATTATCGAATTTTCAGAAAGTTTTTAAGAAATATATATTTTTTGGTCTAAATAAATAAAATTGGTCTAAAATACGTTAATATACACTACCACATACAGGGAAAATAAAAAAAATTGAAGAAAATGTTGAGAATTGTTTTTTAATTTTTGATTCATTTTAACACGTTATGGTAATAATAAAACTATATTTATATGACATAAACATTGTTTAAAATAAACATTGTTTATCTTACTTTAAACATTGTTTAAAATAAACATTATTTATCTTATTAAACGAAAAGTATTTTAAAACTAAAAACTATGTATATTTTTATTAAGAAAATAAACAAAAATTATAAAAGTCAGACTAAATCTTGTTTCCAGACAGTTGTGACCTAAAAGTTTATCATTTTTTAAATTCAAATATTTCGAAAACTACTTAATGCTCTATTTTCATTTTAATGAAAACCGTGCAATATTATTCTCGAGACCCTCTAAACTCATAAAAATTTTTAACTAATTAAAGGTGACGACTTAATTTTGGGTTTTTAAAAATTAATTAGATTTTTTTAGATTTTAATAAGAACCGTGCGCAAATATTATTCTTTGAGGCCCTTTCAAATTTTCACATCATAAAAATTTGGCATTGATTAAAGGTCATTAACTTGTATGGACTTGATTTAATTAAAATATTAAAAATTCAAATCTCACCTGAGGAATTTCTCGAACTCAAACGCAGATAAAAATGCTCATCGGGCTCAAAAACATCATCGTCGATTACCTCCAGAGTAATCCTCTTCTCTTTATCACCAGGATTAAATTGTAGGACACCTTTAAAAACAATAATAATAACAATAATAACACAGGACAAAAAAATTTTCAACTTTTGAAAGTTGATTTGTATCTGACAGCTGATTTTGGGCTATGTTGATTGCGATAACCAAAGAACTTTTACCTCAAGAAGGAGCATGATGAAATCCACCGTATGCTTTGTTTAAAGCGTGAACCAACTACGGTGAGGGGCTGGTGGGGAGTGACTATTGTTTACACTTAGTACGCGTAAAGAGAGAGAAAGAATGTGTAAACTCACAGTCTAATGTCGTGAAATGACTGACAGGGGTACAGTGTTGCCGATTGGAAACATATACTTTGGATATTTTATTGTAAATTTTAAGAAACATTAGTTCTGTATGAGTTTTATATGAACTAGTAGTTTAATTTTAATAGATTTAAATATACTATATTATTAAACATAATTATAGTAAACACAATAAAGTTTTTTACATTTTTAATTTAAGTATAATGATTTGAATTCATGATAAGGTGGAAACTACGCAACATCGCTACTAGGTAGCCTGAAAGTCGACTAGCGACATCTACATTTTACACCACAAAGCTGATCGCGTTTCTGTTAGTAAATAAACAAACAAAAAGATGACACATTCATAAACACTGGTCTGAAATTACTTCTTTAGGTAAAAGTTCTTTGGCGATAACGCTCTTTGGTCTCGAAAACGTTACACCGCGTTACAGAGGGGGGTGGGTGCAACGAACTAACATCTCTTCTCTCTAGAATACGCATACCGTTAATATAAAGTATCGCCAACATCTCGGTTTGTTTGTAAACAAATAGTAGGTTTATTCAGGCCTGAACAATAACAATTACCAGTAACTGCTATTGTTGTCTCTGTTAGAACAAAGCTGTGCAAGTAAGACAGACCTATGTATATGTTGGCTACGTTTTCGTCAGTTTTTACAAATGAAATGCCTATTCTAGAGAGAAGACTTATTAGTTCGTTGGGTGGGTGTCAGTAAAAATGTTACGTAAAAACGTATAAACTTATAAAATGTTTATTATTTGTTGCGAGTCAGCCATTTTGAATTTAGTGCTAGAGATTTGCTTGTGTTGAGAACACGAGGTGGTGACGGTCAATATATCAGTCCCTTGGTGAGTAATTCTGTTGTAATTTATTGGCGATTGTTTTTGATTAATTTTAATTTAACTTTTTTTGTGTGGATAATTATTATAGAAACTAAAAACGCCAATGGTTCGTTTCAATCAGAAGATTTTCTTTGTTTTTTACGAAATTCATCAGTCCCTTGGTCGTAAAAAAGACAAAAATTGATGTGGATAGATCTCAGATTAATATTTTAGAAAATACAAGCGAAATAAAATTGGCAAAAATAAAATTTTTCACCGCTTGGTTTGGACATTTGGACCCATAGATAATACATTTAGCGAATTAACTTAAAATTTGAAAAACGTATAAAACGTAGCTATGTTCGATATTTTTAGGTTTTAAAATGTGGACAGGAGGGTATTCGCAGATTTTTTAGAGGAGAGAGAGTATAAAAATAAATTAAATTTAAAGCAAATAATTTCTCTATTTCACTACAAATTTTTTATTATTTTTTTGTTGCTAAAATATTTCATTTTTTAGGTCTTTTTTATTTTTATTTATATGATTTAAAATTCGTGTAAAAGTATTTATTTACGTTGTTAAATTATGAATTTAGTCAATAACCTACATTTTTTTTTATGAAATTTTAACGAAAATTCTCATTTTCACGCCTATTTTAACCCCTCAAAAAATATATGACCAAATAGAAAATTTTAGGAGCTTTAAAATGATGTATCACACGACATCCTTTCTAATTAAAAGTCTATGCACACATTTTAAAAGCTAATAAAAATATATAGATATTAAGTTATCCTATTTATGTGTTTCAAGTCGATATCCCAACTTGTTTTAAAGTTAAAAGAAAGAGGTAACGTTTGGATCGTACTGTACGATACCATACGCTAGCGTAAAACACTCCCAATAATGTATTTTTTTAAAAGGATAAACTAAAAATAATATCTTTAAGCCGGTTTTTCATAACGGTTAAAATCTGCTACAGATGTCATGGTTTTAAAAATTATCTAGGCCTAAGATACGGATTCGTTGCAAATTTTATTGCACACGGCGTTCACTAAATCGTCTAAACAAAAAAAATAGAGATGGAAAACCATAGGCAATAACCGGTTTTCGGTTAACCGCTTGCGGAAATTACCTCAGACCGGTTTTTGGTGAAAACACTAAAGCAATAACCGGTTAAAAACCGGTTTAAACCTTAAAGCAAAATTCCCTTTCAATTTCTTGACTTTTTGTTACTTAACAAATGGGAGGGGAGGTCTTGAAAATGTTAAGCCGCGTTACAAGGGGGGGTGGTGGTCAAAAATGGCCAAAATTTGCGTTACGTAATACATGAACGTTTCCTTACGAGTATTTTTGATACCGCTGATTTTGAATAAAATAACGAAAAAACTAAACTTCCGCGCCATTAGGGTAGTCCAATATTTTATTTTGTTTCGATCTTTCTAAAAATGTGTCAAATGGCTTCTTTTGATTATGTTGATGTAAACCAATGTTCATAACTTAAAAATTCTCTATGTCATGTTAATAATTAAAAAAAATGCTTTTGGAAATCAGTGTGTCTGAAGTAAGCCAGAAAAAAAACACCCGATCACATAATCCTTGTTGGCCTGTGTTATATAATTATCGTGTAAAAGGTAAGAAAGAAATAACACAACTGTTAGGCTTTTTGCTCTGGAAAACGGAAGGTTGGACCTTATGGACTTTTGTCTCCCGAGTCCGTATCTGCCTTCAGAATATTTCCACCGTCACAGTTGTATACAAAAGTGTGCTTGTGAAGGCTTTATTTTTGTTATAGGTACTGGCAAATTATGTTAAATAAAAGAAAACTTCTAAAATTAGACACAAGCGGTTATTTTAAGCTTATTATTTCGCCCAAAACCATTGAACTCAACTTTTATATAAGCTTAGGCATAATTTACTTGCAAAAGACGGCTTTTCGACGATACTTTGAAACATACGCTTTTTGCACAAAATTGTGACGTGCTGGATAAAATCTGATTGCATATTTGAATTCGGCAGAAAAAACTGCATCGACCAGAACGAATATTGCACGCTAATCTTAAATACAAATTAAGTTTTAGTGACTTTCCAACGCAAACAAGAGTAAATTCTGCTAGAAGGTTTACACATTAATAGAAGAATCTGAGGTGCTCGGCTTCGGAAGATAATGGACTTTTTTCCTTAGAAATTACCATAGTGGACTTAATAAAACTTTATTTTATACTGTTTTAAAATATTCTATATACATTTTGGTCAGAGATTTCAAATCTGTTCACATAAATAGTCTATCAATTCTCAATTCAGAAAAAATAGTTGCAGATGTATTTGGTAGGTTTTTTTCTAAAAAAAGTGTAGTGCAGTGTATTAAATATCTGTCATAATGTCAGAACAATAATTCAGTAATAATAAGTGCTTGACAAATAATTTCTCATTAATCAATACATTTGCATATTTTTTGAGAAAATAAGATACAAAAAACCTCAGTGATACTTTTTTCCGAAATGGAAATCAAAAGACCGTTTCGGTGAATGATAAAAATTTAAAGTTTTTTTTATTTTTAAATATTTGTCAAGTTGACTTTTAAAAGTCCAAATATTTTTACTTAATTTTATTTATACATTTATTTTTTTAATTCATCCTTGAAAATGGCTGTACAATAAACGCCGAAACGTTGGAATAAAAGTATTTTTTATTACATGTTCTAAAAAGCAAGACAATATACCTACAGATAAAAATTTATATAGAATAAGCCAAAAAAGTATAAAATGAAGAACTATTAAGTCGACTGTGGTCATTTCAGATGAAAAAAATCCATTCTTGTGAAATCGAGCACCTCAGATTTAACTAAAGTCACTAAAACTTAATTTGTATTCAAGATTAGCGTGCAGAACGAATGTTAGCAGTTAAATGCATTGCTTAAAAAGTGACGGAAAAGGAAAAATATTGCGCATGAAACTTTAAAACGCACTTTGCTAAAAATTCGCACGTGATGAAACAAATACAAGTAAATAGGGTAAGATCATCGGTTTTAGCCACTGCACAGGTTTTAGCCACATAAAGTAGTTTTTTTTTTTGGGTGTAGCTAAGATATTTGAGAATTTAGCTCAAATTCATAATTTAAATCCGATGCCAATGATAAAAATTAGAAAGTTTAGGATGGAGCTCTCTACAACTAGAATTATGAAACAAAAGACGTCTACCCTATCTCTATCTCATTTGTGCTACACTTTCCAGCCAACCAAATAAATACTGTATTTGTTTTTCATACAACAAATACAGTATTTATTTGGTTCGCCGAAAAGTGTAGCATTGAGCGGCACGAACGAACATGTGAATGTGAATCTGTAGAATAAGATAATTCTACTAAAATTTAGATGGCGCCAGTAATTTCTTTAATAAAAATAATAGTTAAACTTTTCGCCTGGCCAAGTAAATATTGTATTTGTTCAACAAAGAACAAATACAGAATTTGTTTGGTTGGGTGGAAGTGGGAGTGTATGTATGTCTTCTATCCTTTTTGGGTAGAACTTTTGTCCCTGTCTAATCTAACGGGAGAAATCGCCATTGACAGTCTATAAAAAAATATACTGCACGTTTGTCGGTTAATACCCGAAAAATATATATTAGAATGTTGTTAATATCAGATGGACAGGAAACAGTGAATAGTACCATTTCATCCTTTTTGGTAATTATCAGCACTGTGTATCCTATTTGTTGCTAATATTTAAATAAAACGTTAGATAGATATAAAAGTATGGTGCCATCTATTAATATGGTCACTGTTATCTATTCACTTGTTCCCAAAAGGCAAATCGCCTCAATTTAGGGTGTACAGTAACGTGCATTAAGGATACATATATACATACATACATACAGGATACACAGTGCTGATGATTCCCAAAAAGGATGAAATGGTACTATTCACTGTTTCCTGTCCATCTGATTTTAACGACAGATAGATAACATTCTGATAAAAATTAGGACCAAAAAGATGTTAAGTTTTTATTTTAGCAAAACGAATACAGCACGTATTTAAAAAAGTGATTTTGAAAAAAAGGTAATTTCTTATGACTTTTCTTAAAAATCCGCCAGAATAATAATTTTATATATCTAATTTAGGTCAAATTAAATTCGTAAAACATTTATATAGTTTGACGCACGGATCTGTGGCTACGGGAAATTTTGGAGTGTGTGTTGACGGAAAGAAGAGAGCGAGAATGATTCCTCCCCCTTTCGTCGGAGAACTATATCAAGTTACAGGTAAGTTATTTTTTTCACTTCTAGCCTTAGAACATACCATTATTTATCATGTTTTCATTTTTTCTCTCCTAGTAGCAGTAAATTTTATAAACAATTGATTTCTGTCACTTTAGATGTTTCAGTTCTTTGTGCAAGTTAAGTCCAAGAAAATAGCTTTAAATAAGTATTTATTTATTAAATATAATTAATTATAATTATTACCAATTAATACAATCAATAATTAGCTAAATATTATGAAAAAAAAATAAAAAAACTAAATTTTTAAACGCCAATTCAAAGTATTTACTTCAGCAAATGTCATTGTTCAAGGCTACTTGATTTTTATGAAAATTTCAAGAAATATAATTTCTGTTAATTATTTATTTTAATATTTGAATAAAAATAGTTAAATAGTGCTAGTAGTGAAAAAATAAATATATGAACTACGGTATATGAGTTTTAAAAAACGTTTATCTAACGTTAAATTTCTACTAGGGTTCTAGCTTCAGGCCTGACTTTGGTCCCGACTTTGATCCCTTATTCCACCCCGATTTTCACAAAAAAAAATCCAGCCGAAAACTTTGAATAAGAAAGCTATGGGGTCGAAATCTAATATCTTCCAAACGCTCTAGATCTGACTTTTAATAAAAATTGAAAAAGAACAACTGTCCCTAAAACGGGTCGGTCAAGTTAGCCCCCCCCAGTTAAAATTTAGGGTCGAAAAATACATAGGTAGTTTGCACACAACTGGCACAACCTTGCACAACCAAAAAAAAAGCTTGCGCACTAACCATTGGTTAATTATATGAAAAAAACCGTGGGGGGGGCTAACTTGACCTTAGCCCCCTCCAGTAAAAAAGTTAAAAATTTTCACTACAATCTAATAGTAAATAGCTTGCACAAGCTTGCACAACCAAAATAAAAGCTTGCGCACCCTTAACAAGAGCGGTGAGGGGTAAATTATGTTTACCGTCAGCCCCCCCCAGAACTAAAATTGACCGAAAAATGTTGTAGTATGTTAAAAAAAGTTTGCACAACCAAAATAAAAGCTTGCGCACCCTTAACATGAGCGGTAAGGGGTAAATAATGTTTACCGTCAGCCCCCCCCCAGAACGAAAATTGACCGAAAAATGTTGTAGTATATTAAAAAAAAGCTTGCACAACCTTGCACAACCAAAATAAAACCTTGCGCACCCTTAACAAGAGGGGTGAGTGGTAAATAATGTTTACCGTCAGCCCCCCAGAACTAAAATTGACCAGAAAATGTTGTAGTATAAAATAAAAGCAAATGCACTTTTTAAGTAGCCTACAATACTTTTTTTACGTAAATCAATAATTTGTTAGCGGCAGTGGGTAGGTACTTAATTTATTTTTTTTAGTGACTTAAAAGTTTTTTTATTAAAAAGTTCTTTCTAATAAAATTTTCATTTTATTTAGTTTGTTGTTGAAGATAAAAAATACACTGCCCAGTAAAAGAGCTTTCCCATTTTTCACATCCGCGCGTGAAATTGATTTTTTATTATCAGAATATATCAATTTTCAAGAAAACTACCCCCCCCCCCCCATCAGGGGGTGCAGTTAGAGTTTTTTCATTATCAGATTCACTTTCAGAAACCTCAAAAACCCCAATATAACAATTTTTACAAAAACTACCCTCCCACTCAGGGGGTGAAATTTGAAAAAAATATTAGATTCATATTCGTCGACCCCAAAAACCCCTATATACTAATTTTGACGAAAATATTGAAAATATTTAAAAATATTTATCCGCTCACCCCCGCGGGGGTGGAGTTAAAAAAATTATCATCAGATTCAATTTCAGCAGCCTTAAAAAGCCCCCCGCGGGGGTGGAGTTAAAAAAATTATCATCAGATTCAATTTCAGCAGCCTTAAAAAGCCATATAGGGGAGACCGGGGTATAGTGGTCACCCTAAGGCAAAAAAAAAATCATAAAAAATGTATTTTTAAATTTAATGTTTTATTTTTTTTTACAGTATACAGGGTGTAACAAAAAAGGTGGGCTGGCTACACATAGCCATATTGTACTCACCAAAACAATCAAAAAAGTTCATATAAACATTTTGTCTAAAATGCGTCCTAAGGGAGATACGCCCCTTTGAAAGTGGCTAAAAAATTCTTAAAATATTTTTTTTCTAAATACACCCCCTGAGGGGCGGGGGGTAGTTATCGTAAAATTGGTATATTGGGGTTTTCAAGGTTGCTAAAATTGAATCTGATAATAATAAAAAATCCATTTCACGCGCGGAGGTGAAAAATGGGGAAGCTCTTTTACTGGGCAGTGTATTTTTTATCTTCAACAACAAAATAAATAAAATGAAAATTTTATTAGAAAGAACTTTTTAATAAAAAAACTTTTAAGTCACTAAAAAAAATAAATTAAATACCTACCCACTGCCGCCAACAAATTATTGATTTACGTAAAAAAATTATTGTAGGCTACTTAAAAAGGGCATTTGCTTTTATTTTATACTACAACATTTTTTGGTCAATTTTAGTTCTGGGGGGGCTGACGGTAAACATTATTTACCACTCACCCCTCTTGTTAAGGGTGCGCAAGGTTTTATTTTGGTTGTGCAAGGTTGTGCAAGCTTTTTTTTTAATATACTACAACATTTTTTTGTCAATTTTAGTTCTGGGGGGGCTGACCGTAAACATTATTTACTCCCCACTGCTCTTGTTCAGGGTGCGCAAGCTTTTATTTTGGTTGTGCAAGGTTGTGCAACCTTTTTTTAATATACTACAATATTTTTCGGTCAATTTTCGTTCTGGGGGGGGGCTGACGGTAAAATTATTTACCCGTTACCGCTCATGTTAAGGGTGCGCAAGCTTTTATTTTGGTTGTGCAATGTTGTGCAAGCTTTTTTTTTAACATACTACATTATTTTTCGGTCAATTTTAGTTCTGGGGGGGGGCTGACGGTAAACATTATTTACCCCTCACCGCTCTTGTTAAGGGTGCGCAAGCTTTTATTTTGGTTGTGCAAGGTTGTGCAAGCTTTTTTTAACATAGTACATTATTTTTCGGTCAATTTTAGTTTTGGGGGGGGCTGACGGTAAACATTATTTACCCCTCACCGCTCTTGTTAAGGGTGCGCAAGCTTTTATTTTGGTTGTGCAAGCTTGTGCAAGCTATTTACTATTAGATTGTAGTGAAAATTTTTAACTTTTTTTTGGGGGGGCTAAGGTCAAGTTAGCCCCCCCCCCCCCCCACGGTTTTTTTCATATAATTAACCAATGGTTTGGACTGCGCAAGCTTTTTTTTGGTTGTGCAAGGTTGTGCAAGTTGTGTGCAAACTACCTATGTATTTTTCGACCCTAAGTTTTAACTGGGGGGCGCTAACTTGACCGACCCCCCTAAAACCATTAATTTATTACCTATTTAATAATAACTTTAAAAATGATTAGAAATCCATTAATGCTTTTTTGAAGATTCAACAATATAAATTAGGTACATGTAAAAATAATGCTTATAATCATTTTATAAAAACTAATTTATTGATTATTATAATAAATACTATAATTAATAAGAGAGATATCGCTAAAAATTTTAGTTTCTGTCCAGTTTGCTAATGTTTAATGTGACGCAAATAGAAAAGGTCCTGAATCATTTGGTGAAAGAAAAAAACTTTTTGCAAAAAAAATGAACCGACCTCTATATGTCTCTAAAAACTAAAAAATAAAAAATACTTAAGTCGGTGCCAATTTCACCATTCCCTAAATGAATTACTAACAATTATTTTTTTATTATTTTATTATTGTTTACTGTGAAATTGGCAACGACTGTTTTTATTTATTTTTTATTTTTTACTTTTTAGAGGCACAGAACTTGTAGATTTGTAACGTCATGTAAGCTAAATTATATTTGTCCTTCCATCTCGGCCGGAGGCACTTAAAAAATTTTCAGTGTGCCGTAATATTTGAGTGACCCCTTAATCAAGTTAAGCGGGTTATCCGAGTTATCGGATATTTATCTAAAAATTTGGTTGGTAGTAAAACCAAATTAAGCCATTTTTAAGTAAAATTGCGTTAAAATGATTAGATTTATCCGGCTTATCCGGCATTATCCGAGCGTCAAATTGAAACGGGACCACCTTATGAATGTCCTCTTTAAGTTGCAAAAAGTTTCATTAAATTCCGTTCATTCGTTCCAAAGTTATGCTGGAACAAACATAAAAAAAAATAAAAAAAAAACAGTCACACGTCGAATTTATAACTTCCTCCTTTTTGGAAGTCGGTTAAAAAGTAATAAGGTTTAGATACATACCGACAGACAGACAGAAATAAATTTTTCTAACATCCACTTTTTTCACATTTTCTCGGCGTTTTATAACATTCTTAAGCCGAAAATGCAAAAAAAATAAATTTGATTTTTCGGTCGATTTGAATATCGGATGTTTAAATTTTTAATACAAAGAACATACCTTTTGCTTCTATGTAGTCGGTATTAACTGTTGCAGTGCCATCTTCAGTGCTGTATTCCACTGTCACGTTTTTATCTATATCACCTGTTCGGACGACCGTGACATCAAAGCGACCGCAGCTTTCAAGGACTGCATATTTTGCCGGTTCGAAGAAAATTTTGGTACCTGATGACAAAAAAAAAAACAAACTAAAACGGGCAGCAATATTATTATTGTTCCCATATCATAGTGTCCCTAGTAAGGTAATAACCAAAATTTACCGTTCCATCAACCATTCATGATAATTCGTATTCAGGGACCCAACATGAGTAAAAATTGCCAAGAGCCAGTTTTATAATGAAAAACGTGTAGAATTAGAGCGTTTTGGGAAACTTTTTCCGATTGGCCTGAAATTTGCACCAAACCTTTATTAAATGGTGCTTTATAGTTGGTATAAAAATCAACTTCGCCCTATTTTTCTAAGACCCCCAAAATGGGTTTAAACGCCAACAACTTGACATTTTTGTAATTTTTGACATATATTATTGCTTTTAAAAAAGATTGTATACTGACAATATTAGGAACCCATGTCCCAAGCATTGCCAAAGTACTGGCAATAATAGTAAAGAACAAATTAACAAACTAATAAGAAAATGTTGTGGCACAATAAAAATTTCAGCTGTTTTTAGGTACAATTTGGGCATTAAAATAACAATTTGTCGTTTTTAGTAATCCCCACACACTGTTAATGTACATATCGATTACAATCTCATATCGGCCTAGCGGTTCTCTTCGAATAAAACCAGAACCGAGATTTAGAACTCTCTGATTTCTTGTTGTTACTTTTTTTCTTATTGTTTTTTGTTTTGTCAATTTTTGTTGTCAACTACTTCGCATAAAACCAGAACCGAGATTTAGAACTCTCTGATTTCTTGTTGTTACTTTTTTTCTTATTGTTTTTTGTTTTGTCAATTTTTGTTGTCAACTACTTCGCATAAAACCAGAACCGAGATTTAGAACTCTCTGATTTCTTGTTGTTACTTTTTTTCTTATTGTTTTTTGTTTTGTCAATTTTTGTTGTCAACTACTTCGCATAAAACCAGAACCGAGATTTAGAACTCTCTGATTTCTTGTTGTTACTTTTTTTCTTATTGTTTTTTGTTTTGTCAATTTTTGTTGTCAACTACTTCGCATAAAACCAGAACCGAGATTTAGAACTCTCTGATTTCTTTTTGTTACTTTTTTTCTTATTGTTTTTTGTTTTGTCAATTTTTGTTGTCAACTACTTCGCATGGCTATATTAGGAACCCAGCTACTTAGACAACAATCTTAAAAAATACCTTTTCGCTTCTTTATTGAGTAAAAGACAATATTGGCCAAGAAGGTTCATGTTTATGCCTATTACGTTCTTGCCCTGCAAAATCGATCCTACCCAGCTTGTGAAAGTCAGCACAATGTTACAAGTTTTAATATTGTAAGAACACGAAACAAGAATTGCGTTTTTGTGTACTCCATTGCCAACTGTATATACACTGGTAGTGATATCTATGACACAGAGGACGAACTAACAAGTTTACGAGGGGGTGGCAATATTTGGAACATGACAATAACTGGCTCACCCACCTTATAAATAAAATAAAAAATACTACTACCTGATTGATTATAGGCCGCGTTGCCAGATTCTCTTCTCAGCTCGGCCTTCACCTCGCTCAGATCGCTTTGCGCCCTTTCCGAAATTTTCCTTAAAAGGTCACCACTGCCCATCAGTTTTCGTGTGGCCTGTATTCTGTAGAACGCCCTGGATTTAGGGCCTTTATTAAGAACTATTTCATGCGCCATTCTTTCCAGTGTTGCCAATTCGGTGTGAGGATTTTGATGACGTAACTCTTTTAGGGTCAGAATGTATTCCTGCTTAATGTCTTCGTGAACGTCATCTATGGCGAGAAGCTCGGTGTTGCCTGGAAAAAAAAACTACGATAATATTCGAAAATGATTTAAAGCACGGTTCACCTGGGCGATTTTAAATAAAAATTTCGTGGACCCCTACATTTTTTGGACCAAAACATACCTGATAACGTGGCAAAAAGGGCCATAATGGCCTAGTTGCCTGGCTTGTAGCCTCCTCACCCTTACTACTACACTACCTGATAACATAAGAAATCAATTCCCATTTGAAAGAAAATCGTAAAAGATACACTTTTATAGACAGATAAAAAAACGTTTTTTTTAGTAGTAGGGTCCCAGTCCGCACATATATGGATGCAACATGGTAAAGAAAGATTTTTTAGGTAACATGTGCCATATTACATGAGACATAACATACATATGTATGCTACATAACATGCCCTATAACAGAAAGATTTTTTACGTTACATGTGCCATATTACATAAGATGTAACATACATATGTATGATACATAACATGCAATATTGCATGTTATGTATCATATATATGGTACGAGAACATACACGATACATAAAATGTTATGAATTCAATACTAAATATGGCGTCTATATTATTTTAGTTTTTATAGGTTAGAATCACTAATATTCTTAAAATTGTTGTTAATAATAACAGTAGTAGTAGTAGAAACGCATGTATTTTTAGACAACTAAACCGATTTTAGATAATGTTAGACAAAAAATTAAAATATATATATTTTTTTAAAATGATTATTTGCTATTTTTTCTCTAAAAATTGGCTTTTTATGTGGCCCATGATTTTTAAGCCTGGTATAAAGTTTGCTTTCACAGTAAAAATGCACATCGTATAAGAATTTTGCCTGATGGATGCTACATATAAAGATATTTATATACTTTAATTATTAGGTTTATCAAAAAGACGTAAAAATGTTCACCATGTCTAAATCTATGATGCACTCCATAACAAGTAAAATTCGGAAACGCCTACTTTTATTGTTATGTACCTAGTATGTATCTGATATGTAGCATGTTATGTAGCTGATACATAACTTGAGGCGGAATTGTTAAAGTCCAAGGACTATACATGGACTATAAAAATTACATGTCTGCAACATCACATAGAACAGTGGTTATGTACCTGCTATGTTCCTGCCATGTATTTGTGTTGACTGGGGTGTGTCAAAAAATCCAGATTTTCGAAATCGAAAATGCTCTCTGACTCAAAAGTTGCTCCTTAGTAAAAACCACTGGCCACTCAAAAATTAGCCAAATCGATGAATGTTTAAAGGTAGCTCAAAGCACTCAAACTACAAAAAAATCGGTACCTGTTTTTCGGATAAAAACTGATTGTATATAAAATTGAGGAAATTTTGGATGGTTTCTTTGGTAATATTTAGAAACAATAATAATTTTAAGGAACTAAAAAAATTATATGCCCCCTCCCCTTAAGTTAGAACATAAAAACGCCAATTATTTGAAGATTTCGCTAAAATTTAATTTTTGCAAGTTTTAAAAAGTTCATAAAAAATAGTTTTAAACAAAAAATCTGCAAACTTATATATTAGTATATAAGCATATATACCTGACTACACTACTTTTTTATGTAAAAATACACGTAAAAGTTTCTGTGGTGTAACATCGCAGGTTTAACCGTTTTAAAGATAAATGCATTTAAAGTAAATTTTTACGCATCAAGAAACAAAAATAAAAAAATATAAAAAATATAAAGCCAAAAACAAATATTTTAGTAATGGTTGGATATTTAACAGAGCAAAAATTTATATGCACCTTGGTCAAAAAATCATTCCTAAGGAAGTTGTCCTTTTAAATATGACCTATTTTTAAAAAAAATCACGATATCTTCAAATAATTGGCGTTTTTTTATGTTCTAACTTAAGGGAGGGAGGATATATTTTTTAATGTTTCTCACAATTATTATTGTTTCTAAATATTACCAAAGAAACCCTTCAGAATTTCCTCAATTTTATATACAATCAGTTTTTATCCGAAAAACAGGTACCGATTTTTTTTTCAGAGTTTGAGTGCTTTGAGCTACCTCCAAACTTTAATTGATTTGGCTCATTTTTAAGTGGCCTCCGTTTTTTACTAAGGAGCAACTTTTGAGCCAGAGAGCATTTTCGATTTCGAAATTAAGGGATTTTTTGACACACCCTATTACTCAAAAAAACGTTTTTTTTTATCTGTCTAAAAAAGTGTATCTTTTACGATTTTCTTTTAAATAGAAATTGATTTCTTATGTCACCAGGTATGTTTTACTCCAAAAAATATAGGGGTCCACGAAATTTTTATTTAAAATTGCCCAGGTGAACCGTGAAAGTTTTTTGAAAAGGGTAGAAATTTTTAATTTTAATTAGAATTATAAAAATATTAATTAAATATTCCATCAATCTATTTTCCAATCATCGTACAGAGTGATAGTTGAGGGGTTCAAAGCTAATGTGGACCAAGTCCATAAATTTATTTAAACTGTTATTCTAGATATATACATTTAAAGTTGTTTGTTTTTATTTAATGAACTAGTTTGTTCTTCTTCTTCTTCTTCAAAATGTCCTTTTGGACACTAAATTAAAGTGACCCAAAAGGACTTAATGGTCTTGAATTCTCGTTCTTTTTGACCAGATACAATTATTAGAGACTTGAAGCGAGTCTCTCCAATCGTTTCAACTAAATATAATTTTTTTATTAACATAACCTCAAAAAAAAAACGTGGTTAGCCCACAAAAGTATATCACAAACATTAAATATTCAATTTAAATATGGAGAACGGTTTCGCAGTATTAATATTTTCATTACAAACACATTTTAACATAAAATAGTCGCGCCGTAGACTTGTTGCCGGTTCGGCGTAAGGAACGCAACTCCTGGTTTGTTCTTAATTAATGAACTAGTGCCATCTACCGTCCAAAGACAGAGGTATGGACGGTTTATTACAGTACTAAATAATATCTCTTGAATCAATGCAGATCAAAAAATCGCCTTTATGGACTTGGTTCACTTTAGATCTGAACCCCTCATTTGTAGACTGGCTGCTAAATAACCCACATTAAGAAGCCCTTATTTGGCGCTTAGCTCGTTTTGTTTTAATTAAATCAATTTAATATTATGAATAAATAGATATTAGAATACATTAAATAAAAATATATTTAGTCCGATCTGATACGGTTCATTTCAACAAAACTGGAAAAGTGGGGTTATAAAAAAAAAATACATTGTGAACTATCTTTCATTTGACAAATATTTGTTTACTTGTTAATAAATTTAGTGTCAATATTGTTATTGCCACTACAATGTCAAAGTCAAAAAATGTTGGTGTATTTTTTTAAAATTGGGAGAGATAAAGCAGAAAAACAAGAATACTCGAAGAATACTCGTGTAAAACCCATAATTATAATTTTTAAATTAAGGAACTATGAGGAATACCTAGTTGTAGGAGACCAATATACTAGTAGTGTTTTTTAAAAATAAAGGTATTTAAAACAAGTTTATTAGATACAAAATATACTGATAAGGGGATTTAATAATAGACATTTTAGAATAGGGATATTTTAGAGCAGAAATACAGTAATTAACAATACAGATACGCTTCAAAATCCAAATAGTATTTACTAAACACAAATGCATAGAATAACATATGATTTTTGACATAGTTAAACTAACCTTATTTTTCAAACAGGCATAACCCCATTTAAATAATCCACATTCACACAACTAAATTTTATGGAAAACATGATATTTTACTTAACCCCACTTTTCCAGTTTTGTTGATTAGGAGAGGTATGAGTAGTTGTCTACATCTAGAAATAGATGGCGCACAAGTCTACATCAATCTAATGGCTATATTCCTTTTGCCAAAGTCTAAAAACGTTTTCTTAATCAGCGTGCAGAGTTGACTCTTGGTACTGAAGAGGGCCAGCAGCCCGAAACTGTCAGTCTAACAAATATCACTCTGTACGATGATTAGAAAAAAGATTGATGGAATAATAAATTAATATTTTTATAATTTTGTTTAAAATTAAAAATTTCTGTCCTTAATAATTTAATTTATTTAAAATATTATTATATTTTATAAGTAACTAATACATAAATAAATAAATAACCTTTCTTCAATAGTTGTGTGTGTTTATCTTTTAACTTAAAACTCTAGTTTATTATATCGTAAAATGAATTTTTTTTCTATGACTGCTTTAGAATGTAAGCAAATACACAAACTTTTAAAACACAGAATGAATCCATTCTAGCTCTAGATATGGTATGAACATTCCGTATCAAGTGTTAGAATAAGCACGTGTAGTGCCATCTTTTGTTTAAAAAAGTAAAGAAAACTGTAGCAAAATTATATATATTTTACTATGAAATATTGAATAATTTAACGCAATTTAAAGTTTTGCGTTAAAATTACATAAAGTTTATTAGTTTTTCTTAATATTTGACCAGTTTTTTATCAATTTAGTTCAAAAAATTAAAACTGCTCCATCTATTGTTAAATATATAAATCTGATATCTGTCACACCCAGGTAGCAAGGGATGTTATATTACAAGAAATTAACATCACTTTTGGGTGTATTTTTAAACTAAATCATAACATCACATAATATTGAAAAATAACATATATTTAACATCACATTTGCAACGTAACACGCGAGACATGTCCAAACCTAGCGAAATGTGAATATATCGCATGTCACATATTAACGTGGCTTTCACGTGAATGTCATGTTATTTTTCTTCTCACCGACGTTCGAAGCAAAAAAATCGATATAAGATGATGTTGATAGAGTAAATTATTATAAGGAAATTGTATACACATTATACGATTTCCAATGGATAGGGGGCTCTGCCGGGCTTCTCAAGACTACGGACACGGATTAAAGGAATATATTCTCCGCTTAATCTGCAATTTCGTATTTAGAATATCTGTTTCAATCTATGATTGTTTCAATTACTGATTGATTCTAAATCCGATTTTTTATAGGGATATGGCGTTTTTAATGGTTTTAATTTAGAAAAAGCTAACATCCTAGAATATTATTTAAATATTAAAGTACCAATAACGGCATCCATAAGATATTAGATATAACAGGAATGTGGATTTATGATGTCACAAACACGTTATTTTCGGGATGTCATTGTGTGATGTTATTAGGGGCGGACTTAGGACATCCCCACCATGCTACATTCTTGTTAAATGAGACTACAATCTTAACATCACATGTCACATATTAACGTGACTTTCACGTGAATGTCATGTTATTTTGCTACCTGGGCAACAATCTGACATAAGCTTCAATTTTTGCATTATAATTTGTAAATATGTGCTAAATTTAAATAAAAATCTTTTTTAAGTACTGATTTGATAAAATTATTAAATAACAATTATTGCTTTATTTAAAAATATGTGTTTTGTTGCATTTAAAATGTCGAGTCACACGAAACATTGTTATTAACCTTGTCAGCAGTTTAAAGCCATACAGTGTTTCATATTTGCAGTCGAAGAAAAAGTATAGTCTACAACACGTATGGAATAGTCATTCCGCGCTCGCGGGACCGTCATACTCGCCTGTCGGCTCGTATGATAAACTTTCCGCTCGCGCGGAATATTGTCTATTCCATACTAGTTATAGAATATACTATTTAACATTAGTTAATCAATCAAATCAATTAATTGTGACATATCTCGAAAAATAGTATGTCAAATTGAAAAATATTGAAATCAATAATTAAAAAACTAAGAAAAATAAAACTTGATTGCGGATTTATATTTTTAAGAATATGGGCAATAAAAATTAATATATTTGAAAATAAAATTCTGTAGAAAAATAAGAAATAAGTATGGTTTTGGCGAAAACTAGAAAAACTGCTTGTGTTAAAAATTTAAATGGAAATTTTTGTAAACCATAATATCAGAACATGGAATAATTACTACAAGATCCTGTGTCATAATAAAATATGTATTATTAGAAACCAACCAAGATCCGGTACCATAATAAAATATGTATTATTAGAAAATAAGGCGGTGTTTAGAATAATTTTATTTATTTGTAATAAAAACATAATACGTTTATCCAATACATACAGATAATAAGACAATTACCAGCTTTATTTTAAATAGATAAACTCAATAATAACCCCCGTGTGGCTTTTACTTTATTGAGTGGATAATTATTTATTTTACCCACTCAACTGTCACTTGTCAAATTATTACAATGTTAGAATTTGAGTACATCATTTTGCTTTCCCATTTTGAAAATTTTAAAAATTTCGGAAAGCCTTGTATTCGTGCAAAAATTTTCAAATTTTTGCGTTTTATGACTTTTTATGTCGATATAAATCAATTTCAAGCAAAAAAAAAAAATTGTCGGTCGATCGGTCTGTCCGGGAAATCTTGTAAGCACGATAACTTAAGAACGCTTTAAAATAGAGACTTGAATTTTGGCATACAGGTATGTTACCAAAAGTTCTCGCTCGGGATTGTTTTTGGTGAACATTGGCGTGCGGCAAGGGGGGCAAATGGGGAAAAATACATTTTTTTTAGAAAAAATTTAAAATTGCTATATAGAGGTTTTTAAGGTTGGTGAAATTGAATCTGAATAAAATTTCTCTAACTCCACCCCCGAGAGGGTGAGAGGGTAAATAGTTTGAAATGTTTTCCAAATTTTCGTGAAAATTTGTAGATAGGGGTTTTTGAGGTTGATAAAAATGAATCTTGAAATATATTTTTTGAAACCCACCCCCTTAGGGGTGGGGGTGATTTTTGTAAAAATTGGTATATTGACGTTTTTGAGGTTGCTGGAAGTGAATCTGATAATAAAAATGGTCTAACTCTACCCCTACCCCCAGGGGGTGGGGGGTGATTTTCTGAAAGTTGGTATATAAGGGTTTTCAAGGTTGCTGAAACCAAATATGATAATAAAAAACTGCTCAGTAAAAGAGCTTTCCCATTTTTCACCTCCGCGCGTGAAATTGATTTTTATTATCACATTTTTTTTTCCTAATTTCACCCCTGAGGGGCAGGGAGTAGTTTTCGTGAAAACTGGAGTATTGGGGTTTTTGAGGTTGCTGAAAGTGAATCTGATAATAAAAATATTCTAAATCCACCCCCTGAGGGGTGAGGGGTAGTTTTCGTGAAAATTGGTATAATGGGGTTTTTGAGGTTGTTGAAAGGGAATCTGATTATAACAAAATTCTAACTTCACCCTCAAAGGGGCAGAGGGTAGTTTTCGTGAAAATTTTTATATTAAAGTTTTTATGGTTGCTGAAAGTGAATCTGATAATAAAAAAATCCATTTTACGCGCGGAGGTGTAAAATGGGAAAGCTCTTTTAATGGACAGTGTGTTTAATTTTTGTGTCATTTAATACTCATATCCATTAAAATAAACATCTATAATTTGCCATTTTTTCCTTTAATTTTTAAAGTAATTCGAAATTTTCACAGATCTTTCCTGATTTTTAATACTTTTTAAATTGACAGATTATTTTTTGAGTGATTTCAAATAAATACATGCCTACTCAATCAGTCTTTTATGTTTAAATAACGATTTATTGATATTTTTAGCCTTTCGGAAAAATATGAATAAAAAATAAACTACAAGTTCAAATTAAAAATTAAACATATTTAACTATTAAAGAAAAGTCGCTGAACATAGTGAAGTCGAAAAGTTATTATATTATACATTTTGCCTTGAACCCCAAAGCTTTAAAACAACCCCTGTAAAATAAGCTTTATTACTGAAAAATAAATATTTTAGGTATTTAAAATTATTTACTTACATCTTACATGTTTTGGGCTTATCTATTATTTTAGGTTAGAGATTTCTGTAATGAATTAGTTCCGTTATTTACCGCCGGATGGATAACCATTTTGACAATAAAAGTGAGTGACTCTAGGCAATAATGTTAGCATTAGCATTAAGCGGTTTTAAAATGCATTAAATTTCTATTATTTTTAATTGTTTTAAGCTAGTTTTAAAGTATATAAAAAAGAACACAAATAGCTGTGGTGTTATTTTGTACTATTTATTGGCTGCGCTTAATAAAAAATCCTAAATACAGTAAACCAAATTACCGAAATAAAGCTAAACGCTGGTTTAAAATGCGAGGTACAGCCAATTTAAGCTGTAAAATCTAAGCGTATTACTTGGGCTTGTTTATATAATTTTATCTTCTTTAATTTAAGTGGTCCAAAAGCCTTGTACGATGATTTTTCGCCGAGTTATCGTCATTAAAAAACCAAAAAAGTCAGTTTGGGTAATAAATTACTCGGGAATTATTACTTTATTATTTCTCATTAAATGATCGTACAGAAAATTTAAGTAGGATTTTAAAAACTACAAAGTATTCTACAGGCCGTAATTGACGACTCTATCTATTGTCTGACGACTCTATCTATTGTAAAATAGCCTAAAGATAATAAATATATCTATCTATCTATCTATCTAATTATTGGTTTATGACAACAAAAAAAAAATCCGTGGGAAAATGTTGATTGAAAAAGAGGTAAAACATTGGATATTTAGGGATATTCGCTTAACTTGGCATAACTTTGCAAATAATGGATAGACTAAGGATATTGACTAGCTTTTGAACCTTAAAGTGTCATAAAAAAAAACCCTGAAAATTTCAAAGGGCTGCGATTTTTTGTTTATTGTGTTCGGTGATTGAATTTGACTTTTTTGTCAATTTAAGGATAAATTTTTCATTTATTGGGGTTGAAGATGTTATTTTGCTTTCCCATTTTGAAAATTTTCAAAAATTCGGAAAGCCTTGTATTCGTGCAAAAATTTTTTTGCGAATTTTTGCGTTTTATGACGTTTTATGTCGATATTTATATTTATATTAACAGTCGTTCAATTAAAAACAAATTATATGACATTGAAGTCATCATTTCACAAATTAAACAAGAAATACATCTGCTCATGATTACTGAAACTTGGGTAAAGAAACATGAACAGAAATATTTTAATTTTCCAAATTTTAATTCAGTCTATGCCAGCCGATCAAAAAGAGGAGGAGGAACAGCTATATTTATAAAGGAAGGACTAGATTTTAAAATTGTTAACACTGTCGAGGAAATAAATCTTTCACTGGTAGTGATAAAATTAACCAAATTAAATAAATACTTTGGAGTGATTTATAAACCGCCAGATTATAATAATAATGATATGACTTACCTTCTAAATAATGAACAACAAGAATTAAGTGATAAAGAGGCCTATTTTTTTGGAGATCTAAATGTAGATCTCTTGAATAATAGCAGGCATACAAATTACTATATGGATATGTGTCTCTCAAACGGTTTTTATTTTTACAACGATAGTATACCAACTAGAAAGAAACATAGAAAGAAGAAAATATCTAATACTCTAATAGATCATGTGATGACAAATTGTAATAAAACCATGGACCGATTAGCTGTGATTGATAACTGTTTGAGTGATCATAACATACAGATACTGAATATAAAAGTTGATTCTCCAAAAAGTAATAAGCAAAAACTATTTAAAAAAAAGATTGTTGATATTGAAAAAATTAAAAAATCCCTGAAGCTCCTAAATGAGACATTCAACTCTTTGAACTCGACTGATGAAAACTACAATTTAATTGTGAAATGTTTTCAAAACAATACAAAATATAAAGAGTACAAAAATAAAATTAGAGACAATAGTAAAGTATGGATTACCTTAGCTGTACTAGATGCAATGAAAGAAAGAGATTACTTATATAAAAAAAGCAAGAAAAATCCTGACAATCTCTATTTGAAACAAAAATATGCACAGGCAGGAAAAAAAGTAAAAAGTGAAGTTCAAGCAGCGAAAATAGCATATGACCAAAAATGCATAGAAAAAGTGAATAGAGACAATAAGAAAACTTGGAAGATTATAAATACAATAGTTACTAACAAAAAAAAATAGGAGAAAAAAAGAAATAACAATTAAAACAAAAACTGGGCAGTTGAAAGCAGGAAGAGATGTGTCTGAAGAGATTAATAACTTTTTTGTAAATATTGGGTCGAACTTATCAGAAAAAATTCCTCACACAGAAATTAAAACGGAAAATGAAATTAAATCTGATGCTATAATGGAATTTACAGCAGTAACTGAAGAATAAGTTAAAACAATTATAAAATCGCTAGATGTAAATAAAGCTACAGGGTTTGACAACGTAGATGTAAAATCTGTGAAACTATGTGAGGAAGAACTAACACCAATCCTATGTAAGTGCATTAATCAATCCATGACTAACGGAGAGGTTCCACTCAATTGCAAAGTGGGTATAATAACGCCGCTACATAAAGGAGGCGACCCAGAAGACTGTAACAATTATAGACCAGTGTCAGTATTACCAATCTTGTCCAAAATCTTTGAACGTACTATTAATAACAGACTTTTAGATTATCTTAAGGAAATAGACTTTCTCTACCAGTGTCAATATGGCTTTCGCAGGTCAAGTGACACCACCTCTGCTGCAGTTGATCTTATAACAGACATGCAAGTGAATATCGATAAAAATCTTAAATGTGCTCTGGTGTCGCTTGACCTGTGTAAGGCATTTGACACAGTAAATTTTCAAATCTTATTGCAAAAACTTGAATTATTAGGAATTAGGTGGAATTGTCTCAACTGGTTCCAGAACTACTTAACAGGAAGAAAACAATGTGTGGATACTAACAATTTTATATCAAATACTAAAAATATACAATGTGGTGTTCCACAAGGTTCAATCCTCGGACCCACACTTTTTTTAATCTATATAAACTCTATAGCTAATCTTAAGCTAAAAGGAAAAATCAGTTTATATGCTGACGACACTACAATTGTTTACTTCTCAGAATCAGTTGAGACAATTCGAGCTAACATTCAAAATGACATGATCCTTATATCAGAGTGGCTTCGATCTCACAAGCTAACCCTCAACATTAGCAAGTCTGGATATATGTATGTATATAAGAAAACAGTAAATACAAAAGATCCAATAACCTTTGGTACTCACACTTTAAATTATATACAAAAAACTAAGTATCTAGGCTTGCTGATTGACGAGACGTTAACTTGGAGAGAACAAATTGATTCTCTAAGGATAAAGGTTGCTCCAGTGGGCATATTGTGTAGGTTAAAAAAAATAAATAAAAATCTTCTCAAATCAATTTACTATGCACTTATACACAGCCATATACAGTACCTGACAATTCTCTGGTATCAGGCAACTGAGAATTTACTAAAACCTATTAAGATACTTCAAAATAAAGCTCTTAAAATACTTTTTTCACTACCATGGACATACCATACCAAGGACATTTATTTGAACTTTAAAGTTATGTCACTTCACGCTGTTTATGAATATCAAAACTCAATATTTATTAAACAAATCCGCGAAAATATAAGGCACTCTAATATAAAATTAAATCTAAGGTCAGAATTTCATGATTACATGATCAGAGATAATTTAAATATTAATCTTCCAATATTTAAAACTAATTTGGGAATAAAATCAGTCTTGCACAAAGGAGCTTCATGCTTTAATAACTTACCTAATGAGTTAAAAATCTTACCATATAAACAATTTAAGATTAAACTAAAAAAGCATATTTTAAGTCAAAACTTACTGTGATGTAGATGTAATTAATTTGAATGTAGGTATATTTTTTAAATATTTTTTTAACAGTTGTAACGTGTAGTTATGTAATATATAGGTCTATAAGTTGATATGTAATATATTATAGGTACTATGTAAGTATTTAAGGGGATGAACCATATAAATGTAAATTTCTGGTTTTTTGAATAAATGATTAAAAAAAAAATATATATAAATCAATTTCAAGCAAAAAAAAAATTGTCCGTCGATCGGTCTGTCCGGGAAATCTTGTAAGCACGATAACTTAAGAACGCTTTAAGCTAGAGACTTGAATTTTGGCATACAGGTATTTTACCAAAAGTTCTCGCTCGGGATTGTTTTTGGTGTACTTTGGCGTGCGGAAGGGGAAAATACATTTTTTTAGAAAAAATTTAAAATTGCTATATAGAGGTTTTTAAGGTTGCTGAAATTGAATCTGATAATAAAATTTCTCTAACTCCACCCCCGAGGGGGTGAGGGGGTAAATATTTTGAAATGTTTTCCAAATTTTCGTGAAAATTTGTAGATAGGGGTTTTTGAGGTTGATAAAAATGAATCTTGAAATATATTTTTTGAAACCCACCCCCTTAGGGGTGGGGGGTGATTTTTGTGAAAATTGGTATATTGACGTTTTTGAGGTTGCTGGAAGTGAATCTGATAATAGAAAATCTATTTTACGAGCAGGTGATAAAATGGGAAAGCTTTTTTACTGGCAGTGTATTTTAGCAATAATTCATATTTTTTTATGAAAAATATTAATTAAAGAAGGAAGAAAAAAAATAAAAAAAAAAATTTTTTGTTTTTTTTTTATTTTTTTTTGGTTTACCTCATTCACAACGCCTTATAATCGTCAAAAAAAAAATCTAAAATTTCTGTGCGTCTATTTTTATCCAAGTTACAGCCTTTTAAAAATCACCTAACAATTCAGATTTTTTTTTTCATTCCTTTAATTTTTGTGAGTAGTGTATATTTTAAAATATTTATGTTTACCGTTTGACTCTTTATGGTAGAAATTCGTAAATTTTAGTGTAAGGGGCAGATTTTTTCGTACGGGTTAGAATCTTTTGATCATTTTGAAATTTGGCACATAATTTTGTACACTTGGTTTTAAAAATAATGGAAAAGTGGGGTTAACTAAAATTTCATGTTTTCCATAAAATTTAGTTTCTCATAAATTTAGTTGTGTGAATGTGGATTATTTAAATGGGTTATTTCTGTTTGACATTTATAAATACACTGCCCAGTAAAAGAGCTTTCCCATTTTTCACCTCCGTCCGTAAAATAGATTTTTTATTATCAGATTCACTTTCAGCAACCATAAAAACCTTAATATACCAATTTTCACGAAAACTACCCCCCACTCCTCAGGGGGTGGATTTGGAAAAAATTTATTATCAGATTCACTTTCAGCAACCTCACAAATCCCAATACACCACCACCCCTCAGGGGGTGAAATTAAAAAGTATTGTCAGATTCATATTCGTCGACCCCAAAAACCCCTATATACCAATTTTGAAGAAAATATTAATAATATTGAAAAATATTTACCCCCTCAATTTTAGCAACCTTGAAAACCCATATATAGCAATTTTCAAATTTTTCTAAAAAAAATGTATTTTTCCCCATTTGTCCCCCTTGCACGGTTCACCTGGGCGATTTTAAATAAAAATTTCGTGGACCCCTACATTTTTTGGACTAAAACATACCTGATGACATAAGAAATCAATTTCCATTTGAAAGAAAATCGTAAAAGATACACTTTTTTAGAAAGATAAAAAAACGTTTTTTTGAGTAATAGTGTGTGTCAAAAAATTCCGATTTGCGAAATCGAAAACGCTCTCTGGCTCAAAAGTTGCTCCTTAGTAAAAAACTGTGGCCACTCAAAAATGAGCCAAATCGATTAATGTTTAGAGGTAGCTCGAAGCACTTACTTTGAAAAATATCGGTACCTTTTTTTCGAATAAAAAGTGATTGTATATAAAATTAAGGACATTTTGGAGGGTTTCTTTGGTAATATTTAGAAACAATACTAATTGTAAGAAAACTAAAAAAATTATATTTCCCCTACCCTTAAGTTAGAACATAAAAAATCGCCAATTATTTGAAGATTTTGTGAAAATTTATTGAAAATGGGCATATTTAAAAGGACATAACTTCCCTAGGAATGATTTTTTGACCAAGGTGCATATAAACTTTTTCTATCTTTTTAATGTTAAATAAATAAATAAATAAATAAATAAATTTATTTCGTAAATTAAAATGGAGTATCCACAGAGGTACAAGACATAGAATAAACAATTTTTAACACGAAACTTGTCAATATAATTGTTTTAGTTCTTAGTATTGTTTCTAAATATTACCAAAGAAAAACAGGTACCGATTTTTTAAGTTTGACTGCTTTGAGCTACCTCTAAACATTTATCGATTTGGCTAATTTTTAAGTGGCCACTATTTTTTACTACGGAGCAACTTTTAAGCCAGAGAGCCTTTTTGATTTTGAAAATCGCGATTTTTTGACACACCTTATTACTCAAAAAAAAACGTTTTTTTATCTGTCTAAAAAAGTGTATCTTTTACGATTTTCTTTCAAATGGAAATTGATTTCTTATGTCATCAGTTATGTTTTAGTCCAAAAAATGTAGGGGTCCACGAAATTTAATCGCCCAGGTGAACCGTGCTTGCGGCACCCCAATGTTTACCAAAAACAATCCCGAGCGAGAACTTTTGGTAACATACCTGTATGCCAAATTTCAAGCCTCTAGCTTAAAGCGTGCCCATAAGATTTCCCGGACAGGCCGATCGACCGACAATTTTTTTTTTTTGCTCGAAATTGATTTATATCGACATAAAACGTCATAAAACGCAAAAATACACAAAAAAATTGAAATTTTTTGCACAAATACAAGGCTTTCCGAAATTTTGAAAATTTTTAAAATGGGAAAGCAAATTAAGGTTAGTTTAACCATGTCAAAAATCATATGTTATCTTATTCTATGCTGCCGTTCTAAGCTGAAAGGTCCTATCTACATATGTTTAACATATACAGATAGGAATTTTCAGCTTAGGAAGGCAGGATGCATTTGTATTTAGTAAATACTATTTGGATTTTGAAGCGTATTTATTTTAAAGGGGTCGGAGAAATTAAAGACACTGCCCGATCTCTATTAGTAATTAGTAATTACTGTATTTCTATTCTAAAATATCCCTATTACAAAAATATCTTATTAAATAAATCCCCTTATCAATATATTTATATCTAAATAACTTGTTTTAAATACCTTTATTCTTAAAAAACACTACTAGTAAATTTTTCTCCTACAACTATTCCTCATTGTTCCTTAATTTAAAAATTATGTGTTTTACATCAGTATTCTTTGAGTATTTTTGTTTTTCTGCTTCCCAATTTTAAAAAATACACCAATATTTTTTGACTATGACGTTGATGTGACAATAAGGGACAACAAGTAAACAAGTATTTTTCAACTGGAAAAAAACTCCTCAAAGTGTATTTTTTTATAACCCCACTTTTCCATTATGTTTGAAACCAAGTGTATGCTCAAAAGGAAAAAAATGAGATTTTAAACCAAATAATAAATTTTTCACTTATACAAAAATTACAGAAAATTTTCAACGATTTTTTACGATTTATGTTTAATTTTACCAATCTTAGAGACCCAAGGCCCCTTAGATAATAAAAAATATAAGGTCCACCTTAGTATGTATAGTATGGAATGCGAGTCATAACATGTCTTCACGGCTTGTTAAATATTTAAAACATAATATTTTTAAAGACGAAATTAAAATTAGACGTACCTAATTAAATTAAAATTTTGGCAAGTCATACAAATATAGTGTTTACTTTAGTTGCATTTTGTACCCAACAATACAATTTTATACAGGGTGTTCCGTGAGGAAAGGGAAATATTTTTAAGTTTTTTTAGAATTATTTGTACATCCTTCTATCAGCCATATAGGCTGTCAGCACTGTTGCCGGAATAGTATATTCTATAACTATGTAGTATGGAATAGACAATATTCCGCGCGAGCGGAAAGTTTGTCATACGAGCCGGTAGGCGAGTATGACGGTCCCGCGAGCGCGGAATGACTATTCCATACGTGTTATAGACTATAATTTTTCTTCGACTGTAAATATGAAACACTGTATGGCTTTAAACTGCGGACAAGGTTAAAAACAATGTTTTTTGTGACTCGACATTGTAAATGCAACAAAACATATAATGCAAAAATTGAAGGTTATGTCAGATTGTTGTGACAGATAACAGGTTTAAATATTGTACCGTAATTAATACGTTCACTGCCAATGGCTAGTTTTGACAGCGGAGCAATGGGCAAGGGAAAAATAGAAAGAATTGATTAATGTTGTTAGGGGCGCCAGTTACTTTAGCTTTTACTCCTTTAGGTAAGTAACAACCTAGTGTAAATACTTAAGCTTTTCAGTTTGAGAAAATATAACCCTTAAATAAAATAAGATAATTCATTTGAGAAATTTATTATAAATAAACTTAATGAAAGCACATCAAGTAATGTATTAATATATCTAAAAAAATATGTGTAATTATATTAAGATATAATTAAAGAAATCTTAATAAAAATTACTAAATTCAGAAATCATTCGACTTAAATGTATAAAGAAAACATGAAGTTCAGCAAGCACCAAGAAATGTATGTAAACAGCAATCATTTCTTGCAGTGTATAAAAGTCATGCTTAAATTAGAAATCATTTAATCAAAAGTATGATATTTAATAATTAATAAATGAGATTAAATGTTTTAAAAAAAATAAGTACCTAAAAATGAACAAAAGCCAGAAGGGCATATAGTATTAAACAATACTATATCAGATCTGATAAAGTTTACAGTTATAAGAATATTGAAATAAAAGAATTTTAAATATGAAATATTGCTTTCAAAAGTTTTCAGAATGAGTACTTAGCTGGTTTCTGCAAAATCCATGAGGTATGAATTCCATCGTCTCCATCTGTACAAGTCTCCCCTATGCTGATGAATTCATTTCTCAAATGAAAGAAAAAAAATATAGGCTGTCCCATCTACTTTGGAAAAATCATCTTCCAGGATAAAATGTATTATTGAAAATGTTGTCCGGGATAAAATATACTTTTGAAAATTATGTCCAATGTAAAATTGTCTGCTAGACGGTCATATAGAATTTATCTATGCCGAAAAATACAGAACCATGTTCCAACAGAACATCACTCCATGCGGAGAACTTGTATATCAAATATACCAAAATAAACTTCAACTTAAATTAATGTAATTCCATATTAATGGTATAGAAATGGTAATTAATTAATGGTAATTAATTAATTAATTAATTAATGGTGCTAAAACAATAATTATATCTCAGAAATATTCTAAGAAACAGAAAAACTTAACTTACATGTCATACTAAGACTTCGATGTCCATCGAAACGTTATAAATGCGTAATTGTAGAAAATAACAGTTACAATATCTTCCGCATTGTTTAAATATTCATTTTCACTAACTTTAAATAAAAATACATGAAGGATTACTTCGATGATTACAGAAAATAAACACTCGTCAAAATGACACCACCATTTTGTAACAGAGTTGCTTCAAGAAGAAGGAAAATCGACCTTATTCACTAGTATGAACCCTTCAGGTAAATAAAATCCTATTTCTGAACTATTAGCGACATCTATGCAAGTTATTATCAACTACAGTTTTACCGTATAGGATTCCTAATAAAGGTAACGGCAACGACACCAAAAATAATAACCAAAAAGAATATTTCCTAATAAATCCGTATTAGTGATATCTAACCTCAAAATATTACTCTAAGAAACAAATATAAACAATACTTATTGTTTATCAGCAAAACTAATAAAAATACGAACAGAATAATAATAAAGTGCCCTGTGAACTAAGTATAAACAAAATACTGAATCTAAGTGAGCAGTTCCAGCAAACTATTTTCAACAAATTCTGGATTATCCCGAAGGAATAAGCATACGAAACTTTCCAGGAGAGACAAGCTACAGATGAAAGCCAGTGAAATCCAACCCTCAATAGACTCTGAAACATATAAAAACCAGGTAAGTCCATAGACAAATGTATTATAGAGAAATAAGTCATATGATTCTTTATTATTAAAAATCATATTCTAATTATGTTTTCTTTATGTTATTTTCAGGTAGAACTATGGAATAGAGACTTATATGGTTAGAATTCAGTTCCTGCTACAAAATAGTCCCAGATACAAAATAGTTCTGTACGTACGTAACTATTTATATACAAAATAAACATAAATTATAACGTAAGTAAACGAATAGTTTAATTAACCCTTGCTATATTACAAAGTGACGATTTATATCGTTACAATATTTAAGAATAGATGGAGCAGTTTTAATTTTTTAAACTAAATTGTTAAAAAACTGGTCAAATATTAAGAAAAACTAATAAACCATGTAATTTTAACGCAAAACTTTAAATTCCATTAAATTATTCAATATTTCATGGTAAAATAAATATATTTTTGCTAATTTTGCTACACTTTTCTTTACTTTTATAAACAAGACATGGCACTCCATGTGGTCATTCTAACACTTGATAGGGAATATTCATATCGTATCTAGAGCTAGAATGGATTCATTCTGTGTTTGTAAAGTGTGTGTATTTGCTTACTTTCTAAAACAGTCGTAGAAAAAAACAATTCCAATTCCAATAATGGCATTTTCCATAGGATAGTTTGCCAGCTCAATCTAATATAATTTTCGGCCTACGCAAAACCGTCTCACTTTGTAGTGATGTTTGCGCAGACGCCAACTTATAAAAAAATTATCTTTAAAATTTATAAAAAAATTGACTTTAAATGTTCAACAGTTCCACGTTAAAATTTAACATCACAAAATAAAAATATTCACGATTCACTGAAAACTTTACTATTAAAGTAATATTTTCACGAAACAACATAAAATAAATCAATTCCTGTGCATATCTACGATAGCAAGGCTGATGCAGGAATAAATCCGCCTAAGCGGCCACATCCGCCTCTTACAAAGAACACGCTGCGACTGAAAAAAAAAACTTAAACGTAAGCACACCTTCCCATATTTCAATAACGTCCGGCGAAAAGAAACAGAGTATAAGATACAACCAAACATAAGCAAAAACAGACCATGTAGCAGTCACAAAAAACACGCCTAAATGTTTTTTTTTCACTTCACCGCTTGGTATCACTGACACACAGATCGCTATGATCACGAACAGATTATAGGCGGCAGAGCCTACTGTAGTTCCCCGACCTAGGTCACCAGGTTGAAAGTTTTTTGTGTAAATCTCTATCTACAAACTTTTTTTTAAGACAAAAAAATTAAACAAATAATTTTTTTTTCATATTTGTTTAATGCGAGGGGCTGACCGCGTCTGAAATTTGTACAAAAGAGTTCTTTTTGCAAAGAGTTCCTCAGAGTTCCTTCGGAGTTCCTCGGAGTTCCTCCAGAGTTCCTTGGGAGTTCCTCCTGTTCCTTAAGAGTTCCTCTCTGGAAGGGATAATTTTTGGCAAATAAGCCGTAGAAATTACCGCTATACAAGCACTAGTGCCAATAAGGCACCCTCAAAAAAAGCTTTGTCCCTGAAAGGTTTCAACCAAACTTGGCGCCCCTACAAAAAAAGAAGATGGCGCCGCGCCCAAAAAAATACCTACCTTCACATGAAAAAAAGCTTTGTCCCTAACGGTTACTATCAAACTTGGCGCCCCTACAAATAAAAAATGGCGCCCACAATTTACCTTCAAGAAAAAAAGCTTTGTCCCTGAACAAAAATTAAGAAAAAAAGCTTTGTCCCTGAACAAAAATTGGCGCTCCAAAATTACCTTCTCTGGCGGTTTCTACCAAACTTGGCACCCCTTCAAAAAAAGAAGTTGGCGCCCAAAAAAAATACCTTTATGGAAAAAAGCTTTGTCCCTGACGGTTACTACCAAAATTAATTGGCGCCCCTTCAAAACAAAAATTGGCGCCCCAAAATACTTTCAGGAAAAAGCTTTGTCCCTGACGGTTTCTACCAAACTTGGCGCCCCTTCAAAAAAAAATGGCGCCCAAAGGTAGGATGTTTTGATAAGGTGTTTGTAACGGCTCATCTAATTTGAAAATAAAAACGTTAATCCGCATGGATAATAAGTAATAATTGTTTCTGACCGCGTCTGAAATTTGTACAAAAGAGTTCCTTTTTGCAAAGAGTTCCTCGGAGTTCCTCCAGAGTTCCTCGGAGTTCCTCCAGAGTTTTTTAGAGTTCCTCCTGAGTTCCTTTGGCTTGTACAAAAGATTTCCTCGCGGTCAGCCGCTCGGTTTAATGTTTTGAAAATTTGTTTTCAAAAAAAAAAAAAAATATATATATATATATATATATATATATATATATATATATATATATATATATATACTTTTCTTTCGTAAGACGAAAAAAAAATATATATATATATATATATATATATATATATATAAAAAAATATATATATATATATATTACTAAGTAGTAAGTACTTAATTATATTATAACATTACCCATTTCTAAGTGGTCTCCCTCCGCCTGGACAATTACTCCCCGTCTGTTCATCCTGTAATCCTTTTGAATATACTTGTACATCCTTCTATCGGCCATATAGGCTGTCAGCACTGTTGCCGGAAAGAACATAAAAGTAAGCGCACCTTCCCATATCTCAATAACGCCCGGCGAAAAGAAACACAGTATAAGATACAGCCAAACATAAGCAAAAACTGACCATGTAGCAGTCACAAAAAACACACCTAAATGTTTGATTTTTCTCACTTCACCGGTTGGTATCACTGACACACAGATCGCTATGATCACGAACAGATTATAGGCGGCAGAGCCTACGATAGTTCCCGGACCTAGGTCACCAGCTTGAAAGTTTTTCGCGTAAATTTCAATCACAGACAAAAGAATCTCGGGAGCACTAGATCCAAGCGCCATTAAGGTTAAATTAGCCACTGTTTCGTTCCACATACGTACTACAATTATTTGATTTTCACCATTTGTTTTACGTACAGATACCTCTTGCTCTCTGGAAGTTATAACCTCTATGGCAGCCATAAAACGGTCTGATATAATTGAAACTCCAATAAATAAGTAAACAAGAACCAAGAAATAGATCGTACCCCTGGCTACTTTTTCTAGAAGTGCTACGTTCACTAGAGGCTGCCAGCAGGGTAATACCAAGCCGTCCGTACAGTTTATACTGTTGCTTATGTTGTTTATATTGTTGTTAATGTTGGTGATAGCCATATTTTGTTCGGAAGAGAAAAGATTGAGAAAGAGAGTAGAGAAAAGAGGGTTGACGGAGTGAGCGGCGTCGCGACGCGGTGAACGTGCTGCAGCCCGAGATGGATGTTTGAGACTGAAAGAGCTGGCAAACCCCTTTTTTGTGTTTCAGGATTTGCGCAGGACAAGTTGGGAGCCGGACGATTTGAAGAGTGCTGTATCAAAAGCTACCATGTACATTTTAAAAACTGCTGCCAACAAATTAATACTTTCCCCTGTATGTCTACCCTGGTAGAAAAGTACATAAATCTAATTTAACATAACATTAGACTAGTGACATTTTTATGTTCAGTCTCAAACGTTATCCAAAAGCGTTATAAAATATATAAATCTAACCTTAAAAACTAACGTTTGGCAAAAACGTTACAAAATACATAAATCTAACGTTAGTTTACCAAATAAATTCTAACCTTTTTCTAACCTTATTCTGACTAAATATTTTTAAATTAAATTTATTATTAATTAAATTTCCATTATTAATACGTAAGCTATAGTAGAAAATACTTATTTCAGACAGCTATGTGCCTAGTTTGATAATTATTTATTATTTCTATAATAAGTTTAAAAAAAATATCCCCCAAAAGTCAAAATTATAGTAAGTCTGGCAACGCTGTACTAGAATTGAAAAAATATTTTAAGATTCTGAATGTGGAAATAAATATTAACTAACTAAATATAAAGTTTTTCTTAGAGGTATTTATATAAGTACATCAGTACAGGGTGTATTTGAAATAGGGTAGGAAATTTTAACAGATGATTCTACATGATAAAATATGACAACAAGTTCCTATAAACATATGTCTAAAAATGCGTCATAAGGGAGCTACGCCCCTTTGAAATTGGGTAAAAAAAATCGGTTTTTATTTAATAACTCAGGAACCCTTTGAGATATATTAACGAGATTTTGCACGTGAATTAATCCTAATAAGGCCCATCTTTGTATGTCATTTTCACGTACTTATTTAAACCAGGGGTGTGCGAAACGGGGGGGCCTTATTAGTTTTTTGTCCCAAACTTTTTTTTGTGTAACTTTTTTGCAATTTTATTTTTGAAATATGATTCCTCAGGTCAAAATACATAAAAAGGTACTCTTGTTGTAATACTGTAGGATTAACCGTTTTCGAGAAAAGTTCATTTGAAGGTGAAATTTCACGGTTCGAGGACGAAAAATTAAATACTAAAATGTCGAAACCCAAAATTTTAATGATGCATTGTTATTCTACATCAAAAACTAAGAAAAAAAGTTTCCATACATGTAGGTCGAAAAAACGCTTTTAAAGCTACCATAGCCCTTTAAAAATGGTGCATATTTAGGAGACCATAGCTCCATTAGGATTGATTTTTGGAAGTATCTGTACATGAGGTTTTTTTCTTAGTTTTTAATGTACATTCGCCCTGCATCATTAAAATTTTGGTTTTCAACATTTTAGTATTTAATTTTTCGTCCTCGAACTGTGTAATTTCACCTTCAAATGGATTTTTCTCGAAAACGGTTAATCCTACAGTATTACAACAAGAGTACCTTTTTTATGTATTTTGACCTGAGGAATCATATTTCAAAAATAAAATTGCAAAAAAGTTACACAGAAAAAAGTTTGGGACAAAAAACTGATAAGCCCCCCCCGTTTCGCACACCCTTAGTTGAAATAAGTACATGAAAATAACACATAAAAACGGGCCTTGGTAGGATTAGTTGACGTGCAAAACCTCGTTGATATATCTCAAAGGGTTCCTGAGTAATTAAATAAAACAGATTTTTTTAGCCACTTTCAAAGGAGCGTAGCTCCCTTATGACGCATTTTTAGACATATGTTTATAGGAACTTTTTGTCATATTTTATGATGTAGAATCATCTGTTAAAATTTCCTACGCTATTTCAAATACACCCTGTATATTACATGAAAAATATTTAGGGGTACCTTAAAAGATAGCTATTTTATAAATGTAACGAAATTATGTTTAAAAATATTATCATTGCTAAAATATATTAAGTTTTATTTATATAAATAAATTTGTCTCCAGCTGCCATTTTATGTTGCAGGTAGAAATTTCCTAGTTGGCCACGCCCCCTCCAAAAGTTAGAAATTAAACGTACTTATAACGTATTTCTAATTAAACATCTAACGTTAGATTAACGTTTGTAACTAACGTTTGATTCTAACGTTAAAAAGCGGGACATTTGCACATATTTTATAACGTACTTTTATACAGTTTTCTAACATTAGAATAACGTTATTCTAATGTTAAATTTCGACTAGGGTAGGTTCCTTAAAGAAAAAAAAAAATCAAAAAAAATGTTATTAAGTTTTTCAAAAATAATTTAAAAACAAATTGTTTTGAAAAAAAATTGAAAAACAAAAAACAAGGAAACAAATATTTAGGTATAGCAATATCCACAGTTGTATATTTTAATCTGGTATAAGGCCCTATACCTTGAAAACCCGGCTGTATCAGAAGAAGTTAATATGGTTTATTATTAACTTATGTTAATAATTATAATAGTAATAATAATAATAATAGTAATAATAAGTAATAATAATAATAATAATAGTAATAATAACAATAGAGTGGCCTTGGATACAGCCTGTAAGATCATCAAGGAGCGAAGATTCCCTGCTACGGTTAGTTAATGACCACGAGGTAGCCGGAGTTGGAGCCTTTATCTTTAGGGCAGCATCGAGAGCAGCTGAAGAACTCGGTCTTTGAACGGGAAAAAGTCCAAACCCTGTCACTGAGTTGGGTCCCGTTCAATTAAAAACCCATATCAAAACTGCAGAGTATTTGATGCTTCTGCAGTCACACATGGATAAGCCAATGCATGGAATCTTCTTTAAGACCATAGAAGACCTTGGCTTATCCAAAAGACTGACATATTCCTTTCTAAGGTCAGGTGGGTTAAAGTCGGAGTCCGAGGGATTCATACTTGCTTGCCAAGATGGTGTTTTTAACACATTAGTCTACCGGAGTCGCGTTTTGGGAATGCAGGTTCCTGATACCAACTGCAGGGCCTGTCGAAAAATGCCAGAGACCATCATGCATTTACTTTCTGCATGCTCCACATATATTCGCGGCCTTACGAGTGCTTTATTATTTTCTCAGGCACTCGTATTAGTTAGACGAAACACCAGTGATATTGAGTCCGTGGTCGAGAATGATAGATGCCGCATATATTGAAACTATGCATTCTCCACCCTAAGGCAAATACAAGCCAATAAGCCAGATATCGTCCTCCTCGACCACAACGCCAAAACAATGTTTGTTATTGAGTTCTCGGCCCCAGCCGAAAGAAACATTGTTTTGAAGGAGGAGGACAAGCGGACAAAATATCAGGATCTTCTTTTTCAACTCCGCATACTGTATTCAGACCACTCCATAAAACTGATGGTGCTTATTATTGGATCCCTTGGTGGTATAAATGACAGCTTTCTCTCTAACCTCAAAACCATACCGGCATCTCGCGACTCAACCGAAATTCTGGCTGGTCGCATGCAGAAAGCAGTAATCCTTGCGTCTCTTAGTTTACTCAGAGCACACGAAAACCGGTCACGGTAGAGGCTTACTCCACGGACGTGGAGAGCAGTTGCCGCAATTTCCCCGCTCGTCGCCTCGGTCATCGGAGGACGAGGTGGACCTGTCGGGTTTTATTTCAAGTAATAATAATAAAATATTTCTGATGAAGAAAGTTTGCTAGATTGCACTTTAAGACTTGGCTTCTAATAATGTCTTAATTATCAATACCTCATTGCTTTTTAAAATCCAGATACGACTTTTGATCCGACACTCCTCATTTGTCCTAGTGTGGTTCATTTTTTAACGATAATGTTTTGGCAAATAAAACCATTTAACGCTTTCATGCCTTGTGTAGAGGTGCTTTTACGCGTTAGTAAAAAATAAAGTTTTTATTGCTTTTTACATCGGCACTTAGTGCTACTAAGAGTGCCGATGTATTGAAATCTTCGCCGAAAAGTCAAAATCTTTGACCACTTTTTTTTTTCACATTTCTCGACGTTTTAGACCATTTGTCGAAATCAGTAAAAAAAATTTTTGCGTCCGTCTGTCTGTCTGTCTGGGTGTAAACTCTCTAACTCCGTTTCTATATGAGATATCGACTTGCGGTTTTTTGCATATTGTTTCTTATCGTATTTAGAAGAGCTGATTAGATTTTGGGGGTAAACGATTGGGGGTAAGGGGGTAAAAATAGGGTAAAACTACTATTTTTAGCGTTTTTTGTTTATAATTAAGGCAATTATTATTGTATTTGGTTAATTTAGCACATATAAAAGATAATTGTAAATTGGTCAAAAAATGTTATAAACAACGTTTTCCTAAAACGCATTGTTTTCGAGATATTGGCGTTTAAAGCAGTAAAAGGTTTTTTTAGCATATCTCACATATTTATAACCCGATTTCAAAAAATTATATTTTAAATAAAAGCTCTTTTTAAGCCCTATAAAAAATGTTATATACAGTTTTTTGCTAGAATATAATGTTTTAAAGATACAGAATTTAAAATCAAACAAAACATCTAGTTTGAAATTTGCAAACTAGATGGCTCTAGTGTACAATAGTGCCGATGTTTTGACAGGGTGCTTGCAACGTTTCATCTAGTTACGATTCTGGATATTTACGCTAGTTTAAAAGTTCATAAAATCGCCAAAAAAACGTCCTAGACAAAAAATTCTTGGATACAAAATGAAAAAATAAGGAACTTTAAAATTATTCGTCTGTCCGTTCGATTCACGATTTTGTGGACACGATAACTCGAGAACGAGTTATTCGACCTACTCAAAATTTTCTGGGTAAAACAAGTTTTATAAGGGGAATATCCCTATTTTTTTTTTTTTTTGAAAATAATCCCCTAAAAAATAACAACGTAATTGGGGGTTCAACTTAAAAAGAAAATTAAAAAACTACCATTTTAAAAAATTCTAGTTTTGAAAAAAAACTTTTTATTTTTTTTTTCAAAAATTTTTAGTTTTTTTAATTTTTTAATTTTTTTTTTTTTTGTTAATGTTTTGTTAATATTTTTTTCTAATTTAATGTTTTTTTTTATTTTTTTTTGAAAAAATTGTTGAGGAGTCGACTAAAGGTTGCCAAGAGGATAAAATCAAGCCGTCTGTACAGTTAATACTACTGCTTATGTTGTTTATTTTGTTGTTAATGTTGGTAATAGCCATGGCTTGTTTGGAAGAGAGAAAAGATTGGGATAGAAAGTAGAAAAAAAAAGGTATGACGAAGTGCCGTCGCGGCGCGTTGCTGCCGCCGGATCAGATGTTTGAGACTGAAAGCGTTGTGGCAAACCCGTTTTTTGTTCCCGGATGTGCGCAGGACAATAAGTCTGGCTATTTGTGCTTAGAGTCACTCTATCTAGCCATGTCAGCCGTCACGACGCGTCGGACGGTAGGACAAAGAGGCCAAAAGAACAATGTTAAAAATAAAATAAAAACAAGTCTTTAAAGTCCACCCCCTTCTATTAAGTACCTATAACTAAAAAGTAGAAAACAAGATATATGTATCAATTTTCAAATACGAGATTTTTAAAAGAAGGGTTTTGGAAATGTTGCCAAAAATTACAGTTGTAAATTCAAAAAAAAACTTTGTTTTTTTTAAACTCAAAAAAAAAAACGTTTTAAAACAAAACTAGACTTTATAAAAAAAAAAACAAAATTGTTTTTTATTAAAAAAAACAGTTATAAAAAAAACAAATTTGTTTTTTATTAAAAATTAACACATATTTTATTGTAAAAGTCATGTATGAAGGATAACAGTTTATAAAAAAATATTTATTTAATTAAAAACGGTTTTTTACAACTGAGTTGTAACAACTCTATTTAATTTTAATTAATAAATTTAAATATATTTAGAATAAAAATACTCTTTTTTGAATTTTTTTTTGTTCTTCGTAAAAATAAATAAAAAAAAATTAAAAATTTTGAAAAAAGTTTTTTTTGAAATTTTTTTTTTTGAAAAAAAAAAAAATCGAAAAAAACGTTTTAAAATTTTTATTCGTTCGTAAAGTTTTTTTTTATGTTTTTCGCAAAAAGAAAATTAAAAAAAATTGAATAATTTTGAATTTTTTTTCGTTTTTTTTTTTTGAAAATATGTAAGTATTTGACCATTTATACCATTTATACCATTTACTGTGATTAATATGCAATGGAATGCGTTAGTTTGTGTGTCTATAAAAAGATTTAATACGTTGCTTTTGTTTGCGGCCTAGAGGGTCTATTCTGGTTTCGAGCGGATTTTTTCCGCCTGAGCTACGCGGTCTAGGCCAATCAAATCATCAGGAGAACTACTGTGAAGTTGGCTTTCACGCGCGAATAAAACTCACCAAAATGAGAATAGCCACCGAGGCATCATAAACAGACTTCATAAATTTGACACGTTAGAAAAGTGAAGTTATGTGACTGAAGTTTCAACTCCTAAACTCGTTAACAGATGGCGTATAATCTATATATTTTATTATTTCACGAAGAATAAAGTACTTTGAAATAAAAACTAATAAAAACTATTAAAAACAGTCTCTAATTGATCCTAAAATACAAAAGTTGTCATTTTTTGAATATTTTCACGAAAAAAAAAAACAAAAAAAAAAAACAAAAAAAAAACAAAAAAAAACAAGCCTTGAAAAAAACGGTTTTTTACTACCAAAAATCAAAAAAATAAAAATAAAAATTTCAAAACCCTTCTTTAAAAATCTCGTATTTGAAAATTGGTACAAATATCTCGTTTTCTACTTTTTAGTTATAGATAGGGAATCCAGGTTTCGGGATCCCGATCCCGAAATCCCAAAAATTTCAAAAAGTTCGGGATCCCGATCCCGAAATTTAAAAATGTCTCATTTCATCAGAAATTAATTAATTAAATAAAATTATAAAATTTAAACCAAAAACTTTTATTAAAATAACCATTATTAACCATATTTTATTTAAATTTATATTTTACTAAATTAAGAAAAATAAAAAATAAAATAAACACTAATAAAAGCAAGAAAAATTTTTTTATATACAAATTGTATGTGTGCATCACCAAAAAAAAACAAATATTCAGTAAAATATTTATTATTTAAAAAAAAAACAAACTTTTTAAAACTTAAAACAAATAAATTAAATAAAAAGTTAAAAAAAACAAACTTTTTAAAAGTTAAAATAAATAAATTAAATAAAAAGTTAAAAAAACATACTTTTTAAAAGTTAAAATAAATAAATTAAATAAAAAGTTACATCTATAACTACCAAGTTGGTAGTACCAACAAAACAAAACAAACAACATTAAAATATAAATTCATATAAAAAAAATATATAAAAGTAATTATAAACAAATTTTAAATTAAAATTATGTTTTTTATTAGCTTAAGGGCCACTTGCACGAATGATGATTTAACTTTAAACTTGGATTAAATTGACGGCCGACCAATCAGAACGCAGCATTTTTAACTTAATCTCGGTTTGGCTGAGATAATCCCGTACCAAAAGTTGGTGCAAGTAGCCCTAAGAAACATATCTTTTAAAAAAATGGCCATGAGCGACCTCTAGATTTTTTTTAAACTTCTGAAAAATTCAGGGATAATACTCTTAACTCTTAATTCTATAGGTCATTCAAAACAGTTCTTCGAAAATGCTCAGCCCGTTTTCCAAGAAATTGTTTCGATAGGTCTATGAGTCATAGACTATGACCTTCTTTAGGGGTGCATATTTACCATCGTAAACAAAAAATGTTATACGCAAATCACAATTACATATCGAGTAACCCGATTCGAGTTGAATAAATAAATTATAAGTTTTCGGGATTTTCGGGGTTTTTTTTCGGGATTTTCGGGATTTTTCGTGATTTCGGGATTCAAAAATCTTCGGGATATCCCGAACTTTCGGGATCCCGAATTTGGGGACTGGAAACCCTAGTTATAGAGACGTAAAATGTATATGTCGCAGCTTTTTGAAGTAATTCGCCGTTTCATAAAAAGGCTGGACCATTGAGGTAGAGTGGGGAGAGTGCCAGAGCCTAGTGTTCTGTGGCCAGAGCCGTTTAAATTTCTTGTGCCGATTTTGATTCGCGCATCTATCTATCTCTTTCTAAAATTCCGTATTAACAGTCTTGCGCACTTCGAAATACACAAAGATAGCCACTCGGTCAGACAGAGTTCCTGCTTCCCCCACTTTAATTCCTTGAAAAACACATGTGAACTAAATTTTAGGTTAGTTTAAAAACCAAAGTCGAAGTAACTGCGCAAACTCAAATTTCCTAAACAAAGCTCCCTTGTCGGCACAGTTTGTCCACGCGAAGCCTGGTCGAATGGCACTCTCCCCCACTCTACCTCAATGGGCTGGACGGTTCATGAAGTTTGGACATTGAATGTTGGTTGGTTGGTTTGGTAGTGATAGCATTTCATGAAACGGCCAACTACTTCAAACGGCTGCGACATACAGCCTGTTACAGAACGCGCGCGTACAGAAATTTGAGGGTATATTAAAAACCCTCTGGAAAATATGAAAAAAAAATTCAAAAAAAATCATCTTCAAAACTAATTAAAAAGGAAGCTATTTAATCTGACCAATCCTGTTGCTGATGTTAAATTACCTACAAATTAGTTTTTCCCTACTTATTGGTAACTATGGTTTTTAGAATCATTTTAGGTTATTATATTTTGACAAAACCATAGAGATGGAAAGAGAACCATTAGTCCAGCCTGCGCAAGATTATTTTGTGACAGAACGGGGCAGCGAAATGACGTAACGCAATATATCTGACCTTGCGCAGTACGCATCTCTATCAGCTGTGAAATGCTGTCGGTCGTAAAACAATTCATCACCCCAGTATTTATTTGTCTTATCTCCAAAAATCCCGCAGTAAAAATCTTAAAATGTCCAAAAATAGAGATATGGCAAACCAATACTGGGGTGACGAATTATTAGTATTTTGTTTATACTGTCAGTACTGTCAGATCGTCGTTTGTTACTGTTCATTTTTCGACTTGTACTGTGTTTTAATTGTTTTTTTGCTGCATTTGTTTATAACTTTAAACCTAACCTGTATTGTTGCTTTATGAAGAGCAAAGGGTCAATCCCTGGTGTACTCAAAGTAGATATACAAAATCCCGAAACTCAAACACACCTCGAAAAATTCTTATAAAATAATTTTAAAAAACTATTTCCACGTTTCTTCGTAGATATTTATTGTTTTTTGTTGAATTTTTACAATTTTTATTTGACACATAAAACTAAGGTTAAAAATACTCGTCAAAAACAACAATAGTAGTGCGCATGTGCAAGTTTATCTCAGATGCACTAGGCACATTTATCACAGTATTCCGCAACGGCTTTGGAGGTCTTTCCTTGTCTATGGACAAAACCGACAAAGGCTATCAAATATTCTATTTTTATAGGGTCACTCCATCCGGCCTAGTTATTTGACATTAATTAATATAATTTTGTCACATTATTCACCATTTCAACCTACAGAATATAGAATCTATAATTTATTTGAGGCGTATATTTATTTACAGTATTATTAATTTGAGCCATTAACTACAGAATATGTACCTGCAATAATTAAATTTGCTTCCATAGCTACAAATTCAACTTTTAAAGGTAATTTAACATCAGCAACAGTATTGGTCCACTTAAAGCGTTCTTATTTTTGAATTGAACAAAAATGGATTTTTTTTACATTTTTTTCATATTTTCCAGAGGGTTTTTTATATACCCTCAAATTTCTGTACGCGAGTTCTGGAACAGGCTGTATATACTAAATAGAAGGGTTTTATAAAAAAAGTTATAACTTAAAAAACTTGTTTTTATTATACTATTCACAGCGCCCGCGCTAGAATAGTAGGTATAATACGGTAGTTTCCCAAAATCGCAAAAAACGCCCTAGACAAAAAATTCTTGGATACCATGTGTTTCATAGAAAATTAAGAAACTTTGAAAATGTCCGTCTGTCCGTCCCTCTGTCCATGTCACGTTTTTTGTAGACACGATAACTCAAGAACGAATAATCCCATCGACTTGAAATTTTCATGAAAAATCAAGTTCAATGAGGGGAAGGTCCCTATTATTGTTGAAAGTAATCCCCACAAAAACAAAAAGGTTATGGGGTATTAAACTTTTTTTAAAATAAAAAAACTATAATTTTTAATAAAAAAAATCAATTTTTTTCACGTTTCGCAAAAAGAAAATAAAAAGTCAAACATTTTTGAAATTTTTTTTTCGATTTTTTTTTTGTTTTTCGTTTTCGCAACAAGAAACTAAAAAGAAATGAAAATTTTTTGTATCTTTAAAAAAAAGTAAAATTTCAACTTTTTTTATTATTTTTTTTAAGTATTTGGGAAAATGTAAATAGTATATAATGGAATGCGTAGCATTACATATCTTCACGGCTTGTTTCATTTTATTTTCAATTTTTTTAGTTATGTTTGTTAGACTTTACTTTACTCAAATGTTTATTTAATAATAGCAAAATCGTAAATACCCTATTAATAATTAATAAACATTTTTATAACACTATATGATATAGTCTATATCATAATAATATTATGATTAATATTATATGTATACATATACCTATTATATATAATATATAGGTAATATTATTATACAAATTATTATATAATATTTAGAAAAAAATAAACAACGGGTCTTATAAACGAAATAAGTGTATAGCTTGTTGTATTCCTTGATCAACACAACATAAAAAAAAAGGTTAATTTACTTCTGACACCAGGGCAACCTTTTATTAAGAGGTTCCGAAACTTATTTTATAACTTCACAGTTATTTTGTATTTATAGTCACAGTTTCTTCACTATAAGGTTTAAATGTTCTAGATGTTCTTGATTTAGACACTTGTTTATTATTTATAATGATATATATTTAATACTTGTAAGATTATAACTTTGAGATAGATTTAAGATAGTTTTGAGATAACTCTAATTTAAGATACGTGCGATCTAACTCAGGTCTAATACAGCTCTGAGGGTAATCTAGGCGGAGCTCTATTTATATTAAATGAATACTGCTTAAGTCAGCAAAATAAGATAGACAAAGAGGCCATTGTTCTAGGGGGCGCCAACAAGCTACATATTTAATATCGTTTAATATACTATATTTACTGGGCCCGGTAATCAGGTAATAATATTAATCAGGTAATAATTTTTTGTTCAAAAATATCTTACGAAATTGTGAAAAACAAAGTCCGTCCTAAATTAATTCTACTTATTCAATATTACATTTAGTCAAAACTGTACTTATTTTTTCCCTAAATCTCGAAAAGAATAAAAATTGCGCCGCAGGGGTATTTTTTTCATGTTTTTTTCACTTCTGTTCATTTCAGGCCTTTTTTAATTCAATGTAGTAAAACTCAAGTTTTAAAAATTCAAATAAAAAAAATAAGAAAGGCCCTAGCACCGCAGGTAAAATTTTTTACAACTGTGGTGCTCTATTTAAATTTGAAAAATGTGGTAAAGGTGTTCAAAATTTTGTCACCGGTTAACCGCTGACAAAATTTGCAAAATTTGCCTTTAATGATCGAGAGAAATATGCAGTTTCAATTTTTATAGAGGGAGAGGGAGAGGGAGAGGGAGAGGGAGATGGAGAGGGAGAGGGAGAGATTTGTTGCAATAAGAACATTTATTGGGTTTCTCGTTTGGACTTTTGCACGGTGTTCTAGAAGAACTTTTAAATGACATGACAACTTCCATTTTTTTTCTTTTTGAAATTTATTATACATATGAGCTCTAATTAAAAAAAATTGTTATACATATGAGCTCTAATTAAAAAAGTAAGACCAAAATTTTAAAAATCGTTAGAGCCGTTTTTGAAAAAAATGTATTTTTTAGAAAATATATCTTATATTTCACGCTAACATACTCGGTTTGCCCTCGATGTCTCGGATTTTGACCAAACTTGGCACAGTACCACTATGGCATCTAAGCACTTCATCCAAATTTTTTTCAAAACGGTCCATCCGTTCACTATACTGGGTGTCCCACCAAGTTCTTGAAATAGCTTATCTCCGTTATTTGAAAAGGTATTAAAATTTGCAAAAAATAGCATTAAATCAAAGCCAAAGAAGATTTTACTGACTTATTCAAAATCGCCCCTTGCTTACGCACTCCCTTGAAACTACCCCCAACCTGTTTTTCAAATATTAAAGACTATGAAAGTGCACTTAATTCTGAATTCAACCATTTATTATAAGTGGTATCTTAGATTTTAAGGGGCTCTAAATAACAATTATTATTTATTAATAGAAGGGTGGCATTTAAAACAAACTTGCGGGTAGTTCCAGGAGACTGGGTTGTTATGAGTTGGTTTTGAATATATTATTCAATTTTCTTTTGGGTACAATTTAAGTTTTTGGAAAATTTTCTGGTTAAATTTAAAATGATATGTGCTTTTATATTCTTTAGTAAAATAGGGAAGTTCTATTTAAAAAACTAGTTGGAGGTGGTTCCAAGAGGGTGAGTTAATAAGGGGTAGTTTTACATATGAATGCAATTTAATTTTTTTTTTAACTTTTTTATATTTTTAAATAACGGAAATATATATATATATATAAGAATAAGATACTATTTATAATACATGGTTTAATTCAAAATGAAATGTAATTTCATATTCTTAGATAAAAATGGGGGTGGGAGGTGTTATTTGAAAATCAGAGGGTGGGGTGGTTACAAGGGAGCGAGTAAGCAATGGAGGGGGGGTTGAATAAGTCAATAGAATCTTTTTGGCTCTCATTTAACGCTATTTTTTACAAAAAATTTACCTTTTCAAATAATGGAGATATAACTTGTCAAGAACCTGGTTGATGGGACACCCGGTATCGTGAACGGATGGACCGTTTTGAAAAATTTTTGGATGGAGTGCTTAATTACCATAGTGGTACCACTATGCCAAGTTTGGTCAAAATCCAAGATATCGAGGGCAAACCGAGTATGTTAGCGTGAAATATCAGAGATATTTTCTAAAAAACACATTTTTTTCAAAAACAGCTCTAACGATTTTTAAAATTTTGGTCTTATTTTTTTAATTAGAGCTCATTATAACAAATTTCAAAAAGAAAAAAAATGGAAGTTGTCATGTAATTTATAAGTTCTTCTAGAACACCGTTTTATAATTAGTGTTTCTTCTTTCTCTTCCTCAAAGCGTTTACCTAATTGTATTTATATCTAATTGTAAATTAAGATTAACCATATCTCGTATATTATTATTATCTACCATAAGCCCACACAAGCCCTTAAGGACTCAGGGGCGGATTTATTTCATTTTAGGGGAGGGGGCCATCCATAAGGAAAAAAATTGCGCTTTCACCAAAAATATAATTTTGAAGGTATTTCTATGCTAATATATCTCGCTGGGGGGGCCATGGCCCCTCCCCTAAATCCGCCCATGTAAGGACTTACGGGTATGGACACAATGTAGAACAAAATAATTTTAAAATTATAGACGAATATATTTATTTATTTATTCATTTATTTATTTATTTACTTCCATTTTCTATGATTTCAATTTTCATTTGTTAACAATGGTGGAAAAGTACATAAATCTAACTTAACATAACATTAGATTAGTGACATTTTTATGTTTAGTCTCAAACGTTATACAAAAACGTTATAAAATATATAAATCTAACCTTAAAAACTAACGTTTGACAAAAACGTTATAAAATACATAAATCTAACGTTAGTTTCCTAACTAAATTCTTACCTTTTTTTAACCTTATTCTAACTTTAAATAATTTTTAAATTTCCATTATTAATACGTAAGCTATAGTAGAAAATACTCATTTCAGACAGCTATGCAGGGTTGTTTGATTTTGTTCGGGTGGACAAAACTGGACGGAAGTAATCAAATTTTGGCGGACTGGATAAAATAGAAAACTGATTTTGTCCACAAATTCTGGACAAAATTGGACAAAATCAAAATAAAATAAAATAAAATACAGGGTGATCCATAACTGGCATGCCAAAATTTAAGAGGTGATTCTAGATCCAAAAATATAAAAAAAGTTCCTATAAAGGTTGGTCCGGAAATGAGCCCTAAGGGATCTAGGGCCCTTTAAAATTGTAATAAAAATAAGGTTTTTAATTAATAACTCGGGTACCGTTTAAGCTAGAGCGGCGAGCTTTTGCATGTATACTAGTATTAATAAGGGCAATAAGTTTATGTTAATTTATTTTTTTAATTTATCCAGAGGCGTGCCCAGACGGACAGAATATATGAGGCTTAAAACATTTTTGCCCCAAACTTTTCTATGTGTATGTTTTTTGGATTTGTTGTAAAAAATATAGATTTCTAGAGTAAAAATACATATAAAATATCATATAGTGTAACACTGTATGAGCAACCGTTATAAAAAAAAATGCAATTAAAAGGAAGTAACATTTTGTGCCACCAAAAACGTTACTTTTTAAAAGGCTATTACTCCTTTAATATTAAATTTAGGTGTTTTGGTGTATAATACTTTTTTGCTCAGTTTTAAATGAAGAATCACCCTGCAGCATTAAAATTTTATTGGTGCTTTTTTTTGTTCCCTATTCAATACGTCATCTTCGAAGGGCCGTAGCTCCCTTAGGGCTCATTTCCGGACCAACCTTTATAGAAACTTTTTTTCATATTTTTGGATGTAGAATCACCTCTTAAATTTCGGTACGGGAGTTCTGGAACAGGCTGTATTAAATTTTATATAAATAATAAATACGTATTTATACATAGAAACATTAAAAAAAAATGGACAAAATCAAAATAATATTAAATTTTAAAACACGTAACTATTTTTATTAAATGCGTATTTATACATAGAAACACAACAACAAAAAAGACAAAATCTCAGACAAAATCAAAATTAAATTAATTTTTAAATCTTAAAACATGTAATTACTTTTATTAAATACGTATTTATACATAAAAACATTAAAAAAAAAAATACTTTAATTAAAACAAAACATAAAACATAACGAAAAATACCAAAAATATGTGGCAAAATTTAGGTTGGTTAACCTAATAATCTAAAAGTTCTGTTTGAAATAATAATATATTGAAAATAATCGTCATTTATAAATTTTAAAAATTGATTTTTTTTTCTTAAAGGACCACGCACAAACCTTATTGGTTCTGGCCCCCGGTTAAATTTGATAAAATTTTAATGTTATAGAACTAAACCTTCTGATAAATAGTGTTCACGGGCACAAAGCTCTAAGTCTTGTAGATTTGCCTCCCCAGGCCTCTAAATATTCTAATAAATAAATAAATAAATAATTGAATATATTTACTTTTATTTTTTATATAACTCATTAACGAAAAAAGATATTGAGATGCGACTTTCACCAAAATACTTAGAATAATTCATTCCTTTTAAGGTCAGTGCCTTCCGGAAAAAGGGGTATAATTTTTTTAATATAATTTTTATATATTTTGTATATTTTCTTGGACATCAATGACTTTTCTAAAATTTTTAAGTTGCATACAACGTTGCGAACCTTTGCTTTACAACATTTGACCAGTGGTATCCTAAGTTTATATTTTATTTAAAAAGTTGTATTTTTTACGTACGCTACTGCTTACACAGTAAAGATAGATTTAGGGCTTTTTCACTTATACAGGGTACAATACTTCGGTAAAAATCTAGAAATGATTTATTAATACATTTTTTTTAATACACAAAAATGTTTTGTGAGGAAGCAGACAAAAAAAATTGAAAAAAGCAATTAATTTTTTTTTAGAAACGGTTAAAATAGCTAAAATTAAAATATGTTATAGCTCTTACCTTACTGATAAAAAGTCTCCATAGACACGAAACTCTAAGTACGATTTTATATCAGTGGCGTCCTCAAAATTGGTAATTTTTTGTTATAGATTAGCTTCAAAATTAATACTAATACAACACTGCTCAGAGCACTATTTCTTTTAAAACGATATTAAATTTACTGGCACTTAGGTAAATGGTTTTATGCAATAATCCGTTAACCCAAAATTGCACTTTTCATGTTACTGTATTCCAAAAAATGTAACTTAAAACAATATATTAATAATGTTTTACTTTTTAAGAAATATATTACTACGTTAATATTCATGTTAATACAGATGGCAAAACCCAATGCGGATCAGTTGTATAAGACCATCCCATTCGATTAAAAAGATATCAGTAGCGTACTCAGAAAAGGAATCTGAATTATTTGTTTTAACTTAACTAATTAAATTAAACTAAAGAACATTTTTTTTAAGTTAACTAACACGTGATCTGAGCAGTGTCGTTCAATTTTGAGGCTAACAAAAAATTACCAATTTTGAGGACGCTACTGATATAAAATCGTACTTAGAGTTTCGTGTCTATGGAGACTTTTTATTAGTAAGGTAAGAGCTATAACATATTTTAATTTTAGCTATTTTAACAGTTTCTTAAAAAAAATAATTGATTTTTTTTGGGGGACGCCACTGATATAAAAATAAAATATAGGTTATTTTAAGAATTTATGTTTCAGTAACCACTTCAATATTATTTCTTGTTCAGCAGTTATATATAAAACAAAAAACTACGAATTTTCAATATCAATGAGCTCTAGCAAAAAAAACTATTGCACTTTTGTGTCTATAACATAACATATTTTAATTTTAGCGATTTTAACCGTTTCTAAAAAAAATAAATTGATTTTTTCAATTTTTTTTGTCTTACAAAACTTTTTTGTGTATTAAAAAAAATGTATTAATAAATCATTTTTAGATTGTTACCGAAGTATTGTACCCTGTAGAAGTAAAAAAAGCCCTAAATCTATCTTTACTATTTAAGCAGTAGCGTACGTAAAAAATGCAACTTTTTAAATACAATATAAACTTTTTACCACTGGTCAAATGTTGTAAAGCAAAGGTTCGCAACGTAGTTTACAACTTAAAACTTTCAGAAAAGTCATTGGTGTCCAAGAAAATATATAAAAATTATATAAAAAAAAATTAAACCCCTTTTTCCGGAAGGCACTGACCTTAAAAGGAATGAATTATTCTAAGTATTTTGGTGAAAGTCGCATCTCAATATGTTTTTTCGTTAATGAGTTATATAAAAAATAAAAGTAAATATATTCAATTATTTATTTATTTATTTATTAGAATATTTAGAGGCCTGGGGAGGCAAATCTACAAGACTTAGAGCTTTGTGCCCGTGAACACTATTTATCAGAAGGTTTAGTTCTATAACATATTAAAATTTTATCAAATTTAACCGGGGACCAGGACCCATAAGGTTTGTGCGTGGTCCTTTGTTGCCTTTCCAAACTTTTCGTTTTCTAAATCCAACACAGGCTTAAATTTAAGTTGCTGAGTTGCTGATTTCATCGGCACTATATTTAATTTATTTGGTATGGTTTCCAAGGTAAATCAAATTAAAAGGCCAAGAATAATAATTTTTAATATTTTCAGACCCATTTTTCTTAAAATCCTGAGTATAAGACAAATTCTAAAGCCAGATTAGGATTCAGTGCTTCAAACTTTATAAGAATAGTAGAACAGCCTTAAACTTAGTGTCCCTAGGAAAAAACACCTTAAAAAAAAGCTTTGTCCCTGACGATTTCTACCAAACTTGGCGCCAATACAAAAAAAATAAAAAATTGGCGCCTAAAAAAATATCCTCACGAGACGGTTTCTACTAAACCTTGGCGCCATAGCAAAAAAACACCCTCGAAAGAAAAACGCCCCTATAGGCTCGAGCCCTGGAGCAGGGGGTTCACTTGTTTCATACAAAGGCCGGCTCTGGAGGGGTTATATCAGACCTAGAGGTGTGCGCCGCGAAAATTTCACGGCGGCGGTGTTTTCGTAAATTTTAGCCTGGAGCGGCGGCTTTTTCCGTGGCCATGTGATATTATGAGGGATAATTTTTGATTTTGTCCAGTTCTGTCCAATTTTGTCCAGTTTTGTCCAATTTTGCCCAGTTTTGTCCAATTTTGTCCGATTTTTTCGGACAATTTCAAAAAAAGTGTACTTTTTCACAACCCTGTTTATGGGGCTTCTCCCCAGTGTGCTTACTAACATGTATTTTTAAGCTCGTTACGTGTTCAAAAGATTTGTTACAATAAAACATTTATTGTATAGGTGAGAATATGTTTTTATAAAGTTGATGCATCTGCAAAAGATTTTTCACAATAAGTACATTTATGGGCCTTCTCCCCAGTACGCGTGCGAAGAGGGGTTTTTAAAGTTAATACATCTGCAAAAGATTTTTCACAAAAGGTACATATATGGGGCTTCTCCCAGTATGCTTGCAAATATGTGTTTTTAAATTTGATATAACTGCAAAAGATTTGTTGCAATAAGAACATTTATTAGGTTTTTAAAGTTGATGCATCTGCAAAAGATTTTTACAATAAGAACATTTATGGGGTTTCTCCCCAGTATGCGTGTGAATATGTGTTTTTAGAGTTGATGCATCTGCAAAAGATTTTTCACAAAAAGAACATTTATACGGTTTCTCCCCAGTATGCGTGTGAATATGTGTTTTTTAAAGTTGATGCATCTGCAAAAGATTTTTCACAATAAGTACATTTATGGGGTTTTTCCCCAGTATGCGTGTGAATGTGTTTTTATAGTTGATGCATCTGCAAAAGATTTTTCACAATAAGTACATTTATGGGGTTTCTTCCCAGTATGCGTGTGAATATGTGTTTTTAAATTTTATGCATCTGCAAAAGATTTTTCACAATAAGAACATTTATAGGGCTTCTCCCCAGAATGCGTGCGAATATGTGTTTTTAAAGTTATGCATCTGCAAAAGATTTTTACAATAAAAACATTTATGGGGTTTCTCCCCAGTATGCATGTGAATATGTGTTTTGAAAGTTGATGCATCTGCAAAAGATTTTTTACAATAAGTACATTTATGGGGTTTCTCCCCAGTATGCGTGTGAATGTGTTTTTAAAGTTGATGCATCTGCAAAAGATTTTTCACAATAAGTACATTTATGGGGCTTCTCACCAGTGTGCTTACGAACATGTCTTTTTAAGCTCGTTATGCGTCCAAAAGATTTATTGCAATAAGAACATTTATTGGGTTTCTCCCCAGAATGCGTGCGAATATGTGTTTTTAAAGTTATGCATCTGCAAAAAATTTTTACAATAAGAATATTTATTGGGTTTCTCCCCAGTATGCGTGTGAATGTGTGTTTTTAAAGTTATGCAAACTGCAAAAGATTCTGCAATAAGAATATTTATTGGGTTTCTCCCCAGAATGCCTGCGAATATGTGTTTTTAAAGTTGATGCATCTGCAAAAGATTTTTCACAATTAGTACATTTATTGGGTTTCTCCACAGAATGCGTGCGAATATGTGTTTTTAAAGTTGATGCATCTGCAAAAGATTTTTCACAATAAGTACATTTATGGGGCTTCTCCCAGTATGCGTGCAAATATGTGTTTTTAAAGTTGATGCCACTGCAACAGATTTGTTGCAATAAGAACATTTATTGAGTTTCTCCCCAGAATGCGTGCGAATATGTGTTTTTAAAGTTGATGCATCTGCAAAAGATTTTTTACAATAAGTACATTTATTGGGTTTTTCCCCAGAATACGTGCGAATATGTGTTTTTAAAGTTGATGCATCTGCAAAAGATTTTATACAATAAGTACATTTATGGGGCTTCTCCCAGTATGCGTACGAATATGTGTTTTTAAAGTTGATGCATCTGCAAAAGATTTGTTACAATAAGAACATTTATTGGGTTTCTCCCCAGAATGCGTGCGAATATGTGTTTTTAAATTTGATGCAACTGCAAAAGATTTGTTGCAAAAAGAACATTTATTGGGTTTCTCCCCAGAATGCGTGCGAATATGTGTTTTTAAATTTGATCCATCTGCAAAATATTTTTCACAATAAGTACATTTATATGGTTTCTCCCCAGTATGCGTGCGAATATGTGTTTTTAAATTTGATGCATCCGCAAAAGATTTTTCACAATAAGAACATTTATGGTGCTTCTCCCCAGTATGTGTTTGAAAATGTTTTTTTAAATTTGAGGCTTGTGCAAAAGATTTGTTGCAATAAGAACATTTATAAGGTTTCTCCCCAGAATGCGTGCGAATATGTGTTTTTAAATTTGATGCAACTGCAAAAGATTTTTTGCAATAAGAACATTTATTGGGTTTTTCCCCAGAATGCGTGCGAATATGTGTTTTTAAATTTGATGCAACTGCAAAAGATTTGTTGCAATAAGAACATTTATTGGGTTTCTGCCCAGAATGCGTGCGAATATGTGTTTTTAAATTTGATGCAACTGCAAAAGATTTGATGCAATAAGAACATTTATTGGGTTTCTCCCCAGAATGCGTGCGAATATGTGTTTTTAAAGTGGATACATCTGCAAAAGATTTTTCACAATAAGTACATTTATGGGGTTTCTCCACAGTATGCGTGCGAATATGTGTTTTTAAATTTGATGCAACTGCAAAAAATTTGTTGCAATAAGAACATTTATTGGGTTTCTCCCCAGTATGCGTGCGAATATGTCTTTAAATTTGATGCATCTGTAAAAGATTTTTCACAATAAGAACATATATGGGGCTTCTCCACAGTGTGTGTTCGAAAATGTCTTTTTAAATTAGATGAGCATGCAAAAGATTTGCTGCAATAAGAACATTTATGGGGTTTCTCCCCAGTGTGCGTGCGAATATTTTTATTTTCAGTTTGCCTACGCATTTGCTCTTCAGTGTGTCTGTGAATATGCACTTTTAAGTCAGACTTTAGCTTAAAAGTCTTTTCACAATAAAAACAAATAAATAAGGACATTTCTTTATGTAAAATTTGTTTATCTTCTTCAACTTTAACATTTTTAAACTCATTATCATATATTTCATGTTCAATAATTTCAATTTTTATTTGATCCTCATCTGGAACGAATTCATTTTCTTTTATTTGGATTTCCATTTTGTCTGTTTCATCTTTAACTTTTATTTCATGTTCTTCCTTGTTTATTTTTAAAATATTTAACTTATCATTATGTGTAAGGATATGCACATCCAAATCAAATTCTAGTTTAAATGCTTCTTCACAGTAAGCACAAACAAATAGTGGTTTTAATTCTTGGTTTGTGATTAGTGTTTCTTCTTTTTCTTCCTTAAATCTTTTACTTCCATTTTCTATGATTTCAATTTTTATTTGTTCCTCGTCTGGGATCAATTGCTCTTGTTTTATTGTTATTTCTAATTTATCTTCAACTTCCCCATTCTTGTATTCATTCTTCTCTTCTTTGATTCTTACACTTTCCATTTTAGAAATAAAATGATATTTTGTAAAAAAATGTAACTGTAAGCACTCTCCTCTGAAAAAAAATTAATAAAGACAAAAATTAAATTTGCTGCACTAGGGTGCCAGCCAAAAACTTGAGATTTTTAGTTTTTGGGGTCCTTAGGGTACCAGTGTACCAGTAGAGTTCACACCAAATTTTATCCAAAACAAATCTTAAATTGGCACAAATTGATGTTAAAGTTTAAAAAATTTACTAAAAGTAGAACTTAAGATGTTTAAATCTGTTTTTCTTAACTGGTCAAGCAATTTTTAAAATTCAACAGTTTACAACTGCTTCTAACCAGTCTTTAGACTAATAACTTAATAATGAATATATCAAAGCCACTTTTTGGGCTGTAATTACTATGGTCTGTTTCATCAAGCAAGAGAGTTAATTAAAAATCGCTCAGTAAATATTTTTACAACAGGTTTGAATAGTATATTGGTAGATAATTTGAGATATTTTCAGGATCTCCTTTTTTAAAAATAGGCACAACTTTGGATATCTTTAAGCAATCAGGGTAGATACCTGAAGCGATGCACTTATTAATTAATTTGGTAATTGGGTAAGCGAGGTGGTTAATATTTCTTTTTATAATTGTGGATGAGAGACCATAAATATCTGTTGAGCGACTAGACTTTAAAGACGATATTACGTCGCGTACGTCATTAAAAGTTACCCCTGAGAATTTAAAATTTGAGTCTGTTATGTCATTAAAAGTGTTTAAAGGATTTAAAGGACTTAATGGAACATTTTTTGCTGATCACCGGGTATAGATACAAAAAAATTATTAAATTCGTCAGAGTTAACTTTCTCCGATACTTCAACAGATTTTTTAGAATTTCTTTTCTGATTTATAATGCCCCATATTGTCTTAGTAGGGTTGTTTGAATCTGTGATAATTTTATCATTGGCCTTTATTTTGGGTCATCTTTCGTTCGCAGGAAATCAGCTACATTTTCAAAAAAAGAATTTTTTGACTTTATGGACCCCCCTGAATCTGAAAATGATAATCGTTCTTTGCGGAAATGCACCGTTTTTTTTCTATGGCGGTTTTTTATGTATTTTTTGTTTTGGTTAAAAAACGTTATGGAAATCTGCTATCGTTAGAAACGAAGTATTTTCTAGTTATTTTGGCTCCCCTGAATCCGAAAATATTAATCGTTCTTTGCGGAAACGCACCGTTTTTTTTCTATGCCGATTTTTTATATATTTTTTGTTTTGGCAAACAAACTTTATGGAAATCTGTTATCGTTTGGAACAAAGTATATTCTACTTATTTTCGCCCTCCTGAATCCAAAAATGTTACTCATTCTTTGCGGAATTGCACCGTTTTTTTTAATGGCGATTTTTTATAATTTTTCTTTGTTTTTGCAAAAAAACTTTATGGCAATCTGTTATTGTTTAAAACGAAGTATATAGTTATTTTGGCCCCCCTGAATTTAAAAATATTAATCGTTCTTTGCGAAAATGCACCGTTTTTTTTATAGCTATTTTTTATATATTTTTTGTTTTGGCAAAAAAAAATTATGGAAATCTGTTGTCATTTAAAACGAAGTATATTCTACTTATTTTGACCCTCCTGAATCCGAAAATGATAACTGTTTTTTGGGAAAATGCACCGTTTTTTTCTGTGGTGATTTTTTTATATTTTTTGTTTTGGCCAAAACAACGTTATGGAAATCTGATATTGTTAAGAACGATGTATATTCTAGTTAGGTGTAGTTAGCATACTCGGCAAATCCTTTTATGTAAGTAAATAAATAATTAAAAATAAATTATATTATTATAATGCATATAATTATTTGTGCGCGCTCCCTGAATTGTGGTAAGGCCCTGGCCAGGCCCGTAATATATGTTATAACATAATACAAGCAAGTAAAATATTTACAAAAACATAATATTAAAATATTTATAATTAAATGCATATGGATAAAATTAAAATATAGTTTATGCCGGGCGAAGCGAGGCGAGCTTGACCACAATTCAGCCGCGCGCGCGGCTGAATTGTGGTCAAGCCCTTCATCACGTATTATTAATATAAAATTAAATTAAAATAATATAATTTTATTATTTGAACCGAGCCAAGCAAGGACGGTTAAAAACATAAATCAGGCCGAGCGAAGCGAGGCGGGCTTGACCACAATTCATTACGTATTAATAATATTAAATGAAATTAAAATTGTATAATTTATTATTTGAACCGAGCCAAGCGAGGAGGGTTAAAAATATAGTTTAAGCCGAGCGAAGCGAGGCCGGCTTGACAACAATTTAGCCGCGCGCGCGCGCGGCTATATTGTGGTCAAGCCCGCCATTACGTAATATTCACATATAAAATTAAAATTAAATTATGTAATGTATTATCATATAAGCCGAAAGAAGCGATGATTAATTGATCTGGGGTCAAAATTTATATAAAATACTTTATATCTAGGTTTTATGGCAAAAACAAAAACTATGTAAAAAATCGCCATAGAGAAAAACGAAGAATTTCCGCTAAAAGTGTTAATAATTTCCGAATTCAGAGGGGTACAACTAGTCAGAATATACTTTATTTCTAACGATAACAGATTTCCATAACGTTTTATTTTCGAAAAAATTATTTTTTTTAAAAATAGCCAAGAAAAAAAAACGAAGAACTTTCGCAAAATATGGTTATCATTTCCAAATTCAGGAGGGTCCAAATAGGTAGAATACACTTTATTTTTAACGATAACAGATTTCCATAAAATTTTTTTGCAAAAATTTAAAAAAATATAAAAAACAGCCATGGAAAAAGACGGTGCTTTTCCGCAAAGAACTGTTATTATTTTTAGATTCAGAGGGGCCAAAATAAATAGCATACACTTCGTTTCCAATAGTAACAGATTTCCATAACAGTTTTTTGCCAAAACAAAAAATATATAAAAAATCGCCATAGAAAAAAAACGGTGCATTTCCGCAAAACAAGATTATCATTTTTGAACTCAGAAGGGTCTATTACAAAGCTAGTATGTGATTTGTAACAATATCAGATTTCCTGCGAACGAAAGTTGGCCCTTTATTTTAGCTAGTTTTATTTTTGAATTGTAGTTGTACTTTACCTTGTTTCTTAATGTTCGTAAATTTTCAGTTGGAAAATTGGTATATAGTTCATTTAAAAGCCTTAAATGCTCCCTCAAATCCGCTAGATCTCTCGTAAACCACTTTATACCTCCGTCCAGTATATTTGCACATCCAATATTAGAATCTTTTTTGAAAATATTCACTTTGCGATTTTTAATTTACTATCTTGCTTGATGAAACAGACCATATAAATGTAAAAATGTAATGTAATGTAAATCTTGCAATAAAAATATTTTTTTAGGTTATCTTGCATAAATATGTATGCGATTTAACTTATAGACATATTTGGGCAGTTCTAGATTGATAAAATGAAGTTAACTTACCAATATTTGAAGTACAGTACAGTTAATCGTGGCTTTTTTACAAAATAAATTAATTTTACAAGAAAAGTACAAAAATACAAATGAATTAATTGAAAAATAGTCGCAAACTTGACGTATGACGCCATATTGAGTTTGTAGGGATGGTCCAAAGTGTTTCTCAGCGACATCTAGTATTTAAACTAAGGAAGAGGCTATTTCTACGTCCGACGTACACGAAGTTGTTTCCACGTCCAGTATTTTTTGCGGATTTTTAGTTTTTATAAAACCTTTTTACCTTTTAAGGTATATTTTTCGTTGGAATTGTATTCTCCTATCATATTTTATAAAGTCCTTTTAAACAGTTTTCTAACATTAGAAAAACGTTATTCTAGGGTCTATCTAAAATACTGAACACAATATTCAGCTGAACGTTCAGCGCATGCGCATATCAGTCCCGCAAATCACGGGTGCGTTACAAAACAACGTATATAGGGCGGATTTAAAACAATAATTTAAAACCAAACTTAAAAAGAGTTATTTTTGGTCAATCACAAGTAAACATAGGTTAAGCTTGGCTAGTTTAAACAATAAAGATGTTGAGTGTCTGAAAAAAATAATTTATTTTATTTTAAATGTTCTATATATTTGAACTTTAACCCCCTACAGACAAAGTGTATTTTTTCCTGCTCTCCACGATAATATACAGGGTGTATTCATTTAACTCAACGCTAAAAAATCAAGCTGAATGCATGAAAAAATAGTAAAATTTTGTCTATAGCTACAAAACTTAAAATTTTATTTGCTTTTACCATTTTCTATAATATATTTTTATTTCAGCTCTCCGCGATAATATACGGGGTGTATACATTAAGCTGAACGCTAAAATATCAACCTGAACGCCTGAAAAAAATAGTAAAATTTTGTCTATCACTACAAAACTTAAAATCTTATTTGGTTTTACCATTTTCTACAATATATTTTTATTTCAGCTCATCGCGATAATATACAGGGTGTATACATTAAGCTGAAAGCTAAAAAATCAACCTGAACGCCTGAAAATAATAGTAAAATTTTGTCTATCACTACAAAACTTAAAATCTTATTTGGCTTTACCATTTTCTACAATATGTTTTTATTTCAGCTCATCGCGATAATATACGGGGTGTATACATTAAACTGAACGAAAAAAAAAACAACCTGAACGCCTGAAAAAAATAGTAAAATTTTGTTTATCGCTACAAAACTTAAAATCTTATTTGGTTTTACCATTTTCTACAATATATTTTTATTTCAGCTCTCCGCGATAATGTATGGGGTGTATACATTAAGCTGAACGCTAAAAAATCAACCTGAACGTCTGAAAATAATAGTAACAATTTGTATATCGCCACAAAACTTAAAAACTTATTTGGCTTTACCATTTTCTACAATATATTTTTATTTCAGCTCATCGCGATAATATACAGGGTGTATACATTAAACTGAACGATAAAAATACAACCTGAACGCCTGAAAAAAATAGTAAAATTTTGTCTATCACTACAAAACTTAAAATCTTATTTGGCTTTACCATTTTCTACAATATGTTTTTATTTCAGCTCATCGCAATAATATACGGGGTGTATACATTAAACTGAACGATAAAAAAACAACCTGAACGCCTGAAAAAAATAGTAAAATTTTATTTGCTTTTACCATTTTCTATAATATATTTTTATTTCAGCTCTCCGCGATAATATACGGGGTGTATACATTATTTCAGGCGTTCAGGTTGTTTTTTTATCGTTCAGTTTAATGTATATACCCTGTATATTATCGCGATGAGCTGAAATAAAAATATATTGTAGAAAATAGTAAAACTAAATAAGATTTTAATTTTTGTAGTGATGGACAAAATTTTACTAGTTTTTTCAAGTGTTCAGGTTGATTTTTTAGCGTTCAGCTTAATGTATACACCCCGTATATTATCGCGGAGAGCTGAAATAAAAATATATTATAGAAAATGGTAAAAGCAAATAAAATTTAAATTTTGTAGCGATAGACAAAATTTTACTATTTTTTTCAGGCGTTCAGGTTGTTTTTTTATCGTTCAGTTTAATGTATACACCCTGTATATTATCGCGATGAGCTGAAATAAAAATATATTGTAGAAAATAGTAAAACCAAATAAGATTTTAAGTTTTGTAGTGATAGACAAAATTTTACTATTATTTTCAGGCGTTCAGGTTGATTTTTTAGCGTTCAGCTTAATGTATACACCCCGTACATTATCGCGGAGAGCTGAAATAAAAATATATTGTAGAAAATGGTAAAACCAAATAACATTTTATGTTTTGTAGCGATAAAAAAAAATTTACTATTTTTTTCAGGCGTTCAGGTTGTTTTTTTATCGTTCAGTTTAATGTATACACCCTGTATATTATCGCGATGAGCTGAAATAAAAATATATTGTAGAAAATAGTAAAACCAAATAAGATTTTAAGTTTTGTAGTGATAGACAAAATTTTACTATTTTTTTCAGGCGTTCAGGTTGATTGTTTATCGTTCAGTTTAATGTATACACCCTGTATATTATAACACTAAAAACGCATGAAAGCATAATTAATATTTTATTTAATTGTTTTGTATATCAATTACTCACTTTTAAAAGCTTTGCTGACATAAACTTTCGACCCTCCTTAAGAGTGTGGCTCGTTGGTTAATAGCCACTGATTGGTTTCAAAAACACTAAAAACACATGAATGGATCATTAATATTTAGTTTTATTTGTTACGTATGTATATTACTTACTTTTAAAAGCTTCACGGAAAGAAACATTCGACCCTCTTCAAAAGTGTAACCAATTGGTTAATCGCCACTGATTGGTTTCAAAAACACTAAAAACACATGAAAGCATAATTATTATTTAGTTTTAATTGTTGTGTACGTATATTTATTCAAATAATTACCTTTTCCAAAGTTATTAAAATTTTTCGTCGCACACCAATCCAAGATTTAGATTTTTTGAGGTTAGAAACACGGAAACCCCCGCTTTATATATATATTTTTTTACAACAAAGTAAGTCTAATACTTTCAATGGGATTTTGTTTCAAATATGGTCAATATGCAATATAGAATCATTCTTAATAATATTATCTTAAAATATTTACTATTTTTTAATTTATTATTATTTTTAATACGATGCCATCTATCAGGATAAATGTAAAGCTTAACATGAAAAAATAAAAGAACCTATCTGTTAAAAATTACAAAAATTAACGCTAGCGACATCTAGCACGTAAATTGCGATGCTATGGCGGCCATTTTTAGCTGTGTTGCAAGGTCACCTACTTAAGGCTGCCCCCCACTGGTCACGTGTGTACAGAGATGCGGCGTTGTCAGATTTTAATTTTGATTTTAAGTGTTTTCTTGTATTATTCGGAATGATTTCTTGTGTGAAAAATTAACAATATTTTTGCACTGATTTTTGGTTTTATTACTAAAACTTACTGTTTTGAATATAATTAGGTGCGGAAAATTCAGTTTTTTGTTTTGTTAGAATTTTTATAACAATTTAATTGACGTTGGTTTACGTTAACGTTGGTTTACGTTAACAATGGTTTGGTAGTTTGCTGGTTTGGTGTTTTTTTTTTTAATGGGAGGCGTTGGTTTAGGTTAACAATGGTTTGGTTTGGTAGTTTGCTCTTTTGGTATTTTTTTTTTAATGGGAGAAGTTGGTTTACGTTAATTTCAAAAAAAAAATGTACAAACTGACAACGCTGTTTATTAGTTAACTGAAAATTATACCAACTTAAATTGAAATGTGGTTAAAATCCTTAACTATGTCTTGAAAATGCACTTTTTTTAAAAATAATTTCTCGCTAATTTGTGAGTAATCCGCAAATTTTTTTTTGCAAAAATACTATTTAAGGTAAGTACTTTTTATTGGTTTAAAAAAAAAATAAGAATTCGTGTGGCCGGTAAGTTCACCGGCCCCGCTGTTTTTTGAAGAGTGTTTTATGATAGGTTAGTAATAAAAATAATTATTAGTTTATACAAGTTTTATAATCTACATAATCGTAATACTTTTTTTAAAATTAACCTCAAAATAAGATTTCAAATTATAATAATAATTATAATGGATTATACTTTTTTAGTAAAATGGAATATGCAGTTGTGTCGTTTGTTGGAAATGATGACGTCAGTGACATCCCATGGGATGGATGATGCATCCCCACACAAAAAATGTTTCCCAATTAATTGCAAAAAAAGGTACCTATTACCTATAAAAACGGATGATGCATCCCAACACAAAAAATGTTTCCCAATTAATTGCAAAAAAAGGTACCTATTACCTATAAGAACGAACAGATAAAATAAATGGAGAACATTTGAAGTCATTGTGGTATGTTAATCTATATTCATGGGTAAGCCGTTTGCTGAGAATTATCAGGTTCTATGTGACATCTTTGATGAAAAAGAGATATACTTTTTTTATTTATTTATCCTTAAGGAGTTGGGATCCCTACTGTAAAAGGCTGAGTGTACTGGAAGAAAACTAAAACTTGTTCTAAATGTATTTTGCGAGCTAAATCTCCTGCGAAATCTTGTGTACAACCCTCGCGAAATCTTGCGAAATTCCCCGAAATCTTAAATATTTAACACGTTGGCTACCATGAGAGTCACCAGCAACTCTCGGTATTTTTTTACATTGGTACCACGTGTATTAGGGAACGTTCAAGTATTATGTAACGCAAATTGTACCAAAATTAATACACTTCATACCCCGGTTCTCGCGTTATTTAAGGCTATAGAGAGTTCATATTTTGTCTATTTAGGGGTTAACACACCCCCTATTAGGGGGGTAGCCAAAATATGAAATCTCTATAATCTATAATAACGCGAGAGCCGGGGTATGAAGTGTATGAATTTTAGTACAATTGAGTTATGTAATACTTGAATGTTCCCTCACCGGCTACTCTCAGTAGCATCATATTGTAACTCTTAAACTGCCGAAACAAAAGCATCCATATTATAGGTGTGGTACACCAGAAGTACTACTTATGTCATATTTCAGTGAGACGCGGTAACATTGGTGGAAAGTTGTAAAAAATGTTTTATTAATATCACAGCTACACAAACTAAAGTTGGATCTCCGACAGACTCTACTAGTCAAATTCTATGTATTTGAGCCGCTGAATCCAAGTCGGAGTTTAAAAACTGGGTCCCATTTTCAAAATAAACTCAAAAAAACATCCTTTTTGTACTTTTTCGCTAGGTTTTTTGAGGTTTTTTTAAATTTCGACTGCAGATTCGCATTCGGCTCAAAATATATAGGAATTGCCCAGTCCGCACATATATGGATGCAACATGTATGGTACATAACATGCAATATTGCATGTTATGTGTCATATATATGGTACGAGAACATACACGATACATAAAATGTTATGAATTCAATACTAAATATGGCGTCTATATTATTTTAATTTTTATAGGTTAGAATCACTAATATTCTTAAAATTGTTGTTAATAATAAAAGTTTTGCCCTTAAGTAGTAGAAACGCATGTATTTTTAGACAACTAAACCGATTTTAGATAATTTTAGACAAAAAATTAAAAAATATATATTTTTTTAAAATGATTATTTGCTATTTTTTCTCTAAAAATTGGCTTTTTATGTGGCCCATGATTTTTAAGCCTGGTAGAAAGTTTGCTTTCACAGTAAAAATGCACATCGTATAAGAATTTTGCCTGATGGATGCTACATATAAAGATATTTATATACTTTAATTATTAGGTTTATCAAAAAGACGTAAAAATGTTCACCATGTCTAAATCTATCATGCACTCCATAACAAGTAAAATTCGGAAACGCCTACTTTTATTGTTATGTACCTAGTATGTATCTGATATGTAGCATGTTATGTAGCTGATACATAACTTGAGGCGGAATTGTTAAAGTCCAAGGACTATACATGGACTATAAAAATTACATGTCTGCAACATCACATAGAACAGTGGTTATGTACCTGCTATGTTCCTGCCATGTATTTGTGTTGACTGGGTGACTAGTTGGAGTTCCATTTTTTTTTTTGTGTGGCGCTGTATTTATTTTATTCTTAGAGATTTTGAATGAATTATTTTTTTGTATGTAATTAACGCAAAAACGTATAATATATATATACTAAGTATATTATACTTGAAAATGTAAAATGAATTATTTAGTTTCTTTTTTAGAATTTTCGAGAAATCTTGCGAAATCCCGCAAAATATTGCAAAATCCCGCGAAATCTTGCCAAATCCCGCGAAATCTTGCCAAATCTTGGGCAATGCAAAATTTTGTGTACGCGAGTTTGTATGAGATTTACCCCTCGATATTTTGCATTATTACGTTTTTTTTTTAATTTTAAATATTTTTTTTTTCAGAATATGTTTATTTTATTATACGTTTAAAAAAAAAATGTACAAACAGTCACCTTTTTTAAAATATATATTATTCAGAATATGTAATATGTAGTTTTAATTTTTTGTATGTATACCTGGCAGGACAACCGAGTGTTAGTTTAAGATATATTTTTATTTTTGCAAAATAAACAAAATTAGGACTTCGACCGGACCCTGTAGATATCGACTTTAGATTTCGAATAGGTAAGTGGCACACAAATATGTATTTCATATTTGTGTATCATTTACCTATTCGAAATTGGAAGTTTATATTTGCCGTTCAACGGGGGTACGGGAGAATTTAAACATCCATGTTACATATCACCCATTTAATTTTAATGTATTAAATACCTCTCATCCATATGGCAAGGGATAACTTATGATGTATTTGGTATGTTTCTGCTACATATCAAGGAGTATACAAACGACATGGCTGATACCTCTCATCCATATTGCAAAAGTTATATAACATGTTATGTACCTGGTATGTAGCTGATATGTTACATGTTATGTACCTGATACATAATTTGAGGCGGAATTGTTAAAGTCCAAGGACTGTACATGGACTATAAAAACTACATGGCTGCAACATCACATAGAACAGTGGTTATGTACCTGCTATGTACCTGCCATGAATTTGTGCGGACTGGGTTGGTGGTAATTCCAAATATTGGCGGACATAAACAATGAGCAGCAAATAAAACAATCTTAAACGTATCCAGTACCTACATTTGAACGTGAGTTCATTAAAATTAAAAAAAAAACTCATTTATTGATATAAAATTCATAAACTAATTATACAAATCTAAAATTTAAAATATGGGCTTCTCTCCAGTGTGCAAACGAATATGTCTTTTTAAGTTCGTTAAGAGTCCAAAAGATTTGTTGCAATAAGAACATTTATTGGGTTTCTCCCCAGTATGGGTGCGAATATGTTTTTTTAATTGTGATGCATCTGCAAAAGATTTTTTACAATAAGAACATTTATAGGGCTTCTCCCCAGTATGTGTTCGAAAATGTCTTTTTAAATTTGATGCAACTGCAAAAGATTTGTTGCAATAAGAACATTTATTGGGTTTCTCCCCAGAATGCGTGCGAATATGGGTTTTTAAAGTTGATGCATCTGCAAAAGAGTTTTCACAATAAGAACATTTATGGGGCTTCTCCCCAGTATGCGTGTGAATATGTGTTTTTAAATTTGATGCATCTGCAAAAGATTTTTCACAAGAAGTACATTTATGGGGCTTCTAACCAGTATGCGTGCGAATATGTGTTTTTAAATTTGATGCATTAGCAAAAGATTTTTCACAATAAATACATTTATGGGGTTTCTCCCCAGTATGCGTGCGAATGTCTTTTTAAACTTGTTAAATGTCCAAAAAATTTTTTGCAATAAAAACATTTATGGGGCTTCTCCCAGTATGCGTACGAATATGTGTTTTTAAATTTGATACAACTGCAAAAGATTTGTTGCAATAAGAACATTTATTGGGTTTCTCCCCAGAATGCGTGCGAATATGTGTTTTTAAATTTGATGCATCAGCAAAAGATTTTTCACAATAAATACATTTATGGGGTTTCTCCCCAGTATGCGTGCGAATATGTGTTTTTAAATTTGATGCAACTGCAAAAGATTTCTCACAATAAGAACATTTATAGTGCTTCTCCCCAGTATGTGTTCGAAAATGTTTTTTTAAATTTGATGCACTTGCAAAAGATTTATTGCAATAAGAACATTTATTGGGTTTCTCCCCAGAGTGCGTGCGAATATGTGTTTTTAAATTTGATGCAACTGCAAAAGATTTGTTGCAATAAGAACATTTATTGGGTTTCTCCCCAGAATGCATGCGAATATGTGTTTTTAAATTTGATGCAACTGCAAAAGATTTTCCACAATAAGTACATTTATGGGGTTTCTCCCCAGTATGCGTGCGAATATGTGTTTTTAAAGCTGATGCATCTGTAAAAGATTTTTCACAATAAGAACATTTATGGAGCTTCTCCCCCGTGTGTGTTCGAAAATGTCTTTTTAAATTTGATGCATCTGCAAAATATTTTTCACAATAGGAACATTTATTGGGTTTCTCCCCAGAATGCGTGCGAATATGTGTTTTTAAAGTTGATGCATCTGCAAAAGATTTTTCACAATAAGAACATTTATGGGGTTTCTCCCCAGTGTGCGTGCGGATATTTTTATTTTCAGTTTGCCTACGCATTTGCTCTTCAGTGTGTCTGTGAATATGCACTTTCAAGTCAGACTTTAGCTTAAAAGTCTTTTTACATTAAAAACAAATAAATAAGGACATTTCTTTATGTACAATTTGTTTATCTTCTTCTTCAACTTTAACATTTTTAAACTCATTATCATATACTTCATGTTCAATAATTTCAATTTTTATTTGATCCTCATCTGGAACGAATTCATTTTCTTTTATTTGGATTTCCATTTTGGTTGTTTCATCTTTAACTTTTATTTCATGTTCTACCTTCTTTATTTTTAAAATATTTAACTTATCATTATGTGTAAGAATATGCACATCCAAATCAGAGTCTAGTTTAAATGCTTCGTCACAGTAACCACAAACAAATAGTGGTTTTAATTCTTGGTTTGTGATTAGTGTTTCTTCTTTTTCTTCCTCAAATCTTTTACTTCCATTTTCTATGATTTCAATTTTTATTTGTTCCTCGTCTGGGATCAATTGCTCTTGTTTTATAGTTATTTCTAATTTATCTTCAACTTCCCCATTCTCATATTCATTCTTCTTTTTTTGGATTCTTACACTTTCCATTTTAGAAATAAAATTATATTTTGTAAAAAAATGTAACTGTAAGCACTCTCCTCTGAAAAAAAATTAATAAAGACAAAAATTAAAATTGCTGCACTAGGGTGCCAGCCAAAAATTTGAGATTTTTAGTTTTTGGGGTCCTTAGGGTACCAGTGTACCAGTAGAGTTCACACCAAATTTTATCCAAAACAAATCTTAAATTAGCACAAATTGATGTTGAAGTTTAAAAAATTTACTAAAAATAGAACTAAAGATGTTTAAATCTGTTTTTCTTAACCGGTCAAGCAATTTTTAAAATTCAACAGTTTACAACTGCTTCTAACCAGTCTTTAGACTAATAACTTAATAATGAATATATCAAAGCCACTTTTTGGGCTGTAATTACTATGGTCTGTTTCATCAAGCAAGAGAGTTAATTAAAAATCGCTCAGTAAATATTTTTACAACAGGTTTGAATAGTATATGTTTGTGTATAGAATATAGTCATGTTTTATAAAATAAACTACGCAGTATATTCGCACATCCAATATTAGAATCTTTTTTGAAAATATTCTCTTTGCGATTTTTAATTTACTATCTTGCTTGATGAAACAGACCATATAAATGTAAATCTTGCAATAAAAATATTTTTTTAGGTTATCTTGCATAAATATGTATGCGATTTAACTTAGACATATTTGGGCAGTTCTAGATTGATAAAATGAAGTTAACTTACCAATATTTGCAGTACAGTACAGTTAATCGTTGCTTTTTTACAAAATAAATTAATTTTACAAGTACAAAAATACAAATGAATGAATTGAAAAATAGTCGCAACTTGACGTAAGACGCCATATTGATTTTGTAGGGATGGTTTAAAGTGTTTCTCAGCGACATCTAGTATTTAAACTAAGGAAGAGGCTATTTCCACGTCCGACGTACACGTTGTTTCCACGTCCAGTATTTTTTGCGGATTTTTAGAGTTTTTATAAAAGCTTTTACCTTTTAAGGTATATTTTTAGTTGGAATTGTATTCTCCTATCATATTTTATAACGTCCTTTTAAACAGTTTTCTAACAATAGAAAAACGTTATTCTAACGTTAAATGTATACTAGGGGTAGCAAGACGTTCTTACAAGCGCCAAATTGCAGCACTCCGTGCCGGAGTTTGTTTTGGTTCTTGGTCGTTTGGTGTTTTTTTTATGAGGGGGCCTTGGTTTACGTTAACGTTGGTTTGGCGTCTGTTTGGTGTTTCTGTAATTTTTTTTTAATTTAAAATCATATTTTGCGCATGCGCAGTTTATCAAAACGCCACATGAAGAGCTGCACATAAGCGCTCCTACGTTCTTTACTTCAAGGCCGCGCTACCGGCTTAGGTGCCAGACTTCCTAGTGGGCCATTCCATGACCATCTAAGTTGAAAATTTTGAAGCAAAATGTCACACGTTTGTCAAAAATAATTTGTTATTGGCGAGAGAAAATAAATCTGTTATTTTTTACAGAAACAGCAAATATAATAAAACTAATACTGAAATTCGGAATATGTGATGGCGTAGTAATAGTGAATAGGGGCGGTTCAAGAATGACGTCAGCTATTTTTGACCAATTTTCGACCTCCCCTCCGCCCTTCGTCACTTTTGCCTAGACCCCCCTATAAAATATAAAAAAATGACGTCACCTTTTGGCAGACCCCCCCCCACTGCGCCTATTGCTTTCCCATTTTGAAAATTTCGGAAAACCATGTATTCGTGCAAAAATTTTCAATTTCAATTTTTGCGTTTTATGACGTTTTATGTCGATATAAATCAATTTCAAGCAAAAAAAAATTGTCGGTCGATCGGTCTGTCCGGGAAATCTTGTAAGCACGATAACTTAAGAACGCTTTAAGCTAGAGACTTGAACATTGGCGTGCGGCAAGGGGGGCAAATGGGGAAAAATACATTTTTTTTAGAAAAAATTTAAAATTGCTATATAGAGGTTTTTAAGGTTGCTGAAATTGAATCTGATAATAAAATTTCTCTAACTCCACCCCCGAGGGGGTGAGGGGGTAAATATTTTGAAATGTTTTCCAAATTTTCGTGAAAATTTGTAGATACCCAGCAAACCACCGTACGATAATCGGCATAAATAATTATTGGCCCATTGCTGGCTTGCCGATTATCGGCTAGCCTGTAAAGGACCGATCTGTGGCCGACGATACAACGCCAATTTAAAATATGATCTTGCGTAGAGGGAGAAGTCAAGACGCATGCGCAAGTTTTGCGCGGGTTGTGTTCTAAGGCCCGTTGAGTTGAAGCTTGGAGCGCTCGGAGCATAGTTCTATCTCTTTTAAAACAAGTAGTTAGAAAGAGATAGAACTATGCTCCGAGAACTTCAACTCAAACTGGCCTCTTGTTTTGTGATTTTGCTGCGTCAGTGATAAAGTAAACTTAATGAATTCATTAATGAAAATTTTCTGTGACATGTGTTTATTTACAATTCTTAATAATGATTTTTGAAGATAAAAAGTAAGTAATTACATTTTTTAATTAAATATTAAATTAACAATTAATTCACTTGCACTTAAGTCGCATTTAAGATCCCAGGGCGGGAAAGGGAAAGGTTCCGTAGGTACTAAAATATAAAAACTTATTCAGAATAATATTCTAAAACGATCGATATTATCGTTCTTTTTTATGACATGGTAAAATACTGATCCAACCTCCAACAAAATAATACTTTTCCCTATAGTTCATTACAAAGGTTTTTTCAAAAAATAAAAAAAAAACATCGAACCATTTTTTTTAATACTTAATAAAAGATCTTAAGATCTTTTCGTGAAAATCAAAAAAAAAAAATGAAAAAACAAAATTTTTCGAAAAAAAATTTTTTTAATATAAACCAGAAATTAAAATTCAGGGTATAAAATCAAATAGTGCAATGTCCAGTCATGTAAATTTTACTTCAGAAGCAAAAAAAAAAAAAAAAAAATAAAACACTCGGTAGGAAAATTTGTATTGTTTTGTATAATTTGCTATATATCAAATTATACAAAACAATACAAATTTGCCGATCTAGTGTGTTTTAATTCGTTTTTTTTTTTGCTTCTGAAGTAAAATTCACATGAGGGGTCATTTGACACTATTTGATTCTATACCCCTCAATTATCGGTAGTCTGCCGGCTAGCCATTACCGGCCCGTTATGGGCTTGCCATTACCGGCCAGTTATCGGCTTGTGCGACACTTCCATTACCGGGCATGTCGTCAACGGACCGATGACTCTTTATCGGCTTACGGCATTGTGCCGTTGCCGGCCCATTGCTGGTGTGTTTGCTGCGTAGGGGTTTTTGACTTTGATAAAAATTAATCTTGAAATATATTTTTTGAAACCCACCCCCTTAGGGGTGGGGGGTGATTTTTGTGAAAATTGGTATATTGACGTTTTTGAGATTGCTGGAAGTGAATCTGATAATAAAAATGGTCTAACTCTACCCCTACCCCCAGGGGGTGGGGGGTGATTTTGTGAAAGTTGGTATATTGGGGTTTTCAAGGTTGCTGAAACTAAATATGATAATAAAACACTGCTCAGTAAAAGAGCTTTCCCATTTTTCACCTCCGCGCGTGAAATTGATTTTTATTATCACATTTTTTTTTTCCTAATTTCACCCCTGAAGGGTGGGGAGTAGTTTTCGTGAAAACTGGAGTATTGGGGTTTTTGAGGTTGCTGAAAGTGAATCTGATAATAAAAATATTCTAAATCCACCCCCTGATGGGTAGTTTTCGTGAAAATTGGTATATTGGGGTTTTTGAGGTTGTTGAAAGGGAATCTGATTATAACAAAATTCTAAGTTCACCCCCAAAGGGGCAGAGGGTAGTTTTCGTCAAAATTGGTATATTAAGGTTTTTATGGTTGCTGAAAGTGAATCTGATAATAAAAAAATCCATTTTACGCGCGGATGTGTAAAATGGGAAAGCTCTTTTACTGGGCAGTGTATTTTTTTAGATATGGTCCCATAATAATAGGTTTACTATTTTCTTTTATTTAAAAAAGCGTCTACGGACAAAAAAAAAATAGGATCTCATTTAAGCAATTATATTTTCCATATACTAGGAACTAAAGATTAAAGAACTATACTATTAAACTTTTTTATTTAAAAAAATATATAAAAAATATATAAAAAGTATAAAAAGTTAAATACGGGTTTAAAGGCTCTGAAATTTTGTACAAATATTCTTTACACACATACACGTTAGCTTACATATACAGAATTGGCTTAGAAAGGGGACTAGGGGGCAGCAGCCAGCCCTAAATATTAAAAAAATTCATATTTTCAAAACTAAAACTTGTAACGCTCTGAAATTTTGTACAAATATTATTTGCACACATACACGTTAGCCTACACACACAGAATTGGCTTAGAAAGGGGACTAGGGGTCAGCAGCCAGCCCTAAATATTAAAAAACTTCATATTTTCAAAACTAAAACTTGTAACGCTCTGAAACTTTGTACAAATATTCTTTGCACACATACACGTTAGCCTATATACACAGAATTGGCTTAGAAAGGGGACTAGGGGTCAGCAGCCAGCCCCAAATATTAAAAAAAATTATATTTTCAAAACTAAAACTTGTCACGCTCTGAAATTTTGTACAAATATTCTTTGCATACATACATGTTAGCCTACATATACAGAATTGGCTTAGAAAGGGGACTAGGGGTCAGCAGCCAGCCCTAAATATTAAAAAAATTTATATTTTCAAAACTAAAACTTGTAACGCTCTGAAATTTTGTACAAATATTATTTGCACACATACACGTTAGCCTACACACACAGAATTGGCTTAGAAAGGGGACTAGGGGTCAGCAGCCAGCCCTAAATATTAAAAAAATTCATATTTTCAAAACTAAAACTTGTAACGCTCTGAAATTTTGTACAAATATTCTTGGCACACATACACGTTAGCCTACATACACAGAATTGGCTTAGAAAGGGGACTAGGGGTCAGCAGCCAGCCTTAAATATTAAAAAAATTCATATTTTCGAAACTAAAACTTGTAACGCTCTGAAATTTTGTACAAATATTTTTGGCACACATACACGTTAGCCTACATACACAGAATTGGCTTAGAAAGGGGACTAGGGGTCAGCAGCCAGCCTTAAATATTAAAAAAATTCATATTTTCGAAACTAAAACTTGTAACGCTCTGAAATTTTGTACAAATATTCTTGGCACACATACACGTTAGCCTACATACGTATATGTAGGCTAACGTGTATGTGTATAAAGAATATTTGTGTATGCTAACGTGTATGTGTGCAAAGAATATTTGTACAAAATTTCAGAGCGTTACAAGTTTTAGTTTCGAAAATATGAATTTTTTTAATATTTAAGGCTGGCTGCTGACCCCTAGTCCCCTTTCTAAGCCAATTTTGTGTATGTAGGCTAACGTGTATGTGTGCCAAGAATATTTGTACAAAATTTCAGAGCGTTACAAGTTTTAGTTTCGAAAATATGAATTTTTTTAATATTTAAGGCTGGCTGCTGACCCCTAGTCCCCTTTCTAAGCCAATTCTGTGTATATAGGCTAACGCGTATGTGTGCCAAGAATATTTGTACAAAATTTCAGAGCGTTACAAGTTTTAGTTTCGAAAATATGAATTTTTTTAATATTTAAGGCTGGCTGCTGACCCCTAGTCCCCTTTCTAAGCCAATTCTGTGTATGTAGGCTAACGTGTATGTGTGCCAAGAATATTTGTACAAAATTTCAGAGCGTTACAAGTTTTAGTTTCGAAAATATGAATTTTTTTAATATTTAAGGCTGGCTGCTGACCCCTAGTCCCCTTTCTAAGCCAATTCTGTGTATGTAGGCTAACGTGTATGTGTGCCAAAAATATTTGTACAAAATTTCAGAGCGTTACAAGTTTTAGTTTCGAAAATATGAATTTTTTTAATATTTAAGGCTGGCTGCTGACCCCTAGTCCCCTTTCTAAGCCAATTCTGTGTATGTAGGCTAACGTGTATGTGTGCCAAGAATATTTGTACAAAATTTCAGAGCGTTACAAGTTTTAGTTTTGAAAATATGAATTTTTTTAATATTTAGGGCTGGCTGCTGACCCCTAGTCCCCTTTCTAAGCCAATTCTGTGTGTGTAGGCTAACGTGTATGTGTGCAAAGAATATTTGTACAAAATTTCAGAGCGTTACAAGTTTTAGTTTTGAAAATATGAATTTTTTTAATATATAGGGCTTGCTGCTGACCCCTTCTAATCTACCGACCCCTAATTTCCTAAAAACAATTAAACATTTGATATTTCAAGAACTTTTTTTAATTTCTATAAAAAAAATTTTAAGAAAATATATTTTTATTTTTTTTAAGATTTATGTTTGGACTTTTTTCAAAATAATGTTTTTTTTGTGTGTTTTATTGTTTGTGTTTGGTTTTATATAGTTTTTGTTTTAAATATTTAATTTCAATAAATTGGTACAATAAAACCCTGCGGAAAATAAATAACGACGTCTATGATCATTCGGGCATCTTCGGAAAATTGGCTGCCAGTTTTGGCTGCTAACTTCACATTGATCGGGTTTAATATATTTTAAAACTTTTAAACCTATAGGTTAGAACAATATATCAACAAATAAAGCAAAATCTTGGGTACAACTTAGCTTTGAACAGGCCCTTTAGGCCCAGAGCTCCTGGTGGTTAGATCTTATTTTAAGGAATAGGGAAAAAATAATTACAATTTTTTGTAGAGCGACGCCTAAAGTAAAATTTACTCCAGTCTTTTATGTCGTAGTTTTTTTATAAAAATTCTGCTATAAGTATTTTCACTAAAAATACTTACACAATTTATTAAAGGTGACGTCACTTTTGGCCAGACCTCCCCTCCCCCCTTCATCACTTTTCGTCACCTTTTGACCAACCCCCCCTCCCCCCTATGGAGGTGACGTCATTCTTGAACAACCCCATAGGAGAAAAATTAGGAAAAAAGGTGCAAGAGAAAAATTTTACTACATTGGAAAGCAAAATTAGTTAATAATTAAATTATATTTTAATTTTAATTGAAGGATGCTTTGATAGTGGGGGAGTAAGTACTTCCTGTCAGGTGGTGGTACTCGACTTGGTGGTAATTCCAAAGCCAAAAATTTGACATTTTTTGTTTTTGGGGTCCTTAGGGTACCAGTAGACTTCACACCAAATTTTATCCAAAAACGAATATTAAATTGGCACAAATTGATGTTAAAGTTTAAAAAATTTACTAAAAATAGAACTAAAGATGTTTAAATCTGTTTTTCTTAACCGGTCAAGCAATTTTTAAAATTCAACTGCTTCTAACCAGTCTTTAGACTAATAATAATGATGAATATATCAAAGCCACTTTTTGGGCTGTAATTACTATGGTCTGTTTCATCAAGCAAGAGAGTTAATTAAAAATCGCTCAGTAAATATTTTTACAACAGGTTTGAATAGTATATGTTTGTGTATAGAATATAGTCATGGTCTATAAAATAAACTATGCAGTATATTTGCACATCCAATAATAGAATCTTTTTTGAAAATATTTACTTTGCGATTTTTAATTTACTATTTTGCTTGATGAAGCAGACCATATAAATGTAAATGTTGCAATAAAAATATATTTTTAGGTTACCTTGCATAAATATGTATGCGATTAAACTTACATATTTGGGCAGTTCTAAATTAATAAAATGAAGTTGACTTACCAATATTTGCAGAACATTACAGTTAATCGTGGCTTTTTTACAAAAGAAATCAATTTTACAAGAAAAGTCCAAAAATACAAATTAATTAATTGAAAAATAGTCGCAACTGGACGTATGACGCCATATTGATTTTGTAGGGATGGTACAAAGTGTTTCTCAGCGACATCTAGTATTTAAATTAAGGAAGAGGCTATTTCCACGTCAGACGTACACGAAGTTGTTTCCACGTCCAGTATTTTTTGTGGATTTTTAGAGTTTTTATAAAAGCTTTTTACCTTTTAAGGTATATTTTTCGTTGGAATTGTATTCTCCTATCATATTTTATAAAGTCCTTTTAAACAGTTTTCTAACATTAGAAAAACGTTATTCTAACGTTAAATTTCTACTAGGGGTAGCAAGACGTTCTCTTAAGCGCCAAATTGCAGCACGCCGTGCAGGAGTTTGTTTTGGTTGTTTGGTGTTTTTTTATGAAGGGGTCTTGGTTTACGTTAACGTTGGTTTGGCGTCTGCTTGTTGTTTTTTTTGTAATTTTTTTAAAATTTAAAATCATATATTGCGCATGCGCAGTTTATCAAAACGCGGCATGAAGAGCTGCACTGCACATAAGCGCTCCCAGAGATAGATTGTAGTCTCTGGCGCTCCTACGTTCTTTACTTCAAGGCCGCGCTACTGACTTAGGTGCCAGACTTCCTAGTGGGCCATTCCATGACCATCTAAGTTGAAAATTTTGAAGCAAAATGTCACACGTTTGTCAAAAATAATTTGTTATTGGCGAGAGAAAATAAATCTGTTATTTACAGAAACAGCAAATATAATTATATTTTCTGTTTATTAATAAAACTAGTACTAAAATTCGGAATATGTGATGGCGTAGTAATAGTGAATAGGAGAAAAATTAAGAAAAAAAGTGCAAGAGAAGAATTTGACAACATTGGAAAGCAAAATCAGTTAATAATTAAATTATATTTTAATTTTAAGTGAAGGATGCTTTGATAGTGGGGGAGTAAGTACTTCCTGTCAGGTGGTGGTAATTCCAAATATTGGCGGACATAACAATTCTAATGGTTATTATTGCAATAGTCCAATACATTATATAAACAAATGAGCAGCAAATAAAACAATCTTAAACGTATCCAGTACCTACATTTGAACGTGAGTTCATTAATATTTAAAAAAAAACTCATTTATTGATATAAAATTCATAAACTATAGCTTCTCACCAATGTGCTTACTAACATGTCTTTTTAAGCTCGTTATGTGTCCAAAAGATTTGTTGCAATAAGAACATTTATTGGGTTTCTCCCCAGAATGCGTGCGAATATGTGTTTTTAAAGTTGATGCATCTGCAAAAGATTTTTCACAATAGGAACATTTAGGGGGCTTCTCCCCAGTATGCGTGCGAATATGTGTTCTTAAAGTTGATGCATATGCAAAAGATTTATTGCAATAAGAACATTTATTGGGTTTCCCCCCAGAATGCGTGCGAATATGTGTTTTTAAAGTTGATGCATCTGCAAAAGATTTTTCACAATAAGTACATTTATGGGACTTCTCCCAGTATGCGTGCGAATATGTGTTTTTAAAGTTGATGCATCTGCAAAAGATTTTTCACAATAAGAACATTTATGGGGCTTCTCCCAAGTATGCGTGCGAATATGGGTTTTTAAAGTTGATGCAACTGCAAAAGATTTTTCACAATAAGAACATTTATGGGGCTTCTCCCTAGTATGCGTGCGAACATGTGTTTTTAAATGTGATGCATCTGCAAAAAAAAATTTTCACAAGAAGTACATTTATGAGGCTTCTCCCCAGTATGCGTGCGAATATGTGTTCTTAAATTTGATGCATCTGCAAAAGATTTTTCACAAGAAGTACATTTATGGGGCTTCTCCACAGTATACGTGCGAATATGTGTTTTTAAAGTTGATGCATATGCAAAAGATTTGTTGCAATAAGAACATTTATTGGGTTTCTCTTCAGAATGCTTGTGAATATGTGTTCTTAAAGTTGATGCATCTGCAAAAGATTTTTCACAAGAAGTACATTTACGGAACTTCTCCCAGTATGCGTGCGAATATGTGTTCTTAAAGTTGATGCATATGCAAAAGATTTGTTGCAATAAGAACATTTATTGGGTTTCTCCCCAGTATGCGTGCGAATATGGGTTTTTAAAGTTGATGCAACTGCAAAAGATTTTTCACAATAAGAACATTTATGGGGCTTCTCCCTAGTATGCGTGCGAACATGTGTTTTTAAATGTGATGCATCTGCAAAAGATTTTTCACAGTAAGAACATTTATGGGGCTTCTCACCAATGTGCTTACGAATATGTCTTTTTAAACTCGTTAAATGTTTTAAAAAATTGTTGCAATAAGAACATTTATTGGGTTTCTCCCCAGTATGCGTGCGAATATGTGATTTTAAAGTTAATGCATCTGCAAAAGATTTTTCACAATAAGTACATTACAGTATGCGTGCGAATATGTGTTTTTAAATTTGATGCAACTGCAAAAGATTTGTTACAATAAGAACATTTATTGGGTTTCTCCCCAGAATGCGTGCGAATATGTGTTTTTTAATTTGATGCAACTGCAAAAGATTTGTCACAATAAGAATATTTATTGGGTTTCTCCCCAGGATGCGTGCGAATATGTGTTTTTATATTTGATGCATCAGCAAAAGATTTTTCACAATAAGTACATTTATGGGGCTTCTAACCAGTATGCGTGCGAATATGTGTTTTTAAAGTTGATGCCTATGCAAAAGATTTGTTGCAATAAGAACATTTATTGGGATTCTCCACAGTATGCGTGCGAATATAGGTTTTTAAAGTTAATGCAACTGCAAAAGATTTGTTGCAATAAGAACATTTATTGGGTTTCTCTTCAGAATGCTTGTGAATATGTGTTCTTAAAGTTGATGCATCTGCAAAAGATTTTTCACAAGAAGTACATTTATGGGGCTTCTCCCCAGTATGCGTGCGAATATGTGTTCTTAAAGTTGATGCATATGCAAAAGATTTGTTGCAATAAGAACATTTATTGGGTTTCTCCCCAGTATGCGTGCGAATATGGGTTTTTAAAGTTGATGCAACTGCAAAAGATTTTTCACAATAAGAACATTTATGGGGCTTCTCCCTAGTATGCGTGCGAACATGTGTTTTTAAATGTGTTTTTAAATTTGATGCATCAGCAAAAGATTTTTCACAATAAGTACATTTATGGGGTTTCTCCCCAGTATGCGTGCGAATATGTTTTTTTAAATTTGATGCACTTGCAAAATATTTGTTGCAATAAGAACATTTATTGGGTTTCTCCCCAGAGTGCGTGCGAATATGTGTTTTTAAATTTGATGCAACTGCAAAAGATTTGTTGCAATAAGAACATTTATTGGGTTTCTCCCCAGTATGCGTGCGAATATGTGTTTTTAAAGCTGATGCATCTGTAAAAGATTTTTCACAATAAGAACATTTATGGAGCTTCTCCCCAGTGTGTGATCGAAAATGTCTTTTTAAATTTGATGCATCTGCAAAAGATTTTTCACAATAAGAACATTTATTGGGTTTCTCCCCAGAATGCGTGCGAATATGTGTTTTTAAAGCTGATGCATCTGTAAAAGATTTTTCACAATAAGAACATTTATGGAGCTTCTCCCCAGTGTGTGATCGAAAATGTCTTTTTAAATTTGATGCATCTGCAAAAGATTTTTCACAATAAGAACATTTATTGGGTTTCTCCCCAGAATGCGTGCGAATATGTGTTTTTAAATTTGATGCAACTGCAAAAGATTTGTCACAATAAGAACATTTATTGGGTTTCTCCCCAGAATGCGTGCGAATATGTGTTTTTAAATTTGATGCATCAGCAAAAGATTTTTCACAATAAGTACATTTATGGGGTTTCTCCCCAGTATGCGTGCGAATATGTTTTTTTAAATTTGATGCACTTGCAAAAGATTTGTTGCAATAAGAACATTTATTGGGTTTCTCCCCAGAGTGCGTGCGAATATGTGTTTTTAAAGTTGATACATCTGCAAAAGATTTTTCACAATAAGTACATTTATGGGGTTTCTCCCCAGTATGCGTGCGAATATGTGTTTTTAAAGCTGATGCATCTGTAAAAGATTTTTCACAATAAGAACATTTATGGAGCTTCTCCCCAGTGTGTGATCGAAAATGTCTTTTTAAATTTGATGCATCTGCAAAAGATTTTTCACAATAAGAACATTTATTGGGTTTCTCCCCAGAATGCGTGCGAATATGTGTTTTTAAAGCTGATGCATCTGTAAAAGATTTTTCACAATAAGAACATTTATGGAGCTTCTCCCCAGTGTGTGATCGAAAATGTCTTTTTAAATTTGATGCATCTGCAAAAGATTTTTCACAATAAGAACATTCATGGGGTTTCTCCCCAGTATGCGTGCGAATATTTTTATTTTCAGTTTGCCTACGCATTTGCTCTTCAGTGTGTCTGTGAATATGCACTTTTAAGTCAGACTTTAGCTTAAAAGTCTTTTCACAATAAAAACAAATAAATAAGGACATTTCTTTATGTACAATTTGTTTATCTTCTTCAACTTTAACATTTTTAAACTCATTATCATATACTTCATGTTCAATAATTTCAATTTTTATTTGATCCTCATCTGGAACGAATTCATTTTCTTTTATTTGGATTTCCATTTTGTCTTTTTCATCTTTAACTTTTATTTCATGTTCTTCCTTCTTTATTTTTAAAATATTTAACTTATCATTATGTGTAAAGATATGCACATCCAAATCAAATTCTAGTTTAAATGCTTCTTCACAGTAAGCACAAACAAATAGTGGTTTTAATTCTTGGTTTGTGATTAGTGTTTCTTGTTTTTCTTCCTCAAATCTTTTACTTCCATTTTCTATGATTTCAATTTTTATTTGTTCCTCGTCTGGGATCAATTGCTCTTGTTTTATTGTTATTTCTAATTTATCTTCAACTTCCCCATTCTCGTATTCATTCTTCTCTTCTTTGATTCTTACACTTTCCATTTTAGAAATAAAAGGATATTTTGTAAAAAAAATGTAACTGTAAGCACTCTCCTCTGAAAAAAAAATAATTAAGACAAAAATTAAAATTGCTGCACTAGGGTGCCAGCCAAAAATTTGACATTTTTAGTTTTTGGGGTCCTTAGGGTACCAGTAGAGTTCACACCAAATTTTATCCAAAACAAATCTTAAATTGGCACAAATTGATGTTAAAGTTTAAAAAATTTACTAAAAATAGAACTAAAGATGTTTAAATCTGTTTATCTTAACCGGTCAAGCAATTTTTAAAATTCAACAGTTTACAACTGCTTCTAACCAGTCTGTAGACTAATAACTTAATAATGAATACATCAAAGCCACTTTTTGGGCTGTAATTACTATGGTCTGTTTCATCAAGCAAGAGAGTTAATTAAAAATCGCTCAGTAAATATTTTTACAACAGGTTTGAATAGTATATTATTGGTAGATAATTTGAGATATTTTCAGGATCTCCTTTTTTAAAAATAGGCACAACTTTGGATATCTTTAAGCAATCAGGGTAGATACCTGAAGCGATGCACTTATTAATTAATTTGGTAATTGGGTAAACGAGGTGGTTAATATTTCTTTTTATAATTGTGGATGAGAGACCATAAATATCTGTTGAGCGACTAGACTTTAAAGACGATATTACGTCGCGTACGTCATTAAAAGTTACCCCTGAGAATTTAAAATTTGAGTCTGTTATGTCATTAAAAGTGTTTAAAGGATTTAAAGGACTTAATGGAACATTTTTTGCTGATCACCGGGTATAGATACAAAAAAATTATTAAATTCGTCAGAGTTAACTTTCTCCGATACTTCAACAGATTTTTTAGAATTTCTTTTCTGATTTATAATGCCCCATATTGTCTTAGTAGGGTTGTTTGAATCTGTGATAATTTTATCATTGGCCTTTATTTTGGGTCATCTTTCGTTCGCAGGAAATCAGCTACATTTTCAAAAAAAGAATTTTTTGACTTTATGGACCCCCCTGAATCTGAAAATGATAATCGTTCTTTGCGGAAATGCACCGTTTTTTTTCTATGGCGGTTTTTTATGTATTTTTTGTTTTGGTTAAAAAACGTTATGGAAATCTGCTATCGTTAGAAACGAAGTATTTTCTAGTTATTTTGGCTCCCCTGAATCCGAAAATATTAATCGTTCTTTGCGGAAACGCACCGTTTTTTTTCTATGCCGATTTTTTATATATTTTTTGTTTTGGCAAACAAACTTTATGGAAATCTGTTATCGTTTGGAACAAAGTATATTCTACTTATTTTCGCCCTCCTGAATCCAAAAATGTTACTCATTCTTTGCGGAATTGCACCGTTTTTTTTAATGGCGATTTTTTATAATTTTTCTTTGTTTTTGCAAAAAAACTTTATGGCAATCTGTTATTGTTTAAAACGAAGTATATAGTTATTTTGGCCCCCCTGAATTTAAAAATATTAATCGTTCTTTGCGAAAATGCACCGTTTTTTTTATAGCTATTTTTTATATATTTTTTGTTTTGGCAAAAAAAAATTATGGAAATCTGTTGTCATTTAAAACGAAGTATATTCTACTTATTTTGACCCTCCTGAATCCGAAAATGATAACTGTTTTTTGGGAAAATGCACCGTTTTTTTCTGTGGTGATTTTTTTATATTTTTTGTTTTGGCCAAAACAACGTTATGGAAATCTGATATTGTTAAGAACGATGTATATTCTAGTTAGGTGTAGTTAGCATACTCGGCAAATCCTTTTATGTAAGTAAATAAATAATTAAAAATAAATTATATTATTATAATGCATATAATTATTTGTGCGCGCTCCCTGAATTGTGGTAAGGCCCTGGCCAGGCCCGTAATATATGTTATAACATAATACAAGCAAGTAAAATATTTACAAAAACATAATATTAAAATATTTATAATTAAATGCATATGGATAAAATTAAAATATAGTTTATGCCGGGCGAAGCGAGGCGAGCTTGACCACAATTCAGCCGCGCGCGCGGCTGAATTGTGGTCAAGCCCTTCATCACGTATTATTAATATAAAATTAAATTAAAATAATATAATTTTATTATTTGAACCGAGCCAAGCAAGGACGGTTAAAAACATAAATCAGGCCGAGCGAAGCGAGGCGGGCTTGACCACAATTCATTACGTATTAATAATATTAAATGAAATTAAAATTGTATAATTTATTATTTGAACCGAGCCAAGCGAGGAGGGTTAAAAATATAGTTTAAGCCGAGCGAAGCGAGGCCGGCTTGACAACAATTTAGCCGCGCGCGCGCGCGGCTATATTGTGGTCAAGCCCGCCATTACGTAATATTCACATATAAAATTAAAATTAAATTATGTAATGTATTATCATATAAGCCGAAAGAAGCGATGATTAATTGATCTGGGGTCAAAATTTATATAAAATACTTTATATCTAGGTTTTATGGCAAAAACAAAAACTATGTAAAAAATCGCCATAGAGAAAAACGAAGAATTTCCGCTAAAAGTGTTAATAATTTCCGAATTCAGAGGGGTACAACTAGTCAGAATATACTTTATTTCTAACGATAACAGATTTCCATAACGTTTTATTTTCGAAAAAATTATTTTTTTTAAAAATAGCCAAGAAAAAAAAACGAAGAACTTTCGCAAAATATGGTTATCATTTCCAAATTCAGGAGGGTCCAAATAGGTAGAATACACTTTATTTTTAACGATAACAGATTTCCATAAAATTTTTTTGCAAAAATTTAAAAAAATATAAAAAACAGCCATGGAAAAAGACGGTGCTTTTCCGCAAAGAACTGTTATTATTTTTAGATTCAGAGGGGCCAAAATAAATAGCATACACTTCGTTTCCAATAGTAACAGATTTCCATAACAGTTTTTTGCCAAAACAAAAAATATATAAAAAATCGCCATAGAAAAAAAACGGTGCATTTCCGCAAAACAAGATTATCATTTTTGAACTCAGAAGGGTCTATTACAAAGCTAGTATGTGATTTGTAACAATATCAGATTTCCTGCGAACGAAAGTTGGCCCTTTATTTTAGCTAGTTTTATTTTTGAATTGTAGTTGTACTTTACCTTGTTTCTTAATGTTCGTAAATTTTCAGTTGGAAAATTGGTATATAGTTCATTTAAAAGCCTTAAATGCTCCCTCAAATCCGCTAGATCTCTCGTAAACCACTTTATACCTCCGTCCAGTATATTTGCACATCCAATATTAGAATCTTTTTTGAAAATATTCACTTTGCGATTTTTAATTTACTATCTTGCTTGATGAAACAGACCATATAAATGTAAAAATGTAATGTAATGTAAATCTTGCAATAAAAATATTTTTTTAGGTTATCTTGCATAAATATGTATGCGATTTAACTTATAGACATATTTGGGCAGTTCTAGATTGATAAAATGAAGTTAACTTACCAATATTTGAAGTACAGTACAGTTAATCGTGGCTTTTTTACAAAATAAATTAATTTTACAAGAAAAGTACAAAAATACAAATGAATTAATTGAAAAATAGTCGCAAACTTGACGTATGACGCCATATTGAGTTTGTAGGGATGGTCCAAAGTGTTTCTCAGCGACATCTAGTATTTAAACTAAGGAAGAGGCTATTTCTACGTCCGACGTACACGAAGTTGTTTCCACGTCCAGTATTTTTTGCGGATTTTTAGTTTTTATAAAACCTTTTTACCTTTTAAGGTATATTTTTCGTTGGAATTGTATTCTCCTATCATATTTTATAAAGTCCTTTTAAACAGTTTTCTAACATTAGAAAAACGTTATTCTAGGGTCTATCTAAAATACTGAACACAATATTCAGCTGAACGTTCAGCGCATGCGCATATCAGTCCCGCAAATCACGGGTGCGTTACAAAACAACGTATATAGGGCGGATTTAAAACAATAATTTAAAACCAAACTTAAAAAGAGTTATTTTTGGTCAATCACAAGTAAACATAGGTTAAGCTTGGCTAGTTTAAACAATAAAGATGTTGAGTGTCTGAAAAAAATAATTTATTTTATTTTAAATGTTCTATATATTTGAACTTTAACCCCCTACAGACAAAGTGTATTTTTTCCTGCTCTCCACGATAATATACAGGGTGTATTCATTTAACTCAACGCTAAAAAATCAAGCTGAATGCATGAAAAAATAGTAAAATTTTGTCTATAGCTACAAAACTTAAAATTTTATTTGCTTTTACCATTTTCTATAATATATTTTTATTTCAGCTCTCCGCGATAATATACTTGGTGTATACATTAAGCTGAACGCTAAAATATCAACCTGAACGCCTGAAAAAAATAGTAAAATTTTGTCTATCACTACAAAACTTAAAATCTTATTTGGTTTTACCATTTTCTACAATATATTTTTATTTCAGCTCATCGCGATAATATACAGGGTGTATACATTAAGCTGAAAGCTAAAAAATCAACCTGAACGCCTGAAAATAATAGTAAAATTTTGTCTATCACTACAAAACTTAAAATCTTATTTGGCTTTACCATTTTCTACAATATGTTTTTATTTCAGCTCATCGCGATAATATACGGGGTGTATACATTAAACTGAACGAAAAAAAAAACAACCTGAACGCCTGAAAAAAATAGTAAAATTTTGTTTATCGCTACAAAACTTAAAATCTTATTTGGTTTTACCATTTTCTACAATATATTTTTATTTCAGCTCTCCGCGATAATGTATGGGGTGTATACATTAAGCTGAACGCTAAAAAATCAACCTGAACGTCTGAAAATAATAGTAACAATTTGTATATCGCCACAAAACTTAAAAACTTATTTGGCTTTACCATTTTCTACAATATATTTTTATTTCAGCTCATCGCGATAATATACAGGGTGTATACATTAAACTGAACGATAAAAATACAACCTGAACGCCTGAAAAAAATAGTAAAATTTTGTCTATCACTACAAAACTTAAAATCTTATTTGGCTTTACCATTTTCTACAATATGTTTTTATTTCAGCTCATCGCAATAATATACGGGGTGTATACATTAAACTGAACGATAAAAAAACAACCTGAACGCCTGAAAAAAATAGTAAAATTTTATTTGCTTTTACCATTTTCTATAATATATTTTTATTTCAGCTCTCCGCGATAATATACGGGGTGTATACATTATTTCAGGCGTTCAGGTTGTTTTTTTATCGTTCAGTTTAATGTATATACCCTGTATATTATCGCGATGAGCTGAAATAAAAATATATTGTAGAAAATAGTAAAACTAAATAAGATTTTAATTTTTGTAGTGATGGACAAAATTTTACTAGTTTTTTCAAGTGTTCAGGTTGATTTTTTAGCGTTCAGCTTAATGTATACACCCCGTATATTATCGCGGAGAGCTGAAATAAAAATATATTATAGAAAATGGTAAAAGCAAATAAAATTTAAATTTTGTAGCGATAGACAAAATTTTACTATTTTTTTCAGGCGTTCAGGTTGTTTTTTTATCGTTCAGTTTAATGTATACACCCTGTATATTATCGCGATGAGCTGAAATAAAAATATATTGTAGAAAATAGTAAAACCAAATAAGATTTTAAGTTTTGTAGTGATAGACAAAATTTTACTATTATTTTCAGGCGTTCAGGTTGATTTTTTAGCGTTCAGCTTAATGTATACACCCCGTACATTATCGCGGAGAGCTGAAATAAAAATATATTGTAGAAAATGGTAAAACCAAATAACATTTTATGTTTTGTAGCGATAAAAAAAAATTTACTATTTTTTTCAGGCGTTCAGGTTGTTTTTTTATCGTTCAGTTTAATGTATACACCCTGTATATTATCGCGATGAGCTGAAATAAAAATATATTGTAGAAAATAGTAAAACCAAATAAGATTTTAAGTTTTGTAGTGATAGACAAAATTTTACTATTTTTTTCAGGCGTTCAGGTTGATTGTTTATCGTTCAGTTTAATGTATACACCCTGTATATTATAACACTAAAAACGCATGAAAGCATAATTAATATTTTATTTAATTGTTTTGTATATCAATTACTCACTTTTAAAAGCTTTGCTGACATAAACTTTCGACCCTCCTTAAGAGTGTGGCTCGTTGGTTAATAGCCACTGATTGGTTTCAAAAACACTAAAAACACATGAATGGATCATTAATATTTAGTTTTATTTGTTACGTATGTATATTACTTACTTTTAAAAGCTTCACGGAAAGAAACATTCGACCCTCTTCAAAAGTGTAACCAATTGGTTAATCGCCACTGATTGGTTTCAAAAACACTAAAAACACATGAAAGCATAATTATTATTTAGTTTTAATTGTTGTGTACGTATATTTATTCAAATAATTACCTTTTCCAAAGTTATTAAAATTTTTCGTCGCACACCAATCCAAGATTTAGATTTTTTGAGGTTAGAAACACGGAAACCCCCGCTTTATATATATATTTTTTTACAACAAAGTAAGTCTAATACTTTCAATGGGATTTTGTTTCAAATATGGTCAATATGCAATATAGAATCATTCTTAATAATATTATCTTAAAATATTTACTATTTTTTAATTTATTATTATTTTTAATACGATGCCATCTATCAGGATAAATGTAAAGCTTAACATGAAAAAATAAAAGAACCTATCTGTTAAAAATTACAAAAATTAACGCTAGCGACATCTAGCACGTAAATTGCGATGCTATGGCGGCCATTTTTAGCTGTGTTGCAAGGTCACCTACTTAAGGCTGCCCCCCACTGGTCACGTGTGTACAGAGATGCGGCGTTGTCAGATTTTAATTTTGATTTTAAGTGTTTTCTTGTATTATTCGGAATGATTTCTTGTGTGAAAAATTAACAATATTTTTGCACTGATTTTTGGTTTTATTACTAAAACTTACTGTTTTGAATATAATTAGGTGCGGAAAATTCAGTTTTTTGTTTTGTTAGAATTTTTATAACAATTTAATTGACGTTGGTTTACGTTAACGTTGGTTTACGTTAACAATGGTTTGGTAGTTTGCTGGTTTGGTGTTTTTTTTTTAATGGGAGGCGTTGGTTTAGGTTAACAATGGTTTGGTTTGGTAGTTTGCTCTTTTGGTATTTTTTTTTTAATGGGAGAAGTTGGTTTACGTTAATTTCAAAAAAAAAATGTACAAACTGACAACGCTGTTTATTAGTTAACTGAAAATTATACCAACTTAAATTGAAATGTGGTTAAAATCCTTAACTATGTCTTGAAAATGCACTTTTTTTAAAAATAATTTCTCGCTAATTTGTGAGTAATCCGCAAATTTTTTTTTGCAAAAATACTATTTAAGGTAAGTACTTTTTATTGGTTTAAAAAAAAAATAAGAATTCGTGTGGCCGGTAAGTTCACCGGCCCCGCTGTTTTTTGAAGAGTGTTTTATGATAGGTTAGTAATAAAAATAATTATTAGTTTATACAAGTTTTATAATCTACATAATCGTAATACTTTTTTTAAAATTAACCTCAAAATAAGATTTCAATAATAATAATAATTATAATGGATTATACTTTTTTAGTAAAATGGAATATGCAGTTGTGTCGTTTGTTGGAAATGATGACGTCAGTGACATCCCATGGGATGGATGATGCATCCCCACACAAAAAATGTTTCCCAATTAATTGCAAAAAAAGGTACCTATTACCTATAAAAACGGATGATGCATCCCAACACAAAAAATGTTTCCCAATTAATTGCAAAAAAAGGTACCTATTACCTATAAGAACGAACAGATAAAATAAATGGAGAACATTTGAAGTCATTGTGGTATGTTAATCTATATTCATGGGTAAGCCGTTTGCTGAGAATTATCAGGTTCTATGTGACAGCTTTGATGAAAAAGAGATATACTTTTTTTATTTATTTATCCTTAAGGAGTTGGGATCCCTACTGTAAAAGGCTGAGTGTACTGGAAGAAAACTAAAACTTGTTCTAAATGTATTTTGCGAGCTAAATCTCCTGCGAAATCTTGTGTACAACCCTCGCGAAATCTTGCGAAATTCCCCGAAATCTTAAATATTTAACACGTTGGCTACCATGAGAGTCACCAGCAACTCTCGGTATTTTTTTACATTGGTACCACGTGTATTAGGGAACGTTCAAGTATTATGTAACGCAAATTGTACCAAAATTAATACACTTCATACCCCGGTTCTCGCGTTATTTAAGGCTATAGAGAGTTCATATTTTGTCTATTTAGGGGTTAACACACCCCCTATTAGGGGGGTAGCCAAAATATGAAATCTCTATAATCTATAATAACGCGAGAGCCGGGGTATGAAGTGTATGAATTTTAGTACAATTGAGTTATGTAATACTTGAATGTTCCCTCACCGGCTACTCTCAGTAGCATCATATTGTAACTCTTAAACTGCCGAAACAAAAGCATCCATATTATAGGTGTGGTACACCAGAAGTACTACTTATGTCATATTTCAGTGAGACGCGGTAACATTGGTGGAAAGTTGTAAAAAATGTTTTATTAATATCACAGCTACACAAACTAAAGTTGGATCTCCGACAGACTCTACTAGTCAAATTCTATGTATTTGAGCCGCTGAATCCAAGTCGGAGTTTAAAAACTGGGTCCCATTTTCAAAATAAACTCAAAAAAACATCCTTTTTGTACTTTTTCGCTAGGTTTTTTGAGGTTTTTTTAAATTTCGACTGCAGATTCGCATTCGGCTCAAAATATATAGGAATTGCCCAGTCCGCACATATATGGATGCAACATGTATGGTACATAACATGCAATATTGCATGTTATGTATCATATATATGGTACGAGAACATACACGATACATAAAATGTTATGAATTCAATACTAAATATGGCGTCTATATTATTTTAATTTTTATAGGTTAGAATCACTAATATTCTTAAAATTGTTGTTAATAATAAAAGTTTTGCCCTTAAGTAGTAGAAACGCATGTATTTTTAGACAACTAAACCGATTTTAGATAATTTTAGACAAAAAATTAAAAAATATATATTTTTTTAAAATGATTATTTGCTATTTTTTCTCTAAAAATTGGCTTTTTATGTGGCCCATGATTTTTAAGCCTGGTAGAAAGTTTGCTTTCACAGTAAAAATGCACATCGTATAAGAATTTTGCCTGATGGATGCTACATATAAAGATATTTATATACTTTAATTATTAGGTTTATCAAAAAGACGTAAAAATGTTCACCATGTCTAAATCTATCATGCACTCCATAACAAGTAAAATTCGGAAACGCCTACTTTTATTGTTATGTACCTAGTATGTATCTGATATGTAGCATGTTATGTAGCTGATACATAACTTGAGGCGGAATTGTTAAAGTCCAAGGACTATACATGGACTATAAAAATTACATGTCTGCAACATCACATAGAACAGTGGTTATGTACCTGCTATGTTCCTGCCATGTATTTGTGTTGACTGGGTGACTAGTTGGAGTTCCATTTTTTTTTTTGTGTGGCGCTGTATTTATTTTATTCTTAGAGATTTTGAATGAATTATTTTTTTGTATGTAATTAACGCAAAAACGTATAATATATATATACTAAGTATATTATACTTGAAAATGTAAAATGAATTATTTAGTTTCTTTTTTAGAATTTTCGAGAAATCTTGCGAAATCCCGCAAAATATTGCAAAATCCCGCGAAATCTTGCCAAATCCCGCGAAATCTTGCCAAATCTTGGGCAATGCAAAATTTTGTGTACGCGAGTTTGTATGAGATTTACCCCTCGATATTTTGCATTATTACGTTTTTTTTTTAATTTTAAATATTTTTTTTTTCAGAATATGTTTATTTTATTATACGTTTAAAAAAAAAATGTACAAACAGTCACCTTTTTTAAAATATATATTATTCAGAATATGTAATATGTAGTTTTAATTTTTTGTATGTATACCTGGCAGGACAACCGAGTGTTAGTTTAAGATATATTTTTATTTTTGCAAAATAAACAAAATTAGGACTTCGACCGGACCCTGTAGATATCGACTTTAGATTTCGAATAGGTAAGTGGCACACAAATATGTATTTCATATTTGTGTATCATTTACCTATTCGAAATTGGAAGTTTATATTTGCCGTTCAACGGGGGTACGGGAGAATTTAAACATCCATGTTACATATCACCCATTTAATTTTAATGTATTAAATACCTCTCATCCATATGGCAAGGGATAACTTATGATGTATTTGGTATGTTTCTGCTACATATCAAGGAGTATACAAACGACATGGCTGATACCTCTCATCCATATTGCAAAAGTTATATAACATGTTATGTACCTGGTATGTAGCTGATATGTTACATGTTATGTACCTGATACATAATTTGAGGCGGAATTGTTAAAGTCCAAGGACTGTACATGGACTATAAAAACTACATGGCTGCAACATCACATAGAACAGTGGTTATGTACCTGCTATGTACCTGCCATGAATTTGTGCGGACTGGGTTGGTGGTAATTCCAAATATTGGCGGACATAAACAATGAGCAGCAAATAAAACAATCTTAAACGTATCCAGTACCTACATTTGAACGTGAGTTCATTAAAATTAAAAAAAAAACTCATTTATTGATATAAAATTCATAAACTAATTATACAAATCTAAAATTTAAAATATGGGCTTCTCTCCAGTGTGCAAACGAATATGTCTTTTTAAGTTCGTTAAGAGTCCAAAAGATTTGTTGCAATAAGAACATTTATTGGGTTTCTCCCCAGTATGGGTGCGAATATGTTTTTTTAATTGTGATGCATCTGCAAAAGATTTTTTACAATAAGAACATTTATAGGGCTTCTCCCCAGTATGTGTTCGAAAATGTCTTTTTAAATTTGATGCAACTGCAAAAGATTTGTTGCAATAAGAACATTTATTGGGTTTCTCCCCAGAATGCGTGCGAATATGGGTTTTTAAAGTTGATGCATCTGCAAAAGAGTTTTCACAATAAGAACATTTATGGGGCTTCTCCCCAGTATGCGTGTGAATATGTGTTTTTAAATTTGATGCATCTGCAAAAGATTTTTCACAAGAAGTACATTTATGGGGCTTCTAACCAGTATGCGTGCGAATATGTGTTTTTAAATTTGATGCATTAGCAAAAGATTTTTCACAATAAATACATTTATGGGGTTTCTCCCCAGTATGCGTGCGAATGTCTTTTTAAACTTGTTAAATGTCCAAAAAATTTTTTGCAATAAAAACATTTATGGGGCTTCTCCCAGTATGCGTACGAATATGTGTTTTTAAATTTGATACAACTGCAAAAGATTTGTTGCAATAAGAACATTTATTGGGTTTCTCCCCAGAATGCGTGCGAATATGTGTTTTTAAATTTGATGCATCAGCAAAAGATTTTTCACAATAAATACATTTATGGGGTTTCTCCCCAGTATGCGTGCGAATATGTGTTTTTAAATTTGATGCAACTGCAAAAGATTTCTCACAATAAGAACATTTATAGTGCTTCTCCCCAGTATGTGTTCGAAAATGTTTTTTTAAATTTGATGCACTTGCAAAAGATTTATTGCAATAAGAACATTTATTGGGTTTCTCCCCAGAGTGCGTGCGAATATGTGTTTTTAAATTTGATGCAACTGCAAAAGATTTGTTGCAATAAGAACATTTATTGGGTTTCTCCCCAGAATGCATGCGAATATGTGTTTTTAAATTTGATGCAACTGCAAAAGATTTTCCACAATAAGTACATTTATGGGGTTTCTCCCCAGTATGCGTGCGAATATGTGTTTTTAAAGCTGATGCATCTGTAAAAGATTTTTCACAATAAGAACATTTATGGAGCTTCTCCCCCGTGTGTGTTCGAAAATGTCTTTTTAAATTTGATGCATCTGCAAAATATTTTTCACAATAGGAACATTTATTGGGTTTCTCCCCAGAATGCGTGCGAATATGTGTTTTTAAAGTTGATGCATCTGCAAAAGATTTTTCACAATAAGAACATTTATGGGGTTTCTCCCCAGTGTGCGTGCGGATATTTTTATTTTCAGTTTGCCTACGCATTTGCTCTTCAGTGTGTCTGTGAATATGCACTTTCAAGTCAGACTTTAGCTTAAAAGTCTTTTTACATTAAAAACAAATAAATAAGGACATTTCTTTATGTACAATTTGTTTATCTTCTTCTTCAACTTTAACATTTTTAAACTCATTATCATATACTTCATGTTCAATAATTTCAATTTTTATTTGATCCTCATCTGGAACGAATTCATTTTCTTTTATTTGGATTTCCATTTTGGTTGTTTCATCTTTAACTTTTATTTCATGTTCTACCTTCTTTATTTTTAAAATATTTAACTTATCATTATGTGTAAGAATATGCACATCCAAATCAGAGTCTAGTTTAAATGCTTCGTCACAGTAACCACAAACAAATAGTGGTTTTAATTCTTGGTTTGTGATTAGTGTTTCTTCTTTTTCTTCCTCAAATCTTTTACTTCCATTTTCTATGATTTCAATTTTTATTTGTTCCTCGTCTGGGATCAATTGCTCTTGTTTTATAGTTATTTCTAATTTATCTTCAACTTCCCCATTCTCATATTCATTCTTCTTTTTTTGGATTCTTACACTTTCCATTTTAGAAATAAAATTATATTTTGTAAAAAAATGTAACTGTAAGCACTCTCCTCTGAAAAAAAATTAATAAAGACAAAAATTAAAATTGCTGCACTAGGGTGCCAGCCAAAAATTTGAGATTTTTAGTTTTTGGGGTCCTTAGGGTACCAGTGTACCAGTAGAGTTCACACCAAATTTTATCCAAAACAAATCTTAAATTAGCACAAATTGATGTTGAAGTTTAAAAAATTTACTAAAAATAGAACTAAAGATGTTTAAATCTGTTTTTCTTAACCGGTCAAGCAATTTTTAAAATTCAACAGTTTACAACTGCTTCTAACCAGTCTTTAGACTAATAACTTAATAATGAATATATCAAAGCCACTTTTTGGGCTGTAATTACTATGGTCTGTTTCATCAAGCAAGAGAGTTAATTAAAAATCGCTCAGTAAATATTTTTACAACAGGTTTGAATAGTATATGTTTGTGTATAGAATATAGTCATGTTTTATAAAATAAACTACGCAGTATATTCGCACATCCAATATTAGAATCTTTTTTGAAAATATTCTCTTTGCGATTTTTAATTTACTATCTTGCTTGATGAAACAGACCATATAAATGTAAATCTTGCAATAAAAATATTTTTTTAGGTTATCTTGCATAAATATGTATGCGATTTAACTTAGACATATTTGGGCAGTTCTAGATTGATAAAATGAAGTTAACTTACCAATATTTGCAGTACAGTACAGTTAATCGTTGCTTTTTTACAAAATAAATTAATTTTACAAGTACAAAAATACAAATGAATGAATTGAAAAATAGTCGCAACTTGACGTAAGACGCCATATTGATTTTGTAGGGATGGTTTAAAGTGTTTCTCAGCGACATCTAGTATTTAAACTAAGGAAGAGGCTATTTCCACGTCCGACGTACACGTTGTTTCCACGTCCAGTATTTTTTGCGGATTTTTAGAGTTTTTATAAAAGCTTTTACCTTTTAAGGTATATTTTTAGTTGGAATTGTATTCTCCTATCATATTTTATAACGTCCTTTTAAACAGTTTTCTAACAATAGAAAAACGTTATTCTAACGTTAAATGTATACTAGGGGTAGCAAGACGTTCTTACAAGCGCCAAATTGCAGCACTCCGTGCCGGAGTTTGTTTTGGTTCTTGGTCGTTTGGTGTTTTTTTTATGAGGGGGCCTTGGTTTACGTTAACGTTGGTTTGGCGTCTGTTTGGTGTTTCTGTAATTTTTTTTTAATTTAAAATCATATTTTGCGCATGCGCAGTTTATCAAAACGCCACATGAAGAGCTGCACATAAGCGCTCCTACGTTCTTTACTTCAAGGCCGCGCTACCGGCTTAGGTGCCAGACTTCCTAGTGGGCCATTCCATGACCATCTAAGTTGAAAATTTTGAAGCAAAATGTCACACGTTTGTCAAAAATAATTTGTTATTGGCGAGAGAAAATAAATCTGTTATTTTTTACAGAAACAGCAAATATAATAAAACTAATACTGAAATTCGGAATATGTGATGGCGTAGTAATAGTGAATAGGGGCGGTTCAAGAATGACGTCAGCTATTTTTGACCAATTTTCGACCTCCCCTCCGCCCTTCGTCACTTTTGCCTAGACCCCCCTATAAAATATAAAAAAATGACGTCACCTTTTGGCAGACCCCCCCCCACTGCGCCTATTGCTTTCCCATTTTGAAAATTTCGGAAAACCATGTATTCGTGCAAAAATTTTCAATTTCAATTTTTGCGTTTTATGACGTTTTATGTCGATATAAATCAATTTCAAGCAAAAAAAAATTGTCGGTCGATCGGTCTGTCCGGGAAATCTTGTAAGCACGATAACTTAAGAACGCTTTAAGCTAGAGACTTGAACATTGGCGTGCGGCAAGGGGGGCAAATGGGGAAAAATACATTTTTTTTAGAAAAAATTTAAAATTGCTATATAGAGGTTTTTAAGGTTGCTGAAATTGAATCTGATAATAAAATTTCTCTAACTCCACCCCCGAGGGGGTGAGGGGGTAAATATTTTGAAATGTTTTCCAAATTTTCGTGAAAATTTGTAGATACCCAGCAAACCACCGTACGATAATCGGCATAAATAATTATTGGCCCATTGCTGGCTTGCCGATTATCGGCTAGCCTGTAAAGGACCGATCTGTGGCCGACGATACAACGCCAATTTAAAATATGATCTTGCGTAGAGGGAGAAGTCAAGACGCATGCGCAAGTTTTGCGCGGGTTGTGTTCTAAGGCCCGTTGAGTTGAAGCTTGGAGCGCTCGGAGCATAGTTCTATCTCTTTTAAAACAAGTAGTTAGAAAGAGATAGAACTATGCTCCGAGAACTTCAACTCAAACTGGCCTCTTGTTTTGTGATTTTGCTGCGTCAGTGATAAAGTAAACTTAATGAATTCATTAATGAAAATTTTCTGTGACATGTGTTTATTTACAATTCTTAATAATGATTTTTGAAGATAAAAAGTAAGTAATTACATTTTTTAATTAAATATTAAATTAACAATTAATTCACTTGCACTTAAGTCGCATTTAAGATCCCAGGGCGGGAAAGGGAAAGGTTCCGTAGGTACTAAAATATAAAAACTTATTCAGAATAATATTCTAAAACGATCGATATTATCGTTCTTTTTTATGACATGGTAAAATACTGATCCAACCTCCAACAAAATAATACTTTTCCCTATAGTTCATTACAAAGGTTTTTTCAAAAAATAAAAAAAAAACATCGAACCATTTTTTTTAATACTTAATAAAAGATCTTAAGATCTTTTCGTGAAAATCAAAAAAAAAAAATGAAAAAACAAAATTTTTCGAAAAAAAATTTTTTTAATATAAACCAGAAATTAAAATTCAGGGTATAAAATCAAATAGTGCAATGTCCAGTCATGTAAATTTTACTTCAGAAGCAAAAAAAAAAAAAAAAAAATAAAACACTCGGTAGGAAAATTTGTATTGTTTTGTATAATTTGCTATATATCAAATTATACAAAACAATACAAATTTGCCGATCTAGTGTGTTTTAATTCGTTTTTTTTTTTGCTTCTGAAGTAAAATTCACATGAGGGGTCATTTGACACTATTTGATTCTATACCCCTCAATTATCGGTAGTCTGCCGGCTAGCCATTACCGGCCCGTTATGGGCTTGCCATTACCGGCCAGTTATCGGCTTGTGCGACACTTCCATTACCGGGCATGTCGTCAACGGACCGATGACTCTTTATCGGCTTACGGCATTGTGCCGTTGCCGGCCCATTGCTGGTGTGTTTGCTGCGTAGGGGTTTTTGACTTTGATAAAAATTAATCTTGAAATATATTTTTTGAAACCCACCCCCTTAGGGGTGGGGGGTGATTTTTGTGAAAATTGGTATATTGACGTTTTTGAGATTGCTGGAAGTGAATCTGATAATAAAAATGGTCTAACTCTACCCCTACCCCCAGGGGGTGGGGGGTGATTTTGTGAAAGTTGGTATATTGGGGTTTTCAAGGTTGCTGAAACTAAATATGATAATAAAACACTGCTCAGTAAAAGAGCTTTCCCATTTTTCACCTCCGCGCGTGAAATTGATTTTTATTATCACATTTTTTTTTTCCTAATTTCACCCCTGAAGGGTGGGGAGTAGTTTTCGTGAAAACTGGAGTATTGGGGTTTTTGAGGTTGCTGAAAGTGAATCTGATAATAAAAATATTCTAAATCCACCCCCTGATGGGTAGTTTTCGTGAAAATTGGTATATTGGGGTTTTTGAGGTTGTTGAAAGGGAATCTGATTATAACAAAATTCTAAGTTCACCCCCAAAGGGGCAGAGGGTAGTTTTCGTCAAAATTGGTATATTAAGGTTTTTATGGTTGCTGAAAGTGAATCTGATAATAAAAAAATCCATTTTACGCGCGGATGTGTAAAATGGGAAAGCTCTTTTACTGGGCAGTGTATTTTTTTAGATATGGTCCCATAATAATAGGTTTACTATTTTCTTTTATTTAAAAAAGCGTCTACGGACAAAAAAAAAATAGGATCTCATTTAAGCAATTATATTTTCCATATACTAGGAACTAAAGATTAAAGAACTATACTATTAAACTTTTTTATTTAAAAAAATATATAAAAAATATATAAAAAGTATAAAAAGTTAAATACGGGTTTAAAGGCTCTGAAATTTTGTACAAATATTCTTTACACACATACACGTTAGCTTACATATACAGAATTGGCTTAGAAAGGGGACTAGGGGGCAGCAGCCAGCCCTAAATATTAAAAAAATTCATATTTTCAAAACTAAAACTTGTAACGCTCTGAAATTTTGTACAAATATTATTTGCACACATACACGTTAGCCTACACACACAGAATTGGCTTAGAAAGGGGACTAGGGGTCAGCAGCCAGCCCTAAATATTAAAAAACTTCATATTTTCAAAACTAAAACTTGTAACGCTCTGAAACTTTGTACAAATATTCTTTGCACACATACACGTTAGCCTATATACACAGAATTGGCTTAGAAAGGGGACTAGGGGTCAGCAGCCAGCCCCAAATATTAAAAAAAATTATATTTTCAAAACTAAAACTTGTCACGCTCTGAAATTTTGTACAAATATTCTTTGCATACATACATGTTAGCCTACATATACAGAATTGGCTTAGAAAGGGGACTAGGGGTCAGCAGCCAGCCCTAAATATTAAAAAAATTTATATTTTCAAAACTAAAACTTGTAACGCTCTGAAATTTTGTACAAATATTATTTGCACACATACACGTTAGCCTACACACACAGAATTGGCTTAGAAAGGGGACTAGGGGTCAGCAGCCAGCCCTAAATATTAAAAAAATTCATATTTTCAAAACTAAAACTTGTAACGCTCTGAAATTTTGTACAAATATTCTTGGCACACATACACGTTAGCCTACATACACAGAATTGGCTTAGAAAGGGGACTAGGGGTCAGCAGCCAGCCTTAAATATTAAAAAAATTCATATTTTCGAAACTAAAACTTGTAACGCTCTGAAATTTTGTACAAATATTTTTGGCACACATACACGTTAGCCTACATACACAGAATTGGCTTAGAAAGGGGACTAGGGGTCAGCAGCCAGCCCTAAATATTAAAAAAATTTTATATTTCAAAACTAAAACTTGTAACGCTCTGAAATTTCGTACAAATATTCTTTATCCAACATACACGTTCGCCTACATACACAGAATTGGCTTAGAAAGGGGGACTAGGGGTCAGCAGCCAGCCCTAAATATTAAAAAAAATTCATATTTTCAAAACCAAAACTTGTACCGCTCTGAAATTTTGTACAAATATTCTTTGCACACATACACGTTAGCTTACTTACACAGAATTGGCTTAGAAAGGGGAATTTTGAAGAATATTTCTGAAAAATTTCAGAGCGTTACAAGTTTTAGTTTTGAAAATACGAATTTTTTTAATATTTAGGGCTGGCTGCTGACCCCTAGTCCCCTTTCTAAGCCAATGCTGTGTATGTAGGCAAACGTGTATGTGTATAAAGAATATTTGTACAAAATTTCAGAGCGTTACAAGTTTTAGTTTTGAAAATATGAATTTTTTAAATATTTATGGCTGGGTGCTGACCCCTAGGCCCCTTTCTAAGCCAATTCTGTATATGTAGGCTAACGTGTATGTGTATAAAGAATATTTGTGTATGCTAACGTGTATGTGTGCAAAGAATATTTGTACAAAATTTCAGAGCGTTACAAGTTTTAGTTTCGAAAATATGAATTTTTTTAATATTTAAGGCTGGCTGCTGACCCCTAGTCCCCTTTCTAAGCCAATTTTGTGTATGTAGGCTAACGTGTATGTGTGCCAAGAATATTTGTACAAAATTTCAGAGCGTTACAAGTTTTAGTTTCGAAAATATGAATTTTTTTAATATTTAAGGCTGGCTGCTGACCCCTAGTCCCCTTTCTAAGCCAATTCTGTGTATATAGGCTAACGCGTATGTGTGCCAAGAATATTTGTACAAAATTTCAGAGCGTTACAAGTTTTAGTTTCGAAAATATGAATTTTTTTAATATTTAAGGCTGGCTGCTGACCCCTAGTCCCCTTTCTAAGCCAATTCTGTGTATGTAGGCTAACGTGTATGTGTGCCAAGAATATTTGTACAAAATTTCAGAGCGTTACAAGTTTTAGTTTCGAAAATATGAATTTTTTTAATATTTAAGGCTGGCTGCTGACCCCTAGTCCCCTTTCTAAGCCAATTCTGTGTATGTAGGCTAACGTGTATGTGTGCCAAAAATATTTGTACAAAATTTCAGAGCGTTACAAGTTTTAGTTTCGAAAATATGAATTTTTTTAATATTTAAGGCTGGCTGCTGACCCCTAGTCCCCTTTCTAAGCCAATTCTGTGTATGTAGGCTAACGTGTATGTGTGCCAAGAATATTTGTACAAAATTTCAGAGCGTTACAAGTTTTAGTTTTGAAAATATGAATTTTTTTAATATTTAGGGCTGGCTGCTGACCCCTAGTCCCCTTTCTAAGCCAATTCTGTGTGTGTAGGCTAACGTGTATGTGTGCAAAGAATATTTGTACAAAATTTCAGAGCGTTACAAGTTTTAGTTTTGAAAATATGAATTTTTTTAATATATAGGGCTTGCTGCTGACCCCTTCTAATCTACCGACCCCTAATTTCCTAAAAACAATTAAACATTTGATATTTCAAGAACTTTTTTTAATTTCTATAAAAAAAATTTTAAGAAAATATATTTTTATTTTTTTTAAGATTTATGTTTGGACTTTTTTCAAAATAATGTTTTTTTTGTGTGTTTTATTGTTTGTGTTTGGTTTTATATAGTTTTTGTTTTAAATATTTAATTTCAATAAATTGGTACAATAAAACCCTGCGGAAAATAAATAACGACGTCTATGATCATTCGGGCATCTTCGGAAAATTGGCTGCCAGTTTTGGCTGCTAACTTCACATTGATCGGGTTTAATATATTTTAAAACTTTTAAACCTATAGGTTAGAACAATATATCAACAAATAAAGCAAAATCTTGGGTACAACTTAGCTTTGAACAGGCCCTTTAGGCCCAGAGCTCCTGGTGGTTAGATCTTATTTTAAGGAATAGGGAAAAAATAATTACAATTTTTTGTAGAGCGACGCCTAAAGTAAAATTTACTCCAGTCTTTTATGTCGTAGTTTTTTTATAAAAATTCTGCTATAAGTATTTTCACTAAAAATACTTACACAATTTATTAAAGGTGACGTCACTTTTGGCCAGACCTCCCCTCCCCCCTTCATCACTTTTCGTCACCTTTTGACCAACCCCCCCTCCCCCCTATGGAGGTGACGTCATTCTTGAACAACCCCATAGGAGAAAAATTAGGAAAAAAGGTGCAAGAGAAAAATTTTACTACATTGGAAAGCAAAATTAGTTAATAATTAAATTATATTTTAATTTTAATTGAAGGATGCTTTGATAGTGGGGGAGTAAGTACTTCCTGTCAGGTGGTGGTACTCGACTTGGTGGTAATTCCAAAGCCAAAAATTTGACATTTTTTGTTTTTGGGGTCCTTAGGGTACCAGTAGACTTCACACCAAATTTTATCCAAAAACGAATATTAAATTGGCACAAATTGATGTTAAAGTTTAAAAAATTTACTAAAAATAGAACTAAAGATGTTTAAATCTGTTTTTCTTAACCGGTCAAGCAATTTTTAAAATTCAACTGCTTCTAACCAGTCTTTAGACTAATAATAATGATGAATATATCAAAGCCACTTTTTGGGCTGTAATTACTATGGTCTGTTTCATCAAGCAAGAGAGTTAATTAAAAATCGCTCAGTAAATATTTTTACAACAGGTTTGAATAGTATATGTTTGTGTATAGAATATAGTCATGGTCTATAAAATAAACTATGCAGTATATTTGCACATCCAATAATAGAATCTTTTTTGAAAATATTTACTTTGCGATTTTTAATTTACTATTTTGCTTGATGAAGCAGACCATATAAATGTAAATGTTGCAATAAAAATATATTTTTAGGTTACCTTGCATAAATATGTATGCGATTAAACTTACATATTTGGGCAGTTCTAAATTAATAAAATGAAGTTGACTTACCAATATTTGCAGAACATTACAGTTAATCGTGGCTTTTTTACAAAAGAAATCAATTTTACAAGAAAAGTCCAAAAATACAAATTAATTAATTGAAAAATAGTCGCAACTGGACGTATGACGCCATATTGATTTTGTAGGGATGGTACAAAGTGTTTCTCAGCGACATCTAGTATTTAAATTAAGGAAGAGGCTATTTCCACGTCAGACGTACACGAAGTTGTTTCCACGTCCAGTATTTTTTGTGGATTTTTAGAGTTTTTATAAAAGCTTTTTACCTTTTAAGGTATATTTTTCGTTGGAATTGTATTCTCCTATCATATTTTATAAAGTCCTTTTAAACAGTTTTCTAACATTAGAAAAACGTTATTCTAACGTTAAATTTCTACTAGGGGTAGCAAGACGTTCTCTTAAGCGCCAAATTGCAGCACGCCGTGCAGGAGTTTGTTTTGGTTGTTTGGTGTTTTTTTATGAAGGGGTCTTGGTTTACGTTAACGTTGGTTTGGCGTCTGCTTGTTGTTTTTTTTGTAATTTTTTTAAAATTTAAAATCATATATTGCGCATGCGCAGTTTATCAAAACGCGGCATGAAGAGCTGCACATAAGCGCTCCCAGAGATAGATTGTAGTCTCTGGCGCTCCTACGTTCTTTACTTCAAGGCCGCGCTACTGACTTAGGTGCCAGACTTCCTAGTGGGCCATTCCATGACCATCTAAGTTGAAAATTTTGAAGCAAAATGTCACACGTTTGTCAAAAATAATTTGTTATTGGCGAGAGAAAATAAATCTGTTATTTACAGAAACAGCAAATATAATTATATTTTCTGTTTATTAATAAAACTAGTACTAAAATTCGGAATATGTGATGGCGTAGTAATAGTGAATAGGAGAAAAATTAAGAAAAAAAGTGCAAGAGAAGAATTTGACAACATTGGAAAGCAAAATCAGTTAATAATTAAATTATATTTTAATTTTAAGTGAAGGATGCTTTGATAGTGGGGGAGTAAGTACTTCCTGTCAGGTGGTGGTAATTCCAAATATTGGCGGACATAACAATTCTAATGGTTATTATTGCAATAGTCCAATACATTATATAAACAAATGAGCAGCAAATAAAACAATCTTAAACGTATCCAGTACCTACATTTGAACGTGAGTTCATTAATATTTAAAAAAAAACTCATTTATTGATATAAAATTCATAAACTATAGCTTCTCACCAATGTGCTTACTAACATGTCTTTTTAAGCTCGTTATGTGTCCAAAAGATTTGTTGCAATAAGAACATTTATTGGGTTTCTCCCCAGAATGCGTGCGAATATGTGTTTTTAAAGTTGATGCATCTGCAAAAGATTTTTCACAATAGGAACATTTAGGGGGCTTCTCCCCAGTATGCGTGCGAATATGTGTTCTTAAAGTTGATGCATATGCAAAAGATTTATTGCAATAAGAACATTTATTGGGTTTCCCCCCAGAATGCGTGCGAATATGTGTTTTTAAAGTTGATGCATCTGCAAAAGATTTTTCACAATAAGTACATTTATGGGACTTCTCCCAGTATGCGTGCGAATATGTGTTTTTAAAGTTGATGCATCTGCAAAAGATTTTTCACAATAAGAACATTTATGGGGCTTCTCCCAAGTATGCGTGCGAATATGGGTTTTTAAAGTTGATGCAACTGCAAAAGATTTTTCACAATAAGAACATTTATGGGGCTTCTCCCTAGTATGCGTGCGAACATGTGTTTTTAAATGTGATGCATCTGCAAAAAAAAATTTTCACAAGAAGTACATTTATGAGGCTTCTCCCCAGTATGCGTGCGAATATGTGTTCTTAAATTTGATGCATCTGCAAAAGATTTTTCACAAGAAGTACATTTATGGGGCTTCTCCACAGTATACGTGCGAATATGTGTTTTTAAAGTTGATGCATATGCAAAAGATTTGTTGCAATAAGAACATTTATTGGGTTTCTCTTCAGAATGCTTGTGAATATGTGTTCTTAAAGTTGATGCATCTGCAAAAGATTTTTCACAAGAAGTACATTTACGGAACTTCTCCCAGTATGCGTGCGAATATGTGTTCTTAAAGTTGATGCATATGCAAAAGATTTGTTGCAATAAGAACATTTATTGGGTTTCTCCCAGTATGCGTGCGAATATGGGTTTTTAAAGTTGATGCAACTGCAAAAGATTTTTCACAATAAGAACATTTATGGGGCTTCTCCCTAGTATGCGTGCGAACATGTGTTTTTAAATGTGATGCATCTGCAAAAGATTTTTCACAGTAAGAACATTTATGGGGCTTCTCACCAATGTGCTTACGAATATGTCTTTTTAAACTCGTTAAATGTTTTAAAAAATTGTTGCAATAAGAACATTTATTGGGTTTCTCCCCAGTATGCGTGCGAATATGTGATTTTAAAGTTAATGCATCTGCAAAAGATTTTTCACAATAAGTACATTACAGTATGCGTGCGAATATGTGTTTTTAAATTTGATGCAACTGCAAAAGATTTGTTACAATAAGAACATTTATTGGGTTTCTCCCCAGAATGCGTGCGAATATGTGTTTTTTAATTTGATGCAACTGCAAAAGATTTGTCACAATAAGAATATTTATTGGGTTTCTCCCCAGGATGCGTGCGAATATGTGTTTTTATATTTGATGCATCAGCAAAAGATTTTTCACAATAAGTACATTTATGGGGCTTCTAACCAGTATGCGTGCGAATATGTGTTTTTAAAGTTGATGCCTATGCAAAAGATTTGTTGCAATAAGAACATTTATTGGGATTCTCCACAGTATGCGTGCGAATATAGGTTTTTAAAGTTAATGCAACTGCAAAAGATTTGTTGCAATAAGAACATTTATTGGGTTTCTCTTCAGAATGCTTGTGAATATGTGTTCTTAAAGTTGATGCATCTGCAAAAGATTTTTCACAAGAAGTACATTTATGGGGCTTCTCCCCAGTATGCGTGCGAATATGTGTTCTTAAAGTTGATGCATATGCAAAAGATTTGTTGCAATAAGAACATTTATTGGGTTTCTCCCCAGTATGCGTGCGAATATGGGTTTTTAAAGTTGATGCAACTGCAAAAGATTTTTCACAATAAGAACATTTATGGGGCTTCTCCCTAGTATGCGTGCGAACATGTGTTTTTAAATGTGTTTTTAAATTTGATGCATCAGCAAAAGATTTTTCACAATAAGTACATTTATGGGGTTTCTCCCCAGTATGCGTGCGAATATGTTTTTTTAAATTTGATGCACTTGCAAAATATTTGTTGCAATAAGAACATTTATTGGGTTTCTCCCCAGAGTGCGTGCGAATATGTGTTTTTAAATTTGATGCAACTGCAAAAGATTTGTTGCAATAAGAACATTTATTGGGTTTCTCCCCAGTATGCGTGCGAATATGTGTTTTTAAAGCTGATGCATCTGTAAAAGATTTTTCACAATAAGAACATTTATGGAGCTTCTCCCCAGTGTGTGATCGAAAATGTCTTTTTAAATTTGATGCATCTGCAAAAGATTTTTCACAATAAGAACATTTATTGGGTTTCTCCCCAGAATGCGTGCGAATATGTGTTTTTAAAGCTGATGCATCTGTAAAAGATTTTTCACAATAAGAACATTTATGGAGCTTCTCCCCAGTGTGTGATCGAAAATGTCTTTTTAAATTTGATGCATCTGCAAAAGATTTTTCACAATAAGAACATTTATTGGGTTTCTCCCCAGAATGCGTGCGAATATGTGTTTTTAAATTTGATGCAACTGCAAAAGATTTGTCACAATAAGAACATTTATTGGGTTTCTCCCCAGAATGCGTGCGAATATGTGTTTTTAAATTTGATGCATCAGCAAAAGATTTTTCACAATAAGTACATTTATGGGGTTTCTCCCCAGTATGCGTGCGAATATGTTTTTTTAAATTTGATGCACTTGCAAAAGATTTGTTGCAATAAGAACATTTATTGGGTTTCTCCCCAGAGTGCGTGCGAATATGTGTTTTTAAAGTTGATACATCTGCAAAAGATTTTTCACAATAAGTACATTTATGGGGTTTCTCCCCAGTATGCGTGCGAATATGTGTTTTTAAAGCTGATGCATCTGTAAAAGATTTTTCACAATAAGAACATTTATGGAGCTTCTCCCCAGTGTGTGATCGAAAATGTCTTTTTAAATTTGATGCATCTGCAAAAGATTTTTCACAATAAGAACATTTATTGGGTTTCTCCCCAGAATGCGTGCGAATATGTGTTTTTAAAGCTGATGCATCTGTAAAAGATTTTTCACAATAAGAACATTTATGGAGCTTCTCCCCAGTGTGTGATCGAAAATGTCTTTTTAAATTTGATGCATCTGCAAAAGATTTTTCACAATAAGAACATTCATGGGGTTTCTCCCCAGTATGCGTGCGAATATTTTTATTTTCAGTTTGCCTACGCATTTGCTCTTCAGTGTGTCTGTGAATATGCACTTTTAAGTCAGACTTTAGCTTAAAAGTCTTTTCACAATAAAAACAAATAAATAAGGACATTTCTTTATGTACAATTTGTTTATCTTCTTCAACTTTAACATTTTTAAACTCATTATCATATACTTCATGTTCAATAATTTCAATTTTTATTTGATCCTCATCTGGAACGAATTCATTTTCTTTTATTTGGATTTCCATTTTGTCTGTTTCATCTTTAACTTTTATTTCATGTTCTTCCTTCTTTATTTTTAAAATATTTAACTTATCATTATGTGTAAAGATATGCACATCCAAATCAAATTCTAGTTTAAATGCTTCTTCACAGTAAGCACAAACAAATAGTGGTTTTAATTCTTGGTTTGTGATTAGTGTTTCTTCTTTTTCTTCCTTAAATCTTTTACTTCCATTTTCTATGATTTCAATTTTTATTTGTTCCTCGTCTGGGATCAATTGCTCTTGTTTTATTGTTATTTCTAATTTATCTTCAACTTCCCCATTCTTGTATTCATTCTTCTCTTCTTTGATTCTTACACTTTCCATTTTAGAAATAAAATGATATTTTGTAAAAAAATGTAACTGTAAGCACTCTCCTCTGAAAAAAAATTAATAAAGACAAAAATTAAATTTGCTGCACTAGGGTGCCAGCCAAAAACTTGAGATTTTTAGTTTTTGGGGTCCTTAGGGTACCAGTGTACCAGTAGAGTTCACACCAAATTTTATCCAAAACAAATCTTAAATTGGCACAAATTGATGTTAAAGTTTAAAAAATTTACTAAAAGTAGAACTTAAGATGTTTAAATCTGTTTTTCTTAACTGGTCAAGCAATTTTTAAAATTCAACAGTTTACAACTGCTTCTAACCAGTCTTTAGACTAATAACTTAATAATGATGAATATATCAAAGCCACTTTTTGGGCTGTAATTACTATGGTCTGTTTCATCAAGCAAGAGAGTTAATTAAAAATCGCTCAGTAAATATTTTTACAACAGGTTTGAATAGTATATGTTTGTGTATAGAATATAGTCATGTTTTATAAAATAAACTATGCAGTATATGTGCACATCCAATATTAGAATCTTTTTTGAAAATATTCACTTTGCGATTTTTAATTTACTATTTTGCTTGATGAAACAGACCATATAAATGTAAATCTTGCAATAAAAATATTTTTTTAGGTTATCTTGCATAAATATGTATGCGATTTAACTTAGACATATTTGGGCAGTTCTAGATTGATAAAATGAAGTTGACTTACCAATATTTGCAGTACATTACAGTTAATCGTGGCTTTTTTACAAAAGAAATCAATTTTACAAGAAAAGTCCAAAAAAACAAATGAATTAATTGAAAAATAGTCTTCTTCTTCTTCTTCCTATATTTATTGGCGTTGTAGTACGTTTACGCCACTTTTGAACTAATTCAGGGGATTTTTTCTATAACTACTTTATTATTTTAAGCTCTAAGGGCCACTTGCACCAACTTTTGGTACGGCATTATCTCAGCCAAACCGAGTTTAAGTTAAAAATGCTGCGTTCTGATTGGTCGGCCGTCAATTTAATCCAAGTTTAAAGTTAAATCATCATTGGTGCAAGTGGCCCTAAAATGCGTTTTTTTTTTTTTTTGTTTTTTTTTTGTTTTAGAAAAGGGATTTTGAAATAGGGTTGAAACCTAAAGCGGTAAGGGCCACTTGCACCAACTTTTGGTCTGGGATTATCTCAGCTAAACCGAGTTTAAGTTAGAAATGTTGCGTTCTGATTGGTCGGCCGTCAACTTAATCCAAGTTTAAAGTTAAATCATCATTGGTGCAAGTGGCCCTAAGTCTACAGAAATTAAGGGCAGACATTGGATTATTAGCAGAGATCTACTAGATAGGGCCTACAATTTTTTATGGATCTTCTCTAAGAAGTCTACGATGGATTTTACTATTGAGTTGTTGGGATTACTAAGGATTGTTTGCAGGTTGAACGGAAGGTCTGTGTTTGTAATTAAGCAGTTGATCATACATTTGCGTTCTTCTGAGTGGTTGGGGCATTCTAAGATTATGTGTTTGATGTCTTCTATCTCGCCGCATGAGCATAGTGGGGAATCTGCTCGTTTTATAAAATGAAGATGTGATTTGGTTAGGCAGTGCCTGCTTCTCAGTCTGCATATTGTTGTAGCATGGTTTTATCTTTAGGGTGTTCGAATGTGTAGCAAAAAATCTGCCTGCTGTCTGAATATTCTGTTTCCACTTTTCTTTCCACTTTTCCATTTCCATTCTCTTGTTTTCGCCAACAAATTCTGTCCAGTTTACTTTATCAAGAATTTTATTGAAAATTCTCTATTTAGGCAAAATTTTTAAACTTTGGTAAGGTAATGACTAATAATATTTTTTAGGTAAAGAAGATATAGCAGATAAGTATTATTTTAAACGCAATACCTTACCAGCGCATCTAGAAATAGGTGCGCCTGATAAGAACATTTTAATTTTATTTTCTGTTTTAGATTTTTACGATATAAATAGTCATTGAGGCGAAATGGCTCAAATTAATAATACTATAAATATCTCACATATTTATAACCCGATTTCAAAAAATAATATTTTAAATAAAAGCTCTTTTTTAGCCCTATAAAAAATGTTATATACAGTTTTTTGCTAGAATATAATGTTTTAAAGATACAGAATTTAAAATCAAACAAAACACCTAGTTTGAAATTTTCAAACTAGATGGCTCTAGTGTACAATAGTGCCGATGTTTTGACAGGGTGCTTGCAACGTTTCATCTAGTTTATTTATACATTCAGAATCTTAAAATGTTTTTTCAATTATAGTACAGCGTTGCCAGACTTACTATAATTTTGACTTTTGGGGGATATTTTTTTAAACATATACAAATTATAAATAATTATCAAACCTAGGCACATAGATGTCTGAAATGAGTATTTTCTACTATAGCTTACGCATTAATAATGAAAATTTAAAAAATATTTAAAGTTAGAATAAGGTTAGAAAAAGGTTAGAATTTAGTTGGGAAACTAAGGTTAGATTTATGTATTTTATAATGTTTTTGTCAAACGTTAGTTTTTAAGGTTAGATTTATATATTTTATAACGTTTTTGTATAACGTTTGAGACTAAACATAAAAATGTTACTAATCTAATGTTATGTTAAGTTAGATTTATGTACTTTTCTACCAGGGTTATTCTCGTCCGAAAATTAAGGAAGTCAATATTGCTTTCAACAGAAGTTGTGTTTTCCCCTATAGTATTTCAAAAAAATACTGGTGCTAACAAATTAATACTTTCCCCTTTAATTATGTATATATATATTAAGAAATTCTTGATCCTTACTCATATTGGAGTTGATTTAAATAAACCATAGAAAAAATTGTTATCTCTCCAAAATATAAATTTATTGTCTATTAAACAAACATTACAGCGACAATTGTTTCGACTTTTTTAACATAAAGTCATTTTCAAGCTACAAATAATAAAAAATTAGGTTAAAAATGGTACAATTCCTTTTAGAAAAACTTACGTTTTAAATTTATAAACAAATTAACTTGAGTACACATTATTAGAAATGTCATACTGACCTTAACAATATTATTTTTATAAAATCTTAAAAATTAAACAAAAAGAAAACTACAATAAGTTAAAATAAAATAAATTAATAAAATCTAAAATTTTAAATGGAGATCTCTACAACTAGAATTATGAAACAAAAGACGTCTACCCTATCTCTATCTCATTTGTGCTACACTTTCCAGCCAACCAAATAAATACTGTATTTGTTTTTCATACAAGAAATACAGTATTTATTTGGTTGGCCGGAAAGTGTAGCAGTGAGCTGCACGAACAGCTAATGTGAATCCGTAGAATAAGATAATTCTACTAAAATTTAGATGGCGCCAGTAATTTCTTTAATATAGTTACACTTTTCGCCCGGCCAAGTAAATATTGTATTTGTTCAACAAAGAACAAATACAGAATTTGCTTGGTTGGGTGGAAGTGGGAGTGTATGTATGTATTCTATCCTTTTTGGGTAGAACTTTTGTCCCTGTCTAATCTAACGGGAGAAATCTCCATTGAATAAAAATCTGGGACATCTATCATAAAGTAATCCAAACTATATTTGAAACAGACTAAAGGAATTATCTTTAAACTGCAAAAAAGTAGTTGAACATAAAAAAAGGAAAAAGATTAATTTATATTCAACTTGGTAATTGGAATAAAATTGGAGAGGTGGCAGCAAATTCATACCTAAAACTCAAAAACAAACCAAAAAGGGACAAAATTTTTTTGGAAAAATTATTAAACAAAAATATTTATTCCAAAGATTAATGCTCTGTAAGGGGACAGGCAACAATCTCCGGTCTAACATTTAAAACATTATTGTAAACATAAATATTCAAAAAATCTATTTGTTCATTAACTAACCTATCCCTATGAAACTTTTTGTTGTACAAAATGGCAAATTGTTCTAGCAGATCTGTAACTCTATCGTTCCTAGAAATATGCAAAACACTTACTTCATTTTCATAGTCATGGTTGTTGCACAACACATGGTTGGCAAAGTTGGACTTATAGTTCAGACCTGCTAGATCAATATTATTTGCACGTAGTAAACGAAAGTGTTCGTTGGTTCTTATGCAGATTTTTTGATAACTACGGCCTATGTAAAAGCTATCACACGAACAGGTCAGTTTATAAACGCCGCTCCTTTCCAAAGGATTAATTTTGTCCTTTTTATGGGATAATAGGAGGTTGAGGTTAGAGGGGGCTGAAAAGGACACGGAAATTTTAAATTGTGATAAGAGTTTTTTGATTTTTAAAGAAGGGGGGCCTATGTATGGAATACTACAAAAGGATGATGTGTTTAGGGTTGAAATAGGTATAAGGGAGGTGACTTTTGCTAAATTATATTTATGAAGTTTTTTACTGTAAAGTTTTTTAATTATATTTAAAGGGTAGTTATTAACTTCTGCCAAGTGAAAAATTGTGTCTAACTCTGTTTTAAAATCTGATTTATTAAGAGGTAAGGAAAATAATCTGTGAAAAAGGGAATGGAAAGCTGCCATTTTATGGCTAAAAGGGTTAAAGGCTTGAAAAGGAATGAAATGGGAAGTAGTTGTGGGTTTTCTATAAATGGAGACTTGCAATTCACTATTAACGACTGTAAATTTAAGGTCTAAAAAAGGGAGTGAAGAATTAGACTCGATTTCCACTGTAAATTTTAAATTGGGGTGCAGACTGTTTAAAAAATTTAAAAACGTTTGAATTTTTTGTTCATTACCTTCAAAAATTACAAAAATATCATCCACGTAGCGGGCATAAAATTTTATGTGCTTTTTAAAAAGGCAATTCTTAGAAAGAAATTCATTTTCAAGATAGTCTAAAAATATTTCGGCCAAAAGGGGGGAGAGGGGGGAACCCATAGGTAGACCTGTTTTTTGAATAAAAATTTTATTATTAAATTGACAAAAATTTTGCTTAAGGCATATTTTAAAAAGTTCTAAGAGGTCATCACTAACATATTCTGGTAAGTTGGATTTGCGAAGGTGTTTTCTGAGTAAGGGTATACATTCATTGACGGGAATAGAAGGGAAAAGGGACTGTACATCAAAAGATACTAACTTGCAACCTGGAGGGACTTTAAAGTTGTTCAATTTCTTACATAATTCTATATCATTCATGACAGAATATCGTGGTTTAAATTTGATATATTTTCTAAACACTTCGTTTAGCCACTTAGAGGTTTTATGGGTGGAAGAGCCAGTATAGGATACTATGGGCTTGTGGATTTTAGGTAAAGCATAAAGTAAAGGAGTAGAAGGATTCGAAGGGGTTAAGGACTCTTAAGGATTTTTCAAAATATGCTAGAGTTTCGGAGCAGGATTTAAGGATTTTTTTAAATTTGTTATGGAATTTGCTGCCACCTCTCCAATTTTATTCCAATTACCAAGTTGAATATAAATTAATCTTTTTCCTTTTTTATGTTCAACTACATTTTTGCAGTTTAAAGATAATTCCTTTAGTCTGTTTCAAATATAGTTTGGATTACTTTATGATAGATGTCCCAGATTTTTATTCAATTTAAAATTTTAGATTTCATTAATTTATTTTATTTTAACTTATTGTAGTGTTCTTTTTGTTTAATTTTTAAGATTTTATAAAAATAATATTGTTAAGGTCATTATGACATTTCTAATAATGTGTACTCAAGTTAATTTGTTTATAAATTTAAAAAGTAAGTTTTTCTAAAAGGAATTGTACCATTTTCAACCTAATTTTTTATTATTTGTAGCTTGAAAATGACTTTATGTTAAAAAAGTCGAAACAATTGTCGCTGTAATGTTTGTTTAATAGACAATAAATTTATATTTTGGAGAGATAACAATTTTTTCTATGGTTTATGTATATATATATATATATATATATATATATATATATATATATATATATACAGAGCGGTCCAAAAGTCACCCCCCCCCCTATTAACTTTTGAACCAGTTGAGATATCGACTTCACATTTGGAACTTTTAAATAAGACAACTTAAACTATTTTTTAGCATATATTTGATATTTTTAGCTCTTAAAATGTGGGCAGGGGGCATGGGGGGATATTGTTTTAAATGGAAAGGGGGGTCGTGTGATACATCATTTTAAAGCTTATAAAATTCTCTATTTAAACTAATATTTTTAAATGTTTTAAAAATGTTTTTTAAGGTTTTGATTTTTCAATTTTTTGTGCTAAAACATTCGATTTTTTAAGTTTTTTTTATTTATGTCAACTAAAATTAGTTTAAAAGTATAATTAACATTTTTTTATGATGAAATTAGGCATTTTTAAAAAAATATTTGTTTTTTTTAGAGGAATTTTGACATTAATACCCATTTTCAACCCCATTTTAAACCCAAATTTTTTTTTTTTAATTTAAAAATATGGAGTTAAATGGAGAATTTTATAAGCTTTAAAATGATGTATTACACGACCTCCCTTTCCATTTAAAAAAATGTGCTCCCATGCCCCCCTGCACACATTTTAAGAGCTGAAAGTATTAAATATATGCTAAAAGATAGTTTAAGTTGTCTTATTTAAAAGTTCCAAATTTGAAGTCGATATCTCAAATGGTTCAAAAGTTAAGAGGGGGGGGGGGGTGACTTTTGGACCGCTCTGTATATAGCACTATACTGCTTTCAATAAAATAATACTTTCCCCTATAGGTCTAGGTTCATTAAAACCAAAAACAAAAATAAAAAAACTTTTCAAAACAAATTTCAAAAAAAAATTCCGTGTTTTCATTTTTTTTCTTTTATATTTTAGAATTCTAAAATTAAAAGTATTTAAATACACATTTTTTTTCAATTTTTTTTTCCGATTTTTTCACATTTCTCGACGTTTTCGAAGTTTTTAAGACTTTTGAGACCATGTTAAAAAAATGTCTTTCTGTCTGTCTGTCGGTCTGTGAACACGATAACTCGGGAAAGAAAAATCGTAGCGATTTGAAATTTGGAGGGTATATTTGCGTAGTGAATATCTCGGAGGGGATTGAAATTGGGGGTATGTGGGTAGGGGAGAAGCGGGACAAAGGAGCCAAAAAAAGTTAATTTTTGGTATTTTTTTTTTAATTTTATCGTTCAATTATAATTTTGGCATGTATAGGAAGGTAATAAAATTTACCATAAAAAAGCTAAAAACCATTTTTTTCGTAGCACCAATACTTCTGAAGATATTAGCAAAATAACAAAATACACGCCACTGTGAAGTCTTTTTATTAGTTTATAGGTAAAGCCTTGTATTTTGCAAATTTTAATAATGATTTATGTCCATTTCAAGCAAAAAAAATTGTCGGTCACCAGTTACGATGCGCAGTACTGCTTAGACAAACGTAAGTATGCGCAGAAGAGTTTATTAATATATACGAATGCTTAAAAGTGTTCTGGCAAACATATACAAATATGTCATGCGCAGTAAGGATTGGTGGAACATATTTATGCGCAAAAGTGTTTAATAATACATACGAATATTTAGAAATGTTCTGGCAAAGATATACAAATATATCATGTGCAGTAAAGATTGGTGAAACATATTTATGCGCAAACGTGTTTAATAATACATACGAATGCACAGAAGTGTTCTGGAGTTGCTAGAGGTGAGGAAAGGCAAAGGAAGTGTGACAAAAAGTGTGTAGTCCATTTCCACTATTCTGTTCGTCTAAAATATAAAAGTTTTCAAACGCTTTTGCGTTTCAGATATTTTCTTTTCTTTTTTTCGTAAAACAAAAAATAAACAATTTTTTATTGCAAAAAAATATTATTTTACACCCGAAATCATTTTTATTCTATACTTATAGTGTTTTCAATTATACCTAATTAATTAATTACCTATAGGTAATTTTAAGATTATTATTTACGTATTATTAATGATAAACAAATATTTAAAAGTTAGTATTAGGTTAGAAATTGGTTAGATTAACGTTATGAAATAACGTTAGAAATTAGTTAGATTTGTCAGAAAACAAACGTTAGAATTTTTAACCAATTTCTAACGTAAGAAAAACGTTGGGTAACTAACGTTAGATACTACTAACGTTAGATTTTTGTATTTTAAAACGTTTTTGTATAAAGTTAGGGACATAAGAATGTCACTAATCTAATGTTATGTTAAATTTATGTACTTTTCTACCAGGTTCTTTTACAAAATAAATCAATATAACAAGAAAATGCCAAAAATACCAATAACTTCATTGGTATGTTTTTTTTTTTGAGGAACTACTAAATTGTTACAAAAAATTCCAAACGAAAAACCTAATTTTGATAAATTTCACAAGGTTAAAAAATAATTGTAAATAAGCAAAGAAATAAAAGTAAATAAGTAATAAAAATACACTGCCCAGTAAAAGAGCTTTTCCATTTTTCACCTCCGCCCGTAAAATGGATTTTTTATTATCAGATTCACTTTCAGCAACCATAAAAACCTTAATATACCAATTTTCACAAAAACTACCCTCTGCTCCTTTACAGGGTAAAGTTAGAATATTTTTATAATCAGATTCACTTTCAACAACCTCAAAAACCCAATATAACAATTTTCGCGAGAACTACCCCCCACTCCTCAGGGGGTGGATTTATATAGCAATTTTTAAATTTTTCTAAAAAAAATGTATTTTTCCCCATTTGCCGCACCCCAATGTTTATTTATTTATTTATTTGTTAACGGGAAAACCCCAATACATAACGTCATGTGAGGATTATGGTGTTCTATATCCAAAAACCATAATTTTGGGAAATTGACTTTGAATGTTTGAAACACAAAATCGCATAATTTTTCACCCATAATAACCAATTATAACATGTTACCGCAAACTTCGGACCACGCTTTGTCTTTGCCATTGCAGGGAGAGAGTGTATAAACCATAACTATCCAATAATTTAGAGAACAAAAATAGTCAATTTTGGTTATAGAACAAAGAAAGTACAATCTTTAAAAATACTTGGATATGGAATGAAAAATCCAGAATAAAGTAAGCTGCTTTTTGCAATTTTATTCGTTCACACAAAAATGTAAGGGTGACACACATCTCTATTCATCACATCTCCACTCGCGCACATCTCTACTCACACACAACTCTACTCACACACAACTCTACTCAAACACATCACTACTCAAACACATCACTACTCACACATGTCTCTACTCACACACATCTCTACTCATTGTCATATACTTTGACATTTATTTGATTAAAACTAGGATACAATGTCAGAACAAAGCACTAACTTTTCGTAGATTAGCTTATAAGTTTATTTATTGAATAGAAATTTTACCTTATTCCATGTTACTATAAGTAGTAATATACCTTATAATAAATTTTGGTGGCAATAAACAAACTTATAAGCTGAATTACAGAAAAAGATATTAAATTAGCTTAGATTAGTGCTTTGTTTCGCCATGGTATCCTAGTTCTAATTAAATAAATGTCATAGTATATGACAATGAGTAGAGATGTGTGTGAGTAGAGATATGTGTGAGTAGAGATATGTGTGAGTAGAGATGTGTTTAAGTAGAGTTGTGTGTGAGTAGAGCTGTGTGTGATTAGAGATGTGTGCGTAGGTCTTACTATAATTGTGGAAACTTAAGTGTGAATAGGCCTGAACTGTGGCGACTTACAATTTTAAAGACGAATTACAGACGAACTGATGAAAAATAATAAATAATTTTATTAAAAATATGTTAAAACTATATTAAATTTTTATATAAAATAATTGGATTTGTTAAAGATTTTAAACTTTTTAAGATATTGCACTTAAGTTACGGTTTCCTCCAAAATTCGCAGTCGCTGACTTTAGCTTAAAGCGTTCTTAAGTTATCGTGCCACAAGATTTCCCGGACAGACCGATCGACCGACCGATATTTTTTTTTTGCTCGAAATTGATTTATATCGACATAAAACGTCATAAAACGCAAAAATACAAAAAAAAATTGAAAATTATTGCACGAATACAAGGCTTTCCGAAATTTTGAAAATTTTCAAAATGGGAAAGCAATTAAGTATGGTATTTATGATGTTTTCTATGTTATTGAATTAAAATATGATGATAATTTACAAATAAATCTACTAAAGAAAAATCTACTAAAGAAATTATGTACTATTTGTTTTTAAAAAGTGGCCGAAATCTACTAAAGTTGGTCACGCTGTAGATAAGAGTGCATAGATGTCTCTATCAACTTCAACTGCAAGTACCGCCCCCTTTCTGGCAGGGAATAAAAATTCTAAATAGGTTTATTTTGATTCTCGAAAATCATTCCGAACCTGTACAGAACTGCGATTTTGAAAACCAAAACAAACCTAAGATCCACAAACTTGTAGCTGGACTTTAAAATGAGGGATCAAAGCTAAAGTGGACCAAGTCCATTTGGGTGGTGGACTTGATTCAATTTTCCGCTGAACAATCTGAAGAATAATTCAGTACGTAAGTGAACTAGTGCCATCTACCGTCCAAAGACAGAGGTATGGACTTGGTTCGGTTACAGTACTAAACAATATTTGCTTTGAACTATCTCTTGATCTATGCAGATCAAAAAAGTCTTTATGGACTTTACATTTTAGCTCTGAACTCCTCAAATCAATCCGTTAAAAAAATAAATTAAACTAATTTATTGGGAAAAACATTTATTGTAAAAATAACACAGGTTTACAAAAAAAAAGTCAGGACTATTTGACCGGACCTTGGTATTCCTAGGTATTTTGGCGCCCTGAATCAGATCCCGGAGTCAGTTTTGCCCCATCACGTCAGGAAAACGAGATTTCAAGGTCATTTGGAGGTTAAAATGGTGATTTTTTGGGAGCGGCCCCGGGACAACATCTCAAAGTTCAGAAAGTATTTAAGACCTACAAAGTTACCTGTGAACAGGTCGCTTGAGATATTGTCCCGGGTCCGCTCCCAAAAAATCACCATTTTGACCTCACATGACCTTGAAATCTCGTTTTCCTGACGTGATGGGGCAAAACTGACCCCGGGATCTGATTCAGGGCGCCAAAATACCTAGGAATACCATGGTCCGGTTAAATAGTCCTGACTTTTTTTGTAAACCTGTTAATTAGCAACATAAATGTAGTTATAAACATCAGCGCCATCTATGCGGCAAGGGAAGGAAAAATTTAGCTGTAAATATTCTGTAATCCCAGACTTTCATTCTATTTTCTATGGATCCAACAGTGACATAGAGGATTCCCCTACCTAAGCAAAGTAGCAAGGCGTTCTTTACTTCAAGGCCGCGCTACTGACTTAGGTGCCAGACTTCCTAGTGGGCCATTTCATGACCATCTAAGTTGAAAATTTTGAAGCAAAATGTCACATGTTTGTCAAAAATAATTGTGTTATTGGCGAGAGAGAATAAGTCTGTTATTTTTTACAGCAACAGCAAATATAATAAAACTAATACTAAAATTCGGAATATGTGATGGCGTAGTAATAGTGATTTATTTATTTATTTATTTATTAAACAACTTAACAGGGCAAGTCCCCTTTACAAAGTTGTTCTAAAAAAAAGTAAGATATGACAAATTATTAAGATAAATATAAAAATATACAATATAACAATATTGTTAGAAAAAAAAAAAGAAAGAATAATATATGTTACATAACTAACAAATTGATTTTATGTAATTAAGATTGTTGCAAAATAAGTCAACGACTGCTTCAATGCGTTTAAAGTTAGAACACATTACATACAATGTAGAAAATTTTAATAAATTGGTTTGAGGGGTTTTTAGATAAAATAAAGTACTACCCCTCGTCATTACAGAAGGAACATGAAAGCCGATTAGACTAAGAAGGCTTGGAGAATCAATTATACCGTTAACTATCTTATATAAGAAAGATATAATGTAGTAAAACCTATGCGTCGCTAGCTCACAAAAACCAAAACTTTGCATAAGGGATACGCATTATACACTTTTAAGTAGATATTTTAAAAATCTTTTTGCACTTTTTCAACAGAGTTTATATGTACTTGGTGGTGCATTATACAAAAGTATAAAAGTCTGAATATTTTTTATACCCTCAGAGTTTCGAATAATAAGTCCAAGAGCCCTAAAAGCCGCGGAATTGGTTTTGCTAACATGTTCAACAAACGATAATTTTTCATCAAAATGAATGCCCAGGTCTTTAATTAAGTTAGGTCTCGATAGGGACGTCCCAGAAATGTTATAATTAAAAATGATTGGAAACTTTTTTCTGGTAAAGGACATGATATGGCACTTAGATACATTAAGTGGAAGATGATTTAGATTACACCACTCATTAAGTCTGTTTATGTCCTCTTGGAGTTGAAGTCCATCAGCAATGCCAGTAATGGCTTTAAAAAGTTTTATATCATCAACATAAATTAGACACAAACATTTTAAAATGGTTGCTATATTATTTATAAATAATATAGAAAGTAAATGACCTAACACCGTCCCTTGAGGCACACCGGATCTTGCTTTATATTTATCAGATTTAAAACCACGATAATAAACATACTAAAATCTATAAAGAACTTTCACTTTCGGGTTTAGACCGTGTTAATGGATTTTCACTTTCCGACGTTTCGTCTCTTACTACTAGAGACATCTTCAGGGATTAATCTGAAACTGTTTCAGATTAATCCCTGAAGATGTCTCTAGTAGTAAGAGACGAAACGTCGGAAAGTGAAAATCCATTAACACGGTCTAAACCCGAAAGTAAAAGTTCTTTATATCTTAATGGCCGTGAAAGCTTAAAATCTAAAATCTATAGTAAGACTTAAAAAATATAACGTCAAGGCCCAAGGCTTCAAGTAGGTCTAACATAACAGGATAATCAAGCCTATCGAAGGCCTTCATAAAATCCGTATAAATAACATACATCTGACCACCCTTGTCTAACTCTTCGCAGATATACTGATTAATACATGTTAAATTGGTTATTGTGGAACGACCAGGTTCAAATTTGTACCTGGTCGTTCACGGTTAAGCCGTGTTGTGAAGAACTTATTTGACTTTTGACATTAGTATAGATTATAGGATGTAGAACAAATTCAAAAACCTTTGAGAAATTACAAATAATTGCAATAGGTCGGTAATTCTTAACATCGGACTTTGTACCCTTTTTAAAAACCGGACAAATTTTGGATTCTTTCCATTTGTCAGGATAGCATTTATTTTTTACAGATTTATTAAAAAGGATGGTTAGAGGTGTTACAAAGACGTTCGCGCAATCTTTAATTAAAAAAGAAGGAATACCATCGGGACCTGACGTTAATTTATTTTTAAGTCTTTTAATGTCTTTCAGAACACTAGCTTCACTAATCCTGCCGATGAACGCATTACTATTCGTAAAAATGGTACTATCGTTAATATCGATAGGTTTACTTGGAGCTACATAAACAGACATGAAAAAAGAAGCAAACATATTAACAATTTCTTGCGGATCGTTATGAGTATTATTTTCATATGACATATTACAGGGGATGCTCGTTGTATTACGTTTGTTATTTATAAAAGACCAAAAGGAACCTGGATTTGTTTTTAACTCATCTTCCATTTTATTAATATAGTTATGATATGCAGTTCTTAAATCCCTTTTTATTTTAGTTCTTAGAGTTTTGAATAAGTTAAAATGGTACTCGTCTTTAGTTAATTTATATTTGCGCCATGCCTTCAGTTTTTTATTAATATTTCTTATAATCTCAGAGGTAAACCAAACCGGTTATTTATTAGACCTATTTTTTCGACCCTTCGGAACCGAGATAGAAAAGACATTATCTAGTATGTCATAAAATTTCTCTACTGCTGTGTTAACATCATTAATACTACTTAAAACTGACCAATCAACCTGTAATAGCAGGTCATACAATAACGTAAAATTAGCTTTTTTAAAATTATAAAAATCCCTGTTAGAGGCAAATTTTGACTGAGGTTTGTTTTGAACAGCAAGAGAAATTTCTAGCGGTGGATGCAGTGAGTCAATTTTTAACATAGTATACTAAAGTATTTTAAAACTTCACAATTTATATTGCTAGCAAACCAAATCAAGCAACCTACCTTGTGAATTTTGGATACTGTTATATTGCATAAGATCAAAAAAAAGAAACAAGTTTTTAATAGAATTTATTTTTGGATCATTAGTGATATTTTCATTTATGTAGTCCCTAAGGTTAAAGTCACCCATTAATACAAAGTCAGTGTACTGCAAGGTATCAATATCAGTAATAGCTTTTATCACAGAACACAATAACACCCTCATACACTGACAGTGCAGACTTTGGAGGAATATAAACATTAATCAATAAAAATGTACTAAAATTAACAGTGATTTTTAAGCAAACTAAATCAACAGAAACGGGTATATTGTTAACTTGAATCTTTGTAGCTTGTATATTCTCATTCACAGCAATTAGAGTCCCCCCTCCCCTATCAACATCCAATTGATCAAATTTTCGATCGTCTCTAAAAACATTATATTTTGTAGCAAAAATCTCAGAATTGGAGACATGGGATCCTAACCAAGACTCAGTAAACATATAATGCTATAGTCACAAATGTGGGACTCTCTGTACAACTCTGTTATTTTAGTGTTTAACCCTTGTACATTCTGGTAATAAATAGAAATGTAGTCCTGTTTTCCTGCGACAGTAGAAACACCGCTCGGTGACTGAGGCGCATCACTTGGAAGGGTTAGCAAAGGTAGTGGGGAAAGTGTACTTACATTCATCGGTGTGTTTAGTTGCTACTGATTTCCGCATGCAGCCTGAATTAATGTATTCAGCTTGTGTTTGTAAAAACTGCAGTTTTTATCGAGGGCCGAATGATTGACATCAATATTTTTATTGATTGACTTCGAATTTATACAATTAATACATTTATAATCCGTAACCTTGCAGTCTTTTAAGTCATTTTCCTTCGTGCAAAGGCGACAAACTTTTTTCCTCTTGCAGTTTTTTGATGTATGTTGAAAACCACAACAGTTGTAACAGCGAGTTACATCTGTTGCTTCATAAAAATAACAATAATCATATCCAATTATTACATTTTTATCAGAATCACTCATAAAGTTGTTGTAATTGCCTCTAACTGAATAAGAACCTGAGAAACCCGAGGATTATTTTTAGTAGACCAAAATTTTAAAATTTTTAATTCCGAGGTATCGTGTATTTTTGACTTATTTTGCAACGTTATCGCTCTCAAAATTTGAATATTATTATACTTTTCCGTAATGCCGGAAACTCGTATGCGGGGCCTTGGATTTGAAATTTCATTAATATTATAGTTGTCTGAAAGCCGCTCATGCACCATCTTCATAAATTTTGTGTTCTCGTTGTCATTACTGCATTTGACAAGTAGGCCACCATTTTTAATGTGTCTTACATTATTAACTTGAAAACCCGATTGAACTGAATCAATATTTTTCAAAATATCCGCTTTAGTTTGAGCTGTTTTCTGATTGGGAGCCTTAGGTTTGAGTACCACTGAGGTGAAAAATAAAGAAAAAGGCGCAAGAGAAGAATTTTACTACTTTGGAAAGCAAAATCAGTTAATAATTAAATTATATTTTAATTTTAAGTGAAGGATGCTTTGATAGCGGCGGAGTAAGTACTTCCTGTCAGGTGGTGGTAATTCCAAATATTGGCGGACATAACAATTCTAATGGTTATTATTGCAGTAGTCCAATACATTATATAAATAAATGAGCAACAAATAAAACAATCTTAAACGTATCCAGTACCTACATTTGAACGTGAGTTCATTAAAATTTAAAAAAACTCATTTATTGATAGATATAAAATTCATAAACTAATTATACAAATCTAAAATTTAAGATATGTGTTTCTCTCCAGTGTGCAAACGAATATGTCTTTTTAAGTTCGTTAAGAGTCCAAAAGATTTGTTGCAATAAGAACATATATTGGGTTTCTCCCCAGTATGCGCGCGAATATGTGTTTTTAAAGTTGATGCATATGCAAAAGATTTTTCACAATAAGAACATTTATGGGGCTTCTCCCCAGTATGCGTGCGAATATGTGTTCTTAAATTTGATGCATCTGCAAAAGATTTTTCACAAGAAGTACATTTAAGGGGCTTCTCCCCAGTGTGCTCACGAATATGCCTTTTTAAGCTCGTTACGCGTCCAAAAGATTTGTTGCAATAAGAACATTTATTGGGTTTCTCCCCAGTATGCGCGAGAATATGTGTTTTTAAAGTTGATGCATCTGCAAAAGATTTTTCACAATAAGAACATTTATGGGGCTTTTCCCCAGTGTGCCTACGAATATGTCTTTTTAAGCTCGTAACGCGTGCAAACGATTTGTTGCAATAAGAACACTTATTGGGTTTCTCCCCAGTATGCGCGCGAATATGTGTTTTTAAAGTTGATGCATCTGCAAAAGATTTTTCACAATAAGAACATTTATGGGGCTTTTCCCCAGTATGCGTGCGAATATGTGCTCTTAAATTTGATGCATCTGCAAAAGATTTTTCACAAGAAGTACATTTAAGGGGCTTCTCCCCAGTATGCGTGCGAATATGCGTTTTTAAAGTTGATGCATATGCAAAAGATTTGTTGCAATAAGAACATTTATTGGGTTTCTCCTCAGAATGTTTGTGAATATGTGTTCTTAAAGTTGATGCAACTGCAAAAGATTTTTCACAAGAAGTACATTTATGGGGCTTCTCCCCAGTATGCGTGCGAATATGGGTTTTTAAAGTTGATGCATTTGCAAAAGATTTGTTGCAATAAGAACATTTATTGGGTTTCTCCCCAGTATGCGTGCGAATATGGGTTTTTAAAGTTGATGCATATGCAGAAGATTTGTTGCAATAAGAACATTTATTGGGTTTCTCCCCAGTATGCGTGCGAATATGTGTTTTTAAATGTGATGGATCTGCAAAAGATTTTTCACAATAAGAACATTTATGGGGCTTCTCACCAGTGTGCTTACGAATATGTCTTTTTAAACTTGTTAAACGTCCAAAAAATTTGTTGCAATAAGAACATTTATTGGGTTTCTCCCCAGTATGCGTGCGAATATGTGTTCTTAAATTTGATGGACCTGCAAAAGATTTTTCACAATAAGAACATTTATAAGGCTTCTCCCCAGTATGCGTTCGAATATGCCTTTTTAAATTTGATGGACATGCAAAAGATTTACTGCAATAAGAACATTTATGGGGTTTCTCCCCAGTATGCGTGCGAATATTTTTATTTTCAGTTTGCCTACGCATTTGCTCTTCAGTGTGTCTGTGAATATGCACTTTTAAGTCAGACTTTAGCTTAAAAGTCTTTTCACAATAAAAACAAATAAATAAGGACATTTCTTTACGTACAATTTGTTTATCTTCTGCTTCAACTTTAATATTTTTAAACTCATTATCATATACTTCATGTTCAATAATTTCAATTTTTATTTGATCCTCATCTGGAACGAATTCATTTTCTTTTATTTGGATTTCCATTTTGTCTTTTTCATCTTTAACTTTTATTTCATGTTCTTCCTTATTTATTTTTAAAATATTTAACTTATTATTATGTGTAAGGATATGCACATCCAAATCAGACTCTAGTTTAAATGCTTCTTGGTCTATGATAAGTGTTCCCTCTTCCTCAAATCTTTTACTCCCATTTTCTATGTTTTCATTTTTTATTTGTTCCTCGTCTGGGATCAATTGCTCTTGTTTTGTTGTTATTTCTAATTTATCTTCAACTTCCCCATTCTCATATTCATACTTCTCTTCTTTGATTCTTACACTTTCCATTTTAGAAACAAAAGGATATTTTGTAAAAAAAATGTAACTGTAAGCACTATCCTCTGAAAAAAAGACAAAAATTAAAATTGCTGAAGTGCATTAGGGTGCCAGCCAAAAATGTGACATTTTCAGTTTTTGTGATCCTTAGGGCATCAGTAGACTTCACACCAAATTTTATCCAAAAAAAATATTAAATTGGCACAAATTGATGTTAAAGTTTAAAAAATTTACTAAAAATAGTACTAAAGATGTTTAAATCTGTTTTTCTTAACAGTTTGAGAGGGCCTAGCTCGAAATTCAAAATTATTTTTGAAATTAACGGCCTAAAAGATCAATTGTTTATTATCTAAATGTCAAACGTTATCAGGCAAAAATTCCACTTAAAAAGATGAAAACAGTTCCGCATAGCTTAGGGCCACTTGCACCAACTTTTGGTCTGGGATTATCTGAGCCAAACCGAGTTTAAGTTAAAAATGCTGCGTTCTGATTGGTCGGCCGTCAATATAATCCAAGTTTAAAGTCCAAACCATCATTGGTGCAAGTGGTCCTTAATGCTTCAAAAGGGCTGTTATCGCAATTAGCGACGAAAAAGAGCGGGACCCCCACCTGAGAGGCACGTTTAAGGGGTGTGTTATTGTTTTTGGAGAGCGTCGCTTGAGAGAGTGTGCGGGCAAAGAGTGTGGTTGTATGTTAGTGAAATTAAATCAGGTACGATTTTTGGTGTTAATTTTAATTAATTATAAATTTTGATGGTTTTATTTTATATATTATCTATCATATTTCACACGTGGACATGTACACACGTTATAAGCATTTTTCAGATGTTTTTAAACGTAAATTTCACCCGGTTAAGCGGTCCGCGTCTGAGGCATCTCGAATGATATATTTTTCCGAAAGTTTTAGTACATGAATTTGAGTCATATGTCTCGAAGTAGATATTATCTTGTGAGTTGAATCGGTGCCCAAAATGTAATAGGGTCGGTTCAAAACGTTAAGGTCCGGAATAAAAGAGGAAGTTCACTGCTAATTAACTTATATTTTCCAAAATCCGAAGGTCTGTCAGAGGAACCCGAGTCATGAAAATCCCAAAAATCCAAATCTTTTATTTAAAATATGCGAATTAATAAACTAATAAAATACAATATTAATTCGACTTACCTGCACCAGGATATTATTAAATAAGATTAATAATCGAATTATCCCTGAGGATGCGAAAGGAAAATAAAGATTTATATTCCACACACTGTTGATGTCAAATTAATAAAAGAAAAGAGAAATGACAATAGCCAATCAATTATAAAATAAATATCCCTAAATAAAATAAAGATTACTCAAGGTCAAGTTTTGGGTTCCTTTGACAGACATTAACAATGACAAAAATGAGGTGTAAAATATAGGTGTATAAACATTTTTACAGGGTTTTATCACACTTGTACTAGGAAAAGCTTATTTTATCTAGGAAATTATAATCATCGTTTTCAGGCAAATTTGTAGATCAGGCGGGAACTAGTGACCGTTGATGACGTGTTTTGATACAGTTTTTTATAACTGATTTCTTTCATAGATAAGATTTTTTTGTTTGAAAAGCGCGCAAATGTTGACAGGTCTTTTCCGTTGGGGAAAAATGTCATATTAGGGTTTTATTGTTAAGAAATGTCTGTTTTTAGGTCCAATAATTAGAGAGTGTTACTTTACGAATTAGCCTTATTTATTCATGCTTGAACAAATTTTATGAAATGGCTATTAAAAATATTGCAATGTAAATACTCCCCACGTAGGGGACGTTCCATGCGGAAGAGGTCTGTGGTTTTTAGAATAAGAAACTGATAGTGTTATTTGTCCTGAACAAAAGTCTGTTATAAAAATACAATATTCTAGACTGCCTATAAAATACCACACAAATTTTATGAAATAACTAGCCGAGTACCCGTGCGTTGCACAGGGCATTAAGATTAACATTTTTTACCACCTTGGGTGTTAAATATCGAATATTCCTGAGACACGTATCTTTTCGATTTCAATAAAGAACATTTTTGTCAAATATGAATATTCTAGATTAAGGGGCCTCTGGAATACGCACACTTTAAAAAAAAAACAATTCAATCTCCGTTTCCCCTCCTTAAGGGTTGAATTTCGAAAAATCCTTTCTTAGTGGGTGCTTACATCATAAAAGAAATAAACTTTCCAAATGTGAAGTTCTAGGTCCAGGGGTTTGGGCTGGGCGTTGAATACCTGAGTGCGCCTCTACACGCATTCGAAAACAAAAATGCGTATCCCCTACTCTTGATAAGGTCCGCCGGGAGGCGATTTTGGGTAGTCGGAGGTAAAATTTTCGAGGTGGTGAAGCGGAAAAATATTGTGGTCTCTGGGTGAAATGTATTGTGTGTTTTTAGATCTTTCCGGGTACGTGAGTTAAAATTAAATCTTTAAAACTTATTTTCTAGTGTTTAGATAGTTATATTCAATTGTAATCACACGTTTTTATGTAAGAATATATTTCTATGTCTGAGTAAATTTATGCTTTTTCGGAGCCAAAAATACCTATACACTGAGATAACTTTTTGCACTTTTCTTTTATAATTACAACTTAATTGTTTTAGAAAAAGACATGTTTTTTACATGATTTTGTAGTTGGGAAAAGCTTGCATTTTTAAGGGTTCTTGCGTATTTTATGGGTATTTTTGAGCGGCAAAAATCTGTGACGTGTGATTATAACTGCGTATTAAGTTTAAAGCGCGCCAAAGTTGACATGAAGTTCCCGCTAGGGGGAAATAACATGTGAGTTCGTTGGAAAGGTCTATCATTTTAAGGTTACGTTTATTTTTAAAGAAATGTTTTTTTTAAGTGGTAATAATTTTTGAGTAGTTTATTTCATGTAAGTATGTTTTCTTATAGTTTTAACCAAAAAACCAACACCACATAAAATAGTAGAGAAAAACTTTTGTATTTAAGAAAACCAGAGAGATGGGTGCTAAACTGAATAATGTTGATTTATTTAACGTAAATTTATTTATGAAAATTTTAAAGGTGGGTTTTACAAACGTTTTAAATTTTCTTTAGTCATTCATAAAAGAGAATTGTTTTTTTTCACTCTGGCATCAGACTGCTATTTTAAGTTTAGAAAAATGTACTCGGGCGAGAAATAGACCTTAGTTAAATTCGATAGTTTTGTTGTACCTCTGTTTATACACGGTGATCCATAACTGGCATGCCAAAATTTAAGAGGTGATTCTAGATTCAAAAATATAAAAAAAGTTCCTATAAAGGTTGGTCCGGAAATGAGCCCTAAGGGATCTAGGGCCCTTTAAAATTGTTATAAAAATAAGGTTTTTAATTAATAACTCGGGTACCGTTTAAGCTAGAGCTGCGAGCTTTTGCATGTATACTAGTATTAATAAGGGCAATAAGTTTATGTTAATTTATTTTTTTAATTTATCCAGAGGCGTGCCCAGACGGACAAAATATATGAGGCTTAAAACATTTTTGCCCCAAACTTTTCTATGTGTATGTTTTTTGGATTTGTTGTAAAAAATATAGATTTCTAGAGTAAAAATACATATAAAATATCATATAGTGTAACACTGTAGGAGCAACCGTTATCAAAAAAAATGCAATTAAGAGGAAGTAACATTTTGTGCCACCAAAAATGTTACTTTTTAAAAGGCTATTACTCCTTTAATATTAAATTTAGGTGTTTTGGTGTATAATACTTTTTTGCTCAGTTTTAAATGAAGAATCACCCTGCAGCATTAAAATTTTATTGGTGCTTTTTTTTGTTCCCCATTCAATACGTCATCTTCGAAGGGCCGTAGCTCCCTTAGGGCTCATTTCCGGACCAACCTTTATAGAAACTTTTTTTCATATTTTTGGATGTAGAATCACCTCTTAAATTTCGGTACGCGAGTTCTGGAACAGGCTGTATTTTATTTATAAAATTCATTCTTGATTGTTTTTTTTTTTAACTTAATTGAAGATTGTGTAACCAAAGGTATGACTAAATTGTTGTTTTTTTTTTTATTTTTCTGCTTTCAAGTAATTTTATTTACTCACATGTAATATTTAATTCTTGCTAAATTTATTTAAGGTTAGTGGGTAGCAAAATTTGAATTGTTTTACTACAAATGAATTTGAGCTCTGTAAAATTAATTGAAAGTGTAGAATTTAGAAATGACAATATTATTTCAAACTTTTCGTGTATTCTAATTTTAATTTATTTATTTTATTTTCAACCTAGTCTTCGGTTATCGTAGGGTTATTTTTACATGTTCTTTTTTTTATGTACTGCAGTACATATATTTATAACACTGCCATGGCAGTGTTATAAATATATGTTTTAAATTGATTTGTTTATTTACTGTTTGACAACTTATTAAATTGTGTTTCTATATTTATGTGTTTAAAACCGATTTATCTATTTACCATTATTTTGAAAACCTCTCTTTATGTTTCTGTGATTTATTTTGTGATATATTTCAGGTTTATTTTTCAGGAATTGTAATTATTATTTTTATTGTTATTATCAAAATATTTATTTATTTTTTCAGCATTTATATATTTTATAGTACTGCCAGTTACCTATTGATTTTAAAATATTAAGTTAAATTTGTTTTTTCTTAAATTTCCAAAAAAATATGTATTTTTGCCATCTAACAGTAGAGGGACACTTATGCCAGAGTAAAAGAGCTTTTTTGAATTTACATTGTTTTGTTACCCTTTTATTCCCAGACTGCTATCTAAAAATATTGCTGAGTAGTCCAATCCTAGCCAGTGCTATCTAAAAAAATATGCGGGGCACAAACCAATGGGCTGCTATCTAAAAAGATCGCGGAGCAGTTCCACTCCCAATTTCTGCTATCTAAAAATATTGCCGGGCAGAATCCCATCTGCTGCTATCTAAAATATAGCTGGGCGGTCACCTATCTTACCTAACTATGTATATATTTTTTCTGTTGAGTGTTCCACGTCTGGGGGGGGGTGTAAATGATATCTTTATTGTTAGAGCACAAATACAGCATTTTACAGTCAAAACTTTGTAGAAACTACTAGGCATATATTTTTCTTACTTTTAAATTATTTTTAAAATTTCTTGTTATTTTATTAATCACGTGACAGACATGTAAATAATTTTGCAGTGTCTGTTTTTCTGGTTTGATTTAGGGACTATGTTATTTGGGTTGTATTAAATAATATTTTGGTGTTTTCTGCCGAACACCTAATTTGTTGGGCATAAAAGTTTGAGGTCATACCTGGTTTTATTAGTACTATTTTATACTTGTAATTTTGTGGTTAAAAGAGAAGGTTTTCTAGTTGCTTACTTTCCTTCTCAGAGAAAAAACAACTGAGGCAACTGTAACTGGCTTTATTAAGTTTTTTTTTGTACCTGGTTTTTTATATCATTTCATGTAAAATATACACATCTTGATTTGATGTTTAATAAAGTTGGTTATAAGGGTTTAATTTTTTTATTGAAAATGCCCAATTCTCCTTTACGCAAGTAACACAATACAAATCGAACCAAATATATATATTTTAACCTTCTGTAAAAACAAAGTAGGATCCTACTCTAGACTAATTGATCACTGGCCAGATTTGTTGGTATTTTTGTTGGGGTAATACGTAGCCACCTTAACTTATCATACTGCAGATGATAATTTTTAGGTCAGTTACATTACAAGTTACAACTTTTCTTTTGAAGTGGATAAAAAGGAAAAAAAAATAGCTTTTTTATAACTACAACTATAACTATTTTTTATAACTATAACTATGGGTAGGTAGGCCTACAGTATGAACACTGCTCAGATATAATAAACAATGTAGGTAAAGAAATTTTAGGATGGGATGAAGAGCTGCTTCTAACCAGTCTTCAGACTAATAACTTAATAATGATGAATATATCAAAGCCACTTTTTGGGCTGTAATTACTATGGTCTGTTTGATCAAGCAAGAGAGTTAATTAAAAATCGCACAGTAAATATTTTTACAACAGGTTTGAATACTATATGTTTGTGTATAGAATATAGTTATGTTTTATAAAATAAACTACGCAGTATATTCGCACATCCAATATTCGAATCTGTTTTGAAAATATTCACTGGGCGATTTTCAATTTACTATCTTGCTTGATGAAAGACCATATAAATGTAATGTAAATCTTGCAATAAAAATATTTTTTTAGGTTATCTTGCATAAATATGTATGCGATTTGACTTAGGCATATTTGGGCAGTTCTAGATTGATAAAATGAAGTTAACTTACCAATATTTGCAGTACAGTACAGTTAATCGTGTTTTTTTTACAAAAGAAATCAATTTTACAAGAAAATGCCAAAAATACAAATGAATTAATTGAAAAATAGTTGCAAACTTGACGTATGACGCCATATTGAGTTTGTAGGGATGGTCCAAAGTGTTTCTCAGCGACATCTACTATTTAAATTAAGGAAGAAGCTATTCAGGTCTATTCCCGTGCGTAAACAATATACGATTCACTCACCGCAGTAATGAGAAGAATCCAGCGCATGCGCACTGATTTTCTTATTTTTGTTTTGACGTAAGCCAAAAATTATTTTAAGGTTATGTAACACTCTTTTGCAGAATTTTACAAAAATATCTACTTTTTTCTTTGCGAGCTAATGGTTTGGTTTGGTAGTTTGCTGGTTTGGTGTTTTTTTTTAATGGGAGGCATTTTTCAGATACGATATTTCAGAATTTAGAAGGCGATATATTTTAAGAATAAAATAGGATTATATTTAGGCTAAATAATTTAGCTTTAGCTAATCAAAACAAAAATAAGAAAATCAGTGCGCATGCGCTGGATTCTTCTCATTACTGCGGTGAGTGAATCGTAACAATATTGCTATTTTGGCAAAAATGCAAAAATCGCATGCGATTTTGGCCAGTAGTTTTGTAAAAATGTGTTTCTTAAGAAAATATTATTAAATCTACAATCGTTATAACTTTCGATATTGATTTTACAATTTTAGTTTATGTGATGTATTTTAGTGGTTGAATCTGGATTAGGGTTATCTACATGTTTTTGAGGTTATGATAGAAGAAATTTTATTTATTATAATCAAAGAACTTTTACCTCAAGAAGTTATTTAAGACCAATGTTTATGAAGGTGTCATCTTTTTGTTTGTTTGTTTACATAAACGTCCGCGATACTGCTTCTGGTGTAAACATAAGTATCGCTAGTTTTGACCTTCTGGTGACCAGAGCGATGTTGCGTAATTTTCACTTTATCATTATGATAAATCTTTATATCTACATTAAAGTTTAAACAAACCATATTTCCATTGGTATTTATTTATTAGCACTTTTATAAAAACATATTCTGCAGACTGCAGTCACCACTGTAAAGGAACAGAGAGATCTAGGACTTACTATAACTGATGACCTAAAATGGGAAACCCACATTACCAACATTACCAAGAAACCCAACAGTTTAATCTACCTCATAACCAAAGCCTTCAAAAACCTTATTCCCGAAATGATCCTTAAACTCCATAAATCCTTCATCAGACCCAAGATCGAGTATGCCCAAAGTATTTGGAGTCCATACTATGCAAAGGACATTGAATCACTTGAGAAAGTTCAACGGAAAGTCACCAAGCTTCCAGCCTTACTAAAAAATGAACCCTATGAAAGAAGACTCCAGATACTTAACCTTCCCACCCTATCCCAAAGAAGGCAGCGTGGAGACCTAATTGAGCTGTACAAAATTACTCAAGGCCATTATACATGCAACATGGAAGCACTTCTACAATTTGATACCCAGCAGTTAAGAGGTCACAATAAAAAACTCAGCAAGGAGAGGTGTAACAAGCTGCAACGTAAAAACTCTTTTCCAAACCGAGTAGTGTATGTCTGGAACAGACTTAGTGATGAAACTGTAAACGCCTTATCAGTCATTCAGTTCAAAAACAGACTTGATCAGGAAATAAAGGCATGGAACAATACTCTTGTTCACTATTCTATGTGAAAACTATGTGATATGTTAATGTGATTTTATATATTCTTCTGTGATATTGCAATTTTTTGTAATTTTATGTGATATATTTTAAGTTTAATTCAAATCATTGATAACAGTCTCATCGGCTATGCCGCTTACTGTTTTTTTAATAATAATAATAATAATAATAATAATAATAATAGTAGCACACAACAATACACTTGGAAAAACTATGGACAACCTTCAATCACTAACAAACTACACATCCCTATGGTTTACGAAATGGAGACAAACAGTCAACGCCTCGAAGTCGCAGCTGATTATATTCAACCACATTCCAAAAGACAACTCCCCAACAATCACCCTAAACAATGAGACAGTAGAGCCTTGTGTGTCAGTAAGGGCCACTTGCACAAACTTTTGGTACGGGATTATCTCAGCTAAACCGAGTTTAAGTTAAAAATGCTGCGTTCTGATTGGTCGGCCGTCAATTTAATCCAAGTTTAAAGTTAAACCATCATTGGTGCAAGTGGCCCTAAAACACTTAGGTATTAACCTAGACCAGAAACTTAATTTTAACAAGTACACACAAACAATAAAGAAAAAAGCGATAACCAGAGCCAGCCACTTCCGCAGCCTTACATTTAAAAACCAGGGAATAAGTACTCAGACTGCAAGCCATATTTACAAGACCATCTGTAGACCTCTACTTGAATATGGACATCCTTTATTTATCAACTCCAACAACCCTGCAAAGAAAAACATTCAAGTAGGCGAAACGTGAGCCCTCAAAAAAATCACCAAGATTAGACATCCCAGAGACCCACTCCACAATCCATCCAATAATTTTCTACTTGAATCTAGCTCCACAATGCCTATCCCCGGACAACATTTGCTATTTCACGTGGAAGTCACTATGACATCATGTAATGATTTTCGCTGAGTTCATGAACGCATACAGATGACTCCTCATTGTAAAGTCATTACGAGATCATGTCATGAAGATCTAGCAGCGGAATGCGCATGCGCAAACTTTAAATTAACCGGAAAATTTAAATTGACCGCGAAATTAAAAAAAAGAAACACACACACACACCTTTTTGCTCATATCTTGAAAACGCGAAGAGATACTATGGTAGCTTTAAAAGCGTTTTTTCGACCTACATGTATGGAAACTTTTTTTCATAGTTTTTGATGTACATTAACACTGCATCATTAAAATTTTGGTTTTCGACATTTTAGTATTTAATTTTTCGTCCTCGAACCGTGAAATTTCACCTTCAAATGAACTTTTCTCGAAAACGGTTAATCCTACAGTATTACAACACGAGTATCTTTTTTATGTATTTTGAACTGAGGAATCATATTTCAAAAATAAAATTACAAAAAAGTTACACAGAAAAAAGTTTGGGACAAAAAACTGATAAGGCCCCCCCGTTTCGCACACCCCTGGTTTAAATAAGTACGTGAAAATGACATACAAAGATGGGCCTTATTAGGATCAATTCACGTGCAAAACCTTGTTAACATATCTCAAAGGGTTCCTGAGTTATTCAATAAAAACCGATTTTTTTAGCCAATTTCAAAGGGGCGTAGCTCCCTTATGACGCATTTTTAGACATATGTTTATAGGAACTTTTTGTCATATTTTATTATGTAGAATTCCAAACCTGTTAAAATTTCCTACGCTATTTCAAATACACCCTGTATGTATTTTTTTTCTATTGTTAATATTACCAGGCTGAAGGACCTCGGTCAATGGCCATTTGTCATGTTCATGATTTGTATTATGGTTGGCAATAAAGTACTTTATTATTTATTTCATAATAATATTTATGAATAAATTTGAGGTTATGTATTAATTGACAAAGTTTACGACTTTAGACTGTGAGTTTACACATTCTCTCTACGCGTACCAAGTGTAAACAATAGTCACTCCCCATCAGCCCCTCACCGTAGTTGGTTCACGCTTCAAACAAAGCATACGGTAGATTTCATCATGTTCCTTCTTGAGGTGAAAATTATTTGATTTTAATTATAACACTTGTATCTGGTCAAAAAGGACGATAGTTCAAGACCATAAGTGACCAAAAGGTCATAATTAATGAAGAGTAGAAGAAGAATTTAAGTACTAGATGTCGCTGAGAAACACTTTGGACCATCCCTAGAAAATAAAAATGGCGGTATACGTCAAGTTTGCGACTAGTTTTCAATGAACTTTTTTTTTTCTTTGGCATTTTCCTGTGATATTGATTTATTTTGTAAGATAGCCACGATTACTGTACTGTAAATATTGGTAAGTTAACTTTATTTTATCAATCTAGAACTGCCCAAATATGTCTATAAGTTTAATCTCATAATAACCTAAAAAGAAAAATTTTATTGCAAAATTTACATTTATAGTAATCACAGCCCAAAAAGTGGCTGTGATATATTCATCATTATTAAGTTATTAGTCTAAATAATGGTTAGGGGCTTATCTTTATCCCACCCTATTTTTTTTCTCATTTCCCTAAAATTTCTTTACCCTACATCATTTATTATCTATGAGAATTGTTCATACTGTAGGCCTACCTACCCATAGTTATAAAAAATAGTTGTAGTTATAAAAAAAATATTTTTTTTGTTATTATCCACTTCAAAAGAAAAGTTGTAAACTGTTGAATTTTAAAAATTGCTTGACCTGTTAAGAAAACAGATTTAAACATCTTTAGTACTTAAAAAAACAAAAAAATACATCCTGACATTCAACTGTATTGGTTATAGCCTATTTATATTTAGTTTTTAAAACCATGCCCCAGGCGGAGTTCGAACCCGCGACCTCGATGTTATAAAGTGAAAGTCCAAACCTGGCACTATTTTAGTACTATTTTCAGTAATTTTTTTAAACTTTAACATCAATTCGCGCCAATTCAATATTTCTTCTTCCTTCTTCCTTTATTTTGGCCTTTTCTCAGTGAGATAATTAGCCAGATCCCTCTTAGTTACTCAATTCACCAAGAGTGGTTCTTGTCTGGCTTTTCGCCATGCCCACTCCTGTTTTAAATATATAAAATTTCCAGTCTTCTGTAAGACCTTTTCTTTTTTTTTTCCTTCTTTCCTTTTCGTGTTTACTGTTGGTTGTGTTAGCTGTTGCCAAGGCAGTTTTTTCTAATTTGTAAATATATTTGCGCATGTGCTAGTATATAAAAAATTTTGTACGTATAAAAACTTCTTCACGTGTTAGTTGCTTCCAAATCAAAATTTATCAGCATTATAAATGATTAAAAAACATAAAATTCCCTTCTTACTCCAATATAATCACATGTTCGTCATTTTACTGCACATCTTCCATACAATCACTATAAAATATATAAAATCGATTCTGGGGCATATCTAAGATAGCAAATAAATAAATAAATAACTAATACTAAAAGACTTGGTGCTAGAAAATTAAACGCGCTTAACGTATTACTAATTCCTGCCGAAAGTACATCTTACTCGTTTCACCAATTCAATATTTGTTTTGGATAAAATTTGATGTGAAGTCTACTGGAGGATCACAAAAACTGAAAATGTCACATTTTTGGCACTCTAATGCACCTCAGCAATTTTAATTTTTGTCTTTATTTATTTTTTTTCAGAGGATAGTCCTTACAGTTACATTTTTTTACCAAACATCCTTTTGTTTCTAAAATGGAAAGTGTAAGAATCAAAGAAGAGAAGAATGAATATGAGAATGGGGAAGATAAATTAGAAATAATAACAAAACAAGAGCAATTTATCCCAGAAGAGGAACAAATTAAAATTAAAATCATAGAAAATGGGAGTCAAAGTTTTGAGGAAGAAAAAGAGGGAACACTAATCATTAGCCAAGAAGCATTTAAACTAGAGTCTGATTTGGATGTGCATATCCTTACACATGATAAGTTACATATTTTAAAAATAAAGAAGGAAGAAGATGAAATAAAAATTGAAGATGAAACAGATGAAATGGAAATCCAAATAAACAAAAAGGAATTCGTTCCAGATGAATATAAAATAAAAATTGAAATTATTGAACATGAAGTATATGATAATGAGTTTAAAAGTATTAAAGTTGAAGAAGAAGATAAACAAACTGTACATACAGAAATGTCCTTATTTATTTGTTTTTATTGTGAAAAGACTTTTAAGCTAAAGTCCGACTTGAAAGTGCATATTCACAGACACACTGAAGAGCAAATGCATAGGCAAACTGAAAATAAAAATCAGAAATGCTATAAATATTTTGCATATGCATCAAGTATAAAGACCCATAACTGTGCTTATTGCAACAAATCCTTTGGACGTGCATCACATTTAAAAACACATATTTTCACGCATACTGGGGAGAAACCCAATAAATGTTCTTATTGCAGCAAATCTTTTATACATGTAACGAGCTTAAAAAGACATATTCGTGAGCACACTGGGGAGAAGCACCATAAATGTTCTTATTGTGAAAAATCTTTTGCAGATGCATCACAATTAAAACCGCATATTCAAACACACACTGGGGAGAAGCCCCAAAAATGTTCTTATTGCAACAAATCTTTTATAAATGGATCAAATTTAAAAAGACATATTCGAACACACACTGGGGAGAAGCCCCATAAATGTTCTTATTGCAGCAAATGTTTTTCATATGCACCAAACTTAAAAACACATATTCGAATGCACACTGGGGAAAAGCCCCATAAATGTGCTTTTTGTGACAAATCTTTTGCAGATGCATCAACTTTAAAAAGACATATTCGCACACATACTGGGGAAAAACCTAATAACTGTTCTTATTGCAATAAATCTTTTGGAAACGTAACAAGCTTAAAAAGACATATTCGCACGCACACTGGGGAAAAACCCAATAAATGTTCCTATTGTGAAAAATCTTTTGCAGATGCATCAAATTTAAAATCACATATTCGCACGCATACTGGGGAGAAACCCAATAAATGTTCTTATTGCAACAAATCATTTCGACACATATTGAGCTTAAAAAGACATATTCGTTTGCACACTCAATAAATAATCTGTCGTCATTGGAAGGGTTTCCTTGAAAGAAGTAACACATTATTTAGATAGTGATTATTTAGATACTTACTTGTGTTTACCAACTATTTAAGAATAGCATTTTATATATATATATATACAGTCTCATCGGCCCTGCCGCTTACTGTTTGTAATAAAATAAAAATCGCTTACCAGAAATATATGGTTGAAATAGAAAATAATATAAAAGAAGATCCTACATCATTCTGGTCCTATGTGCAATCCAAGAAAGCTAGGTCTCGTATACCTGGTGTAATGCATTATGAAAACCAACAGTTTAATAAACCTCAAGACATAGTAAATGCATTTGCTGCGTATTTCTCTAGTGTATACATTCCTTCTAATCCAAATAACAATTATGAACAAAATGAATTTCTTACAAACAACACTATTAAAGTCGACTCAATCTCAGAGGAGGACATCGCTAAAAGTATAAGAAAGCTCAAAAATAAACAAACAGCAGGAACGGATATGATTCCAAGCTTTCTCGTTAAAGATTGTATTAACGTTCTAACCAAACCATTAAAAACAATTTTTAACACAATCTTAAAAACAGGTATTTTTCCAGAGATTTGGAAAAATTCGCGAATTGTACCTATATTTAAAAGTGGTAATCCCTCAAATATTTGTAATTATAGGCCTATTTCGATTATTAACAATTTTGCCAAAATATTTGAAAGTGTTTTGTACGACAAGTTATACTATCAGGTTCAGCCCTTACTTTCCCCTAACCAACACGGCTTTATGCAAAAAAGATCCACAGTAAGTAACTTGTCTACCTTTAAGCAGTACGTAGTGGAAGAACTTGATTTAGCTGGCCAAATAGACGTTATTTACACTGATTTTATGAAGGCATTTGACCAAATAGATCCCCACCTACTCCTTCATAAACTAAAAATTTTGGGATTTAATGACCTACTTATATTCTTGTTCACCTCGTATCTGCTTAACCGTAGACAATTTGTATTTTATAAAGGTTTCAAATCTTTTATAATTTTTCCAAGCTCTGGTGTTCCTCAAGGGTCCAATCTTGGACCACTTTTGTTCTTGTTGTTTATCAACGATTTGTCTTTGCTTTTAAAATGTATGCACTTACTTTTTGCAGACGATTTAAAAATATTTTTGATTATAAAATCTCTTTTAGATTGTTACTTTTTGCAAGGTCAGCTTCAGATTGTAGTCGACTGGTGTTCTAAAAATTCGTTAAATTTAAATGTATCTAAGTGTAAATGCATGACTTACACCAGAAAAAGAGGCTTTATAAACTTTGATTATAATATCAACAACACTTTACTAGACAGGGTAGAAGAAATTAAGGATCTTGGCGTTTATTTTGATACAAAACTTAGTTTTTCAAAACATATAAATAATTTAGTAAAATCTTCCAACAGGTTATTAGGATTTGTAATAAGGAATACTAAAGATTTTTCTAGCAATTATAGCCTCAATTTATTATATCATTCACTTATTAGATCCAAATTAGAATATTGCTCTATAATTTGGTACCCACACTATGATACTGATAAGAAAGAAGTGGAAGGTGTTCAAAGACGTTTCTTAAAATACGTGTGTTTTAAAGAAGACGGTCGATATCCATCTCAGGGTACTGACCACACAGCCCTTTTGTTAAGATTTAATTTCAAATTATTAGAACACAGACACAAAGCATCATCTATATGTATTCTTTTTAAACTACTACATAATAAGTTGGATTGTACTTATTTGTTAAACAAAATAGAATTTCTGATACCGAGAGCTAATTCTAGAAACGAACTTACTTTTTATACTTCCAGAGCTAGAACCAACATTTTGTTTATCTCTCCTATTTATATTATTTGCAGTAACTTCAATGATATTTCTGAGCTCTGTGATATAAATTTTGATACGTTAAGGTTTATATTAGACAATATTAATTAAGAACATTTTGTTATTTTTTTTACAAATATTTTAAGGTTTATATTAAGTAATTTTAATTAAGTAAATTCTGTTATTTTTTTTTTACATATATTTTTATATAGTTGTTATAACTGTCCTGTTTGGCACTAGCTGTTGGGCAATAAATAAATAAATAAATAATAATAATAATAAATTCGAGCTCAGAGTTGAACACGAGGCCACTCTTTTTAGTAAATATGGGTTAAAATTAACGAACTAACAACTCTTCTCTCTAGAATACGCATACCGTTAATATAAAGTATCGCCAACATCTTGGTTTGTTTGTAAACAAATAGTAGGTATATTCAGGCCTGAACAATAACAATTACCAGTAACTGTTATTGCTGTCTCTGTTAGAACAAAGCTGTGCGAGTAAAACAGACAAATGTATATGTTGGCTACGTTTTTGTCAGTTTTAACAAAGCTTTTTGCTCAATTAGAGTAATTAAAAAATATTTAGACAAACAGACAGCTAAAACTGTATACTTTGCTTATTTCCAGTCGCTTCTTCGATATGGCATTATCCTTTGGGGGCAGAGTTCATGCATGGATGATTTTTTGTTATTCAGAAGAAAACATTGCGCTGCGTATTGGACTTGGGGTATCTGGAAAGCTGTAGAGGCAAATTTAAGGAAAACAACATGCTCACTTTGTTTGGTTTGTATATTTTCGAAACAACGTTATTTTTATTTAAAAATAAAGATAAATTTGAGCACCTACGAGGTAATGAAAGAACTAGAAACATAGACTACAACTATCCTACACATAGGCTAGCTACATTTGAAAAGGGTTGCTACTACTCCTCAGTATCGTCTTTTAACCATTTACCCAGTGAAGTAAAAACTATTGAAACCCTTAAACCTTTCAAAAAGGCATTACATACGTTTTTAGTTAACATGGAGCCTTATACGCTAAACGATTTTCTAAATTCTTGACAAAGTTTCTCTTTTTTTTGACTATTTTTTTCCCTAGCTTCTGTTCAGGATTTGTGTTTATTGTAAAATAAATTTTGTAAGTTTTTTATAATTTATAAATTATAGTATATAATTGCTGACATATACCAGATAAACGCATTTATATCTTTATTTGTATTAAATTTTATACAAAATATTTCTGTTATTATCTATTTAGAAAATACCTTGTAATTATTATAGGGTCCCAAATATGAATAATAAAGTTGATAAATCTGACTATAGTCAGATTGTATATACATCTCAAATTAAGGTGGCCCTCCATTCTGGTTTCCTTCTGAAAAAGAAATTTTTTATAACTGTAAAAACATTTTTTTAGCATTAATCACTTATTATCCAATTTCAAACAATTATATTTCAAATCAAAGCTCTTTTTAAGCCCTATAAAAAGAGTTTTTTTTTCTAGAATATAGTATTTTGAAGAAACATACTTTCAAACTTTTGTTATGATATGTATATTACATATAGTGTTAAAAAATATTAAAATAATATTCAATATACACGGTGTATTTGAAATAGCATCGGAAATTTTAACAGATGATTCTACATTATAAAATATGACAAAAAGTTCCTATAATGGTAGCTGATCAAACTATTGTGCAGCGAAATTATCTTAAAAGTGTCTTGAATGAACTGAATACCCTAAAAGAACAGGGAATTACTGACAAGATTCTTAAATATATTAATGGTATACCTAAGATAGTTAGTAAAAAAAACTAGCTAGTAGTAGTACAATTACCAATGGTCTCAACGTATATTATCAAAATTGTCGAGGTTTAAGGACGAAGCTCTTAGATTTTTATAAAAATGTACAATTATGCAATTATGATGTTATTATGTTAACAGAAACAAATCTGTGTGATGGTATTGATTCCAGTGAACTGTTTGATTTAAAGTATATGGTATATAGATATGACAGAAATGTTTTAACGAGCTCAAAGGATTCTGGAGGTGGTGTCTTAATTGCTGTCTCTGCAGAGTGGCCGTCATCAAGTAACTTCAATGTTCTAAATTCTGTTGAAGAGATTTACGTCTCAGTTTTAATTAATAACCGAGAGCACATTTTTGGCTGTGTCTATATACCACCTAAATCGCCTATAACTGCATATGAAGATCATTGCTCATCGCTTGAGTATATAGCTGATACTAACCACAATGCGACTCTTCACATATGTGGTGATTATAACATTCCTAGAAAATTCTGGTCCTTAGATAATGATGGTGGTAGTGAGAATGACTTTAGTGTAGTTGATAAACATAAATTTGAAACTATTAGTAATTGTGCAAATTTTTTAAATTTCTATCAATTTAACGAGGTAAGAAATGTCAATAATGTTATCTTGGATCTATTTTTTTCTAGTACGGAAAATGTTACTGTGGTTCCAAGTGACTTTATTTTATCTAAAATCGATAATAATCACCCCCCTTTAGATATTTTTATTCCAATTGACTGTAATTATGAGTCACTTTCTAGAGAAACTAACTGGCAGTATAATTTTAAGTTAGCAGATTATAACTCAATCAATGATTATTTTGGTGAAATAAACTGGGATAATATTATCACCAATGATGTTAATTTAGCAACTAAGAATTTTTATGATATAGTCAACTTAGCTATAGAAATTTTTGTTCCTAAAATAAGACAGAAAACAAAGAAATATCCAACCTGGTTTAGTTCTGAAACCGTTAAATGTTTAAAAGCTAAAAACAAATTTTATAATAAGTTTAAGAAAACCCACAATAACATATTTTTTTCTAAATATAAAGAGGCTCGTAATAAATCTAAAAAGTTAATCGAAAATGATTATAATTCCTTTCTCCAGGATACTCAAGCAAATATAAATAGTAATAACTTAAAAAGTTTCTGGAGTTACATTAATTCTAAAAAAAAGTCACATGGTTTGCCTAAATTTATGCACTTTGGCAATCTTAAATCTGAAGATGGTCGTACCATAGCTAATATGTTTTCTGACTTTTTTAAGTCTGTCTATACGCCTCAGAGGCAATCTTATAACTATAATTTAAATGAATCTTTTTATAATAACATAAATCTTAATATTTCTAGCTGTAATGTGTCATGCGATGATGTTTTTATAAAATTATCTTCTTTAGCTCCTAAGTTGAGCTCTGGCCCTGATAAACTACCGCCATATTTTTTAAAACATACCTGTCCCACACTTGCTTATCCAGTTTCACTATTGTTTAACTTTTCATTGTCAAAAGGTTGCTTTCCTGATATTTGGAAAGTGTCCTATATAACTCATATTCACAAATCAGGTGATAAGAGTGATGTTACCAATTATCGTCCTATCTGTGGTCTTTCAGCTTTAGCCAAAACTTTTGAACAATTAGTAACAGAATATATTACTCCATTAATTCGTAATTTAATCAATTCTAAACAACATGGGTTTTCCAAAGGGAAATCGACTGTTACTAACTTGCTAATTTATTCTAATTATATATTAACTGCATTAGAGCTAGGTATTCAAGTAGATTCGATCTACACAGACTTTAAAAAAGCCTTTGATAGGGTCGATATCGGTCTGTTACTCTTAAAACTTAAAAAATATGGTATCAGGGCCACTTTTTAATTGGTTAAAAAGTTATTTAACAGATCGCAAACAAATTGTAGTTATTCTTGGATTTTTTTCGCATTTTATTGATGTTACTTCTGGTGTGCCTCAAGGGTCTCACTTAGGTCCCATAATTTTTCTACTTTTTATCAACGATATTATTGCATGTGTTGAAGATTGCGAAATACTTTTGTTTGCCGATGATATGAAGATTTTTAGAAAAGTATCATCGACCATTGATTATTTAATTTTACAATCAAATCTGGATCGTATTTCTAGGTGGTGTGATGAGAACTTTTTAGAGCTTAATATTAGTAAGTGCAAAGTTATATCTTTTTCTAAAAGGTTAACTTCGTATGAATCTAATTACGTTATTAATAATGATGAGCTTGAGAGAGTTTTCAGTATCATTGACTTGGGTGTGTTATTTGATAACAAATTAACGTTTGTCCCTCATATAGAAAATATAGTTAATAGAGCCCTTAGAATGTGTGGTTTTGTAATTAGGCAATGCCAAGACTTTACAGATGTACCTGCCATGTTATTACTTTTTAATTCTTTGTCACGGAGTATTCTTGAATATGCAGCAATTTTTTGGTCCCCCTCTCAACAATGTTATAAAAACTTGATTGAAAAAGTTCAAAAAAAGTTTATCAAATTCTTGCTGTATAAACTTAAAATATCTAATGAAATTAACTATAATCATAAATTAACTTTGTTGGGAATGGGTCACTTGAATCTCGCCGAACAAATATTGACAAAATATTTATGTTTAAGTTATTTAATTACCTAATTGATTGTCCGGATATTTTAAAACTTTTTTCTTTACGTGTTCCTGGAATAAGCACGCGTTGTAAATCTTTATTGCATGTTCCGTTTACTAGAACTAATTACGGTCACTTTAGTAGTGTACCTAGATTGGCCAGAAATATAAATTCTTGTAATATTGACATTTTTTGCACGAGCCTATTTTCTTTTAAAAGACTTCTTAGAACAAACAACTAATTAAGATTCCTATTTTATTTAGATTATATTCTAACGATACGTTTTATATTTGTAATATTTCTTTTTATTGTACTACTTGGATGTATATCTGTTTGTACTAAATAAAATAAATAAATAAACATATGTCTAAAAGTGGCTAAAAAAATCGGTTTTTATTTAATAACTCAGGAACCCTTTGAGATATATCAACGAGGTTTTGCACGTCAACTAATCCTACCAAGGCCCGTTTTTATGTGTTATTTTCATGTACCTATTTCAACCAGGGGTGTGCGAAACGGGGGGGGGGGGCTTATCAGTTTTTTGTCCCAAACTTTTTTCTGTATAACTTTTTTGCAATTTTATTTTTGAAATATGATTCCTCAGGTCAAAATACATAAAAAAGGTACTCTTGTTGTAATACTGTAGGATTAACCATTTTCGAGAAAAATTCATTTGAAGGTGAAATTCCACGGTTCGAGGACGAAAAATTAAATACTAAAATGTTGAAAAGCAAAATTTTAATGATGTAGGGCGAATGTACATTAAAAACTAAGAAAAAAACCTCATATACAGGTACTTCCAAAAATCAATCCAAATGGAGCTATGGTCTCCTAAATGTGCACCATTTTTAAAGGGCCATGGTAGCTTTAAAAGTGTTTTTTCGACCTACATGTATGAAAACTTTTTTTCTTAGTTTTTGATGTAGAATAACACTGCATCATTAAAATTTTGGTTTTCGACATTTTAGTATTTAATTTTTCGTCCTCGAACCGTGAAATTTCACCTTCAAATGAACTTTTCTCGAAAACGGTTAATCCTACAGTATTACAACAAGGGTACCTTTTTTATGTATTTTGACCTGAGGAATCATATTTCAAAAATAAAATTGCAAAAAAAATACACAGAAAAAAGTTTGGGACAAAAAACTGATAAGGCCCCCCCGCTTCGCACACCCCTGGTTTAAATAAGTACGTGAAAATGACATACAAAGATGGGCCTTATTAGGATTAATTCACGCGCAAAACCTCGTTAATATATCTCAAGGGGTTCCTGAGTTATTAAATAAAAACCGATTTTTTTAGCCAATTTCAAAGGGGCGTAGCTCCCTTATGACGCATTTTTAGACATATGTTTATAGGAACTTTTTGTCATATTTTATCATGTAGAATCACCTGTTAAAATTTCCTATGCTATTTCAAATACACCCTGTATTTACTTCGGCAAAATTTTGATTTTTTTATTTTATTTTCGTACCCTAAGTTAATACACCCTGTATTTACTTCGGCAAAATTTTGATTTTTTTATTTTATTTTCGTACCCTAAGTTAAGATGAGAATCATAGACTTAGTGGTATAAACAATTATTATTTATTGTTAAAATGATCGAAATTATCGTTTAAGATGATTGAACAGTAATTATCTTGTGAATTTATTATTTTTAAGTCTTTGTCGGGCTAATTAAATATAGTCGACTTCTTTAGAAATATACCGGACCAAAAGCATTGTCAAATAAATTTAATACTGACTTTTTTTATTGTTTTAAAAATCCACTTTTTTAAAGTCTTTTCAAATAATTCGATGCATAAAAAAAACCTTAAAAAAGTCGTTAAAAAATATTAAAAAAGTTGTCCAAAAAAAATAGATTTTTATTTTTCATCTAAGGGGCGGATATCTCAAAGAAGGGGGCCCTAGTTGAAAATTTCATATGAACATTTTATTTTGATACAAACATTTTTAAAATAATTTATTGCATGTTTGAAATAATATAAAAATATTTTTTTAGGGTCCTCCTGAGTTTGGATTAAAAAAGTGCCTTCTTCTCGGAAACACTTCATTTTATCGAATTTGGCGTAGAGTACTTTTTTGATCAAAATTGCTCAGAATGTAAGAAAAGTAATCAAAAGTCTAAAATTTGCAACCCTACAAAACTTAGGGTTTTGAACCATAACGGAAGTCCGCCCCTGAATTTTCTAATAACTTTCTAAATTTATGTTAAAATCATTCGATGCGCATTAATTTTCTTAAACACCCTTGACAAAATTGTTAAAAAATATTAAAAAGTAAAAGTTAAGCCAGGACGCTAATTTTTTGTAATAAACGAAGTACCACCAAGGTGTACAACATTTTCCGGACCCAAGCATTGTTTATTTCAAAAAAGTACCTTTTTAACTACACTCAATTCTGCCTTCCTAAGCTAAAAGGTCCTATCTGTGTATGTTAAACCTATGTAGATAGGACCTTTCATGTCATGACCACAACCCGGAATTTTTCTTGTCACAATAAAATGTTGATTATTTTCTTCAAAATATATATTTATTTAATTTAATTTTTTTTTCTGCAAAAAAAATTAAAATAATTATGCGCGGTCATGATTTTCGCGGTAAAGTCCATGCGCGGTATTGACCCAAATAAAGTGGTAACTGGTGGTTAAGTACAGGGTGATCAGTAACTACCATGCCAAAATTTAATAGATGATTCTACATTCAAAAATATGAAAAAAAGTTTCTATAAAGGTTGGTCTGGAAATGAGCCCTAACGGAGCTACGGTCCTTCGAAGATGACATATTGAATGGGAAACAAAGAAAAGCATCAATAAAATTTTAATACTGGGGTGATTCTTCACTTAAAACTGAGCAAAAAAGTATTATTCACCAAAACACCTTAATTTAATATTAAAGGAGTAATAGTCTTTTAAAAAGTAACGTTTTTGGTGGCACAAAACGTTATTTCCTATTAATTGCATTTTTTTTTTGAAAATGGTTGTTCCTACAGATTGACACTATATGACATTTTTTTATGTATTTTTACTCAAGGAATCCATATTTTTTACAAAAAATCCAAAAAAAGTACACATAAAAAAGTTTGGGGCAAAAATGTGTTAAGCCTAATACATTTTTTTGTGTAGGGACGCCTCTGGATAAATTAACATAAACTTATTGCCCTTATTAATACTAGTATACATGCAAAAGCTCGTCGCTCTAGATTAAAGGGTACCAAAGTTATTAATTAAAAACCTTATTTTTATTACAAATTTAAAGGGCTGTAGCTCCCTTAGGGCTCATTTGCGGACCAACCTTTATAGGAACTTTTTTGATACTTTTGGATGCAAAATCACCTCTTAAATTTTGGCATGGCAGTTATTGATCATACTATATGTAAAACTGTAAGTCCGCCCCTGGTTAAATATTTATTTTTTTATGTCATAAAATGATAATTTTATTGGTTCTATACTACAGTAAAAATTTCAAGTCAATAAGTTAAACCGTTCCTGAGTTATGAAGTGAATAATATTCTAAAAAGTCCAAACGTCTTCTAGCTTTCCTAAGAAGCCATTTAACACAAACGTTCATAGAAACTTTTTGTCTCATTTTATGACGTAAAATCTAAATATCCAAAAAAATTTAAATATGTCATTTTTTTTGTTAAAACAAATGAAAATCGTTTTTTTTCAAAAACGCATCGATAGATTTTTTAAAATTTGGTCTTAAAAGGATGCCAAAGCCTAAATAATTAAATTATGAAAAAAAACTTGGGTTTTAACCATAGACAAAATAAACAAATATATTGATTTTTGACCGTCTGCGCATACTTCTGCGACCCGACTAAATGCGTCCTCCATTTTGATTCCAATTGTCCAACATAAAGTAAAAAAATATATATTTTATGTTGGTAACACTGTGTTGCGTTAGATAGGAATATTTTCTTTGTTAGAGATGTGTCTTTTCATTTGACTTCAGTAGTCAGTAAAAGTTTCTTTTTGTCGTTGTTTTGTTGCAACAGTTTGTTATATATGTAAAAACTAAATCAATATGTTATACTACACAGATATTTATTTATTTTTACCAGTAATTTAAATATAAAAATATAATTCTTCGCACACACCTCTAACATATTCGTGCAACAGGTTAACATAACCTAATTTATGTATGTTTTGAGTTTGTTTTCGAGGTTTTTCTGTTATTTTTTCTACGCGTTTGGTGTTTTGTGCTAGAAGGGTGAACATTTTATTTTATTATAGACTATATAATAGCGTTTTTGAACTTTTAAAGTCTTTCTGTGTTTTTTGTATATTTTATAGTGCTTTTTCAAAGAACTAGTAAAGTCTTTGCAATGACGTGTTTTATAAAAAGTTGTAGAAACATAAAACGACTGCTACCTGCAGACAGCAGTATCATATTTTTTAGGTAAGTTTGATTTTTTTTAATATAACATAAGAAACAAATAAAATTTTATATACCTAATGCTTAATAAAAACAATTAACTGCCTGTGATACAGGATAAAATGTAGGTAATTTTCATTGGTATTCGAAATCTAAGGTTACCTATGTTAGTTTCTAAACATATTTTTATCTTATCTATGATTTGAATTAAATAATTTCATATCTACAGAAACAGAATGATATACTTTGAGAGTAAATAATAAAAACATTAAAAAGTAAGGTTATGTCGTTTATTTATTTACATTTTACCCACTAATTTCAATTTCCCGGCTGATTTCTGACGTAACTTCCGATCAAAATGGAGGACTCGTAAATTTGTATATAACCTTGAGATGACAGCTCATCTATGTTCTTTGTCTATCGTTTTAACAGATCGGTACTTACAGTTTAGGAATATGTTTGACAGACAACACGTAATTTTCCGTAGAAGGCTGTGCACTTTTGGTTCTGTTTAGCCACTGCGCAGTAGGTTTAAAAAGTCGGCTTTTGTCGCGCAGTGCACAAAAAGAGGCGGGCCTAACCGTCAAACTATATGCCTGTTTTCTTTTTTTCTCTTTTCGTTTGTTTATATAATGCTCGTCCTGTATTTGAAATTCCTTGATTTTTTTGTTTGCCAGCAGCGCTCTAAAAATTTTTGAAAAAAGTTTTTAAAGAACCTGGCACACAAGAGGGAGGTTCTTGGGCCACAGTCAAACTGCCTCAAATTTTGATATTTTGTAATTTCGGGGGTAAATATAAAATTAAAAAGTAAAAAATGAGATATGAAAAATGGTAACGTTTGAATTAGGCTTTAAACATTTGTTAATCTAGAAGGTTTATGACAGTTAGTGTCTATATTGTCAGTTAAAAGTAGAAATAAAATAAAATAAATTAAAATTATGCCTAGACAATTAAATGAGACCCAAAGAGGTATAATAGCCGCACATTTGGAAAATGGGAAAACTATTGACCAGGTATCTGATGAATTTGGAATTCACCGAAGCCCCATAGGGAGAATAAAAAAGAAGTGGGAAACAGAACGAACAACTGCAAGACAAAGGGGATCAGGAAGACCACGAAAAACAACAGAGGAGCAGGATGAATCATTCTTGGATGTTCTGAGCGATAATCCATTTAAAACTACCCCTCAAGCTATGGTAGAAGTCAATTTTATAACTTCAGACCGAACAGCCCGCAGAAGAATTGAGAATTCTGAAATGAAATGTAGGACTGCTGCTAAAAAGCCATTGTTATCAGATGATCACAAGGGGTCTAGGTTGGTATTTGCCCTAAACCACACGGATGCAAATTTTTGGCAAAACGTGGTGTTTTCTGATGAAAAAACCTTTAAATCATCTTCCGATGGTAAAATTAAGGTATATCGGCCACATGGTACGCGTTACAATGAGCGTTATACTCGGAAAGTTCGCGCTTAAAGATTTTCAGTAAATACCTGGGCTTGGATAAGCAATCAAGGTCCCGTTGTACTGGTTATTCTAGAAGAAAACCTTAATGGAGAATCTTACTGCAGAATTCTTGAAGAAGCAATGCTACCATCAGTTAATCAAGTATTTCCCAATAACAATTTTATATTCCAACAAGATAACTGCTCAGTGCACATGTCAAACTCTGTGCAAAGATGCCTCAGACGCCATAATGTCCACGTATTACCATGGCCATCTCATAGCCCAGATCTTAATCCTATTGAGAATGTTCGGGCATATATGGTTAAGAAAATAAACACAGTTAATTTTAGGCCCCAAAATAGAGCTCAACTAATTGAAGCTATTCGTGAAGCTTGGAATAACTTTACAGTGCAGTATTGCCAAAACCTTGTTAATTCAATGCCAAGAAGAATAAATTTGGTACTAGAAAACAATGGAAATCCAACAAGATATTAATTATTATTATTTACATTGTTTTCTAGTACCAAATTTATTCTTCTTGACAAGTTTTGTAACTTATTTGGGGCTCTCCATGCTTTTGTATTATGATTAAGATTTTTATAGCTCAAAATATTATTTTATACCTATTTTAGTATAAGAATAAATGTTTTTGGGTTTTTGTTCTTAATAAAAAATGTATTTTCAGTTTCGTTATTGTTTTCGAGTATATATTAACTTTCAGTCTGGGTTAGTAGTAACAACTATTAGTTGTTAGTCAACCAATAAATTCTCATAAAATCTAATATTTAACCATAACCTATTTTTTTAAATCCAATTTAATCCAGGAATTATTACTATTAAATGTCAGATCGCAATATGTCAATATCTCATTTTTTATGCCGGGAACTGTACGATATATAAGTCCAAACTTAAATAGTCGTTTTAAGTTTATTATACTCTATTAATTAAAGAACAGGCATTATAAATAACATATAAAAGGCTTTATTATTATTTACTTACATGTGATACTAATAAATATTAAAACTTTTGTGAATCTTCCAATATGCTGAATTTTTCTGCATATTTTCTGTTATATTTTAACTTGATTATGTTGAAATATGGTTTGGTATGGTTTATGGACAAATATTTTATAATTATATATTTTAGATTTTCTTGATTTATTTTTTCAAAACTACATTTGATAGTTGACAAATCTGTCATGAAAGGTAAATTATATTACTGAGATTGCCTAGCAACAAATTTTAATAAATATTACATTATAAAGGGTTCACTAATGAATTACGTTGTTACTAGGCAATCTTAATAATATATTATACCTATAAAAATCTCATGACAGATTTTTCAACTATCAGATGTAGTTTTAAAAAAATACATCAAAAACTCCTAAAACATAAAATATTTGTCAATATACCAAACCAAGTTTCAACATAATCAAATAAATAAAAAAGTTTTAATATTTATTAGTACCATATGTAAGTAAATTATAATAAAGCCTTTTATATGACGTTTATAATGCCTGTTCTTTAATTAATAGAGTATAATAAACTTAAAACGACTAATTAAGTTAATATTTACGTAAGTAAAAAAGTAACCTTAATATACGTCAAAAAATCTGTCATAAAATTATATTTTTAAAAGCGTTTTTCTCCGAAAAGGGCCATTTAATTTGGCTGTAATTTTGCTAATTTAATTTTTGCCCCCAAAATTACAAAATACCAAAACTTGAGGCAGTTTGACTGTGGCCCAAGAACACCCCTATTTGTGTGCCAGGTTCTTTAAAAAATAAAATATTCGGAAGAAGAAAAAATAAAAAAAATAACTTAAATATTTTTTTTCAAAAAAAATTGAAAAAAAAAATACAATTTTAGGTAAGTTTTAAAGGTCCTAATGGAGCTAGTGTACTTTTAAAGGGCATTTTCATATCTCAGAAACGGGTATAACTTATTGACATGAAATTTTTACTGTAGTACAAAACCAATAAATGTAAATATATAACGTTTTAATAAAGTTAACTTTTTGACCAGGGGCGTAGATAACGGGCGCCTCTCAATTTATCTGTAAAACTCCAAGTCCGCCCTGGTTAAACATTTATTTTTTTATGTCATAAAATGATACTACAGTGAAAATTTCAAGTCAATAAGTTTAACCGTTCCTGAGTTATGAAGCGAATAATATTCTAAAAATGGCTCTAGCTCCATAAAAAGCCATTTAACACAAACGTTCATAGAAACTTTTTTTATCGCTTTTTTACGTAAAATCTAATTATCTAAAATAATTTTTAAATATGTCATATTTTTTTTGTTAAAACAAATGAGAATCGTTTTTCTCAAAAATGAATCGATAGATTTTTTTAAATTTGGTCTTAAAAAGATGCCAAAGATCTAAATAATTAAATCATGAAAAAAAACTTGGGTTATGTGAGAGTTGACCTAAAAGTTGTTTCCAGACCATTAAAAAAACGGCTGTCTCGAATGACCGAGAATACTTTCTCATAAAAAATGTCATGCGCCGAAATAATTTATTACATTTTGGGAAGGGGGGTCACCTTTTAGGTGGTTTTAAAAATTTTCTTCTATTGGGAATACTAAAAAAGTTATGTACAAAAACCTTTCAGGGAAATGTTTTAGTTTTATTTAACGTTTTATGTGGTACATTATTTTTTTCTATTGTTAATAATAAAAAAACAAGCCGTGAAGATATGTAATTGCATTACATTATAGTATAGTATTCACACTAAATGGTATATTGGATTTTCCCAAATATTTGAAAAAGCTTTTTCAAAAAAACTTTGAAAGATTTTTTAACAATGTTTTTTATTTCCTTTTTTCAAAAAAAAATATATTAAAAAAAAAAAATTGAACATTTTTTTTCAATAAGATCTTTTTTTGAAAAACAAAAAGATATTAAAAAATATTTTTTTTAAAAAACAGTTTTTTTCAAAAAAAAAACTGCAAAATAATTTTTGAACATTTTTTTTTCTTTTTGCAAGAAAAGAAAAAAATTGATTCTTTTTTTTAATGATAGTAATTTTTTCCTGATAAAGTTACGTTAATCGGAATTTTCTTTCAGCTTTTTTTGATTTTTTGTTTTTGGGGAGATTACTTTCAAAAATAATAGGGATCTTCCCCTCATAGAACTTGATTTTTCCACAAAATTTGGAGTCGATCGGGTAATTTGATCTGGAGTTCGTGTCCACAAAAATCGTGACAGACGCACGGACGGGAATTTAAAAAAAGTAATAACGACGAAAACAAACATTTAACCCCCCTTCCCCCCAACCGATTTAACTCAAATACGAACTTGTCCAAGATAATATAAAAATACATCTGCATACCAAATTTCAAGTCGCTAGCACAAAGCGTTCTTAAGTTATCGTGGATACAGACAGATATACAGACAGACATTTTTTTTTGTTGTTGTTGTTGCTTATTTTGACTTTTCTCAAAGTTTTAGGAAATAATATAATTTAAGCAAAAAAAAAATAATTTTTTTTGTTCTATCACAACACTTTCTTTTAGGAGAAAGTAAAAACCTGTGCTTTACCTTTGTTTTCTTTCTTGGATTTCCAACATAAAGTTTTCATTCGTTGTTTCCATTTCTTGTTGCATTTTCCACTGTTTTACCATTTCTTTTACAATTTCGTTTTTTCTCTGTTTCATTTTAAATTCTTCTTGTTTTTTCACTTTCAAAAGTTCATTCGTAATTTTTTCGCCTTCTAATTTATCATTTTTCTCTTTCTACAAAATAAATATACCGGGTGTCCCAACTCTATTTATCCGATTTTCTCGAAAACTTAAAGAGATAATCAAATTCTGCAAAAACCATTTTAAATAAGACAACTTAAACTATTTTTTAGCATATATTTGATACTTTCAGCTCTTGAAATGTGGGCAGGGGGGCTTAGAGGGACATTTTTTAAATAGAATGGGGGTCGTGTGATAAATTATTTTAAATCTTATTAAATTCTCCATTTAACTATATTTTTTATTTAAAAAAAAAAAAAATTTTGGGTTTAAAATAGGGTTCAAAATGGGTATTTTTGTCAAAAAACTCTAAAAGAATCAAACAACTTTTTAAAAATTACTAATTTCATGCTGAAAAAACGTAAATTAAGCTTTTAAACTAATTTTAATTGAAATAAATAAAAATTTACAAAAAAAAACTTAAAAAATCGCGTTTTTTAGCACAGAAAAATAGATGAAACGTTGAAAGCACCCTGTCAAAACATCGGCACTCTTATATACTAGAGCCATCTAGTTTGCAAATTTCAAACTAGGTGTTTTGTTTGATTTTAAAATCTGTATCTTTAAAACATTATTATTAGCAAAAAACTGTATGTAACATTTTTTATAGGGCTTTTAAAAAGAGCTTTTATTTGAAATATAATTTTTTGAAATCGGGTTATAAATATGTACTACTTTAAACGCCAATATCTCGAAAACAATGCGTTTTAGGAAAACGTTGTTTCTAACTTTTTTGACCAATTTAAAATTATCTTTTATATAAGTGCTAAATTAACCAAATACAATAATAATGGCCTTAATTATAAACAAAAAACGCTAAAAATAGGAGTTTTACCCTATTTTTACCCCCTTACCCCCAATCGTTTACCCCCAAAATCTAATCAGCTCTTCGGAATACGACAAGAAACAATATGCGAAAAACCGCAAGTCGATATCTCATGTAGAAATGGAGTTAGAGAGTTTACACCCAGACAGACAGACAGACAGACAGACGGACGCAAAAATTTTTTTTACTGATTTCGACTGGTCTAAAACGTCGAGAAATGTGAAAAAAACGTGGTCAAAGATTTTGACTTTTCGGCGAAGATTTCAATACATCGGCACTCTTAGTAGCACTAAGTGCCGATAAAATTAGAATCCTATGGTATAGTGGGAAAAACTCTCGAATGGTTTATTTCCTACCTCAAAAATAGGCAACAATACGTAGAGACATAGGTGAGCGGGCAAATGTTAAAATCAAATCGTCCACAAAAAATATCCGCAGAGGGACACCTCAAGGGGCAATTCTCTCCCCATTATTATTCTTAATTTTTAGTAATGACCTAAAAATTAAGAATAATAATGGGGAGAGAATTGCCCCTTGAGGTGTCCCTCTGCGGATATTTTTTGTGGACGATTTGATAAAATTTTTATTAAATGGCATTCCCGACAACTTTAAGAAGACGTTTAAGCTTTGCCAATATGCAGACGATACTTCATTAATATCATGCTGTACAAGGGAGGACTTCTTGGAACTTTTAAAAATTCTAACAGATTTAATGGCCACATGGTCAAGGCAGAATTCTCTTATTTTAAACCCAAAAAAATCAGCAATCCTAAAATTTAATAAATTAAACAATGACAGTAGTATCCTTATTTACTGTGACAAAAAGTCAGTACCACAAGTAACAGATTTTAAACTACTTGGAATTTCGCTAGAAGAAAAATTAGCGTGGAATGTCCACGTAAACCATATTGCAAAAAAATTAAACAGCTGTCATTATGCACTATATAATTTAAAACAAAACGTCTCCAGAAGTCTTCTCCTGTCTTTTTACAATGCAAGCATAAAAAGCCACATTGAATATGGTCTAATTATCTGGGGGGGCTCGACACTTCTAGATCGTATTTTCATTATTCAAAAGAAAATTGTCAGAACGCTCTGTGGTGCAAAACACAGAAGTCACTGTAAACAATTATTTATAGATAACAAAATAATGACGGTTTATTCACTGTACTTATACAATTTGATACTTTTTGTTCACCAAAATAAGGAAAAATTTGTGGCAAATAGGGATCTAAACTCTATTAACACTAGGCAACCTCATGCTCTTAGCATACCTAGGCATAAAACGGCCGGATTTGAAAAGGGACCCAGGTATCTAGGAATCAAAACCTACAATAAGTTACCTCGTTCTTTTACTGATCTGGGCCCTCGGAAATTTAAAGAAAAAATTAAACGTTATTTTTTGAATAACCCGTTTTACACACTTGAAGAATTTTTGAACTGTAATGTAAATTCTATTAATGTTTAACGTTAGGTACTTATATGTACCAGTGTATAATTTAATAATTTCATTTTTTTAATTGACGTTTGCTGGACATTTTTTCATGTAAAAACGAAGGAGCAATAAACATATCTTTATCTTTATATTTAATTAAAGAATCAAAACCTTAAAAAATTGTTTAAAAAATTAAAAAATATACGGTCCAATATAGAATTTTATTTGCTTTAAAATGATGTATCACACGACCCCCCTTTGCATTAAAAAAACTCCCCCCATGCCCTCCTGCCCACATTTTAAGAGCTGAAAGTGTCAAATATATGCTTAAAGACAGTTTAAGTTGTCTAGTTTAAGATGGTTTTCGCAGAACTTGATTATCTCTTTTAGTTTTCGAGAAAATCGTTGGGTAAATAGAGTAGGGACACCCGGTATTTATACAGGGTTATTCAGAAATAAGTTCGAAAAATTTAAAAGGTGATACTAGGTTAAAAAATATGAAAAAAAGTTCCTATAAGGGCTGGTCCGGAAATGAGTCCTAAGGGAGCTACGGCTCTTTAAAATTGCAATAAAAATAAGGTTTTTAATTAATAACTCTTGTACCCTTTAAGCTAGAGCGACGAGCTTTTGCATGTATACTAGTACTAGCAGAGGCGTGCCTAGACGGACAAAATATGTGAGGCTTAACACATTTTTGCCCCATACTTTTTTATGTATATTTTTAGGATTTTTGGTAAAAAATATACATTCCTTGAGTAAAAATACATAAAAAATGTCATACAGTGTAACACTGTAGGAGCAACCGTTTTCAAAAAAATGCAATTAAGAGGAAGTAACATTTTGTGCCACTAAAAATGTTACTTTTTATTAAAAGGCTGTTACTCCTAAATTTTTTTTTCTAGGGTTTATTTAATATTAAATTTAGGTGTTTTGGTGAAGAATACTTTTTTGCTTAGTTTTAAATGAAGAATTGCCCAGCACCATTAAACTTTTATTGGTGCTTTTTTTTGTTCCCCATTCAATATGTCCATCTTCGAAGGGCCGCATCCGCCTTAGGGCTCATTTCCGGACCAACCTTTATAGAAACTTTTTTTCATATTTTTTAACGTAGAATCACCTCTTAGATTTATCGAACTTATTTCTGAATAACCCTGTATACCGGGTGTATTTGAAATAGGGTCCGAAATTTTAACGGATGGTTCTACATCGTAAAATATGACAAAAAGTTCCTACAAACATATGTCTAAAAATTGCGTTATAAGGGAGCTAAGCCTTTTTGAAAGTGGCTAAAAAATTCGGGTTTTATTTTATAACTCAGGGACTCTTTGAGATACAGCAACGAAGTTTTGCACGTAAACTAAACTTAATAAGGCCCATCTTAGTATGTTATTTTCATGTACTTATTTTAACTAGGAATGTGCGAAATGAGGGGACTTATCAGAGTCTTTCGAAAAAAAAATCATTTAAAGGTGAAATTTCACGGTTCTAGGACGAAAAATTAAATACTAATATGTTGATACCCAAAATTTCAATGATGCAGGGTTATTTTATATCAAAAATAAAAGTAACGTTTCTATACATGTAGGTCGAAAAATCTTTTTCAAAGCTACTATGGGCCTTTAAAAATGGTGTATTTTTAGGAGACCATAGTTCCCTTAGGATTGATTTTTGGAAATACCTGTATATCAGTTTTTTTTTAGTTTTGCTTTCACATTTTGAAAATTTTCAAAATTTCGGAAAGCCTTGTATTCGTGCAAAAATTTTCAAAATTTTTTTTTGAGCATTTTTGCGTTTTATGACGTTTTATGTCGATATAAATCAATTTCAAGCAAAAAAAAAATGTCGCTCGGTCGATCGGTCTGTCCGGGAAATCTTGTGGGACGATAACTTAAGAACGCTTTAAGTTAGAGACTTGAAATTTGGCATACAGGTATGTTACCAAAAGTTCTCGCTCGGGATTGTTTTTGGTGAACATTGGGGTGCGGCAAGGGGGGCAAAAATACATTTTTTTTAGAAAAATTTGAAATTTGCTATATAGGGGGTTGCTGAAATTGAATCTGTTATATTTTTTTTAATATTTTCAATATTTTCCTCAAAATTGGTATATAGGGGCTTTTGGGGTTGACGAATATGAATCTGATAACTTTTTTCTAATTTCACCCCCTGAGGAGTGGGGGTAGTTTTTGTGAAAACTGGTATATTGGGGTTTTTGAGGTTTCTGAAAGTGAATGAAAATTATAAATCCACCCCCTAAGGGGTGGGGGTAGGTGTATTGGGGTTTTTAAGGTTGCTGAAAGTGAATCTGATAATAAAAATATTCTAAGTCCACCCCCTGAGGGGGAAGGGGTAGTTTTCGTGAAAATTGGTGTATTGGGGTTTTTGAGTTTGAAAGGGAATCTGATTATAACAAAATTCTAACTTCACCCCCAAAGGGGCAGATGGTAGTTTTCGTGAAAATTGGTATACTAAGGTTTTCAAGGTTGCTGAAAGTGAATCTGATAATAAAAAAAAATCCATTTTACGCGTGGAGGTGAAAAATAGGAAAGCTCTTTTACTGGGCAGTGTATTAAAAGTACGTTCACCTTGCATCATTGAAATTTTGGTTTGATTATTTAAAGAAACTTTTTTCATATTTTCTAATGTAGAATAACCCCTTAAAATTATTGAAGCTATTTCAATAACCCGGTGTAAACTGACCTTCCACTTTTCTATCTCTTCTTTAACATTTTCAAAAGAGCGGTCCTTTTTAACATTTTCGGTTGTGTTTACAGATACTTTTGATGGAATTTTTGATTTTGATTTTTTTGCGTCCCTCCAACGGGCAATGGCTTCTTTCTTTTTATCGCTCAACTGCAAAAATTGCTCGTACCATTCACAATGTTTTGTGATCTCTTCCAGAGACAAATCTACAATCAACAGGACAATATGTAGTGTTTTTATTTTTTTTTTCATTTGGTGTCATGAAACGTCGAGAAAATGTGAAAAAAGTGGGCGTTAAAAAAATGTCTTATAACTTTTTAACCCTTACCCTCCCGAGACTAAACTAATGATAATTTTTCAATTTAATTGTGTTTTTTACATCGGCACTTAGTGCTACTAAGAGTGCCGATGTATTGAAATCTTCGCCGAAAAGTCAAAATCTTTGACCACGTTTTTTCACATTTCTCGACGTTTTAGACCATTCTGAGTCGAAATCAGTAAAAAATATTTTTGCGTCCGTCTGTCTGTCTGTCTGGGTGTAAACTCTCTAACTCCGTTTCTACATGAGATATCGACTTGCGGTTTTTTGCATATTGTTTCTTATCGTATTTCGAAGAGCTGATTAGATTTTGGGGATAAACGATTGGGGGTAAGGGGGTAAAAATAGGGTAAAACTCCTATTTTTAGCGTTTTTTGTTTATAATTAAGGCATTAATATTGTATTTTGGTTAATTTAGCACTTATATAAAAGATAATTTTAAATTGGTCAAAAAATGTTATAAACAACGTTTTCCTAAAACGCATTGTTTTCAATATATTGGCGTTTAAAGCAGTAAAAGGTTTTTTTAGCATATCTCACATATTTATAACCCGATTTCAAAAAATTATATTTTAAATAAAAGCTCTTTTTAAGCCCTATAAAAAATGTTATATACAGTTTTTTGCTAGAATATAATGTTTTAAAAATACAGAATTTAAAATCAAACAAAACACCTAGTTTGAAATTTGCAAACTAGATGGCTCTAGTGTACAATAGTGCCGATGTTTTTACAGGTTGCTTGCAACGTTTAATCTATTTTTTCAAAATTTTGTGGTTTTTTGGAAAAAGATGCTTAAAAAAAAATTGTTAAAATTTTTTTCTTATTTTTTTTTTTTTTTGATTTTTTTTAAGTATTTAGAAAAATGCAATATACCATCCAGCGTAAATGTATACAGGGTGATCAGTAACTGCCATGCCAAAATTTAATAGGTGATTCTACATTCAAAAATATGAAAAAAAGTTTCTATATAGGTTGGTCCGGAAATTTAATTCAATTTATTTATTTATTATTTAAACAATACATTTTTTTTTTACAATTTTAAGTTTAAATCCGCCTAAGCTTATTCAGCTTGTTTTGCAGATATCTAAGTAAGTACTAACAGCTTATTTTTTTACTTACTTTAAATTTTAATTAAAAAACTATAATATATTAATAACCAATCTTAAACTAAATTAACTAATTGCTAATCTTAAACTAAAATAGACCATTTAACTTAATTGAGACAAAAAAAAAGGATGAGAGTGATTTATTTATATTTAATTACCTGGGTTTTTAAGGACATTTTTAATCTTTGTGGAGTTTTTTTTTGATAAAAATTTTAATTTTTTTTTTTAGCAGCGATTTCGAGTTTAAATTTTTTATTTCCTTTGGCAGCATATTAAACAGTTTTGGGGCGAAGAAAAATAGAGACCTTTGAATATGAGACTTATTGAATCTAGGTATTACTAAAGAATCATTTTTTACAAATCTTGTTTTTATATTGTGTTCTGGTTTAGAAAATTTATTTTGGTTTTGGCATACCCATAGTAATGTTTCGTAGGCATACAGGTTTCTAATGGAAAAAATATCAAGTTCAGAATATAGCGCATCTGTACTAAATTTTCTAGATTTTTTAAAGAAATGACCCATAAGGGAGCTACGGTCCTTCGAAGATGACATATTGAATGGGGAACAAAAAAAAGCATCAATAAAATTTTAATACTGCAGGGTGATTCTTCATTTGAAACTGAGCAAAAAAGTATTCTTCACCAAAACACCTAAATTTAATATTAAAGGAGTAATAGCCTTTTAAAAAGTAACGTTTTTAGTGGCACAAAATGTTACTTCCTCTTAATTGATTTTTTTTTTGAAAACGGTTGCTCCTACAGTGTTACACTATATGACATTTTGGATGTATTTTTACTTAAGGAATCCATATTTTTTACAAAAAATCCAAAAAAAGTACACATAAAAAAGTTTGAGGCAAAAATCTGTTAAGCCTAGCTCTAGCTTAAAATTTATTATTAATTAAAGATCTTATTTCTATTACAATTTTAAAGGGCCATAACTCACTTAGGGCTCATTTGCGGACCAACCTTAATAGGAACTTTTTTTTTGATATTTTTGGATGCAGAATCACCTCTTAAATTTTGGCATGCCAGTTATTGATCACCCTGTATAATGGAATGCTTAGCATTACATATATTCACGGCTTGTTTACTGTTAATTTCATACCTGGTAACTTTTCATGCAAATCTTTTGCTACTTGATGGGTTTCACCGTCATTCGCATTAAATATATTTAAAAAAATCAGATGGTCGTTTTTTGGCCAGCCATTTTCATATCCCCCGCTGGAGAAAATAAATTTCATAAAATCATTCACCTCCTACAAAAAAATATATAATGAAAAATTAAAAACCTAGGATAATATTAATTTTTTATATTTGATTTTGTTTTCCTTTTCTGATAAGCTGATATTCTTTTTAATAAAACTGGTGTTTGGGCCAAATATCAGCTATACAAAAAAGGTTTAATCCTAAGTTTTTTTCTGGACAAAGCACATAATGTCAATAATAACTTCAATAATCATTTCAATATTAACGGCAACTATAAATAAATGTTGGTTAATCACCAATTTGACTAAAAACAATGAAATATGTTTTTCATTTTTCTGAATTTTATAATTCTATGAAAGCTATTAGATTTTTATTTGATATCAATACTTTGGTAATATTTAATAAATTTTCAGTTTATGCTCCCTAAAATGCCTCTTAGGAATGATTTATTGACCTAAAATAATAATAGTTATTTATGGTACTAGTGGGTAAAGTAAGATATTGCCCATGAGAAAATTAACCTGAGGCGTCAGCCAAGCAGGTTAATTTTCGAGAGGGCAATATCGGTTTACCCATGAGTGCCATACAAGGTTTTATCCAATAAATAGCTTAGGAATTCATATTTTTATTAAAAATTTTAATGACATTTACAAGAAAATAATTTGACAAGTGACAGTTGAGTGGGTAAAATAAATAATTATCCACTCAATGAAGTAAAAGCCAAGCGGGGGTTATTATTGAGTTTATCTATTTAAAATCAAGCTGGTAATTGTCTTATTATCTGTATGTATTTGATAAAAATATTTTATTTCATGGCCGACCTGTCAAAGTGACATTTTTCGAACGGGGGGTCGTAGAAACTTGAAATCAACAAAATCGACAAAACAAAACAAAATGGCCAACCTGTCAAAGTGTCATTTTTTGAAAGAGGTGTCGTAGAAACGTGAAATTTGGTATGTAGGGACACAATGATAAACAAAAATCAACAAGACTAAAAACAAGATGGCCGACCTGTCAATGTAATATCTTTCGAACGGAAGGTCGTAGAAACTTGAAATTCGGTATGTAGGGGTACAATGAAAAAAAAAATCGACAAAATAAAACAAGATGGTCAACCTGTCAAAGTGTAATTTTTCGAAAGAGGTGTCCTAGAAACGTGAAATTTGGTATGTAGGGACACAATGATAAACGAAAATCAACAAGACAAAAACAAGATGGCCGACCTGTCAATGTAATATCTTTCGAACGGGAGGTCGTAGAAACTTGAAAATTGGTATGTAGGTACTTGATAACAGTTAAAAATCGATAAAATGATAAAAATTAAATAAAGCCAATTAAAAAAATAAATAAATTAAAAAAATAAATTAAAAATTTAAACTAAAAAGTATTGTGCATTACCTTGCTGGTATTTTGTTGTTTTGTGAATATTTTCTTTGGCATAACTAAATTACAGTTTATTTTGACTGGCTTCGAAAATTGGTCCAAGTTATCTGAAATACTTTTGACTTCTTCTAAAAGCATTGTTTCTTCTTCCTTTAGTGTTTGCAAACTGTACTTGGAGTGAGTTTTAATTGTAGATATTTGGTCTTGCAGAGTTACCATTTGCTTCTTAAATGCCTTAAAATCTGAAAAAAAGTGCAAAATCATACAGAAATATCCACCGAAATCTTGTGTACAAGCCTCGCGAAATCTTGCTAAATCTTACGAAATCATGCGATATCCTAAAATATTGCGAAATCTGCTAAATCTTACAAAACGGAATCGTGCAAAATAAAATGCGAAATTTTACGAAATCCTGCGAAATCTTGCGAAATCTGCGAAATTCTTGCGAAATCTTACAAAACCGAATCGTGCATAATAAAATGCAAAATCTTACAAAATCTTGCAAAATCTTTCGAAATCCTGTGAAATCTTACTAAATCTTGCAATATCTTAAGAAATTTTGCAAAATCTTCGAAATCTTACAAAACCGAATCATGCAAAATAAAATTCGAAATCTTACGAAATCTGCGAAATCATGCAAAATCTTGGTAAATCTGCGAAATCTTAGGAAATCTAAATCTTACGAAATCTGCTAAATCTTGCACAACCGAATCGTGCAAAATAAAATACGAAATCTTACGAATTCTTACGAAATTTGCGAAATCATGCGAAATCTTGGAAAATCTGCGAAATCTTAGGAAATCTAAATCTTGCAAAACCGAATCGTGCAAAATAAAATGCGAAATCTTACGAAATCTTGCGAAATCTTGGGAAATCTGCGAAATCTTAGGAAATCTAAATCTTACGAAATCTGTTAAATTATGCAAAATCGTGCAAAATAAAATGCGAAATCTTGCGAAATCTTACGAAATCTTGCGAAATCATGCAATATCTTGGGAAATCTGCGAAATCTTGGAAAATCTAAATCTTACGAAATCTGCTAAATCGTGCAAAACCGAATCGTGCAAAATAAAATGCGAAATCTTACGAAAACTTGCGAAATCTTACGAAATCTTGAGATATTTTTTCAAAATCTTCGAAATCTTACAAAACCGAATCGTGCAAAATAAAATGCGAAATCTTACGAAATCTGCGAAATCTTGGGAAATCTGCGAAATCTTAGGAAATCTAAATCTTACTAAATCTGCTTAATCTTGCAAAACCGAATTGTTCAAAATAAAATGCGATATCTTACGAAATCTTGCGAAATCTGACGAAATCAAGCGAAATCTTGGGGTAAATCGAAATCTTGTGTACTACACGAATTTGGTGATTTACCCCTGGATACAGGCTGGGGTTATTTTTGGTAAAAATCGGATTGGGTTAAGGGGGTAAAATGGGGGTAAAAACAAGTTTTTTCAAAAACATTTTTTTTTCAATTTATTTTTAGTTTACAAAAAAATAAACTTTTTTTGAATTTTTTTTTTTTTTGAAAAACTTGATTTTTTAAATTTTTATTGAATTTATTTTTTAATTTTTTTCGTTTTTGATTTTAATAAACCTAGGCCTATAGGGTATAGTATTGTTTTCTTGGCAGCAGTATCTTTATTGCATTATTCTAAGAAAAAATATAAATTTGCCTTTTTTTCAATTTTAATCCTGGAAAAAATAACCAAGATCTTGGTTTCAGAGCCGGCCTTTGTATGAATCAAGTGAACCCCCTGCTTCAGGGCGCGAGCCTAGAAGGGCGCCGTCTTTTTTAGCCTGAGCTTTTTTTTCAGTCATCTGATAAAAGCTTGTTTTTCCTTTTTTTGGCTAGAGGCGCCCAGTCTTGGTAGAAACCGTCACTGACAAAGCTTTTTTTTGCGAGGGGCTCCAAGTTTTGGCAGAACCTTTAGGGACAAAGCTTTTTTTTTGCTAGGGGCGCCAAGTTCAAGGCTTGCTTCAGGGCGCCAAAATGCAAAGGCTGGCCCTGCTTGATATTACCCACCCCCACAAAATTAGAAAGAGTTCTTTCTAATTTTGTGCCTACCCCATAGAAAAATACACCCAGTAAAAGAGCTTTCCCATTTTTCACCTCCGCCCGTAAAATGGATTTTTTATTATCAAATTCACTTTCAGCAACCATAAAACCTTAATATACCAATTTTCACGAAAACTACCCTCTGCCCCTTTAGGGGGTAAAGTTAGAATTTTTTTATAATCAGATTCACTTTCAACAACCTCAAAAACCCCAATATAACAATGTTCACGAAAACTACCCCCCGCTCCTCGGGGTGGATTTAGAAAAATGTTATCAGATTCACTTTCAGCAACCTCAAAAACCCCAATACACCAGTTTTAACGAAAACTACCCCCACCCCTCAGGGGGTGAAATTAGAAAAAAAGTATTATCAGATTCATATTCGTCGACCCCAAAAACCCCAATTTTGAACAAAATATTAATAATATTGAAAAATATTTACCCCCTCACCCCCTCGGGTGTGGAATTAGAAAAGTTTTTTATCAGATTCAATTTCAGCAACCTTAAAAACCCAATTTTCAAATTTTTCTAAAAAAAAATATTTTTCCCCATGCGGCAAGGGGGGCACTTGCCGCACCCCAATGTTTACCAAAAACAATCCCAAGCGAGAACTTTTGGTAACATACCTGTATGCCAAATGTCAAGTCTATAGCTTAAAGCGTTCTTAAGTTATCGTGCCCACAAGATTTCCCGGACAGACCGATCGACATTTTTTTTTTTGCTCGAAATTGATTTATATCGACTAAAACGTCATAAAACGCAAAAATACACAAAAAAAAATTGAAAATTTTCAAAATGGGAAAGCAAAAATATATACGCCCATAAGCCTGGGGGGCAGCATGTTTTCTATTGGCCAGAGCGGCGGAAGTTTATTAAGCTAACGTGAATGGTTATACCATAGCAACTGCATATGCAAAATATTTTTGCGAATGGTCAAGAATAGAGCTCTGGCCTGGTATACCACGTGGTATAATAAATTTGCATTTGTATTTGCTTGAATATAGGGGTAAGGGAACGTTCAAGTATTACGTAATAACGTATGTAATGCAATTGTACCAAAATTCATACACTTCATACCCTGGTTCTCGCATTATTATCATACCCCAAATATTTGGTATTGCAATCATGATTACGAGGGTCGCGCAAATGTTACTTATAAAAAAAGTTTTTAAAGATTAATGGCACACTTCCTTAACCATTCCGCAATAGTTATTATTCATGGTGTAACTTTACGACTATGTTAAAGAGGTTTATTATTATTGACACGGGGAAATAACTGTACTTTTAGTATTACAAAAGATTTATAACTATATAAATATCAAAGGTAAAACAACAAAAAACTATACCCAGACAGCACAAAGATGACTTAAAGAGATCTTAAAGATGTCGTAGCTCGTCGTTCAAGACGTCTTAAGAACGTCGGTTTTCGCCGTATATGCATCTTAAAGACGTCTTAACGACGTCGTATGTTACAAAAGGTAACGTCTTTAAGACATCTTTTTTAAGACGCCTTACTGACGCCTTGCACAGGCGACTTTACAACATAATAGCCCCTCCCATTTACGTTGCTAGGTACGGTCGTATTGATATAAAAAGTGTAATAAGAATTAGAATCAGAGGTAATTTGTTTGTCAAAAAAAAAAATCTTTTAAAAAATGTGATTTTTAATTTTTTTTTGAAATTTTTGTTTCAATTTTTTTTTTTTTGAAAATTTCTTTTTTGATTTTTTTTAAATTTTTTTCGTTTTTCGTAAAAAGAAATAAAAAAAATATTTTTTTTTGTTTTTCAAAAAAAGATCTTTAAAAAAATCGTATTTTTTAATAGTTGATTTGTGTTTAATTTATTTTTAGCAATGAGTATCGCAGTTAAGACGTCTTGTACCGATACTTAAAAGACATCTTATAGACATCATAATCAGATATCTTTTAAACATCCCTAAAAAGAAGTCCATAATATATCCTTTTTATGTCTTTAGGCGTCCAGACATAATTAAGATCTAAAAAAGACGTCTTTAAAATATCATGTGCTGTCTGGGTATTATGTATATTTTACAAAATATTTACATTTAAGTGTTTTTAAACTAAATTTACCCATATTTATAAACATAATTAATATTATTGTTGAAAATAAAAATATATCATCTTGATTTTCCCCATGTTTTCGGCTATTAAGCTTCGTCTTGTTTTACCAAAAGTATATTTATAATCTGAAAATAGACGTTTTATGTCTACCAAAGTACATAAGCGGAGCATAATTAAAGAATGTATCATTTTTTAATGCATTTATTAGTATTTAGATTTGGTTTAGAAAAGTAAACTTCTTTGCCATTAAAAAGGTCTACTATTGAACATTGTGGAAAATTCGGAATAACATAACATGCGCAATCTTTAAACCGGAAACATTTTTGTTTTCATCTATGCTAAAAATATTTTTGTCTTGTACTAAAATTTTGGATTTTATATCCTCGAAAGCCTTTGGTAAATAGTTTTTTCTCTTTGTGGGCTTGCTTGGCAACTTTACAACTTGCAATTTTTTAATGCATTTATTAGTATTTAGATTTGGTTTAGAAAAGTAAACTTCTTTGCCATTAAAAAGGTCTACTATTGAACATTGTGGAAAATTCGGAATAACATAACATGCGCAATCTTTAAACCGGAAACATTTTTGTTTTCATCTATGCTAAAAATATTTTTGTCTTGTACTAAAATTTTGGATTTTATATCCTCGAAAGCCTTTGGTAAATAGTTTTTTCTCTTTGTGGGCTTGCTTGGCAACTTTACAACTTGCAATTTTTTAATGCATTTATTAGTATTTAGATTTGGTTTAGAAAAGTAAACTTCTTTGCCATTAAAAAGGTCTACTATTGAACATTGTGGAAAATTCGGAATAACATAACATGCGCAATCTTTAAACCGGAAACATTTTTGTTTTCATCTATGCTAAAAATATTTTTGTCTTGTACTAAAATTTTGGATTTTATATCCTCGAAAGCCTTTGGTAAATAGTTTTTTCTCTTTGTGGGCTTGCTTGGCAACTTTACAACTTGCAATTTTTTAATGCATTTATTAGTATTTAGATTTGGTTTAGAAAAGTAAACTTCTTTGCCATTAAAAAGGTCTACTATTGAACATTGTGGAAAATTCGGAATAACATAACATGCGCAATCTTTAAACCGGAAACATTTTTGTTTTCATCTATGCTAAAAATATTTTTGTCTTGTACTAAAATTTTGGATTTTATATCCTCGAAAGCCTTTGGTAAATAGTTTTTTCTCTTTGTGGGCTTGCTTGGCAACTTTACAACTTGCAATTTTTTAATGCATTTATTAGTATTTAGATTTGGTTTAGAAAAGTAAACTTCTTTGCCATTAAAAAGGTCTACTATTGAACATTGTGGAAAATTCGGAATAACATAACATGCGCAATCTTTAAACCGGAAACATTTTTGTTTTCATCTATGCTAAAAATATTTTTGTCTTGTACTAAAATTTTGGATTTTATATCCTCGAAAGCCTTTGGTAAATAGTTTTTTCTCTTTGTGGGCTTGCTTGGCAACTTTACAACTTCCAATTTTCTATAACCCTGAGGATTTTTAATTTTCATCGACGGAATGTTACAACTGGCTTACTAAATCAAAATAAAACATTTTTATATGCCATTATTTTGATGATAAGTGCTTTGAAACATTACATTTCTAAGACAAGCCTATATCTTTTTCGCATGTTTAACAATAAAGTACGTCACTATTAAATTGCAGCTCAGGAAAAACTTATTTATAATAAATTACAAGTTTGTGTCATTATACTCAGTAAGTGTCAGCCATGTCAGAATGTTCATAAAAAATTAAACTTCCGCGCGCCCCTCGTAATCAATACCAAATATCCGGGTACTAATTATTATAGATTATAGAGATTTCATATTTTGGCTACCCCCCCCCCCCTAATAGGTGGTTTGTTATGGGGGGGTTGCCAAAATATAAAATCTCTACAGCCTTGAATAACGCGAGACCCGAGTTATGAAGTGTATGAATTTTGGTACATTTTGTGTTACGTTCCCTAGAGTGCTCTAATAGTAATACTAAAATAGGGCGGTTGTTTTGAACCACGAGTACCTGAAGTTAAAACTTATAATACCGTACCTGTGATTTCATCAATGTTTCTCTGTTGAAATAACTGGCGCTTCTCATCTAAATTTTCTGTGATAGTTTTTACCCATTCTATTATGTTGTTTTCATCTAAATGCCTGAAATACAAACATGTTCAATATTTGTTATTATCTTTTATCAAAACATCACCTTTTTCCTTCCAAATCTTGACAAATCTCCTTGAAATTTGATTCTTGGTTTGGACTTTTGGCTAAAATGTCAATATGCAGATTCTCACTTTTCTCAAAGTTAATTTGCAAATTTACAAGCTTTTTATATTCAGAACTAAACTGGCAATCCATCGACTGCATATTACACGACAAAAAGTTCGTTTGTTTGTGTCACAAACACCGGCACACAACAAATAAACACCCCGCAACGGAATTTTAAAATTTAGTTCGTTTGCTTAACTTTAGATACGCCCTCTAGCGGCTAGTATGAACTTAAACTCAGTGACGGTTACTGTAAGCAGCTTGAAATAGAAACCTTCTATGGTAGCCGCTAGATGGAGACGTTAAGTGAAATATAATTTTCTTAGTTAAAATTACATAAAAACCTTAACATTTAAGAATTACTGGGATAGAATTCCTAGCTAATGCCCCAAACCACACAAACTAAGACGGTTTGTGCCATTTCTGATTTTTTAACATCGAGATTTGTGAAAAGTAAGCGCACTAAAACGCAACAACTCCTAAGAAATGAATAAGAAGAAGAAGCTCAAAAAATTGTGGTTATGTGCTGTGAATTTAAAAATTAGTTTATATTTAATTTAATATGTTATCCAGAGGAATTATAACAACATCGAAATTAGTTTTTAAGGTATGGCATCGAAAATTTTTATTCTTTTCGAAAATTAATAATACTTTATTTTAGAATCCAATATCAAATGTTGTTCGGGCGGTCACAGTACGACACAGGTCTTATACGCCGATAAACACTGTTGTTATGTTTGTACCCCAACAAGAGGTTTGTTTGTTTGTTTAATCTTTTACTAATCTACTTAATTAAGTGTTCAGTTGGGGCACCGGGTCTCACAGTCTTGGGGTTCAGTTAACTGTTAGCTACTTAGCTGGAATTGGGGGCTTCTAGTAGCTGTTTAATTTCTTAAACAGTGAAAGTACACTAAGTGGTAACTTACCACTGGTAAGAGTGGGCGTTTTAGGTGTTACAAGTATTTACATAAAAAGTCTGGTAGACCCAGCCCTGGTGTATATTTCAGTTGACATGTGTTGAAATTTGAAATAACTTATGTCTATATACTGTGCATTACGGATTATACAATGCATAGAAAACAAAGATGAAATGATCAGATCAAGGCTGATGTGATTATTGTGGGGAAACAGCATTGCGTGGTGTTTCATTTAAAAAAAAATCAAGTCAGCCTTGATCTTTGTTTTCTATGTATTGTATAACCTCAAACACATGGTATTTGTTTGTTGTTTTACTGTTTAACGTCGTTTTTTGCTGTTATGGCCTAATTGATGGGACCGCCATCTTTACGTGCCCTCCGAAGCACGGTCCTCAACAGAACTCGTATCCATCCTGAAATGTGTTTACAGTTTCACCTGCAACCCACATTACAGTTAGTCATCGTAGTTCCATCTACCGACTGTTTACACCACTATACATCCATGCTCTATGTGGGGCTCGAACCCACAACCCCAGGATCCGTAATCAAACGCGCTATCATTGCGCTACTGGGGTCGGCCACATGGTATTTGCTTTTTATAATAATATTATAAATATAAAAGGAGGGTTATGTTTTAACCGTTAAACAACTGGGCCGATTTAAACAATCAAGGTGTCAAATGATTTGTAATGAACACTTGAGTGACATATGCTATGTTTTGACAATATTTATATTTATCATCAGGAATAAAATGTAAAAAAATTGTTTGCTTATTACATAATATGAAAGCTTGGTATCCAAGATTCTCAAATGATGCAACACCTGAATAAAAACTAATTATCAATGATAAATTAATAGATTTAAATTTAGAAAGTTATAATAATAATAATAAAAATATTTATTGGAAACTTCCAACTGAGGGGCATGTGACTCCTCAATTGCGGGACGAAATATCGCCTTTTACATTAATCAATATCGGTCATATCGCCTCAATATTGTCCCCCAATATCGCCTCTTAAAGGGATGAAAAAACAGTTTTTTATGGATTTGCGTTCCGTAACCATTTCCAGCGCGGCAGGCAATTTTTTTTATAAATTTGAAGGACAAAACACTTTAAAATTGTAAAAAAAAACAAAATAATTTATTTCTGAAAAGTCAGGGCCCCATGCCCCCTCGGGACGCGCAAATTTGCAAAAAAAATAATTTTATACAGTTTTTTAAGCCATTTTGACGTTTGTAAGAAATGTAAAACTAGCAATTGTTTATTTTTAATAGGCATACTTGGGCCATGGCTACCTATTATTTTAGTATTAAGAAAACTTAATCTTAATATTTTTGACATAATTTTTCGCAAAATTATAGATTTAAAAATAAAAGGTGTTGGATAAAATTAAATTCTCAACTCGTGTATTAAGTGATTTTATCCACCTAAGTATATCAGCCCACGAGGCCGTCAGGCCGAGATATTCTTTGCGTGGATAAAATGCTACTTAATAATAATATTCACTTATTTCCAACAGGACAAGCCCAATTACAGGAAAAATATATAATCTAACATACTATATAAACTAGAAGAATTAAAAATCTACTATAATACATTATATACTATACAGGGTTATTCACGGAAGTGGCCTATTAAACGTTTATGGAGAACCAATAACTTTGAAAGTCTGCTAATTTGCACTTTGGGGTTTTTGAATATGGGCAATCGATTAAAAATGTTTTCATGCTTGTGCCACTTCCGGTTGTACCGGAAGTGGCACTCAACTTTAATTTTTTAAATGGAACACCCCATATATCTTTTAATTTTTAAAATTTGCATTAAATTTGCTTTATTTTAATGTATAACACGTTATGTCTATCTCCAGTAGTTTTTGAGTTATTCAAGTTTTTAGCGAAAAATAAGCAAATTCAAGCACCCCTAAAAACAATAATTTCTCCTTGATTTTTTAAATTGAAGAAAAGTTGTTTTGTATTTTGCTCAATGATGGTTAAGCGAATCATTCTAAGCTAAAATGGAATCCAAAATTTATACAGGGTGTCTGAAAAAGCAGGTCAAACTTAACAAAATTAAAATAGCCATAACTCTTTTTTTTTAAATGACACCCTACATTTTTTTTTATTTTTTTAAATAGAGAATTCAATTTTCTTTAAAATAAGTATAGGATACCCTATACCTAACTTTAACCGTTTTCGAGCTATTTGCAAATTAATGTGAAAAAGAAGTATTTTGCAGTATTTCTGCAATTACGTAAATTTTTAAAATTGTATTGTGTTTTTATTTCTTTTAACCTAAATGTTATCGTTCTTATCGTGATAAATTAGTGTAAAATAATGGCAGAGGCTTACCCTGTTATTTTGGATTTATTTGCTATTTTTGGTGAAAATGATAAAATAATTAGTAGAACCTGCAGAAACTTTAATACAAAATATCCTGATTTACCAAGAATGTCATGTAAAAAATTTAGAAGAATACACAAAAAATTTTCGCAATTTGGAAAAGAAAATGCATTGAAATCTCTTACGAAACCAATTACAAACAACGAAAATAACGAAGTCAATGTTTTGGGTTACTTTTATGCATATCCACATGCCTCAATTCCTGCAGCTAGTTACGACTTGGGAATTTCCTATTCAAGCATCCAAAGAATTTTAAAAAACCACAAGATGCACGATTACAAAAAGCAAAAAATACAGGCCTTAAAACCTAATGATTTTCAAAATAGAGTGGACTTTTGTGAAAATCTTTTGATAAATATTCAAGAAAAACCAAACTTTTTAAAAAGAATAATTTGGACGGACGAGGCTAAATTTTCTCAACAGGGTATTTTTAACAGAAGAAATGTACACTACTGGGCGCATGAAAATCCAGTTTTAAGGTAAATATAATGATCTTTGAGGTAAATAAATAAAAATCGATTAATTTTTCTGGCCTATTTTATAAAATATAACAAATTTTAACAGAAATACGGCTGTTTCACAATAATTTGCAAATAGCTCAAAAACGGTTAAAGTTAGGTATAGGGTATCCTATACTTATTTTAAAGCAAATTGAATTCTCTATTTAACCAAATAAAAAAAAATGTAGGGTGCCATTTAAAAAAAATGAGTTATGGCTATATTAAATTTGTTAGATTTGACCTGCTTTTTCAGACACCCTGTATAATTTTTGGGTTCCATTTTAGCATAGGATAATTCGTTTAAGCATCATTGAGCAAAACACAAAACATCTTTTCTCCAATTGAAAAAATCAAGGAGAAATTATTGTTTTTAGGGGTGCTTGAATTTACTTATTTTTCGCTAAAAACTTGAATAACACAAAAACTACTGAAGATAGACAGGAAGTATTATACATCAAAATAAAGCAAATTTAATGCAAATTTTAAAAATTAAAAAATATATGAGGTGTTCCATTTAAAAACTCAAAGTTAAGTGCCACTTCCGGTACAACCGGAAGTGGCACAAGCATGAAAATATTTTTAATCGATAGGCCATATTCAAAAACCCCAAAGTGCAAATTAGCAGACTTTTAAAGTTATTGGTTCTCCATAAACGTTTAATAGGCCACTTCCGTGAATAACCCTGTATAATAGTTTAGTTAGTTTAGTTGTTTCAATGCGGGGTTCATAGCCCTCAACACCTGGTCCCTAGGGACCTTTGTGTTTACCGCACAGACCTCCTCAGAGCATCCCTGTTTCTTTTAAAAAGTCCAGGTATGGTTTCAGGGGAGTGTTCATGATCTCGTTTGGTTCCAGAGAGTCGTTCCCAAAGTACTTCCATCTTAGGCCTATTAGCGATGGACATTCACATATGAGGTGGTAGGGTTCTTCATCCCCTTCCCCACATCTCCTGCACACGGGGCTCGTAATCTGTCCCATTACGTGTCGGTGCTTGTTCAGTAAGCAGTGTCCAGTTATTATACCCGTTATTGTTCTCAGTTGACTCCTGGACATGCCTAGAAGTAAGCTGGTTCTTTTCTTGGTAGGTCCTCCTAGGAAGAGTTTGGAGTGCCTCATTCTAGGAGCATCTATCCAGTGTTGCTGGTGTTCATCCCGCAACATTCTCCTGACCTCGTGTCTGGCCGTGGAATATGATACCCCACAGCACGGTTCTGGTCCTGTGAGTACAGCTCCACTTCCCTTTCTCGCAAGGTCGTCTGCCTTCTCATTACCATCTATACCTTGATGTCCTGGAACCCATATCAAATTTACTTTGTTATGTTCAGCCAGTTTACATAGCTCGTTGTGGCATTCGTATACCAGTTCTGAGCTAAAGGCATATGAGTCTAATGCCTTTATCGCTGCCTGGCTGTCCGAAATGATATTTACTGTCCTACCCGTGTAGGACGCCGATGTCATTTCTTGTGCGCAGACATAAATCGCATAGATTTCAGCTTGGAAAACTGTATAATACATAACAATATAATATATAAATATATTACTTAATACACTAGTTAAGAAAATAACTATTATATGAATAAATTTGCCTCTAGATGTAGGTTTATTAAAATTCAGTACTACCAATATAACAGGTAGACATTTCCTAGTTGGCCACGCCTCCTTTGAAAGTTAGATTTAAACGTACCTCTAACGTATTTCTTACTTAAAAATCTAACGTTAGATTTTGGTTACATCAACGTTTCTATCTAACGTTAGATTCTAACGTTAAAAAGCGGGACCTTTATACATATTTTGTAAGTTCTTTTACACAGTTTTCTAACCTTAGGAAAACGTTATTCTAACGTAAAATATCTACTGGGGTAACCATAGTCTTTTTTTTATTTTCTCCTGTTGATGTTTTATCCATATTTTCAGGCATGGATAGTGGAAAGAATGGGAAAATTCCACAGAATTCTAGAGCCGGGACTAAACATTTTGATACCAATAGTTGACAAAGTGAAATACGTCCAAAGTCTAAAAGAGGTAAAACTATATACACTGCCAGACTTTAAATTCTGGACACCTAAAAAATTGCCATTTTTTAAATTCAAATATTTCAAAAACTACTTAATGGATTTGACTGATTCTTTTTTTGTTTTAAAGCTTAAACATTCTCTACTTTTTTTTGTATTAAGAATGATCAAAAAAAGTATTTTTGTATTAACAGCAACAAAAAATGTACTACTGTTTTTTGCCCCATCTTCTAGGACTTTACATGGTACGCCACTGCAACTGTTTATCAAATTGTTAAAGTCTCTCAGTTTTAATGAATATTTTCTTTTTTATTTTTTTGTATTTTTACTTCTGGTTTAGGAGATATCAGGATTTTCCTCAAAGTTGTAATTTTTTCAGTTAACTCAAAAAGTACTACATGAATTTGATTGATGCTGTGCTTTAAATTTGAAGCTTAACCGAGTTACGTTTTTATTCTAACCAACTATATCAAAAACATAAAATACGTTTGATTAACTTGAGTGGAAGAAAAAATAGGCTCACTCCATCCGGCGGCAGTTCTGCGAAATCACCGAAAGCATCCATCAGACGGCAATAGAAAGTTGCCCCGGGATACAGAAACTGTATTAGAAGATGTAGAAGAAATGAGCTTCAAATAAAAATCAACAACTCTGCTGATTTAGTACTTTTTGAGTTAACTGAAAAAATGAAAACTTTCAGGAAAATCCTGATATCTCCTAAACCAGAAATAAAAATACAAAAAAATAAAAAAGAAAATATTCATTAAAACTGCGGAAATAAGAGAGACATTAAAAATTTGATATAAAGTAGCAGTGGCGCACCATGCAAGCCCTAGAAGATGAGGCAAAAAAACATAGTACATTTTTTGTTGCTGTTAATACAAAAATACTTTTCTTGATCATTCTTAATACAAACAAAAGTATAGAATGTTTAAACTTTAAAACAAAAAAAGAATCAGTCAAAACCATTAAGTAGTTTTCGAAATATTTGAATTTAAAAAATGGCAATTTTTTAGGTGCCCCGAATTTAAAGTCTGGCAGTGTAGTTTGGACTTTTTTTCAAACTCCATTCAATGAGAGAAGTCTTACGTCACAGCGCGTAAATTAAAAACACCTCTGTAGTGTAACTGAACCTTATTTATTAAGACTCAATACTTAATTATACCTACTTATGTAGAAAATGTATACATACAAAAATCATTAATTAAATCTTGTAAAAATAAGTTTCAATTACCCTATAGAGTGCTGTTTAAATAGTTTACGCGCTGTGACGTCAGAGCCGTATTCTCTCGTTGGATGGAGTTTATGTGCGTATCTGTATCACAAACTTGCGCGCATAATGTGCGCTTGGTTGTGCTTATTACAATACAATACATTTTTTTTAGTGGACCAGTTTACCCTGAGTAGTGGTCCAGTTAACCCTGTCCTATGGGGTTAACTGGGCCGCTTTTTTTCATATCGAGTTTTTGAAAAACCTGTAAACAATTTTCAAATATTTTCTATAGCAAAAGGTAGATTAATACTATAGTTAGAACATATTAATACTTCAGACAAATATTATTTTTATAAAAAAAACGATAAACCAGTTGAGCCCGCTGGACCAGTTAACCCCATAGGACAGGGTTAACTGGTCCACTAACAAAAATGTATTGTATTGTAATTATTGTGAATAAAAACGATTTGAAATCAAATAAAATTTAATTCTAACATAAAAATAGACAACATAATATGTTAAATATTAGATATATCTGAGGGTTAACTGATCCGGGGTTAACTGGACATGGCCCAGTTAACCCCGAACTAATTAATATTGACATAAGTGGTCCAGTTAACCCCGAACCAGTTAACCCTGAGTGAGACCACTGAATAAAATCATAAAATTTTATTAATAAGATATTAGAAGGCGGAAATTATGCAGAATAATTAATAAAATACTCAGTATATTAGTTAAATATTAGTCTAGATTCTCCTATTAATAAAAAAGTATTAATTAAAAAATAAAAGTTAAGGTAAATACCCACTTTTCATCGAAAAAAATGAACTTTCTTTACTACAACTTACACGTGGACAACACGGTCCGTCATAATACTTTAAACAATACTACTAACTAAATATCACTAGAATTTGCCCTAAGGCGCCAATACTAATAAAAAAAGTTGATAAAATCCAGGTGGACCAGTTAACCCTGTGGCCCAGTTAACCCTGCATTCCCCTACTATTCATAGCGCCTGCGCTAGAATAGTATTATACGGCGGTTTCGAATTTAAAAAAAAAATTCAAAAATCCTCCTAGACAAAAAATTTCTGAATATAAATTGGTTTCATTAAAAAATAAGCAACTTTTTTTTCAAATGTCTGTTCGTCCGATGTCGCGTTTTTTTGTGGACACGATATCTCAAGAACCTATAATCCGATCGACTGGAAATTTTCAGAAAAAATCAATTTCTAAAAGGGTAAGATCCATATTGTTTTTGAAATAAATGCCCACCAAAAACAAAAAAGTTATGGGGGGTTAAACTTTTAAAAAAATCGGAAAGCTGAAAGAAAATTCCGATTAACGTGACTTTTTCAGGAAAAATTACTTTTATTATAAGAATGTATTCTACCAATTTTGAAAGTTATCCCCCCAATAAAAAGTTATGGGGGGTTAAACCTTGTTAAAAAAAATGAAAAAAGTACATACAGGGTGTATTTGAAATAGGGTCGGAAATTTTAACAGGTGATTCTACATGATAAAATATGACAAAAAGTTCCTATAAACATATGTCTAAAAATGCGTCATAAGGGAGCTACGCCCCTTTGAAATTGGCTAAAAAAATCGGTTTTTATTTAATAACTCAGGAACTCTTTGAGATATATTAACCAGGTTTTGCACGTGAATTAATCCTAATAAGGCCCATCTTTGTATGTCATTTTCACGTACTTATTTAAACCAGGGGTGTGCGAAACGGGGGGTCTTATCAGTTTTTTGTCCCAAACTTTTTTCTGTGTAACTTTTTTGCAATTTTATTTTTGAAATATGATTCATTAGGTCAAAATACATAAAAAAGGTACTCTTGTTGTAATACTGTAGGATTAACCGTTTTCGAGAAAAGTTCATTTGAAGGTGAAAATTCACGGTTCGAGGACGAAAAATTAAATACTAAAATGTCGAAAACCAAAATTTTAATGATGCAATGTTATTCTACATCAAAAACTAAGAAAAAAAGTTTCCATACATGTAGGTCGAAAAAACGCTTTTAAAGCTACCATAGCCCTTTAAAAATGGTGCATATTTAGGAGACCATAGCTCCATTAGGATTCATTTTTGGAAGTACCTGTATATGAGGCTTTTTTCTTAGTTTTTAATGTACATTCGCCCTGCATCATTAAAATTTTGGTTTTCAACATTTTAGTATTTAATTTTTCGTCCTCGAACCGTGGAATTTCACCTTCAAATGAATTTTTCTCGAAAACGGTTAATCCTACAGTATTACAACAAGAGTACCTTTTTTATGTATTTTGACCTGGGGAATCATATTTCAAAAATAAAATTGCAAAAAAGTTACACAAAAAAAAGTTTGGGACAAAAAACTGATAAGCCCCCCCCGTTTCGCACACCCCTGGTTGAAATAAGTACACGAAAATAACACATAAAAACGGGCCTTGGTAGAATTAGTTGACGTGCAAAACTTCGTTGATATATCTCAAAGGGTTCCTGAGTTATTAAATAAAAACCGATTTTTTTAGCCACTTTCAAAGGGGCGTAGCTCCTTTATGACGCATTTTTAGACATATGTTTATTGGAACTTTTTGTCATATTTTATGATGTAGAATCATCTGTTAAAATTTCCGACCCTATTTCAAATACACCGTGTATAAATAAAAAAAAAACTAAAATTTTACAATTTTTAATTTTTGAGCTTATTTCCGGCGAAACCGGAAGTGAAACAAATAAATTAAATCCACCATTTTATAGAATGAAGATTAATCTTAATTTTAGGGGTGGACATAAATATAAATCACAATCACAATCATGGTATTATTACTATTTTTTAATTATTATTATTATTATTAAAGATAGCCGTAGACATTCCCAAGCAGAGTGCAATAACTGCAGACAATGTCACTCTAAGTATAGACGGTGTTTTATACTTGAGGATAATAGACGCTTATCGAGCCTGTTATGGAGTCGAGGATCCAGAGTTTGCCATAACGCAATTGGCTCAGACCACGATGCGATCAGAACTAGGTAAGTAAAATTTATAATTTATTTGTGGCATATACACTTTCCCAGATAGCACAAAGTCCAATGGACGTATGTTCATGGACGGCTGTATGTCCATAGGATGCCCATTTTTCTCTATGGACATCCCATGGACATCCGTTCAGAGTCCAGATGACACAACTGTGGACATCCATAAGGTGTCCATTCAAACCACCCATCCAGCATCCATAGGACTTGCTTTTTTGCTTACTTAACTGGTTTTTGGGACTGTGAAAAACTTATTTAACTTGAAATGTTTGTTGTTTTTTGTTTGTTTGTTTGTTTAGGGCAAATCTGCCAAAGGCTTTTTCGACCACTTAGAATACACTTAGTAATTTTATATAAAACTTACCCCCAACCCTAAAATTTAAAAAATCCATTTATTGCCCACGAGATAATTTAAAACTAAAATTAAGTTACATACTCATCCAGTGATAATCAAATTTTAAAATAAATTTTACATCCCCCCTTATCTTCCCATCACCCCCATACGCGTATAAGCTAAGTTTACCCTCTCTTTGTTTCACCCACCTAGAATAAAAGTAGAGAGCTTAAATTATGGGCGTAAAATGGACAATGAAAGAACGTCCACTAATAGTCGTACAAAGGATGTAAATTTATGGACGTACACAGTACATCCATTATTAGTCCGTGAACCAATGTACTTAAAAGGGATCTAAAATGGACGTCCATTGGACGACCGGTGCTATATGGGTTATATTATACAGGGTTATCAGTAACTGACAAGCACAAAACCCCGTGTTTTTGGCCTTCGGCTAAATTTGCTGGAAATTATATATTTTATTAACCTTCATGTCCCTAGTAATTGACCAAAATTTCAGCTTAATTGTATGTACAGTTTTTGAGATATCGAGCTTTAAAATTGGTGATTTAGAATTCAGGAAAATTTTACACCTGTTAAAATTTTGTGCTTTTTTAATGTCAGTTTTTTATGTGTGATTAAACTTAATGGTGCAAATTGAAGGTGTTTAGATGCTTTATTTAAATGTGTTATAACATTGGCCACAGAGTGTTTCCCTTTTTCGTGGTAACAGCCCAAAACAGGCGATATAATAAATATTAAAAATTCTAATTATTAATTTTGGTTTAATATTAAAAAACAGAAAATCTAAAGGCTAGAATTTCATAATTTTTATATATTTTATAGTTTTTGAGTTACTGAATAAAAATAATTGAAAGCGAAAGTTATTAGAGTACTCAAAGTCCTTCTGTTTGGGCATGATGGGGGTAAACTACATCAAAATAAATTAACCCGATTCGATCAGCTAAAAGTCTTAAATTCTCGGTAAATCTTACAAATAAATGGAATTTTAGAAAACGTATTGCTAAAGTAAAGTAGGTAAACCAACTAAAGAGCCTACATTGGCATAGTGGAGCAAAGGGCATGAAACGTTGAACTGTTATAAAATTACTTATTTATGTGTTTAAGATAATCGCAGTATGGCTTGCAATGGAGGGAGTTAAACCAAGTTAGCTTTGAGCAAGTGTATACGAATTATAATTATTTGACGATTTTCTTTTATTAATAATTAATTTTAACTGATTAATTTTTTTTAATATATAAAGTTATATTTTATTATATAAAGTAGTATTTAAATAATAAAACCTTAATCTTTATAAAACCATGGAAATAAATATTCTACCTATAATAAGAAATTATTTAGGTGTACATACATTATTTACTGTCAGTATATAAAAATGGCATTTTGACAAAATATATCATGCTATGTATGCCAAATTCACCATAATCCTAGGCAAATGGCAATAAGTAATCTAATAAACCTTTACGATTTATACCTTTTTCCCGCTACGCCAATGTAGGACCTCTTTGGTTGGTTTACCTAGTTTACTTTAGCAATACCTTTTCTAAAATACAATTTATTTGTAAGATTTACCGAGAATTTAAAACTTTTAGCTGACTGAATCGAGTTAATTTATTTTGATGTGGTTTACCCCCATCATGCCCAAACAGAAAGACTTTGAGTACTCTAATAAGCTTCGCTTTCAATTATTTTTATTCAGTAACTCAAAAACTATAAAATATATAAAAATTATGAAATTCTAGCCGTTAGATTTTCTGTTTTTTAATATTAAACCAAAATTAATAATTATCATTTTTAATATTTATTATATCCCCTGTTTTAGGCTGTTGCCACGGAAAAGGAAAACACTCTGTGGCCAATGTTATAACACATTTAAATAAAGCATCTAAACAGTTCAGTTTGCACCATTGAGTTTAATCATACGTAAAAAACTGACATTAAAAAAGCACAAAATTTTAACAGGTGTTCCTGAATTCTAAATTACCAATTTTAAAGCTCGATATCTCAAAAACTGAACATACACTTAGGTTGAAATTTTGGTTAATTACTAAGGACATGAAGGTTAAAAAAATATATAATTTCCAGCAAATTTAGCCGAAGGCCAAAAACACGGGGTTTTGTGCGGGGTTCAAAGAAGTGACTCTACATCCAAAAATATGAACAAAAAAGTTCCTATTGGTCCGGAAATGAGCCCTAAGGAAGCTAGGGCCCTTCGAAGATTGACATATTGAATGGGGAATAAAAAAAGCACTAATAAAATTGTAATGCTGGTCGCCCTCCTTCATTAAAAACTAAGCAAAAAAAGTACGCTTCACAGAAACACCTAAACTTAATATTAAAGGAGTAACAGCCTTTTAAAAAGTAACATTTTTGGTGGCACAAAATTTTACTTCCTCTTAATTGCATTTTTTTTTAAACGGTTGTTCCTACACTATATGACATTTTTTATATATTTTTACTCAAGGAATCTATATTTTTACAAAAAATATTCAGTTACAAATGGATAGGAAGTTATGGTCCTAAACAAATGTACTTTAATTTTTGTTAAAAACGTACCGTCAACGGGGGTGAAACAGGTCAAAATTTGCTGTTTTTTGGATTTGGACTAAAAATCCAAAAAAAATGTATGTTTAAGCTTGAAGGTTCGAGCATTTATAACTGTCAACACTGTCAAAATAACCAATCATTTATCCTCGTTTAAAAAAAACTTTTTCGTTTTTAAATAAAGAAAAAAAGTTAAAAAACTAATAAAAAACGTGTATTTTTTATCAAAAAGGTACATATTATCTTAAACTTAAAAATGATTTCTTAAATGTTTTTTTTTTCATAAATTCTAATTTCTTTAAAAAATTAAGTATTACATATTTTAAAGGCACTTTTTAAACACTCTTGTAATGCTATTTTCCTATACCATTAACATGGGCGTAACACTCCACAAAGGGATTTTGCTTATTCTCACAACTTCCTATTTCATAACGTTTTAAATTATGGTCTGTTTCATCAAGCAAGAGAGTAAGTTAAAAATCGCACAGTGAATATTTTCAAAACAGATTCTAATATTGGATGTGCGAATATACTGCGTAGTTTATTTTATAAAACATAACTATATTCTATACACAAACACAAACTATTCAAATCTGTAAAAATTTTTACTGTGCGATTTTTAATTTTTTTATTTTATTTATTTGTTAACGTAAAAACCCCAATACATAAGAAGTACAAAATATGGTGTAATTATAATTGCATAAGTATATAAATTTTTGATACCAATAATATCAAAAGTTAAGGTTATTTAAAGAAGTTTTAAAAGAATTTAAAGACAAATTAAAAAAAATTAAATAATTGTTATTGTTATTAGCCAACAGCATAGCTCTATCCAAAGGTGTATGAGATCCGTAGTTAGTTCTATTTCATAACGTTTTAAATTATGGTCTGTTTCATCAAGCAAGAGAGTAAGTTAAAAATCGCCCAGTGAATATTTTCAAAACAGATTCGAATATTGGATGTGCGAATATACTGCGTAGTTTATTTTATAAAACATAACTATATTCTATATACAAACAAAAGCTATTCAAATCTGTAAAAATTTTTACTGTGCGATTTTTAATTTTTTTATTTTATTTATTTGTTAACGTAAAAACCCCAATACATAAGAAGTACAAAATATGGTGTAATTATAATTGCATAAGTATATAAATTTTTGATACCAATAATATCAAAAGTTAAGGTTATTTAAAGAAGTTTTAAAAGAATTTAAAGACAAATTAAAAAAAATTAAATAATTGTTATTGTTATTAGCCAACAGCATAGCTCTATCCAAAGGTGTATGAGATCCGTAGTTAGTTCTATGAAAGGGTATATTAAATGTTGGAGAACTTTGTCTAACATTTCTTGTAGGGATATAAAACCGAATCTTATACAACATTTCTGGACAATTAAGTAAATTATTAATAAGTTTAAACAACATACATAAAACTGATTTAAGTCTTCTATGACAAAGTAATTCAACATTCAATGCTTCATACACATGAGAGTAATTATGATCATAAATTGGAATATTTAGTTTGTTAGCTCAAAATCTTAATAGTTTACGTTGAACAGACTCAATCTCATCTATACCAATATTGTACTTTAATTTACTCTCTTGCTTGATAAAACAGACCATAGTGCCGATGTTTTGACAAGGTGTTTGCAACTGTTCAGGAGACGTATTCTTCAAAATCGTGGAGTAGAATGACTGATAGAACAATGCTTAGAACATGACGCATAGTATTGAAACCATTAGAGTACGATCACAACCTAAGACTTCCCTAGTAGAAATTTAACGTTAGAATAACGTTTCTCTAACGTTCGAAAACTGTATAAAAGTACGTTAAAAATATGTGCAAATGTCCCGCTTTTTAACGTTAGAATCAAACGTTACTCTAACCTTAGATTTTTAATAAAACATTTTACTATTCCTTAAAACGACTTTTGTTTGATTAACGCAGTCGTCCCTCCGAAGTGTGATCGATTTCGTGCTTTTTAGCACTCTTCAGAGCCAAATATCGGTAGTAGGGACAACTACGAAAATCAAATCCTTTCCATATATCTCTATATAGAGTTTAAAAATCGTTGTAAGGAAAAGCAAAAACAGCTAGCTTCATCTACTGCTAAAAGCAGAGACTGGATAAACCTATCGACAGTCCAAAAAAGGAAGCAGTTATTGGTTTCAAGAACCTATTGCACGCTATCGATAGGGGGCAGATTAATCAATGCCACGGTGGACATTGCCGCCAATTGAATCCTAAACGCTAGGAGGTCACCTTTTACAGTGGTATCTGAATTAATAAACTAAATTAAATTGCTACCGATATGTGGCTCTGAAGAGTGCTAAAAAGCACGAAATCGATCAGTCACTTCGGAGGGACGACTGCGTTAATCAAACAAAAGTCGTTTTAAGGAATAGTAAAATGTTTTATATGGATTTTTTAAATTTGTAAATATCAAACAATTTAATTTAGTTTATTAATTCAGATACCACTGTAAAAGGTGACCTCCTAGCGTTTAGGATTCAATTGGCGGCAATGTCCACCGTGGCATTGATTAATCTGCCCCCTATCGACAGCGTGCAATAGGTTCTTGAAACCAATAACTGCTTCCTTTTTTGGACTGTCGATAGGTTTATCCAGTCTCTGCTTTTAGCAGTAGATGTCGCTAGCTGTTTTTGCTTTTCCTTACAACGATTTTTAAACTCTACATAGAGATATATGGAAAGGATTTGATTTTCGTAGTTGTCCCTACTACCGATATGTGGCTCTGAAGAGTGCTAAAAAGCACGAAATCGATCAGTCACTTCGGAGGGACGACTGCGTTAATCAAACAAAAGTCGTTTTAAGGAATAGTAAAATGTTTTATATAGATTTTTTAAATTTGTAAATATCAAACAATTTAATTTAGTTTAGATTTTTAAGTTTGAAATACATAATAAGTACGTTTAATTTCTAACTTTCGGAGGGGGCCAACTAGGAAATTTCTACCTGCATCATAAAATGGCAGCTGGAGACAAATTTATTCATATAAATAAATCTTAATGTATTTTAGCAATCATAATATTTTTAAACATAATTTCGTTACATTTATTTATAAAATATCCATCTTTTTAGGTGGCCCTAAATATTTTTCGTGTAATATGCTGTTATACTTCGAAAAATACGTTTACCTCTCTGAAAAACTTTATATTAGGTTAGTTAATATTTATTTATACATTCAGAATCTTAAAATATTTTTTCAATTATAGTTCAGCGTTGCCAGACTGTAATTTTGACTTTTGGGGGATATTTTTTTAAACTTATTATAGAAATAATAAATAATTAACAAACCTAGGCACATAGCTGTCTGAAATGAGTATTTTCTACTATAGCTTACGTATTAGTAATTGAAATTTAAAAAATATTTAAAGTTAGAATAAGGTTAGAAAAAGGATAGATTTTAGTTGGGAAACGTTAGATTTATGTATTTTATAACGTTTTTGTCAAACGTTAGTTTTTAAGATTACATTTATATATCTTATAACGTTTTTGTAAAACGTTAGTTTTTAAGGTTAGATTTATATTTTTTATAACGTTTTTGTATAACGTTTGAGACTAAACATAAAAATGTCACTAATCTAATGTTATGTTAAGTTAGATTTATGTACTTTTCTACCAGGGTTGTTCTATCAGTCGACTGATAGAACAAGTCTACAGTCGTTCTACTTCCCGATTTTGAAGAATACGTCTCCAGCTGGTTAGTACTAAGTTTGATTGTTTGTTTCATTTCAGGAAAAATATCTTTGGATAAGGTGTTCAGGGAGAGAGAAAATCTGAATGTTTCTATCGTGGAATCTATAAACAAGGCGAGCGAAGCTTGGGGCATGACGTGCCTGCGGTACGAAATTAGGGACATAAAGCTGCCTCCCAGAGTTCAAGAAGCTATGCAAATGCAGGTTGAAGCTGAGAGGAAAAAGCGAGCTGCTATTCTTGAATCTGAAGGTAATAATAATAATTTATTCACCAATAAAGATACATACAGTATATATGGTATGACAAAATATAATATTATTATATGGTAGAAATGTAGTTTAGACCTTCCCGATAAATGTACTAAAAGCCGACAACGATTGAAAATTAGGTTGATTGATTAGCTTGATTAGCTTGATTGAAGATTAGCTTGATGTCATGGTGCACCTAGTTAAAAAAATAAAACTAAATTAAACTAAAATTTGACATTTAAAATGAAACTTATGTGATATCAATATTTCCAAAAAAGTGTACAGATTCCAAAAATGTAAGGCATTTGGATGTCGCACTTAAAATGTGAAAGTTTTCAAAATTTTATCTTTACAAATACAGAAATTAAAGGGGATGTACATTGGATATGTGACACCCGGTATATTGAACATTTGGACTTTATTTTTGAGGTTACAATGACATTAAAAACATAATTTACCTAGGCCATTTCTTCCAGGTGTACGAGAAGCTGAAATAAATGTTGCCGAGGGAAAACGGAAATCTAGAATACTGGCCTCGGAGGCAGAAAGGCAAGAACAAATAAACAAGGCCTCCGGAGAAGCTTCTGCTATATTGGCAGTAGCCGATGCTCGAGCAGGTATTAATAACACTGGTCAACAAATCTGAAGATTTCTCTAACTGAGATTCTAGACATAGGTTTATGCTAATTTTGGGTCTCTGAATCCGAATCCGAAGGCCGTTTGTCTCCATCACCCTCATTTTTTTCGATACCATAAAAAAACTTAAAATTAGGAAATTTTTTTTTTGTAATTACAAGAAAATGCTTTGACTTATCACATAAAAATTTAGTACGGATAATAGTAGTAATATAAGTTATTTATTCCTCTACTTACCCAAAAATACAATTGTGTGTATGTCAGAGGCGTGCATTCTAAATGGTTTCTGTAATATATTTCTCCAAAAAATTATGTTTAAGAATCTTAGAATTTCGATAAAAAATTATTATTTCTTGATTAATTTTACGTAAAAAACATATTGGCCCTATTGATCAAAGGTCAATAGTTTTCGAGAAAAATAGGTTTAAACATATCTCTGCAGGTTCCACTGAGAAAAAAACTGCTGTCAAGAAGATAATACTTTCCCCTAAAGGCCTAGGTTTATTAAAATAAAAAAAAGAAATAAATATAAAAAAAAATATTAAATTTATTTATTTTTCGGTTTACGAAAAATAAATGAAAAAAAGTTTTTACCCCATTTTACCCCCTTACCCCACCCCGATTTTTATCAAAAAGAATCCCAGCCTAGAACTTTGGCTAGGATTTTTTTAGCACGTTCTTAAGTTGCACACAAAATGTCAAAAATTGTTTCGGAGATTGTATTCCTATCCTATCCAGCGCCTCAAAATACATAGGAATACAATGGTCTCCGAAAAGGCTATTGACCTTTTTTTGTGTGACTGGGATTTTTTTTTATAAAAATTAGGTTGGGGTAAAATGGGGTAAAAAGGGGTAAAAACTTTTCTCGAAAAAAGATTTTTTTTTTATTTTTTTTTTACTGAATTTATTTTTAATTATTTTTTTTTTAATAAACCTAGGCCTATAGGGGAAAGTATTATCTTGTTGGCAGCAGTTTTTTATTAGTGAAACTTACAGGGATATGTTTAAACCTATTTTTCTCGAAAACTATTGACCTTTGATCAATAGGTCCAATATGTTTTTTACGTAAAATTAATCAAGAAATAATATTTTTTTATCGTAATTGTAAGATTCTTAAACATAATTTTTTTGAAAAAATTTATTACAGAAATTATTTAGAATGCACGCCTCTGACATACACACAATTGTATTTTTGGGTAAGTAGAGAATAAATAACTTATATTACCACTATTAACCGTACTAAATTTTAATGTGATAAGTCAAAGCATTTTCTTGTAATTACACAAAAACAACTTACCAAATTTTAATTTTTTTATGATATCAAAAAATCTGAGGATGATTGACACAAACGGCCTTCGGACTTGGATTCAGCGACCCAAAATTAGTATAAACCTATGTCTAGAAACTCAGTTCTCACGAAAACTACCCCCTACCCCTCAGGGGGTGAATTTAGAATTTTTTTATTATAAAACTCTCAGCAACCTCGAAAACCCCAATATACCAGTTATCACGAAAACTACCCCCCACCCCTCAGGGGGTGAAATTAGAAAAAAAAATTATGATTCATATTCGCCAACCCCAAAAACCCCATATACCAATTTTTACGAAAATATTGAAAATATTTTAAAATATTTACCCCCCTCACCCCTCGGGGTGGATTTAGAAACAAATTATTATCAGATTCAATTTCACCAACCTCAAAAACCCCTATATAGAAATTTTCAAATTTTTCAAAAAAATGTATTTTTCCCCATTTGCCCCCCTTGCCGCACCCCAATGTTCACCAAAAACAATCCCGAGCTAGAACTTTTGGCAACATACCCGTATGTCAAATTTAAAGTCTCTAGCTTAAAGCGTTCTTAAGTTATCGTGCCCACAAGATTTCCCGGACAGACCGATCGACCGACCGACAATTTTTTTTTTTGCTTGAAATTGATTTATATCGACATAGAACGTCGTGAAACGCAAAAATACGCAAAAAAAAATTTTGAAAATTTTTGCACGAATACAATGCTTTCCGCAATTTTGAAATTTTGCAAAATGTCAAAGCAATATAGAGTAAGTATGTCCCCAGATGGAGTTACAAAGAGGATTTTTTTGTCTTTGATATCTCAAAAAAGTCACTCATAAAAATTTGCCCTGCTTGTTTTTAAACATTGTGTAAAATTACAATTTTAATCATGTGGTTACAATTCTAATCATTATTTTGAATGACGTGTGTAAAAATTTTATAATTTATGGCACAAATAAATTCTATTCTATTCTTAAACTCCCAAAACACTAAGCGCTTTTTTTTAAATGGCGACTTCGATTTTTTTTATTTTTAACATCTCAAAAAAGTCACTCTTGAAACTTGCCCTGCTTGTTTTCAAACTTACAAAACACTACCCTAGTAGAAATTTAACGTTAGAACAGCGTTTTTCTAATGTTAGAAAACTGTATAAAAGTACGTTATAAAATATGTGCAAATTTCCCGCTTTTTAACGTTAGAATCAAACGTTAGTTACAAACGTTAATCTAACGTTAGATTTTTAAGTTAGAAATACATTATAAGAACGTTTAATTTCTAACTTTCGGAGGGGGCGTGGCCAACTAGGAAATTTCTACCTGCATCATAAAATGGCAGCTAGAGACATATTTATTTATATAAATAAATTTTAATGTATTTTAGCAATCATAATATTTTTAAACATAATTTCGTTACATTTATTTATAAAATAGCCATCTTTTTAAGTGGCCCTAAATATTTCTCGTATAATATGCTGTTATACTTCGATAAAATACGTTTACCTCTCAAAAAAACTTTATATTAAGTAAGTTAATATTTATATATACATTCAGAATCTTAAAATATTTGTTCAATTCTAGTACAGCGTTGCCAGACCTACTATAATTTTGACTTTTGGAGGATATTTTTTTAAACTTATAGAAATAATAAATAATTATCAAACCTGGACACATAGCTGTCTGAAATTATTATTTTTTACTATGGCTTACGCATTAATAATGAAAATTTAAAAAATATTTAAAGTTAGAATAAGGTTAGAAAAAGGTTAGATTATAGTTGGAAACTAACGTTAGATTTATGTATTTTATAACGTTTTTATCAAACGTTAATTTTTAAGGTTAGATTTATATATTTTATAACTTTTTTGTCAAACGTTAGTTTTTAAGGTTAGATTTATATATTTTATAACGTTTTTGTATAACTTTTGAGACTAAACATAAAAATGTCACTAATCTAATGTTATGTTAAGTTAGATTTATGTACTTTTCTACCAGGGTAAGCTCTTTCTGTATAAATCATATCCATTCCCAGGTAGCAAAATAACATGACATTCACGTGAAAGCCACGTTAATACGTGACATGTGATGTTAAGATTGTAGTCTCATTTAACAAGAATGTAGCATGGTGGGGATGTCCTAAGTCCGCCCCTAATAACATCACACAATGATATCCCGAAAATAACGTGTTTGTGACATCATAAATCCACATTCCTGTTATATCTAATATCTTATGGATGCCGTTACTGGTACTTTAATATTTAAATAATATCCTAGGTTATTAGCTTTTTCTAAATAAAACCATTAAAAACGCTATAACTCTATAAAAAAAATCGGATTTAAAATCAATCAGACATTGAAACAATCACAGATAGAAACAGATAGATTCTAAATACGAAATTGCAGATTAAGCGGAGAATATATTCCTTTAATCCACGGATTAAAGGAATATATTCTCCGCTGTCTCTCCGTGGTCTTGAGAAGCCCGGCAGAGCCCCCTATCCATAGGAAATCGTATAATGTGTATACAATTTCCTTATAATAATTTACTCTATCAACATCATCTTATATCGATTTTTTTGCTTCGAACGTCGGTGAGAAGCAAAATAACATGACATTCACTTAAAAGCCACGTTAATATGTGACATGCGATATATTCACAGCGTTGCTAAATATTTGTTATTAAATAACATGGTTGTCACGTCACACGTGTTACGTTGCAAATGTGATGTTAAATACATGTTATTTTTCAATATTATGTGATGTTATGATTTAGTTTAAAAATACACCCAAAAGTGATGTTAATTTCTTGTAACATAACATCCCTTGCTACCTGGGTTATCTCATGAACCGCAACAGTCATACAAAAAGTGCTTCGTGTTTTGGAAGTTTGAGAACAAGCAAGGCAAGTCATCAAGAGCGATTTTTTTTCGAGATATCAAGAATAAACAAAATCCTCTTTGTAACTCCATCCGGGGACTTACTGTATAAGGCGAATTTTCATAGAGGCTTGTTTTATGTTTAGGGGGCCTGAAAAAAGTGGCGGAGGCCCTTCAGAAGGATTTGGGGCCCAATGCCGCTTCTCTCAGTATCGCAGAGCAGTACGTCAATGCGTTCAATAAGTTAGCTAGAACTAACAACACTTTAATTATACCTGCCAATGCGGGAGATGTGTCCAGTTTAGTTTCACAGGTAAGCATTTATTTATTTATTTATTTATTATATTATTCAAAACGCCTGCGCTAGAATAATATTATATAATATATCGTCGGCTTACAAGTAAAAGGCACTAAGTCACTTTTTTGCAAAAATGGGATTTTAATGGCACTGTAATTAATTTTTGATGATCTATGTATAGGTAAACCGAACTAACTTCTAGGTGGACTGCCAAGGGAGTTAACTAATATACAAAACGCACCAATTTGATTTTGATTAAAATTTTATCTGGCAATAGGCACTAAGTCACTTATTGCACTTAGTGCGTTTTACTTGTAGACTATTTCAAATGTTTCTGCACTAAGCGACTTTCTAAAAAGAGTTAATTTATAAAAATAGGATTGCTTGAATCACTTATATGATACAATTCGCGTTATTTAAAAAGTTGACTTCAAATTTAATAGATTACTATATTTTGTAAATAATTTAATAGTTATTTTTTTATTTTTTAGTCCAAACAATTTTATATCTATTCTGTGATAATTTAGTCTTTAATTTAGTTTAGTAAAACAATGCAATATTTTAATATTTGTAATTATGTAGTCTTAGTTAGAGGTGTCCCTCTATAAACCGTTGTGTTTCTTGTGGACGAATAAACGAATTATTATTATTATTATTATTATTATTATATATTGTACTGACAAACGCATTCAAATTTTGCTATGTTAAAGTTGATGGAATAGAGACAGAACAGAGAAACAGAACTTTACCTGTAAAATGACAATGCTTTTTACGTGTACTTTCGATGTGTAGGTAATAATTTAATTTTCATTTGTATTGTTTTTTACTTTTATATTTTAGAATTCTAAAATTAAAAGTATTGAAATACACATTTTTTTTTCAATTTTTTTTTTTTCGATTTTTTTATTATCAGATAATATTTCAAAACTAAATTTGAAGCCTTTGCACTAAGTTAAAAGTCTCGGTGTATTTCTGAGGGGTGTTTTCCGAACTTGCGGCAAACTTTAGTTTCATTATACTTATTGACTTTAGGAGATGCTTCTTTGCCGGCACAGCCTCTGAAAATTGTCTTAGTTCTGGCATAGTAAGCAGTTTCATATAATTAATACTAATTTATTATTATTATTAATTTTGGAAACGTTCTTTAAACAATCAAAAAGTACAAACCGTTCTTTTAAAAATCTAGTTTTTTGAAAATTTATGTAAACATCTTGTTTTCTACTTTATAGTTATACATTACGCTTAATTAATATAAGGGTTTTAATTTTAAATAGTTGTTTTTTATATTATTTTATTGACTTAGTGCTCTTTACTTGTAAGCCGACGTCGTGGGCATACAAGTAAAAGGCACTAAGTCCATGTCTTTTTTTAAATTTAGTTGAATTAAACTACTTCAATTTTTCTTTATTTAACTGCAAATGGGACATTATTATGTCCAAACATGTCATTGCAATTTGCGGTAGTTTTTTTTCCAAAAATGATTAATACAAAAATTAAAAAACAACAATGAAAGTTAAATTTGTCAATATCTCAAAACCATGTTTTTGGACTTAGTGCTCTTTACTTGTAAGCCGACGATATATTATACGGTAGTTCCGAAATAAAAAAAATCAAAAATCGTCCTAGACAAAAAATTCTTGGATATAAATTTGTTTCATGAAAAAATAAGCAACTTGTTTTTGAAAAACTTTTTTGAATTATTTTTTTTTTGATTTTTTTTAAAATTTTTTTTGTTTTTGGTTTTAATGAATCTAGGCATATAGGGGAAAGTATAATTTTGTTGGCAGCAGTTTTTTTTATTACATTCCATAAAAGACAGTAGATATTGTATTTTTTTTTGCTTAAATCATCTTATTTTTTCCTAAAACCTCGAGAAAAATCAAAATAAGCAAAAAAATAAATGATGTCTGTCGGTCTGTCTTTCTGTCTGTCTGTCTGTATCCACGAGAATCGGTTGGGGGAAAAGGGGGTTACATTTTTGTTTTGGTCGTATTTTTTTTTAAATTATTTACAATAGAAGAAAAATTTAAAAACCGCACGAAAGAAAAAATCAAATTACACAAAAAATGTCCAAAATGTATATAAAATTTGTTAAAGATTTTTTTTTTAATTTAGGTAATCATTTCTTTTGTTTTAGGCCATGACGATATATTCATCGATATCAAAAGCACAGGGACACAAACCTACAGTGAAAAAAATTGCGCCCCTTCCAGAAGCAAAAAATGACTTGGCAGAATTTTTCAGTGACCAAGAAGAATTAAAAAAGAACCAGGAAAAATTTAAATTAGAACCTTTGCAACCCACAAAAGAATAAGAAAATAAAAATAATAATAATATATATCTTTTTTATTACAAATATTTATTTTCTTAACTAGTGTATTAAGTTGATAAAATCACTTAATTCATGAGTTAAGAATTAAATTTTATCCAACACCTCTTAATTTTGAATAAAAATCTATAATTTAGCAATATATACGCAAAAGAGCGAGCGAAAATTTTTTTAGGCACTAGTTGAAAAAACTTTTGATATTTAAAATAGTGCTGTCCACCCTAGTAGAAATTTAACGTTAGAATAACGTTTTTCTAATGTTAGAAAACTGTATAAAAGTACTTTATAAAATATGTGCAAATGTCCCGCTTTTTAACGTTAGAATCAAACGTTAGTTACAAACCTTAATCTAACGTTAGATTTTTAAGTTAGAGGGGGCGTGGCCAACTAGGAAATTTCTACCTGCATCATAAAATGGCAGCTGGAGACAAATTTATTCATATAAATAAATCTTAATATATTTTAGCAATCATAATATTTTGAAACATAATATCGTTAAATTTATTTTTCGTGTAATATGCTGTTATACTTCGATAAAATACGTTTACCTCTCAGAAAAACTTTATATTAGGTTAGTTAATATTTATTTATACATTCAGAATCTTAAAATATTTGTTCAATTCTAGTACAGCGTTGCCAGACTTACTATAATTTTGACTTTTGGGGGATATTTTTTAAAATTTATTATAGAAATAATAAATAATTATCAAACCTAGGCTGTCTGAAATGAGTATTTTGTACTATAGCTTACGTATTAATAATAGAAGTTAAAAACATATTTAAAGTTAGAATAATGTTAGAAAAAAGTTAGAATTTGGTTAGGAAACTAACGTTAGATTTATGTATTTTATAACGTTTTTGTCAAACGTTTGTTTTTAAGGTTAGATTTATATATCCCAGGTAGCAAGGGATGTTATATTACAAGAAATTAACATCACTTTTGGGTGTATTTTTAAACTAAATCATAACATCACATAATATTGAAAAATAACATGTATTTAACATCACATTTCCAACGTAACACGTGTGACGTGACAACCATGTTATTTAATAACAAATATTTAGCAACACTGTGAATATATCGCATGTCACATATTAACGTGGCTTTCACGTGAATGTCATGTTATTTTGCTTCTCACCGACGTTCGAAGCAAAAAAATCGATATAAGATGATGTTGATAGAGCAAATTGTTATAAGGAAATTGTATACACATTATACGATTTCCAATGGATAGGGGGCTTTGCCGGGTTTCTCAAGACCACGGACACGGATTAAAGGAATATATTCTCCGCTTAATCTGCAGTTTCGTATTTAGAATCTGTTTCAATCTGTGATTGATTCAATTACTGATTGATTTTAAATCCGATTTTTTTATAGGGTTATAGCGTTTTTGATGGTTTTAATTTAGAAAAAGCTAATATCCTAGAATATTATTTAAATATTAAAGTACCAGTAACGGCATCCATAAGATATTAGATATAACAGGAATGTGGATTTATGATGTCACAAACACGTTATTTTCGGGATGTCATTGTGTGATGTTATTAGGGGCGGACTTAGGACATCCCCACCATGCTACATTCTTGTTAAATGAGACTACAATCTTAACATCACATGTCACATATTAACGTGGCTTTCACATGAATGTCATGTTATTTTGCTACCTGGGATTTTACAACGTTTTGGTATAACGTTTGAAACTAAACATAAAAATGTCACTAATCTAATATTATGTTAAGTTAGATGTATGTACTTTTCTACCAGGGCAGGTTAGATAAAAATGTATCCCTTCGATAGCTCTCCAACCTGACATATAGCGACTTTAAATTAACAAAAACGAAACGAGCGATAGTGGACTGCTTATGGGGTCGTAAATAAGGGTAGAAGGGATAATAGGGATTTCACTAACCTTGTGGTTCCTGATCCGATGTTCTTGGTGTCCATGTGCACATGGCTGAATTCTTCTTGATGAGGTTGAGGTTTGTGAAAATAAATATGGGTTTGGAACGAGAGTATTTGACACCACAAATAGCTGTTTTCAACAAATATAATTAACAACTTCTCGAATATTAAACGACGATTTTAAAAGATACCGATATCTTTTCACGAATAACTTAGTTTTTGGGGGGTAGCGTTGGCTGCATTTTGGGTGTAGGAGATGCCAGGGTTGAATTTTTGTGTTGGGGGATGACCCTTGTGCGGGTTGGAAGGTTATTGGATGGGTGCTTGGGGCATTTGTGGTAGTTCGCTGCGTGAGGGCCCAGGCAGTTGGCGCATTTAGCGTCTGTGTGGCGGGGTTTTTCACACTTGGTTGTGTGGTGGCCTTGTGCGCATTTTACGCATTTGGCTGGGGCGTTGCAGTAGGCCTGGGAGTGGCCGAAGAGCTGGCATTTGTGACATTGGCTGTATTTTGGTTTATAGGTTTGGCTTTCAGTTATTTATTTCACTTTAGGGAAGGGGGCCATCCATAAGGGGAAAAAAATTTCGCTTTCACCAAAAATATAATTTTGAAGGTATTTCTATGCTAATATATCTCTAGGTGTAGGAGTCTAGTCTCTTTGAAAATGGGGTGTTGTCCTGTCACCTTGGGAAGAATGACTAGGATCGATGGCATGGGGGTCTTATCTTTGGTCCGCGTCATTCTGGCCACTGACGTGGGGAGGTAGCCTCGCTCGATAAGAGCGGCTTGGACGTCTGCGACAAGGGCGTATCCAGGATTTGTTTTCGAGTGGGGGGGGGGCAAAACATTTTTTCCCTAAATCTCGAAAAGAATGAAAATTGGGCCGCAGGAGAAAAATTTTTCATGTTTTTTTTTACTTCTCTCAATTTTCGGCCTTTTTTTAATTCAATGTAGTAAAACTTAAGTTTTAAAAATTTCAATAAAAAAATAAGGTAAAAATTTTTACAACTGTGCTGGTCTATTTAAATTTGAAAACAGTGGTATAACTTCTAGCACCGTAGGCGAAAATATTGACAAATTTCAATCTTAGGTTTTATAAACTCCAATAAAACAGGACGTATAAAAGCTATAGCGCCGCAGGCGATTTTTTTCATAAATTTTATAGCCTAGTTGAATTTTAGATGTATTACTATTTAAAGTTTAAATGCAAGAAAACACTAGTGCCGCAGGCGAAATCTTTTAAGAATTTGAAGCTGTAGGGTCCACTTGGAAAAGAGCCTGCATATTTGCTTCGCTTTGTTACCTTAACGTTCTGGGGAAGCAAAAAGCTATAGCGCCGCAGTGAGCCGATTTTTTTTAGAAATTTTATAGTCTATTTAAATTTTAAAGGTGGTACTTTTTAAAGTTTAAATGCAAGAAAACTCTAGAGCCGCAGGCGAAAATTTTTACGAATTTGAAGGTGTATGGTCCACTTGGAAAAGAGCGTGCATATTTGATCGCTTTGTGCCCTTATCGTTCTGGGGGAGTAAAAATAAAGTATAAACTATTTATTATAAACCAAAAGAAACTATCAACGCCGGGCCTTGAACCCGGGTCCCGGAGAAGCTTTAAAATTTTTTAGATTTTCGTATAAAATTTTAGGATTTCGGGGGGGGGTCCGGCCCCCCCCCCTGGATACGGCCTTGGTCTGCGACGTCTATCTGGGTGGGGATTCCGCGGATTACGGCGTGGAACGCCTTGTCCCCCGGGAGGGTAAAACTGTGATACGGTATTTTTTCCGTATCCAGGTGTCTAGTGACTGCGGAAGTCGTCACTTGTCTGCGTGCATATTTGAGCGCCTTCGGAGGTGTTTTTGGCATGAAGTATATAGATTTTTTGTGAATTAAAGTGTCGGGACAGCGGTAACCATTTTTCAGGGGCTCGGATAATATGGGGGGGATTTTATGAGCTTCCTGGTCGGGAGGGGTGTTTCATGGGCCAGTAGCTGGAATTCGGACAGGACAGGTTGAATTTCTAGGTCCGTGGGGCCCTGTACTGGAGGGTTTGGTGAATGTCGGAGGCAGTCACCTTACCAGGAATTTTTTGAGTTTTGGCGGGTTTTTGCTCCGGGTCGGAATTCATCTTATGTTTTTGGCTCCCGCGCCGGTTTTTGCGCTGGCGCGGGGAGCGTAAGTGTCTGACAGCGTCTGACTTCTTCTACTACGGACATGTCCGTTTAGTAGGGTTCCTATTTGAGTAGAGAGGCGTGCTATTTCCTCCCGGAGGCCGTTGATTATGTCTTTGGCGATTGTTGAAGTCTTGATCCTTACAAGGATATATTGAATCAAAAAGTTACTGTAGTGAGAGCGTACAATTGGTGGCGCCATCTAATGTTTCACAAAAGTACTACATTTGATGGTGGCTGCAGGTCATGACCTGTAATCTGGTAAGATAATCTTTATCTAGATACATATTTGTGGTTGCAACCACTAAAAAAACTGCAAAAAAAATTATGAGTAAAAAAATAAATAATCGGTTAATCGGCGGCATAATCGTGATGAATGCTCCAAACTGCGATTGTATGCCGCTGTTATGCCGTCTAGTCAGATGCCGACGGCGGCCCGACGTTAAACCGATGTAGTATTTTGACTATCATTTGCCATCATTTTTCCGACCGTGGATCAGACGTTGTTCCAACGTCGGGTTGATGTCAAAAAGCAATGATCATTTGCCATCACTTTAAGGAGCGCCTATGTGCAGCTCTTTATGCAACGTTTTTGATAAACTGCGCATGCGCCGACCGTTTTTCAATATGTTATTTTAAATAAAAAACATTTTTTTACAAAAAGAAAACACCAAACAGACGCCAAACCAACGTTAAGGCTCAAGCCCCCCCAAAATTTGGACCTGGTTACGCCTCTGCTGAAATTTAAAAGAGTACTTAATTAAAAATTTGTACCCTTTTCACATTTCGCGGGCCACTTAAGGACCTTAGCGGTCTGCCACTGCTGCCAGTAATAGACACCGGTAAGTTACCGTTACCGGCGGTAACGGAGAATCATATACCACCGTTATACCACCGTTTTGTGTTACATGGAAACGGAGAATTATATACCACCGATATACCACCGATATACCGCCATTGTTACATTGGATCTGAATTAATTCCAAAAAGGGGATCTGCATTTTGTAATGATACAAAATATATTTAATTTACTTTCTAATGAATTTTTACTATCAACCGGATATAAACACCACACCTAACTTGACTAACTTTGACTCGAGGTCAAGAATTTGACAGTTTCTAGAAATCTGTCTGATATTTTTGTTTTTTTTATTTTTGATGACAGTAGCATTCAAAGTCTGTTTGAGTTTAATAATTTTTTTGAACTTTGATAAATCCCGTGAGTGTTAAAAATAACCGTGAATATCCATTTATTTTGTTGCGAGATTTTAAATTTACCGCGTTTTTACAAGAGTTTATTGATTCCGGTTGTGGCCGTCGCAAAACGAGAGTTTCATTTCAAGTCTAGTAAACTCGTGTGAGGTGATTCTTTTTCAAACCGTAAAAACGTAAGTACTTCAATTATAAACAAAATACTGCATTGTGCAAGTAGAATGGTTAGTTGAGAGCTATTTTTGGAAGGTCAAATGCTATTTTTTGAAGCAGAAATACTTTTATTAGACGTGGTCCGATTAAATAAATGGTGGTTCAGCTTCTGTAGAATTTTTATTGTGCAACATTTTAATACAATTTTTCCAAGTTGGGACAAACGTATAACTAATATATTAATTCGGAATAACTGTGGGATAATAATGAAATATTTGCAATTTGCTTATTTATTTAGGAAATCATTTGATCAGTCGTTGACCCTTCATTAAAACAATGCCGTTATTTTACTAGAAAAACTACTTTTTTTTACATCGGCACTACCCTAGTAGGAATACGATGTAATGAATTCATCAATGTTGCCATAAATGTTTTTAGTTTATCTAAGATTTCCATTAGACCAAATCTACAAAATAAAATCGTCTGTTTTTAAAGCAATCGTTTACCCTACAATTAACCAATGCATTGCAATGCCGTTATTTTATAAAATTTACTAGAACAACAACTTTGTTTCTGCTTTGGCACTACCCTAGTGTGGATACAATGCATTGAACTCATCAACGTTGCCATAAATGTTTTTATTTTATCTAAGATTTCTATTAGACCAAATCTACAAAATAAAATCGTCTGTTTTTAAAGCAGTCGTTTACCCTACAATTAACCAATGCATTGCAATGGCGGTATTTTATCAAATTTACTAGAAAAACAACTTTGTTTTTGCTTTGGCACTACCCTAGTGGGGATACAATACATTGAATTCATCAAAGTTGCCATAAATGTTTTTATTTTATCTAAGATTTCCATTAGACCAAATCTACAAAATAAAATCGTCTGTTTTTAAAGCAGTCGTTTACCCTACAATTAACCAATGCATTGCAATGGCGGTATTTTATCAAATTTACTAGAAAAACAACTTTGTTTTTGCTTTGGCACTACCCTAGTGGGGATACGATGCATTGACTTCATCAACGTTGCCATAAATCTTTTTATTTTATCTAAGATTTCCATTAGACCAAATCTACAAAATAAAATCGTCTGTTTTTAAAGCAGTCGTTTACCCTACAATTAACCAATGCATTGCAATGCCGTTATTTTATAAAATTTACTAGAAAAACAACTTTGTTTTTGCTTTGGCACTACCCTAGTGGGGATACAATACATTGAATTCATCAAAGTTGCCATAAATGTTTTTAGTTTATCTAAGATTTCCATTCGACTAAATCTACAAAATAAAATTGTCGTTTTTAAAGCAGTTGTTCACCCTACAATTAACCAATGCATTGCAATGCCGTTATTTTATAAAATTTACTAGAAAAACAACTTTGTTTTTGCTTTGGCACTACCCTAGTGTGGATACAATGCATTGAATTCATCAATGTTGCCATAAATGTTTTTATTTTATCTAAGATTTCCATTCGACTAAATCTACAAAATAAAATTGTCGTTTTTAAAGCAGTTGTTCACCCTACCATTAACCAATGCATTGCAATGCCGTTATTTTATAAAATTTACTAGAAAAACAACTTTGTTTTTGCTTTGGCACTACCCTAGTGGGGATACGATGCATTGACTTCATCAACGTTGCCATAAATCTTTTTATTTTATCTAAGATTTCCATTAGACCAAATCTACAAAATAAAATCGTCTGTTTTTAAAGCAGTCGTTTACCCTACAACTAACCAATGCATTGCAATGCCGTTATTTTATAAAATTTACTAGAAAAACAACTTTGTTTTTGCTTTGGCACTACCCTAGTGGGGATACAATGCATTGAATTCATCAATGTTGCCATAAATGTTTTTATTTTATCTAAGATTTCCATTCGACTAAATCTACAAAATAAAATTGTCGTTTTTAAAGCAGTTGTTCACCCTACAATTAACCAATGCATTGCAATGCCGTTATTTTATAAAATTTACTAGAAAAACAACTTTGTTTTTGCTTTGGCACTACCCTAGTGGGGATACAATGCATTGAATTCATCAATGTTGCCATAAATGCTTTTATTTTATCTAAGATTTCCATTCGACTAAATCTACAAAATAAAATTGTCGTTTTTAAAGCAGTTGTTCACCCTACAATTAACCAATGCATTGCAATGCCGTTATTTTATAAAATTTACTAGAAAAACAACTTTGTTTTTGCTTTGGCACTACCCTAGTGGGGATACAATGCATTGAATTCATCAATGTTGCCATAAATGTTTTTATTTTATCTAAGATTTCCATTAGACCAAATCTACAAAATAAAATTGTCGTTTTTAAAGCAGTTGTTCACCCTACAATTAACCAATGCATTGCAATGCCGTTATTTTATAAAATTTACTAGAAAAACAACTTTGTTTTTGCTTTGGCACTACCCTAGTGGGGATACAATGCATTGAATTCATCAATGTTGCCATAAATGTTTTTATTTTATCTAAGATTTCCATTCGACTAAATCTACAAAATAAAATTGTCGTTTTTAAAGCAGTTGTTCACCTTACAATTAACCAATGCATTGCAATGCCGTTATTTTATAAAATTTACTAGAAAAACAACTTTGTTTTTGCTTTGGCACTACCCTAGTGGGGATACAATGCATTGAATTCATCAATGTTGCCATAAATGTTTTTATTTTATCTAAGATTTCCATTAGACCAAATCTACAAAATAAAATCGTCTGTTTTTAAAGCAGTTGTTTACCCTACAACTAACCAATTCATTGCAATGCCGTTATTTTATAAAACCACTCTGTTTTTGCATTATAAATAAAGCTATGGAAATAAAATTTACATTTTAATTTTAAACTATTTTCAAGTTATCATGCTCAAAAGTTTTACGTTTTAAGTAAAAAAAAATAGCTTTCTGTTCATTGTGCTCCTGAGTTACTCAATAATTTATTTTTTTTACGTGTTTTTACGTGTTTTTTTTGCTATTAGATCTAAATCTGCAAACTTTTTTGTTTTTCGTTCATTGTAGTGTACATAGATAAAATATCTTTTTTCAAGACCACTACAGTTGGTACTTTTTTTCTATAAAACTTCTTTTTTGTTTTTCAGAAATTTTTGTATGAGTCAGAAGGTAGAAAAACCAGTCCTATCCGGTCAACGCATCAAGACCAGAAAAAGAGGTAACCAATTTTAATTGTTTTTTTTTTAGTTTCATTTATAATTTACCCGACTACACAACGTGAAAGGGCTATTTTTTAAATGTGTATCGGTGGGTGTATGACACTGTATTTATATGTATTTGGAGGTCTGAGACCTCAGGTCTCACCCCTTAAATTTGTTCATTGGGGTAAAAGTATCATTCCTGAATTTTACAATAGTTTTACAGATATTAAAAAAGTAAAGTTAACTATTTGTAAAACATGAAATCAAAAAACTAAAACAAAAAATTCCAAAAACAGCTCGAAAATTTTAATTATTTCTTCCAATTCTTCACACAATAAACAAATATTGAGATAAATATCGTTTAATTCTACATCTTGGAACTTTGCGCCTATTCGCACGGCATTCTCCCGAAGAACACAACTAAATCCTAATTATACTATTAATTAAAACACAAGCAACACTAATCTGTATATAAAAAGGATAAAAATTGATGTAATAAGTAAATCAAAGAGTTTAAAACTAGTTATTTAAGTTAAAGCTTACTTTAATAAGCGATTAAATTAGATCCACGCATAGTAATTTTTAAAAAAGCTGACTACAATCCAACGCAGGTTTCAATCTCAACTAAACGGCGGACTGTTGTTCACAGTTCTGTTACGATAAAGCGCAACCGGTTTGTTTTTTAAAATAACTTTTAATATTTTAGATATTTAAACGCACGGAATTGCCCGCTGCGCGGTATTACCCCCCTTTCCCCTATCTTCTAAATTTGTCGGCCCCAAACTATGATACAATTTTTTGAATGAATAAATAACACAGGACCACAAAAAAAGCCAATGTGCGCTATATCTCAAGATTTTAAGAGTCAAGAATTTTTTTCATTGCCATATTCGTTTTCAGTTTATTTTTTTGTGTAATTATCAAATATTTGTTTTCCGTAGATGAAAAGGAGAGGTATGACCCAACAGGATTCAGGGACGCAATAATCTCCGGACTGGATAAATGCGCAAACGATTTCGAGGCGATTTCACGATACTTGGACGGCGCTGGAAATAAATTAGATTACCGCAGATATGGCGAGTGTCTGTTCGATGTGCTCATCGCTGGAGGCATTTTGGGTAAGTTAAAAATAATTTTTAAAAAATGAAATAATATTTAATTTTTTTTTTGTTTGAAAAAAAAATAGTTTTTATTTTACCCCATTTTATCCTCTTACCCCACCCTGATTTTTGCCAAAAACAATCTCAGCCTTGAGGGGTTTATTTATTGGACAATCCTTATACACCTAGCCAACAATCTTTTAAAATCCTTGACAATTCCTTATTCCACAATCATCTACAATCCTCCACAATCATCTACAATCCTCCACAATCATCTACAATAGGGTGGGTAAAAAAAACGACTATTTTTTTTTTTTACTTTATACTCTGAAAAATCGGTTGCTAGACACCTCTAGAAAATTCTCACCAAATATGAGCTCTTAATTTTGATAAAAATGTTCTCCGCTTTAAAATTTTCCATTTTTTTCTCAGTATTAGAAACAAAAATTTATATCTCTTTGACAACTGTTCGTTAAAAAGTCTCTCCTCATATTCTTGTAGGAAATCGAACGCTCTATAAAAAAGGTTTCCTACAATTTTTTCTTAAACCTCACCGTTTAAAAGATATCAAAGGTTAAAGTTTGATTATTTTAGGAGACTTTTCTGTTTTGCTTTTGAGTTTTATAACTCGCTTACAAAAAATTGTTATGAATTGCGCAATTCATAGTTTTGTAGGAAATTAACTGCTCTACAAAAATGGTCTCTTATGATTTGTCGATTAAATTAAGCGTTTAAAAGATATTCATCGTCACACTTCAATGCTTACTAACTAATTTCAATAGTTTTTGATTAATAATTCGAAAAATTTCAATTTAATTTATGAGTTTTACTAAAATTTATACAAATTTGAGTTTCTATCGTAAGAGTAACTCTTATAGAAGTTTCCCTTTCGAAAATTTATTTGAAACTTTTTTATTTTAATAATATTTTCATAAAATTTATCTTTATAATAACTTATTATTTTATTATTATTTTTTTCAAAATTTAATAAATTATTGACTCTGAGTTAGAAATAATGCACTAATTTTTTTTCAATATAACCAAACATACGTAGGACTAAAAAAAAACGAGACAAATAGTTTAAAACATTTCTCTTTTCATAGGAACTCAAATTTGTATAAATTTTCGTGAAACTCATAAATTAAATTGAAATTTTTCGAATTATTCATCAAAAACTATTAAATTTAGTATGCATTGAAGTTTGACGATGAATATCTTTTAAACACTTAATTTAATCGACAAATCATAAGAGACCATTTTTGTAGAGCAGTTAATTTCCTACAAAACTATGAATTGCGCAATTCATAACAATTTTTTTAAGCGAGTTATAAAATTCATAAGCAAAACAGAAAAGTCTCTTAAAATAATCAAACTTTAACCTTTGATATTTTTTAAACTGTGAGGTTTAGGAAAAAATTGTAAGAGACTTTTTTGTAGAGCGTTCGATTTCCTACAAGAATATAAGGAGAGATACTTTTTAACGAACAGTTGTCAAAGAGATATGAATTTTTGTTTCTAATACTGAGGAAAAAATGGAAAATTGTAAAGCGGAGAACCTTTTTATCGAAATTAAGAGCTCATATTTGGTGAGAATTTTCTAGAGGTGTCTAGCAACCGATTTTTCAGAGTATAAAGTAAAAAAAAATAGTCGGTTTTTTTGACCCACCCTAATCTACAAACTTCCAAAATCATCTGAAATCTTTCCACGAACTTTAAAAATCTTCATTAACATTTTATACAATCTTTCACAATCGTTTTGACAATCTTTCACAATCCTTTAATCCTCACAATCCTTGTACACTTTTTTTTTAATAAATAAACCCCTTGCTCAGCCTAGAACTTTGGATAAGCAACCTATGCATAAAAAACTTTTTTATTTGATTGATTCTAAAAGCGACACATTTTGTTCATGTTTTACGGGCGAAAAGTTTCTTTCGCCCGCTAACTATATATAGTTATAAAGCTGGTTATTTTTAAGATTTTTAAAAGAATATGCTTTACCTTTACTGTACTATTTATAAAGAAATACGACCTTTTGATCACTTTTGGTCTTGAACTAACCGTTCTTTTTGACCAGATACAGTTATTATAATCATTTCATACAAAATAAATTTTTTTCCATAACATAACCTCAAAATATATGTCAACTGATTAATCTGTATTCACTCACTATTTTAAAAATAAATTAAAAACAAAAAATTTCAATTGTAAAATCAATATTTATAATATTCATAGAACGGTTTCACAAGTATTATTTTCACAACAGACACATTTTAACAGAAATTAATCACCAAGCTATAGCTTTTTTAATTTGAAAATGAAACCGCAAGCAAAAGAAACGATTCAATTGTAGAGATTTGATTGGACAGCAATTTGTCATGGATAACTAGATAAGTAATAAGATTTTTTTTGCACTTTAAAATAAAGTATATTTTAATAATTTATTATAATTAGTAACAATCGAATAAAAAATATTGTATAATACACGGGCAAAAAGTTAAATTTCGATTTCGTTGGTTTATTACCCTCGGGCCGGCCCTACCGGCCGGCCCTCGGCTTCTAAAAACCTACTCAGTCGAAAAATTTAACTTTTCGCCCTTGTATTATAAATAACTATTTTTGAAACATAGCTATGTTTCAATTTTGCTTTAGCTTAAAGCGCAAATAAATAAATAATAACAATTATGCATTAAATGCACGGAAAGTTTGATTCTATTCACAAATTACACTCGTAAAATCACTATTTAAAAACATAAATAATATTTCGACGTCAAAAAAGTAGGTTATATTGGATTGACGTTAAAAAACAATTCGACGTTGCAATTTACCAAAAATTCGACTTCTGTCAAGTTTTGGACACTGTCCTGTTTCATAAAAGCAGTAGATTATGTAAGTAAACAATCTATGGAAACGGCGTTTTTCTTTTGTCAGCTTATCGTTCCTGTACACACGTCCCCCCAAATGGAAATAGGTTTAAAAAAAATAGCAAGATTAGATGACTATTAATTATGTTAGCAAATGGTCTGTAAACTTCAAAACCTCTAAGAACGAAATCCTAATGAGCACTAGTTCTTAAATAGTGGTAAAATTTCTTCGGCAGACTGCATGCTAAACAACAGTAAGAAACTGAATTTTTTTTTGCATAATTCTAATAGTGTTTTTGTTGCTGATTTCCGTTTTGTTCAGACCAAATCTCCATCTCTTTCCGTTTTTAAGAAATGCCCTGCCGTAATTTTGAAAAAAAAAATAAAATGTCATTTTAGGCGAACAAAAAATAATCTATTAAAGCACCTACAAAGGTTTTCTATAGCTTGAATTCAAGTTACACGATTGCTCTATAAAATCGTAAAGAAATGTATATGGATTTCACTTCCGGTGTCCAACTGAAGACTAGTTTTCGAGACATCTGCAATGGCGATTCAGTGTTGTTGTTTAGGACTATTTTGGGCAGTATATGTCATATTTAGCAAAATTAAAAAACACATGGGCTTGACAAATATAATAAAGAACCTGGCACACATATAGGGGTGTTCCTGGGCCTCAGTCAAACTGCCTCAAATTTTGATATTTTGTAATTTCGGGGGTAAACATTTAATTAGGAAAATTGCAGCCAAATTGAATGACCAGTTTCGGAGAAAAACGCTTTTAAAAATCTAATTTTATGACAAATTTTTTGACATATATTAAGGTTATTTTTTACTTACGTAAATATTCACTTAATTAGCAGTTTTGAGTTTATTATACTCTATTAATTAAAGAACAAGCAAAATAAATATTACATAAAAGGTTTTATTATCATTTACTTACATGTGGTTCTATAAAAATTTTAAAACTTTGTGAAACTTCTACATGCTGGCATTTTCCACGTGTTTGCTAATTATCTGCATATTTTCTGTTAGATTTTTGCTTGATTATGTTGAAACATGGTTTGGTACAGCTGTTCCTCCTCCTCTTTTTGATCGGCTGGCATAGACTGAAATAAAATTTGGAAAATTAAAATATTTCTGTTCATGTTTCTTTACCCAAGTTTCAGTAATCATGAGCAGATGTATTTCTTGTTTAATTTGTGAAATGATGACTTCAATGTCATATAATTTGTTTTTAATTGAACGACTGTTAATATAAAGGATATTTAGATTATCATTTCCATCCTTAATAGTTTGGTTGTAATAATCAATATCTTCAAAATACTTCTTAGACATAAAAAAAAAACGACTTATTTATTTTTTTATAGAAATAACTTATTTCTTTCAGAAAAAATCTTACTTCAGTAAAGATTCTATTTGTTTTGTGTTTGTAATTTTTATTGGGATTGATTCATCTGTTAACCTAACTAATACTTGAGCATTTTTAAGCCACACATGCTTGTATCCTTTTTTGTCCTTAAGATATTTAGCTTGCTTTAATAGAAACCTGGTGTCTTTCGTGTTTCACCCTCAATTCCAAAATCAGTTGATGCTTTAAGGCGTTTTTCTTTACTTTTTTTGATAATTTCATTTCTCTGGTTCTCATCCTTAAAACTAATTAATACTGGCTTCATTGGGTTGGCGCTGGGTAGGACTTTGACTACATAATCTAGTTCTTTGGGTTCTAATTTTGTAAGAATTTTATTTACATGTTCCTTAGTTTTTTCAGTATTTTCAAATTTAAGACCAATCAGGACCAGATTATTTTTTCTAGCAGCATCATTTCCATTCAAATATCCTTGCTTTATTTCCTGTCTTATGTTTATTATTTCTTTTTCCAGATTATCCACTTTGTGTTCTAGTTTTTTCTTGTCCTTTTTTAATTCTTTGTTTTCTTTTGTTAAGCTACTTATAGCAGTTTTTAAGTCTTCTATAAGTTCGTTGTTAAAGTTTAAGGCATGTTCCATACACTCAAATTTGGTAGTCACTTGTTTCAAAAGTTCTTCGTTAGTCAAATCTTTCTTGCTCGACTTAATTTTTTTTGAGGTTAGTAACTTTTTCTGAGGCATGGGCTTAGTTTTTGTTTGTGTTGTATTTTTCTTCCCAACTTCTTCTTCTGAACTGCTGTCCTGGTCTTCACTGCTTGAGTCTTCATTGGCAGACTCCAACTCAAGCTCTTCCGGCTTATCGACTGGATCAACTTTACAACTATTGCAAATCCATCTAGCCTTGTCAGTAGCTGCTACTTCTTCACTGACGTTAGTACAGGTTTGATGTGCCCATTTTTGGCATAAAAGGCACTGTATTTTATACACTGTTTTTCCCAACGCCTTGGCACAGACCAAGCAGTTTGGCGTTTTCTTGCGGGTTTTTTTAGCACCCATATTTGATGTTATTTAAAACTGCGTATTTTATTGAACTTTTTTACGTGAATATTTTGATTTAAAAACGTTTATGAATAATATAATCACAATTTAAAACTATCGTAAAAATTTTTAGGTTATTCTTTTTCTTCTTCTTCAAGTATAGTTTTTATTATAAAATATTTGTAGATGTACCAAACCATGTTTCAACATAATCAAGCAAAAATCTAACAGAATTTTAATAATTTAATTTGGCTACAATTTTCCTAATTTAATGTTTACCCCCGAAATTACAAAATATCAAAATTTGAGGCAGTTTGACTGAGGCCCAGGAACCCCCCTATATGTGTGCCATATGTGTGCCAGGTTCTTTGACGTTAAATTTATAAAAACTGCTTAACAAAGATAAATTCACCTTCCTTTAAACATCATTGCAGAGGCATCAAAAGCTATTCCTCAATTGAACTTTTAAAATGATTTCCAGACATTTTTCGTAATTATTTTATAGAGCATAAATGAAACTTTAATTTAAACTAGAAAAAACTTTTGTAGCTGCTATAATACTTTAAATATGAGCCTCGAAAAATGAGAAATTTTAATTTTTATAAAATTTTGGAAAAAAGTGGATTTTATCTAAACAAAGTCGAAATCAGCAACAAAAACACTATTAGAATTGTGCAAAAGAAATTGCAGTTTGTTACTATTGTTTAGCATGCAGTCTGCGGAAGGTCTTTTACCACTATTTAAGAACTAGTGTTCAGTAGGATTTCGTTCTCGTAGATTTTGATGTTTACAGACCCTTTGCTAATATAATTAATAGTCATCTAATCTTGCTATTTTTTTTTAACCTATTTCCATTTGGGGGGACGTGTGTGTAGGAAACTGAACTAGAATTTACAGATTTTGTGTCCTTAGTTTCCACCCGTAAAAAGCTAAAACTTTTCAGTTTTCGTAACCAGTTAATTTTTTTTTTAGTCCCCGGAGGAACATTGTCACAGGAGGGGGAGGGGCCCCACAAGACGGAAGCATGTATTTTCAACACCCCGGACGAAATTAATATGGATACGATGAAAAGTTGGGAACAAGTGTTCATCAAACTGATGCGTCGTTACAAATATCTGGAAAAACTATTCCAGGTAAGTTTTTTAACACCCCTTTAGTCCCCATGTACTATTACATTAATATTAAAAGCCTAAAACGGCAATTTTAGAACTCGTAAGGGGCTGTCCATATATTACGTAACGCAATTTTTCAAAAAAATTGACCCCCCCTCCCCCCTGTGTAACAGTCACATTTACCAACACCCCCCCCCCCCTGTGTAATGCGTAACAATATAAAAATTTTGTTTCGCAATAAATTTAACTGTATTCTCACTGTTGATTCGTTTTTCTCGACTGAGTGTCACATATAACACGTATATTGTTTATTCACACAAAATAGTACACACATTGTGGTTCTGTGAGTACACATTCCGCGAAAATGTATCATCGCCAATGATTCATACACTAAATTAAGATGGCGGAAAGTGATGTAGCGCAAATCGCTGCCGAGCTAAATAAGCTAACTAAAACAGAGTTAATTGATATAATTGTGCATAATAAAGTTTCAAATAAAGTGAACAATGATGCAGTTCGTAAATTTCTAAACGAATTAACAGAGGCAAAGGATTATTACGCTAAAAATTCGCCAAGTAGTGATATAGTAGTACAAAATGGCGAAAACTCGGAGGAGAAATCAAACACCAGTATTTCTACAACAAATACTGCCCGTGACATGGCTGTCCTTAAAAGGGAAAATGAACTTCTTAAGGAACTGGATATTGAGAGGCGTGAAAAGATTAACCTCTTATATTTTAAGATCGAGGTATTAGAAAAAAATGGCCATCATGTAAACAAACCTCCGATAGTGGACGCAGGTAGTAGGCAACCAAATAAACATGTGCCCCAACAAGTCGCGCGCACCGATTCAAGTGGTGCCAACAAACAAAACAAGCAAAATAAAATAAACCATGTCAACAATAACCTAAAATTATCGGAAGTTAGTGAAGCCGTAAACAAAGCTCAAAATATGCTAACAATGCAAGGTTTTACAAAGAAGAACGTAGATGAAGCAAGCAAAGATGGCTGGAGAACGGTTAAGCGAAGAAACCAACGTAAATATGTCATAGGCGATAGTGATGTAAGCACAATTTTCACAGTACCTAAGCCTGTTCACTTGCACGTAACTAGGCTTAAACCAGATACTACCCCGGAGAACCTGAAAAAGACATTAATTGGCACTTTTCCAGAAGTTACCTGTTCGCAGCATACATCCAAACACCCAGAAGTATACACATCAATAAAAGTTACGATCCATGAAAAAAACTTACCACAAGCTTGGGAGGGAAACGTGTGGCCTAAAGGTGCTTTTGTTACACGTTTTTTACCCAAGAGAAATGTAATACAACCAGTGACCTAAATGTAAACAACAAAACCAAATACAAAACTGTTGAAAACACAATAATATCCCAAAATGTACAATCTATAGGTAATAAACTGGATACTTTACAAGAACTACTAGAAGAGAACAAATCATGTACATGTTTTTGTATTCAAGAACACTGGAAAACTGTGGATCAAATAGAGGAGTATAACTTTGAAAATTTTAATTTAAAATCAAAATTCTGTCGAAAGATAGATGAGCATGGAGGTGTGGCAATTTATGTAAGAAGTGATGTAAAGAGCCAGTGTAGAACTGATCTCGAAGAAATGTCTGTGTATGGTGTGACTGAAATAGCAGCTGTGGAAATCAGTGACAAGTCAGAAAAATGTGTTGTTTTATCCGTATATAGGCCAGATAAAGATGTAAGTACTTTTTTTAATATCATGGAAAAAATTCTTGACAAACTATTGCTCGAAAACTGTGACATATTTATTGCAGGAGACTTTAACATTGATCTTCTAGAAAACTGTAGGGATACTTCAGAGTTCACAACTCTTTTAAATAGTTATGGATTAAATCAGTGTCATAAAGAATATAGTAGAATAGATAGGAGAATAAACTGTAATGCAAAAAGGTGTATTGACAATATTTTCACAAATGTTAGTATATATCAAGGTGAGTGTACAGAAAAACACATATCCGATCATAAATTAATAAAAATAACTTACCCAGGTAAAAAAAATATTACAAAAAAATATAAATTTACTAGAAGTTTTAGTGAAAAAAATAAACTAAAATTTAAAAACAAGATTGGGGAAGAAAATTGGGAAAATGTATTGTCTTGTCCTGATGATGATGTAAATGGGCAATGGAAACTATTTATGAATACTGTTTTGCCAATTTTCAATGAATGTTTTCCTAAAAAACGCTGTAATATAAAACAAAAAAGTAATGATTACAAAAATGATCCTGAAGTAAAATTTTATAAAAACCAGCTGGATATATACTATGTTTTAACAAATCATAATCCTTTTTTTAATTCTATGTATAATGCTATAAAAAAAGCCTACAATTCGGCCCTAGCACATGCGAAAAAAAGGGAGTATACACATCAAATTCACTTGTCACAAAATAAATCGAAAACGGTATGGAATATAATAAACAGCATACGAAGAACCAATGCTTCAAAAAACAATGTATTGCTTATTGGAAATCCTAAAAATGTGACAAATGAATTTAATGAGTACACCTTAAATTGTGTAAATGATTTATTGTCAAATACAAAAAAAAGTACTTTTAATTGTAAAGTCCCTTTTAACTTAAATTCAATGTTCATTGAACCAATCACAGAAACAGAATGTATGAATCTTTTCTATGAGCTAAAAAGCAAAAATAGTTGTGGTAACGATGAAATTTCGACAAGTTTACTTAAATATTGCAAAAACGAGCTATGTACACCAATTACTCGCATCATAAATAACTCTTTGTTGCATGGAATCTTTCCTGACAGATTGAAGGCCGCAATTGTTATTCCTATCTATAAAAAGGGAGACCCAACCTCAATAAAAAATTATCGACCTATTAGTTTATTATCCTCATTTTCAAAGCTCTTTGAGATGGCTATGGCCAAGAAAATTATAAGTTTTTTTAATAAATATGGTCTGTTTAAAAACACACAACATGGGTATCTGAAGGGTAGATCGGTGGAGACTGCGGTGCATGGCTTCTTACAAAGTATTCTGGATGGTTTTGAAAATAAACAAGTTATCTTAGCAATTCTTTTGGATCTATCAAAAGCTTTTGACTGTCTAAATTATGAAATTTTATTTGAAAAACTTGAAAGATATGGAGTGAGAGGCCCTGCTCTGCAGTGGCTAAAATCCTATCTATCCAACAGAACACAACAGGTACAAATATTTGAAAATTTTATTAAATATTTGTCAGATATAAAAAATATTGAGGTTGGGATCCCACAAGGTAGCATATTGGGACCTTTACTGTTTATTATCTTCGTGAACGATCTATATGTGACGCTACAAAATTGTAATCAATCCTTGATCAGTTTCGCTGATGATTCAAATTTTTTAGTTAAATCAAATTCCTTTGATAATTTAAGCATGGAAACTGAAGCTCTCTTTATTGCAGTAAAATCCTGGTTAGAAAGTAATAAACTCATTTTAAATGAAGAAAAAACAAACTTTATTATGTTCAAAATGAGACAACAGGAACATAATACTATAAACATATCTAAGGTAAGAAGGGAACTTTCAGAAGAAGTAAAATTTTTGGGTCTTCAAATAGACGAAAACTTAAATTGGTTTTCACATGTAGATCGTTTGCGAGGAAAATTAAACAAAGTCAGCTACTCGCTCCATGTAATGAAGAGTTACGTTGATGTGAGTACCCTTAGAGTAGTATACTTTTCGAATTTTCAGAGTCTCCTTAAATATGGAATCATCTTTTGGGGGAAATGCAGGAATATAGAGTCGGTTTTTATATGTCAAAAAAGAGCACTTCGCAAAATGCTTGGGCTATCGTACAATGAATCTTGTCGAAACAAATTTAAATCAAGCAGGATCCTGACTGTAATCGGGCTATATGTATACGAGTCTGTCTTATTCCTGGTAAAGAATATGCACCTTTTTCGAGGCCTGGAATCGGACAGAGTCCTAGACTATAGTTTTCCAAAACATCGACTAGCCACATATGAGAAAGGATCATATTATTCGTCAATACAGTTTTTCAACAAACTGCCTCTGAGTTTAAAAAGTTTAAAAAACAATAGGACTAAGTTTAAAAATAGTCTATACAACTACATTTGCGACTTAGAACCATATAGCCTGGAAGAGTTTCACTCATCTGTTTAAACAACTTTTTATATTAAGTATATTATTTATTTATTTTCTGTTACTTTTAAATATGTATTTTTTTTAAATGTGTTTTAAATTGTCCGTATTTTTATATTTATACATGCATTTTTTTCTGCAAGGCAGGTTTTAGTAAGCCAGCACCACTCTTTTTGACAAACTTTCAATAAATATTTTTAGTTAATTTTGTATCAGAAGTGTTTATGCGAAATAAAGATTATTATTATTATTATTATTATTATGATTCATCGGCAAGATCACGCAAGAACAGGGCCGTAAGATTTTTTTTTAATATCAATGTCAACAGTTTTTTTACTGATTACAATATTATTTAAATATGCATAGTTTCGTCAATTTTTGTGTGAAAAAGGGAGTTATGGGCCACTAAATAGTAATTTATGTTGAAATAAAAATACATCTGCCAAGCTTAGGAAATAAACATTAAATTTATTAAATTCCGTTACGTAACGTTTACCTAGACCCCCCCCCTGTCACAAACTGTAACAATTTCTCTGACCCCCCCCCCCTAGGCGCGTTACGTAGTATATGGACAGCCCCTAATTGGAGCGTAAATTTACGTTTTAGTCCTGGTCGTGCAAAAAAGCATTTTAATTTTTAATTTCAGGATGAAATAAAGAAAATCCTAATGTTCGTAAAGTACTTTGCTGAATGCGAACGCAAAAAGCTGTCGGTGATGGTGTCCCTTTGGATCGCCAACGGCAGCATTCCCTTTAACGCGATACTTGTGCTCAACAACTCCCATCTGGTCAAGGACCATTTGGCCCTGGACTTCCTGATCGACATGTTCAAATGTTGGCGCCAGGAGCGGGGGGTCAATTCCCTGCATTCGGCCATCAAGAAGTCCAACATCGAGTCGCACCTCATCAGTTTCATCCCCGACACGAAGCAGTCGCAGGTGTATTTCCGGAACGCCTTTCAGGTAATATATTTATTTATTTATTTATTTATTTATTTATTAAGTACAATATACCCTTCGAGCTGGGCTCTTTAATAGACCAACCCTGTGACACTCCGCAGTGTTAACTAGCTTTTTCTTGTTACGTAATGACTGGAATCCACCAGATGGCGAAATAGTCTACGAGCGAGATATGGAGCACTCTGGATTTTTGATTTTATAAAATTCTATGACACATAACCTCAAATTTAGTTTATGTTAGAAATAAACGTCAAAATATTTTATAAGTTGCTTAGTTGGTTTTACTATAGTTTGGTAACATTAAACGTATTTATAGTTGACACAAGAAAATATAGTACTTAGTAATTCAAAATTAAATCACCAGAATCATGGCTTACAGTTTTTGATGTGTCACATATAAAGATTTACACACTTTGTGGGCTAGCCTATTTGTTATTTCTAAAATCATATACCAGGTATCTGTAACTTAGAATAACCAAAGAAGATGTTCTCATAAAAACACACACTAAAAATAAACGTCACTGTGAACACATGTTTATAATGTTACTGTTTACGCATGGCGCCATCTAGCAGCCACGGACTAACTACCATTTAAAAATTAAAATTAGGATCTAGAAGGCTTCAGATCTCGCTCGTAGATACCAAGGCTTTTTAGTCGATACGTAACCAAATCAAACTACCAGGCCTTATTCTCTACGTTCATGATATAAACTATTATTTAACCCTTTATTGCACATGTTCCAACCTACATAACAAAATAACATACAGGGTGTCTCATAACTAACGCACTTTCTTTTACGAAGTGATTTTAAATTAAAAAAAATATGAAAAAAAGTTCCTATAAACATATGTCCAAAAACGACGTAAGGGAATTTTCAAGGTTTTTATTTCAAAATTACAGATGATTTTGAATCATTCTTCCTATTTTTTTTTAAGAACTTGTTAAGACTAGTACTTTCATAACCTACTGCTACAAATTTGATTTGAGACATAACAATTTGCTGAGAGGTTAAGTTGCCAGATTACAATTTTTTCATTTATTTCAGAGAAGAATATTTAGTGTTTTTGAGGTTGCTAAAAAATTAAAATTTAAAATGGCGCATCCAATATGGCGTCGGAATCGTCACCTCAAAAATAACAGTTGAAATCTATGTCCAAAATCCATAGATCGCATATGCTAGAGTTTATTTGTTTTTTTTTTTGACAAACCTAAAGAATATGAAAAAGTGTCAATTTCTTTATTATGTGTGAAATTTAAATAAAAAATTACAATAAATTCTACAGGGTGATCAGTAACTGCCATTGAAAAAAACCTTCCAGTCACCTCTTCACTACAAACACCTCTTCACTACAAACACCTCTTCACTACAAACACTATATGTTTTAGTTGTGTAATTTTTTATTTTATTTATATTTTATTTATAATATGAAAAACAAAAGATTTGAGTAAAAATAATAATTTCGAAGAAATTTTTAAAAACATTTTTCACAAGTTATAAACGTCACGTGACGAGTCACGTGAGTGGTTATTGCAAATAGAAAAGGATTGGCCAGGCAGATTTTTTTTAACTTGATAATAGTTATACCCAGCCACCATGTTACAATACTATAAAATAAAATTTTGATTATTTAAAAGTCCAACTAAATTATAATTTTCGGATCTGTTATGTTTTTTTTTTTATTTTCAACGCTAGGGGATTTTCATAATATTTATATACTTTTCTTTGTAAATGTAGTAGTTTTATAAGCTTATAAAACATTTTTATAAAATTATTATTAATTTTTTGTACCCGGCTATGGATTTTGACGTCACGACTCGGTAAAATCCGATCTCTAATAATTAAAAATTTGTTGGTTTTATTAATGCGTGCACGATCTGTTACCCCTAAGATATGACTGAGTCATAAGTGTGCTATAGTACGGTAACTCCAGCAGATGGTTAAAGTGTGAACTATACAGGGTGTTCCAGAGTCACATGTAGATACTTTAAGGGGTTATTCTACATTCAAAAATATGAATAAAAGTTCCTATAAAGGTTGGTCCGGAAATTAAGCCTAAGGGAGCTACGAACCTTTTAAGGGTACATCTAAAAAGTAGTTTTTATTTAATATCTCTGGAACCCTATGAACCATGGTTTATAGGGTTCCAGAAATATTATTAATTAGTTAGTGTGGTACCACAGTAAGGAATTTTTGCACATGCCTTAACATTGATAAAGGCTATTATTTTATGTAATTTTAACTCGGTATTTTTATCCAGGGACGTGCAAAATGGGAGGGCGATGACACTTTTTTGGCCCAAACTTTTTTATCTGTAGATTTTTTAAAATTGTCTTAATAAAATATTATTATTTAATTAAAAATACATAAAAAAGATACACTTATGTAACACCGCAGGGTCAACCGTTCTCGAGGAAATTGCAGTTAAAGAGAAAATTTCACGTTCTGAGCATCCAAAATAGGGACTAAAAAGTGTGCTAATAAAAAGTTTAATACTGCAAGGTGATTCTACATCAAAAACTATAAAAAAAGTTCCTGTACACAAATATCCACAAATCGGTTTGAAGGGAGCTAAGGTCCCGTAAAAAGTGTTATTTTTTAAGAGGCCGCAGTACTCTTAAATCTGGTTTTAGAACCTAGATGTATACGAGCTTTCATTGACAGTTTTTGAAGTAGAAACGCCCTGCGGTATTGAAATTTTTATTGGCACATATTTTAGTTCTTATTTTGGATGCTCAGAACTTGAAATTTTCTCTTTAACTCCAATTCTCTCGAGAACGGTTAGCACTGCGGTGTTACATAAAGTGTACCTTTTTTATGTATTTTATATTAAAGAATAATACTTTATTGAGAAAATGTCAAAAAATCTACAGATAAAAAGTTTGGGGCAAAAAGTGTCATCGCCCCCGATTTTGCACGTCCCTGGATAAAATTACCAACAAAATTACATAAAATGATAAGGCATGTGCAAAAATTTGTTACTGTGGTTCATAGGGTTTCAGAGATATTAAATACCCTTAAAAGGGTCGTAGCTCCTTCAGGGTTCATTTGCGGACCAACCCTCACAGGAACTTTTTTCATATTTTTTAATGTGGAATAACCCTTTAAAATATCTACATGTGAATCTGGAACACCCTGTAGGGTTAGGGAACGTTCAAGTATTACTTAACGCTCCTAGGGGGGGTCATGTTGGAGTGTTACGCCCATGTTAATGGTATAGGAAAATAGCGTTACAGGGGGGGGTCCAAAATGATCAAAATTTGCGTTACGTAATACTTGAACGTTCCCTTATTCAGAAATACGGTCAATTATTTTAAGGGGTGATTCTACACATTAAAATATGAAAAAAAAAAATCCTATAAACAAATGTCTAAAAATGGATAAAAAAATCGATTTTTATTTAATAACTCAGGAACACTTTGTAGTAACGATGTTTTACATGTGAACCAATATTATTATTATTATAATTATTGTTATTATTGTTATAATAAATTACAACAGTAAGCGGCATAGTCGATGAGACTGTGTCCCTAACAAATAAATAAAATAATATAGGGCCCATCTTTGTATGTTATTTGCATGTACTTATTTTAACCAGGGGCGGGCACTAACAGTTTTTTGCCCTAAACTTTTTTCTGTGTAACTTCTTTGTAATTTTATAATTGGAACATAATTCCTACGTCGAAATACATAAAAAAGGTACTCTTGTTGTAATACTGCAGGATTAACCGTTTTCGAGAAAAATTGATTTGAAGGTGAAATTTCACGTTTTGAGGACAAAAATTTTTAATTTAGTATTTAATAGTATATTAAAGTACTAGTTTCATAACATACGTTTTTAGAGCACGAGTACAAGTTTAGAAAACGAGCTTGCGGCGAGTTTTCTAAAGTACTAGTGCGCTCAAAACGTGTTATGAAACGAGTGCTTTATACAATTTTTTCTATTTTGCTCTAAAGTTTAAAAAAAACTTACATTTAAATTGATGACTAATTTAGGGATTTTTGTTTTGGATTGGCATTACAGTTTACACCATGTTTAAAATTCTAAGAACAAATGATATTTTGATATATTTTATAGTCTCTTCTCTTTTTTACTGCAATTAACCAAGCCACAATTTTAACATGGTAAAAATAACCTAAACACAAAATTTTGTAGAAAATTCAACTTTAAAGCGACATTGACATTTGCACGGAAAAAGTCAAGCGATAGACCAGGTCTGTTGCCAACCCAAAAGAACAAAAAGAACAGACCTCTTATGGGCCTATAAGAACACGCAAAATGCGTGTGATTATGAGCTTATAAGAGTCGAAAAATAACAAAAAATACTAAATTGTTGGAAATCTAAATTTCAATGACAACAAAACTAGGAAAAAAAGCTTTATATACAGGTACTTCCAAAAATCAATCCTAAGGGAGCTTGATCTCCTAAAAATGCACCATTTTTCTTAGTTTTTTTTTTAATGTAGAATAACAACATTTTAGTATTAAATTGTTTGTCCTCGAACCTTGAAAATTCACCTTAAAATAATTTTTTCTTGAAAACAGTTAATTCTACAGTATTACAACAAGAGTACCTTTTTATGTATTTTGACCTGAGGAATCATATTCGAAAAATAAAATTACAAAAAGTTTACATAGAAAAAAGTTTGGGTCAAAAAACTGATAACGTGCAAAACCTCGTTGCTATATCTCAAAGGGTTCCTGAGTTATTAAATAAAACCCGATTTTTTTGACCACTTTTAAAGGGGTTTAGCTCCCTTACGACTCATTTTACATCGGCACTTAGTGCTACTAAGAGTGCCGATGTATTGAAATCTTCGCCGAAAAGTCAAAATCCTTGACCATGTTTTTTTTTTCACATTTCTCGACGTTTTAGACCTTTCCGAGTCGAAATCGGTAAAAAAAAAATTCGTCTGTCTGTCTGTAAACTCGATAACACAATTTCTAAATAAGATATAGACAAGCGGATTTTGCATATTGTTTCTTCTCATACTTCGAAGAGCTGATTAGATTTTGGGGGTAAAAGATTGGGGGTAAGGGGGTAAGAATGGGGCAAAACTCCTATTTTTAGCGTTTTCTGGTTATAATTAAGGCAATTATTATTGTATTTTATTAATTTTACATTTAAATGAAAGATAATTATAAATTGGTCAAAAAATGTTACAAACTACTTTTTCCTAAAAGCAGTAAAACGTTTTTTTAGCATAGCATAACACTTATTTACAACCCGATTTCAAAAAAATAAATTTTAAATGAAAGCTGTTTTTAAGCCCTATAAAAATGCTATTTACAGTTTTTTGCTGGAATATAAAGTTTTGGTGATATAGATATTCAAACTTTAATAAAATGCAGGTGTATTAATGGTTGCCTATTCACGTGATCACACAACTTTCCTTTTCATAACGTTTCAAATTAGTGCCTAGTGCCGATGTTTTAATAGGGTGCTTGCAACTGTTTAGCATATGTTTATAGAAACTTTTTGTCATATTATATGATGTAGAATCACTTCTTAAAATCTCGGATCCTATTTCAAATACACCGTGTATAATAATTTTTTGTTTTTTGTAAAAAAAATCAAAAATTGTCATAGACAAAAAATTCCTGGGTATAAATTTATAAACTTATTTTTTTCAAATGTCCGTCCGTCCGTATGATGTCACGATTTTTGTAGACACGATAACTCAAGAACGAATAATCCGATCGTAATCAAATTTTCAGGAAAAATCAAGTTCTATGAGGGAAAGATCTTTATTATTTTTGAAAGTAAAAAACAAAAAAGTTATGGGGGGTTAAACTTTTTAAAAAATTGAAAAATGTTAAAAGAAAATTCCGATAAACGTATTTTTTTTCAGGAATAATTAATTTTATTATAAGGATGAATTCTAAAAAAAAAAAAATTCAAAAAAATTGAAAAAAGTTTTTTTTTAGAATTTTTTTTTTCAAAAATATTTTTTTTTTCGTTTTCCGCAAAAAGAAAATTTAATAAAAATAATTGAAAAATAAAAAAAAAATAAGTTTTTTGAAAACTTTTTTTGAATTTTGTTCTTCAATTTTTCGTTTTTCAAAAAGATGGTTTAAAAAAAAATATATTTTTTTTTGAAGTATTTGGGAAATGCAATTTTTCTCTAATTTTTTTTAATTTATTTTTTCAATATTTTTTGATTTTTTTCCAGGACAATGGCCTGGAAGAGATCCTGAAACTGTACAACGACCAGCACCAGCAGCTGGCCAAGAAGGAGCTGCAGGTGGTGCTGTCCGACTCCCTAGGGGAGAACAAGACGCAGCGCGACATCATCGCCGAGGTGCGGGAGATCGCGCTGAAGGACGCGATCCAGGAACACGAGACCGTGTGCATCATCTGGACGACCATCATGGATATACCCGAATGGTCCAAGAAAGAGGTCAGTTGAAATTTTTGACAACATAAAAAATACACTGCCCAGTAAAAGAGCTTTCCCATTTTTCACCTCCGCGCGTAAAATGGATTTTTTATTATTAGATTTACTTTTAGCAACCTTAAAAATACACTGCCCAGTAAAAGAGCTTTCCCATTTTTCACCTCCGCGCGTAAAATGGATTTTTTATTATTAGATTTACTTTTAGCAACCTTAAAAATACACTGCCCAGTAAAAGAGCTTTCCCATTTTTCACCTCCGCGCGTAAAATGGATTTTTTTATTTTCAGATTCACTTTCAGCAACCATAAAAACCTTAGTATACCAATTTTCACGAAAACTACCCTCTGCCCCATAAAACTCATAAAACGCAAAAATACGCAAAAAAAATTTTGAAAATTTTTGCACGAATACAAGGCTTTCCGAAATTTTGAAAATTTTCAAAATGGAAAGCAAAATACTGCTGTCAACAAAATAATACTTTTCCCATAGGCCTAGGTTCATTAACATCAAAAACGAAAAAAAAAAAATCAAAAACAAAAAATTAATTATAATATTTCTTGTTCTTAATTAATTTAATAATTTAATCATTAATTTAAAAAAATAAAAAAAAATCAAAAAAAGTTTCCTTTTTCGTAAATCGAAAAATAAATTGAAAAAATATTTTTGAGAAAAAAATGTTTTTACCCCATTTTACCCCTTTACTCCAACCCGATTTCTACGAAAAACAATCCCAGTCTAGAACTTTGGATAATCCACCTGTGGTCCAAATTTGAAGTCTTTAGCCCGAAGCGTTCTTGAGTTATCGTCACAAATTTCGCAGAGACAGACAGACGGACAGAATATTTTTTGACGGAAATCATATTTTTTTTGATATAAAACGTCCAAAAACGTAAAAAAAGCAATAACAATTTTTCGAAATTTACTTTCCCCAGGGAAAGTCTTGCGTTGGTAAAAAAAAATCGAAAAATTTTTATTGCTTTTTTTACGTTTCTGGACGTTTTATATCCAAAAAATATGATTTCCGTAAAAAAAATCTGTGTGTTGGTCGGTCTGTGTGTCCGGGAAATTTTTGATCGCGATAACTCAAGAACACTTCGAGCTAAACACTTCAAATTTGGACAGTAGGCTGATTATCCAAAGTTCTAGACTGGGATTGTTTTTGGTAAAAATCGGTGTGGGGTAAGTGGGATAAAATGGGTTGAAAACAATTTTTTTCAAAAATATATTTTGTTTTTTTTTATACACTGTAAAAAATTAATACTTAATTACACATAATTCTGCACGTAAATGTGATTCAATGCAAATACATGTAAAATTTACTAGATTTTACATGTAATTTTACAATTTTACATGTAGTGCACTGTAAAAAATTAATATGTAAATTTACATGCAGAATCATAGGTAATGTGTTGCCATGGCAACAGGTATAACAACAGGTATACGTATACCTTTGAGGTATACCTAAAAGGTAAAATAAAATTAGACAAAATACATGTTATTATCATTTTTTCCAAGAACCCCCCTTCCAAAATTGTTTCTGGACATAACTTTTTTAATATTTTAAAAACACCTAAGAGATAAAAAAATTCCCTCTCCCTCTCAACCGCCCCCCCCCCAAATGTTACAAATTGGACATACATCTTTTTATATTTGATTTTTTTTAAATATTTTGCAGGAATTGGTGACCGACCAAGCCGTACGTCACCTGAAGCAATACACGGCGCTGTTTGGCGCATTCGCGACGTCCGCCCGCGCCGAACTTTCCCTCCTGCTGAAGGTGCAGGAATACTGCTATTCCAACATGACCTTCATGCGCGCCTTTCAGAAAATCATCATGCTTTTTTACAAGACTGACGTCATTTCCGAACAGGTGAGTTGAAAAAAAAAACTTTTTTCAAAAAACATGTTTTAAGAAAAATAAAAAATAAACATTTTTCAAAACAAATGGATATGGCACATACCTTATGGGAAATGGCCCTCGGTTAAATTGTTTCAAATTTTAGTATGTTATGGAGCATGACCTACTGAAAAAAAGTCCCCAAGGGCACAAAAAAATTTATGGTGCCGTTTGGCCGCTATGGTCATTTAAAGACCATACAATCTAGATGATTATATAGGTACTTAAATCGTTGTTTATCGGTGTGTATGTGTGTTTTTATTATTTTAAATGAGTGTTTAATAGTTTATATACTATTTAAAGGCAAGTTAGTGTATGTGGGTATCTTTTATTTACTATTTTTGAGTGTATATGGGAAGTGTCGTTGCACCCAGGTGTATGTATGTGGATTTGTGAGGGTTTTAATCAATGTGTGTAGTATTTATTTTCTCTGTGTTAATTGTTATGTGCATTTTTATTAATTTTTGTGGGTTTGTATGGGTTGTTTTGGGTATTTATGAGTTATTATTAGTTTTAATGGATTTATTTAGTATTTATCGATGCAAATGGATAGCTATGGTTATAGGTAGGTATGTATGGGTTGAACAGGACCTGTATAAAAATAAGGTTTCCTTTATTAGTTCTTTTCAGCATTTATTTTAAATTTAAACTTCGCGCTTTCCGTACCACGCCACATTTAACTGAGGTTTTTTTCTGTAGAGCAAAAAACCTTAATCCGCCATACTTTATTTCATTTCTTGCTATGCTGTAGCCGTTGATGTGTCGAGCGAATTTGTTTTTGAAATAGATATCGTCAGAAGCCTGGTACAGGTAATATAAAATCTTACATTATTTTCGTGATTAACTTACTTAATAATTATATTTCTACAGTGTACAAGTTTTTCACCTTGCCATCCGGACCCCTGAAATAAAAAGCAATTTACTGTCTGTGACTGGTTTAATTTCCCAACTACCCCGATAATCAGCCCGAACACGAGGGTTTGGTACAGGGTATGTATGTATTATTTATGGATTTTTTTACGGGGTTTTATACGTTTGTATAGTATATATGGATGTGCAAAGGTAGTGTGAGTGTGTATGGTTATTTATGGGTTTTTATAAGTTTTAATGTATTTTTTTAGTATTTATGGATGTGCATAGGTTTACCTAAACTTTAGTTACGGGTGTGTATGGGTATTTATGAAATTATTTGGGTTTTAATGGACGTGAATTGGCATTCATGGGTTACTGGAGTTCTTCATTCCAGTCCCTTTGCAGTTTGTCTTGAATATATGATGGTGACAGGTTTACCTTTACACTCCTGCTGTTAAATATCGCAAATAACCAAGGTCAAGCTGTGGAAAATCAGGTACTTGATCATCTAACCTTTGCCATTGTCCGGGTCTATTTCGAAGATTATCTGCTTCTATTTGACCCTGTATAGCATTTTCTCTTTGTGGCCTTTGTAGCATTTGTCTGGCAGTTTGGACTGATAAAACTAATAAAAATTCAAAAATACACTTACAACTACCCATAAATACTAATGAACCCATCACAATCCATACAAGTCCATAAATACAAGCCCAAAAAAATATGCATCAAAGCCAGTGAAAAACAAAAATACACACTCATAACCACCCATATATACTCATAAATACTACCCAAACTCATTAAAGCCCATACGAATCCATAATTATTAATATTAGTGTGTATATACTATGTACGCTAATAAATGCCCATAAACACCCAAAACCACCCATACAAACCCACATCAAATTAATAGAAATGCACATAACTATTAAGACATATAAAATTAATACTACACAAATCCATTAAAACCCTCACAAATCCACCTACCTAAACCTGGTTGCACCGACACTGCCCATATACACCCAAAAATAGTAAACAAAAGATACCCACATACACTAACTTGCCTTTAAATATTATATTAACTATTAACCACTCATTTAAAATTATAAAAACACACATACACACCGATAAACAACGATTTAGGTACCTATATATTCATCTAGATTGTATGGTCTTTAAATGACCATAGCGGCCAAACGGCACCATAATTTTTTTTGTGCCCATGGAGACTTTCAGGAGGTCATGCTCTATAACATACTAAAATTTGAAGCAATTTAACCGAGGGCCATTTCCCATAAGGTATGTGCCATGTCCTTTCAAAAAACATTAATAAAACAAAAAAAAAATTAAAAAAAAAAATTTTCAAAAAAAAAAAACATTTAAAAAAAATATTTTTTAAAAAAAACTTAAAAAAAAATTTTTTTCAAAAAAAAACATTTTTCAAAATATATTTTTGAAAAAACTTTTTCAAGCAAATTATCGACCGATATCTCTACTACATACACTTTCTAAAATATTTGAAAAGGCATTGACCCGTAGAATTTTAGATTTTTTTGAGAAGGCTAACCTGTTTTGCTTAAAACAGTATGGCTTTCACAAGGGTAGAAATACTACTGATGCCATTGTAGATCTTATTACTCAGGCCCTTGAATGCTTTGAGGACAGAAATTATTCGCTCTCGTTTTTTCTTGATCTATCCAAAGCTTTTGATTGTGTAGACCACTCTATACTACTAGGAAAACGTACCATTTTGATGCTCTTTCACTTAAACTGATTGAATCTTACCTTTCAAACCGGCCTCAAGTTGTTATGGTGGACGGAAAATTGTCTTCAGCAAAAGGTATCACAACCGGTGTCCCTCAAGGGTCAATCCTAGGTCCGTTATTTTTCTTAATTTTAATAAATGACTTTATGAACTGCCTACCACGGGATACTGACTGTGTGCATTTTGCTAATGATACCACGGTGAAAGGTAAAGATTTTGGTAAAGTACTAAATTGGGCTGTGTTGGCACAATCAATAGCATCAAACTGGTATGGAATTTTTTTATATAAATTTTGACGAACATATTAAAAATATTTACCCCCTCACCCCCGCGGGGTGAAGTTAGGAAAGGTTTATTATCAGATTCAATTTCAGCAACCTTAAAAACCTCCATATAGCAAATTTTCATTTTTTGTAAAAAAAAAATTTTTTCCCATTTGTCCCCCTTGTAACATACCATTGTTCACCAAAAATAATCCCAAGCGAGAACTTTTGGTAACATACCTGTATGCCAAATTTCAAGTCTCTAGCTTAAAGCGTTCTTAAGTTACCGTGTTTCCAGAACAGACCGATCGACTGACAATTTTTTTTGCTCGAAATTGATTTATATTGACATAAAACGCAAAATACGTTTTGAAAATTTCTACACGAATACAAGGCTTTCCGAAATATTGAAAATTTACAAAATGGGAAAACACATTTTGGGGTAAATTAATGTTTTTGCATCTCCTAAAGGGTAGTTGGGGGCCAAAAATTTTGGTAGGATGTTACTCAAGCCAAAATACATCTTTTGTGCCCATTTTAATTCTTTTTCGATCAAGGGCACTTTTTCTCATCTTACTCCGCTAAGCTCTTTCATATGGGACCTGTCCGCCATCTTGGATTTTATGTTTTTATCGATTTGCACGCGTATTTTGCATTTCTTGATAAAAAAGGCGAGTAACAAATTTGTAGAGAATGTAATTCTCTACAATCTTTATATAGTCAATATCGTTGAAAAAATATTTATTGCCACCAAAAAAAAAAAAAAAATCGTGCTAGAGATTACTAGTCTTAGACTAGACTAGAGACTACTAGTCTCAGCCTAGACTAGAGACTACAAGTCTCAGACTAGACCAACGCATTTTTATATTTTTGGGGTCGCTGAAACCGAATCTGAGAATTGCTCCACCTTTTTTATCAAGAAAAGCGTACAAATCGACAAAAACACAAAATCTAAGATGGCGGACAGGTCCCATATCAAGATTGGCAAGAATGAATGTTCTTCTTCATCTACTCCGCGTCAAAAGTTTTATCTTGTATTTTTTTTTTTTTATTAAAAAAAAGAAATAATTGGGCCAATAACAAACAATTTGAATGTTGTTCCAGGTGATTCTCAAGTGGTACAAACAGGACTTCAGTGTGAAGGGCAAGATGATGTTTGTGGACCAGATGAAGCAGTTCGTGGAGTGGCTGCAAAACGCCGAGGAAGAGACCGACTCGGACTCGGCCAGCACCGACTAATTATCACCAGGTAAATATGAATCATCTTACTTTTGCATTTAATTTTTAATTTTTTTTTTTTAATTTTTTTTTTATTTGGGCCGTTTTCTCGTGTACCGGGTAAGTTTATTTATATCCATCGCTAATAGTATGTTAAAGTACTAGTTTCATAACATACGTTTTTAGCGCACGAGTACAAGTTTAGAAAACGAGCCGCTTGCGGCGAGTTTTCTAAAGTACTAGTGCTCTAAAAACGTGTTATGAAACGAGTGCTTTATACAATTTTTTCTATTTTGCTCTAAAACGTAAAAAACTTTAAATTTATGTCTGATTTAGGGATTTTTGTTTTGGGTTGGCATTACAGTTTACACTATGTTTAAAATTCTAAGAACAAATTATATTTTGATATATTTACAGTCATCTCTTCTTTTTTCACTGCAATTAACCAGTCCACAATTTTAACACGGTAAAAAATAACCCAAACACAAAACGTCAAGAGATAGGCTTTTTTGTATGTTGCCAACCCAACAGAAAAAAAAGTACAGACCCCTTATGGGCCTATAATCACACGCAAAATGCGTGTGATTATGACCTTATAAGAGTCGCAAAATAGAAAATAGTATATTAAAGTACTAGTTACATAACACCCGTTTTTAGCGCACGAGTACTATTGCATCAGATATACAGGGTGTCCCAGAATGTTTCCAAAATTTCTTAGGGGCGATCAAATCTCATCAAAATAATGCCACAAGCTCATATAATTTTTTTGGCTACGTCCCCCCTACTCTGAGATGTTTGCCTCCAAAGATGAAATAGAAAAATCAAATTTTTTTGAATAACTTTTTTTATTTTTAATATTTGTTAACAATTTTTTTTTTAGGGTTCAAAGAAAATTAATGCGCATCAAATGATTTTAACAGTAGTTTCGTAAGTTATCAGAAAAGTCAGGGGCGGACATCCGTTATGGTCCCAAACCACTAGGTTTTTTAGGGTTAAAAATTTTAGACTTCCGATTACTTTTTTACATTCTGTGAGCAATTTTGATGAAAAAAGTACTCTACGTAAAATTCGATAAAATAAAGCGTTTCCAAGAAAAATGCACTTTTTTAATCCAAAAAAAAAAAAAAAAATAATATTTTTTCAAAAATGCTATAAATTATTTTAAAAATGTTTGTATCTGAAAAAAAATTAAATAAAAAGTTCATATGAAATTTTCGACTAGGGTCCTCCGCCTTTGAGATATTTGCCCCTTAGATTTGATTTTTATTTTTCATCTAAGAGGTGAATATCTCAAAGGAGTAGGACTTAAGTCGAAAATTTCATATAAACTTTTTGTTTAATTTCAATGAGATAAAAACATTTTTAAAATATTTTATAGCATTTTTGAAATAATATAATCTAATCATTTTATCTAATTTTGCGTAGAGTACTTTTTTGATCAAAATGGCTTACAGAATGTAATCAAAGTAATAAACAGTCTAAAATTTGAAACCCTAAAATACTTAGGGTTTAGAACCATAACGGAAGTCCGCCCCTGTCCTTTCTGATAACTTTCAAAACTTCTGTTAAAATTATTCGATGCGCATTAATTTTCTTAAACAAACCTGAAATAGTATATTAAAGTACTAGTTTCATAACATACGTTTTTAGCGCACGAGTACAAGTTTAGAAAACGAGCCGCTTGCGGCGAGTTTTCTAAAGTACTAGTGCGCTAAAAACGTGCTATGAAACGAGTGCTTTATACAATTTTTTCTATTTTGCTCTAAAATTAAAAAAAAAACTTACATTTAAATTTCAATTTTCAATTCAATTCAATTCAATTTATTCAGATTTAAACAACATTATAATAAATACAAGATGGTGATCCGCCTAAACTATGTTTGTGTGCGGTATCCAGGTTTATATAAAAAAAAATCAAAATACTATATTTCATTTTTCTTTTTTAAAAAAAAAATTATTTTTTTTTTAATATAAGAGAGAGAGAGAGAGAGAGAGAGAAAGAGAGAGAGAACAGAAATGTCAGTTTGCTGAAAGTACGAACTGTGAAGAAACAAACTGTTTGATATAAATTTTAAATTACGGGTGTAAAAACACTTTTAAAAACTTGGTATGAGTTTATAATAAATGTTTTTAATTCAATTCTTATCTTTTTACTATTTTTCAGTAATAAAATATTATAGGGGATTAAATTATAAATTTTTGGTGCATAGAAAAATAAAGATTTCTGTGTACCAACTTTTTTAAAAAGCGGAATGCAAAGATGGTTATTATTATCTTTTTTTTTGCATGGTGTGCAGAAATTTTAAAATCATCAAAATTTTTAGAGTCCAAAATACCGTGTGATATATAAAAAGTTGCCTTACTGTAAGTAAACCCGTTTCTTTGAATAAAAGTTCTGTCGAATATCCTCTATTTTTTTGGAACAAAATTTTAATTAGTGATTTTTGAGTGATTTCAAGGCCACTAACGGAGTTGTCTAGCGCAGCCCCCCATACAGAAATGCAGTACCGGATCATAGATTCAGCCAAGGCAGTATACACCGTAAATAAAAGCTTTCGGGACAATAGTGTTCTGAGTTGATAAAATTGATAGATTAGCCTCCTTAGTCTAGTCTGATGACTGATTTAGAGATTTTTGTTTTGGATTGGCATTACAGTTTACACCATGTTTAAAATTCTAAGAACAAATGATATTTTGATATATTTTATAGTCATCTCTTCTCTTTTTTACTGCAATTAACCAAGCCACAATTTTAACATGGTAAAAATAACCTAAACACAAAATCAACTTTAAAGCGACATTGACATTTGCACGGAAAACGTCAAGGGATAGGCCAGGTCTGTTGCCAGCCCGAAAGAACAAAAAGAACAGACCCCTTATGGGCCTATAAGAACACGCAAAATGCGTGTGATTATGAGCTTATAAGAGTCGCAAAATAGAAAAAAGTTGTTAAAAAATATTAAAAAGTAAAAAAGTTATTCAAAAAAATTTGATTTTTCTATTTTATATTGAGGGGCAAATATCTCAGTAGGTGGGCCGTAGCCAAAAATTTTATATGAAATTGTGGCATTATTTTGACGAGATCTGATAACCCCTAAGAGATGTTGGAAACATTCTGGGACACCCTGTATACCGGGTGTCCCAACTCTATTTGCCCAGCGATTTTCTCGAAAACTAAAAGAGATAATCAAGTTCTGCGAAAACCACCTTAAATTAGACAACTTAAACTATCTTTTAGCATATATTTGATGCTTTCAGCTCTTAAAATGTGGGCAGGGAGCATGTTTTTTTTTTTAATGAAAAGGGGGGTCGTGTGATACATCATTTTAAAGCAAATAAAATTCTCCATTGGACTGTATGTTTTTTAACTTTTTAAACAATTTTTTTTAAGGTTTTGATTTTTTAATTTTTTGTTTTTTTGTAAATTTTTATTTATGTCAATTTAAATTAGTTTAAAATTGTAATTTACATTTTTTCATCATGAAATTAGTAATTTTTTAAAAATTGTCTGATTTTTTAGAGAAATTTTGACAAAACTACCCATTTTCAACCCAAAAAAAAAATAAAAAATATACACGGTGTATTTGAAATAGCGTAGGAAATTTTAACAGGTGATTCTACATGATAAAATATGACAAAAAGTTCCTATAAACATATGTCTAAAAATGCGTCATAAGGGAGATACGCCCCTTTGAAATTGGCTAAAAAAATCGGTTTTTATTTAATAACTCAGGAACCCTTTGAGATATATCAACAAGATTTTGCACGTCAACTAATCCTACCAAGGCCCGTTTTTATGTGTTATTTTCGTGTACTTATTTCAACCAGGGGTGTGCGAAACGGGGGCGCTTATCAGTTTTTTGTCCCAAACTTTTTTCTGTGTAACTTTTTTGCAATTTTATTTTTGAAATATGATTCCCCAGGTCAAAATACATAAAAAAGGTACTCTTGTTGTAATACTGTAGGATTAACCGTTTTCGAGAAAAATTCATTTGAAGGTGAAATTCCACGGTTCGAGAACGAAAAATTAAATACTAAAATGTTGAAAACCAAAATTTTGATGATGCAATGTTATTCTACATCAAGAACTAAGAAAAAAAGTTTCCATACATGTAGGTCTCAAAAACGATTTTAAAGCTACCATAGCGCTTTAAAAATGGTGCATATTTAGGAGACCATAGCTCCGTTAGGATTGATTTTTGGAAGTACCTGTATATGAGGTTTTTTTCTTAGTTTTTGATGTAGAATAACATTGCATCATTAAAATTTTGGTTTTCAACATTTTAGTATTTAATTTTTCGTCCTCGAACCGTAGAATTTCACCTTCAAATGAATTTTTCTCGAAAACGGTTAATCCTACAGTATTACAACAAGAGTACCTTTTTTATGTATTTTGACCTGAGGAATCATATTTCAAAAATAAAATTGCAAAAAAGTTACACAGAAAAAAGTTTGGGACAAAAAACTGATAAGCCCTCCCCGTTTCGCACACCCCTGGTTGAAATAAGTACATGAAAATAACACATAAAAACGGGCCTTGGTAGGATTAGTTGACGTGCAAAACCTCGTTGATATATCTCAAAGGGTTCCCGAGTTATTAAATAAAAACCGATTTTTTTAGCCACTTTCAAAGGGGCGTAGCTCCCTTATGACGCATTTTTAGACATATGTTTATAGGAACTTTTGCCATATTTTATGATGTAGAATCATCAGTTAAAATTTCCGACCCTATTTCAAATACACCGTGTATAGTTAGCTAAATGAAGAATTTTATAAGCTTTAAAATGATGTATCACACGACCCCTCTTTCCGAGTGGCCCAATCACCCGAATGATTAATAGCTCTTATACGCACGTAGAATACTATACTTTATCCACGGCCGTTTAAAAGTTTAAACGGTTTATTTTTACAGACCCGTGATTAATAGGCCTATTAATCACGGCCGTGGATAAATAAATATTAATAGATGTTTATTGTTTCAGATGTTGCCGGGAGAGGATATATCAGTGCCACCAACAAAATAAAACAATAGCATTTTTTCCCATGTAATATATCTCTGTAAAAAGTGTACATTGATGGTGCCTTACTGACGGCTGGCGTGGCCCGGGGCCCTGGGGCCCCTACAAATTTATTTAAATAATTACTCCGATAAGTATTAGTGCATCGGAAAAAATACGATTGTGTCTCGCCAATCTAATGTCGACTCAATATTGGGACATGTTGCGCCTTTTATCAAAAAAAAAAATACAGGGTGACCCTTTTTCGAGCTCAAGCATGGTTATCTCGGTTATTATAAGAGATACAAGAACGGTTAAATTAGAAAACGTTGCGCATTTTTATGCTGAACAATAAACTGAAAGGAAATTTGACCTGACTTTTTTAGTTTTTTAATTATCGCAAAATAATTAAAAATCCCGAGTTTCGTTTTTATTTTTTTTGAGCGAAAACCGACGAAGCTAGACGTTTTTAATTGAAAGATTGTTAAGTTACTTTTTTGCAAGGAATCTAAATCTGTGTACAACACAACTTCTTTTTTTCTTATGGGCGCTATTTTGGATTTTTACATTTTTTTTTCCAACACGAGATGATCAAATCTTATATTTTGAGCAAAATTTAAAATATCATTTTTGCGCAGAGTGCTTTGGAAATACCGAAGCAATTAAATTAACAAAAGTTAGATTTGAAATCGTGAATATTGCGCATGCGTGAGCTCGGCATTTTGATTATCAAAATGTTAGGAGCGGCTAATTGTAGGACTAAATGCCAGCTCACGCATGCGCGTAGTAGGCAATGTCACATTGACAATGTTTACAGTTTCAAACAGATTTAGATTTCTTGCAAAAAAGTAACTTAACAATCTTTCAATTAAAAACGTCTGGCTTTGTCGGTTTTCGCTCAAAAAAATAAAAACGAAACTGGGGATTTATGTTATTTTTGCGATAATTAAAAAACAAATTATGTCAGGTCAAATTTTCTTCCAGATTATTGCTCAGCATAAAAATGCGCAACTTTTTTCTAATTTAACCGATCTTGTATCTCTTATAATAACCGAGATATCCATGCTTGAGCTCGAAAAACGGACACCCTGTATAAATTAAAATTTTATGCTTTTCTCACACCTCCACTGAAACTTTAGTTTTAAAAGATTGTCAAAGAGAACTGTTGCTTGATCTTAAAAGTTAAATATGGGCACTTTACAGAAAATTAACACAGGCACACAAAATTCCCCCGACAAACATATTCTATCTATACGTTTTTGGGGTCGCTGAATCCGAATCTGGGGTTGATTTGACTCGGTCAGGTCGCATTTCGTTTCTAACCTCAAAAAAGTGATGAAATGTGATTCAACTTTTTTCAGGTTAGCAGTCTGCGGAATCAGACCTTTTTTTTGTGTACCTGTGTTATTTTTCTGTAAAGTGGCCATCTTCAGTTTTCAAGAGTCCAATCAACAGTTCTCTTTAAAAATAAAAAGTGCTCGGAGTTTTTTTTTTTTGATAAAAGGCGCAGGATGTCCCATGTTATATCTAATGATTTATTGTCAATTTTTTTAATATACATACAAATTTTAGGCTACCAATTGACTCGCCTGATTATGCACAACATGTTTCATTTTTTTATCCGCGAAAACGACATTTCGCGATAGAGCCCATTTAAGGTTTTGGTCGATAGTATACCCATGAATTTTATATTCTTTGAGTAGTCTAAGAGTTGGTGACCATTTTTATTTCATTATTTGCTCCCAGCTGTATTTTATATACAGGATGTCCAGTAAATGATGATATCATTAATTTTAAGGGGTGATTCTACATCAGAAAATATGAAAAGAAGTTTCTATAAACATATGTCTAAAAATGCGTCGTAAGGGAGCTAAGCCCATTTGAAAGTTGATAAAAAATTCGGTTTTGATTTAATAACTCAGGAACGCTTTGAGATATAGCGAGGTTTTGCACGTGAACTAATATTAATAAGACCCATCTTCGTATGTTATTTTCATGTACTTATTGTAACCAGGGGTGTGTAAAACGGGGGGCCTTATTAGTTTTTTATTCCAAACTTTTTTCTGTGTATTTTTTTTGTAATTTTATTTTTGGAATATGATTCCTCAGGTCAAAATATATAAAAAAAGGTACTCTTGTTGTAATACTGTAGGATTAACCGTTTTCGAGAAAAAATAATTTGAAGGTGAAATTTCACGGTACGAGGACGAAAAATTAAATACTAATACGTTTAAAAGCAAAATATCAATAATCCAGGATGATTCTACATTAAAAACTATGAAAAAAAGTTTCTATACATGTAGGTCGAAAGATCGCTTTTAAAGCTACTAGGGCAGAAAAAAGTTTGGGACAAAAAACTAATAAGGCTCCCCGGTTTTGTACACCCCTGTTTAAAATAAGTACATGAAGGTAGCATACGAAGATGGGTCTTAATAAGGTTAGTTTACATTCAAAACCTCGTTGCTGTACCTCAAAGCGTTCCTGAGTTATTAAATATAAATCGAATTTTTTAGCCACTTTCAAAAGGGTTTAGCTCCCTTACGACGCATTTTTAGACATTGTTTATAGGAACTTTTTGTCATATTTTGTGATATAGAATCGCCCCTTAAAATTTTGGACCCTATTTCAAATATACCGTGTATAGGACCAGAAGGAGTTTAAAGGAACAAAAATAAAGTTTAAAATCGGGTTTAATAGGAATATTACTCTGTCAAATTTCGTTAAGAAATGGAAAAAGTTGTGCTGTCAGAAGTCGGTTTTTGTTTTATTTTATTTATGTTTAACTAATACATAATTTGTCGTATTTAAAAGGAAAATTAATATTTACAATTATTTTTTATATAAATGATACAATAAAGTGAGAAAAACTAAAATCTTTTGTTTTAATACTTTTTAATAAAAAAAATTACCAATCAATTATAAATTTATTAATTTAATAAATTTTAACTCCTATTTTGGGTGAATATGACTTACTTAATTATAAAAAAAGAACAAGCCGTGAAGATATGTAATGCCATGCATTCCATTATACAGAGTGGTCCAAAAGTCAACCCCCCCCTCTTAACTTTTGAACCAGTTGAGATATCGACTTCAAATTTGGAACTTTTAAATAAGACAACTTAAACTATCTTTTAGCATACATTTAATACTTTCAGCTCTTAAAATGTAGTCAGGGGGGCATAGGGCACATTTTTTTTAATGGAAAGGGGGGTCGTGTAATACATCATTTTAAAGCTAATTCTCCATTTAACTCCATATTTTTAAATTAAAAAAAAAATTGGGTTGAAAATGGGTAAATGTCAATATTCCTCTAAAAAAAACAAATAATTTTTTTAAAATGCCTAATTTCATCATAAAAAAATGTTAATTATACTTTTAAACTAATTTTAGTTGACATAAATAAAAATTTATAAAAAAAAACTTAAAAAATCGAATGTTTTGGCACAAAAAAATGAAAAATCAAAACCTTAAAAAACATTTTTAAAAAATTTAAAAATGTTAGTTTAAATAGAGAATTTTATAAGCTTTAAAATTACATCATCACACGACCCCCCTTTCAATTTAAAAAAATGTCCCCCATGCCCCCCTGCCCACATTTTAAGAGCTGAAAATATCAAATATATGCTAAAATATAGTTTAAGCTGTCTTATTTAAGAGTTCTAAATTTGAAGTCGATATCTCAACTCGTTCAAAAGTTAAAAGGTGACTTTTGGACCGCACTGTATATTATTCACAGTAAATGGTAAATTTCAAAAAAAAAAATATTATTTTTTTTTAAAGATCTTTTCTGAAAAACAGAAAATTATTGAAGAAAAACTTAAAAAAAAAGAAGTTTTCAAAAAAACTTTTTCAATTTTTTTTTATTAAATTTTATTTTAGCAAAAAACGAAAAAAAAAATGTTTTTCAAAAAAAAAAATAGTAAAAAAAAATGTTCAATATTTTTTAATGTTTTTTTTTTTAATTGATCCTTATAATGAAAGTAATTTTTAATGAAAACATTACGTTAATCGGAATTTTCTTTCAGCTTTTGACGATTTTTTTAAAAGTTTAACCCTCATAACTTTTTGGGGGGATTACTTTGAAAAACAATTGAAAAACAATAGGGATCTTCCCCTCATAGAACTTGAATTATCGTGTCTACAAAAAGTTGCTTATTTTTTCATGAAACAAATTTATATCCAAAAATTTTTTGTCTAGGACGATTTTTGAAAAATAAACAATTTTTTTTTTAATAAAAATTTTTGAAAAAATAAGTTTTAAATTTTTTTGCGACAATAAAATTTTGAAAAAAAAATGTTTTTTGTAATTTTGAAAAAAAAAATAATTTAAAAAAATCGAAAATCAGTAACACTATAAATCTTATCAAATGGTAAGATAAACATTGAAATTGTTAGTAGTAAAAAAGTTGCAAAAATAACATCCATTAGTAGAAATTTCCACCATGGTAAATCCACTGTAGGACTCCTCAGATGTTTCAAGTTGTGACGTAATGCATATTCAATCCACCAGATGGCTTTTTCGAGTCCTTTTTGAGGATGATCTGTCAGTAAAGTTTGAAGTTCGATAGTTTTTTCTTTATACCTGAAAGAATTTAAAAAAAAAGAATAAAAAAATGATTTATTTTTTATTTTTTTGGCGAGGGCTAAACCTCTGACAAAATTTGGTGCACCTGAATTCCTTTTAGGAGGAAATCTTCAAAGATTTCCTCCAGATCACCACGAGTTTCTAAGATTTCCTCCGAAGAGGAAATCTTTAAAGATTTTTTTCAGATTACATCGTAACCTTCAAATATTTCCTCCAGATTACCTCTAAATTGTAAACCTGAATTTCTCTGGGGTTTACCCTGTAAAAACGTTCTGGTTAATTCTTATTAAAATTTTCGTATTTGATCTTATTAAAACTTTATAGAACTCTTATAACTTTAATAAGATTATTAACCAAATTTCTTACCAATAAAGCAGGTTTTTATAAGAATGAACCAGGTGTTGGAAAAGAAATTTCATTTTAATTCTCATTAAAATTTTCTTGTTTAATCTTGAGAAGTTTTAATAAGATTTTGAACGAAATTTCTTACCAATGAATCAGGCTTTTATAAGAATGAACCTGGTTCTACAATGGATCAATAGTTTTAAAAACACACACACACACAGTTTTGCTTGTATCTTGAAAACGCAAAGAGATATCAAAAAAATAACGAAAAAATCGACCTCCCTAGACATAAACTCCCACATAAATCCATTTTCAACAATTTGAGGACACCGGAAGTGAAGAAACCGGAAGCCTCCAGATATCTTGATCCATACCAATCCAATAATGTATATCGAATTATATGACTAGTAAGTTATAACGACAGTATTCCAAGAAAGCGACTTTATCCATTTAATAAGTTTTGTTAGTGGTAGGAAACAACATGTGGCGCCACCTATACCATAGGAATTTTGGCCCTAAAACTGTAATTAAGTCACTATGAATCTGCTGTTTAAATCTTATTGGGACTGCGTCCCAGTCCGCACATATATGGATGCAACATGGTAAAGAAAGATTTTTTAGGTAACATGTGCCATATTACATGAGACATAACATACATATGTATGCTACATAACATGCCCTATAACAGAAAGATTTTTTACGTTACATGTGCCATATTACATAAGATGTAAAATACCTATGTATGATACATAACATGCAATATTGCATGTTATGTATCATATACATGGTACGAGAACATACACGATACATAAAATGTTATGAATTCAATACTAAATATGGCGTCTATATTATTTTAATTTTTATAGGTTAGAATCACTAATATTCTTAAAATTGTTGTTAATAATAAAAGTTTTACCCTTAAGTAGTAGAAACGCATGTATTTTTAGACAACTAAACTGATTTTAGATAATTTTAGACAAAAAATTAAAATATATATTTTTTTTTCTAAAAATTGGCTTTTTATGTGGCCCATGATTTTTAAGCCTGGTAGAAAGTTTGCTTTCACAGTAAAAATGCACATCGTATAAGAATTTTGCCTGATGGATGCTACATATAAAGATATTTATATACTTTAATTATTAGGTTTATCAAAAAGACGTAAAAATGTTCACCATGTCTAAATCTATGATGCACTCCATAACAAGTAAAATTCGGAAACGCCTACTTTTATTGTTATGTACCTAGTATGTATCTGATATGTAGCATGTTATGTAGCTGATACATAACTTGAGGCGGAATTGTTAAAATCCAAGGACTATACATGGGCTATAAAAATTACATGTCTGCAACATCACATAGAACAGTGGTTATGTACCTGCTATGTTCCTGCCATGTATTTGTGTTGACTGGGGTTAGAATTTTATTTTAAACCTGGTATCAAAATTTAATATCAATTTTCTCATTAAATCTTTTACATTCTAAATTTTCGCCTTAAAACTCTGAAATTAAGTTAATATGAACATTCTGTTTATATCTTATTACTACTTCATTAGAATTTTCTCTTTAAAACCTGCTATTTAAATGTATACCAATTTGCTTAAAAAATCATTCACATTCTAATTAGTATTTTCTTATTAAAACCTATAGGTTTTGGGTATACCCATTATAAGTTAAGTAAATTTTCATATTTAATCTTACAGGAATCTACAAGAATTTTCTTTTATGTAAGTTTTCTTAATAAATCATATTAAATCATATTAAATCCTAATTTATGTTATCTTGAGTTCTTGTTGGTCTTATATAATCTTATAAGATCTTATAAGGTCTGAATAAGAATTAACCAGAACGTTTTTGCAGGGTACCCCTCCTTTTTGGGTATTTCTAACGTCCAACGAGGTTTTGCACGTGAATTATAAGGCTGATCTTCGTATGTTATTTTCATGTACTTATTTTAAACAGTGGTGTGCGAAACGGGGGGGGGGGGGGCTTATCAGTTTTTTTGCCCCAAAGTTTTTTCTGTGTAACTTTTTTGTAATTTTATTTTTGGAATATGATTCCTCAGGTCAAAATACATGAAAAGGTGCTTGTTGTAATACTGTAGGATTAACCGTTTTGATGAAATTTCACGGATCCCTATCCGGTCTGTTTACACGGTGTGTAACGGTGTAAACTCGGTGTAATGCTGAATACACCCAGTTTACACCGAAAAAACCCTAGGTCATATGTCAACATTCGATTGACTTCGTATGAACACAGAATTTACACTCGTGTTTTTGATACTTTTGTTCTTTTAAGTTTACGGTGGGATTCGAGTGTGATACGGTGTAACACCTGCTGTTTGGAGTTTTTAGTCGTCACCGTGCCTACACTGAAATCCCACTGTACGCACCGTGGTACTCCAGTGTAATACAGTGTACTTTTTTTACATTTGCACGGTGTATTCGGTGTAATCGGATCCGCTAGGGTTCGAGGTCGAAAAATTAAATACTAAAATGTTGAAAACCAAAATTTCCATAATGCAGGGTAATTGTGTAACGGAGTACATAGAAATCTCGGGGTGGTTTTCGTGGGCAAGGATCGTGAATAAAATTTAGAAATTATACTATGGCCGATTATCATATATTTGTCCAAAATATGTGTTCTATAAAAAAATCAAAGAAAAAGAGAATTACAAATACACTCTTAGTTACGTAGCAAAAAATTAATTTTAGTTATAAAATTAATCTTAGCAAAAATCAAATATTGGAAATAACAATTTTAGGTACATACCTATAAAAAAATCAAAGGTACAATTTTAACTACCACTAAGTTGAAAAATTTATGTGCACACTTTGGACTCTTCACACGTACAGAGTAAACTGAAATGACAATAAGCGACTGAAATCGACTATCGTCGCATTCTTTTTAATTCTACAAAAAATAGAAAAATATATAAATTGATAAATCGCGCGAAATATGATTTTAGTCGCTTAGAAGAATAAAGAATAAGTTTATTATCAAATAATAAACTAATTCTTTATAATAAATTTTTATTTATTATATTTTTGTCTCAATTGTACGTTAAAAACTAAAAAAAAACTTATTATATACAGGTACTTCTAAAAATCAATTCTAACCATGCATCATTGAAATTTTGGTTTTTAAAATTTTAGTATTTGATTTTTCGTCCTCGAACCGTGAAATTTTACATTCAAATTAATTTTTCTCGAAAACGGTTAATCCTTTAGGATTGTATACAATATTACAACAAGAGTACCTTTTTTATGTCTTTTGACCTGAGGAATCATATTCAAAAAATAAAATTACGAGAAAGTTAGACACAAAAAAGGTTGGGACAAAAAACTGATAAGGCACCTCGTTTCGCCCACCCCTGGTTAAAACAAATACATGAAAATTACATACGAAGATGGGCTTGATTAAAATTAGTTGCTATATCTCAATGATCTTGAGTTATTAAATAAAAACCGATTTTTTTAAGCACTTTTAAAGGTGCGTATCTCCTTTACGACGCATTTTTAGACATATGTGTATAGGAACTTTTTGTCATATTTTAAAGTTTCGGATCCTATTTAAAACACACTCTGTATAGTCGTAGACTTCACGACTAATGAGGGGTTAATAAAAAGTCGAACTTACTTTTTGTTTGTAGCAACTTCCAAAATAGAGTTCTTTAATTCTTCCTTGGTCGCCGTTAAGTAGTCGATTTCCAAGCCAACTCCAATTTTGGCCAACCTTTTGATATTCATTTCTTGGTCCGCCATAAATGGAACTCCAACTATTGGAACTCCGTTTGAAAATGATTCCTCCAACGACTGTAGGCCACATTGAGTTACGAAAACTTTCACATTGGGGTGTGCTATTTGGGTAAAAAAAATTGTTTGGAAAACAAAAAAAAAAAATTAAAATTTTCCGAAAAACATTTTTTTTTCAAAAAAGTTTCTTTTTTTGTAAAACGAAAAAAAAATAAATAAATAAATAAATAAATAAAAAAAATAAAAAAAAACATTAAATTCTTTTTACCCCATTTCCTGTTAAAAATCTGCTGTCAACAAAATAATACTTTCCCTTGTAGGTCTAGGTTCATTAAAATATTTTTTTTTGTTTTAAAAAAACTTGTTTTGAAAACATTTTGAAAAAAATAAATGGAACCCCGACTATTGGGATTGGAATTGAGTTACTTTCAATTTTATTTGAATTAATTAGGATGTGCTATTAGGCTAAAAAAAATTGTTGGAAAAAAAATAAAAATTTTCAAAAAAATATTTTTTTCAAAAAGTTTTTGTTTTTGTAAAAAAAAATAAAAAATAAAAAATAATAATTCTTTTTACCCCAACTGACGCCAACAAAATAATACTTTCCCATGTAAGTAAGGTTCAATTTTTTTTGTTTGTTTTAAAAACACGGTTTGAAAAATGAAAACATTTTAAACAAATAAATGGAACTCCAACTATTGGAACTCCGTTTGAAAATGACTCTTCCAACGGCTGTAGGCCACACTGAGTTACGAAAACTTTCACATTAGGATTTGTTATTAGGGTAAAAAAATGCTGGAAAACGAACAAAAAATTTAAAATTTTTCGAAAAAATTTTTTTTTTAAAAGTTTCTTTTTTTGTAAAACGAAAAAAAAAATTTTTTTTATCAAATTTTAGGATGCCTGTTAAAAAAACTGCTGTCAACAAAATAATACTTTCCCTTGTATGCCTAGTCTATCTATCTATCTATCTATCTAATGTATTACCCACCCTAGTAGAAATTTAACGTTAGAATAACGTTTCTCTAACGTTAGAAAACTGTATAAAAGTACATTATAAAATATGTGGAAATGTCCCACTTTTTAACGTTAGAATCAAACTTTAATTACAAACGTTAATCTAACGTTAGATTTTTAAGTTAGAAATACGTTATAAGTACGTTTAATTTCTAACTTTTGGAGGGGGCGTGGTCAACTAGGAAATTTCTATCTGCATCATAAAATGGCAGCTGGAGACAAATATATGAATATATAAATAAATCTTAATGTATTTTAGCAATCATAATATTTTTAAACATAATTGCGTTACATTTATTTATAAAATATCCATCTTTTTAGGTGGCCTTAAATATTTTTCGTGTAATATGCTGTTATACTTCGATAAATACGTTTACCTCGCAGAAAAACTTAATTATTAGAAAACGTTCTGACATAGTAATACTTCGCATATTAGAAAAAAAAATAAAAAATATATATTTTTTAATTTTTTTAATTTTTTTTTATAATTTTTTGTCATTTTTGAAAAAAAAATATTTTTTTTGTTTTTAAAAAACTTTTTTTTTTAATTTCTTTTGGCCTAATTGCTTTCCCATTTTAATTTTTTTTCACAATTTCGGAAAGTCTTGTATGTGTAAAAATTTTCTATTTTTTTTTTGCGCATTTTTGCGTTTTATGATGTTTTATGTCGATTTAAATCAATTTCAGTAAAAAAAAATTGTCGGTCGGTCGATCGGTCTGTCCGGGAAATCTTGTGGATACGATAACTTAAGAACGCTTTAAGCTAGAGACTTAAATTTTGGCATACAGGTATGTTACCAAAAGTTCTAGCTCGGGATTGTTTTTGGTGAACATTGGGGAAAAATACATTTTTTTAGAAACATTTGAAAAATGCTATATAGGGGTTTTTGAGGTTGCTGAAATTGAATTTGGTAATAATTTTTTTCTAACTCCACCCTCGAGGGGTGGGTAAAATTTTTCTAATTTCCCCCCCTGAGGAGGTAGTTTTTGTGAAAATTGGTGTTTTGGGGTTTTTAAGGTTGCTGAAAGAGAATCTGATAATAAAAAAGTTTTAACTCCACCCCCTAAGAGGCGGGGGGTAGTTTTCTTAAAAATTGGAATATTTTTAAGGTTGCTAAAAGTAAATAATAATAAAAAGTCCATTTTATGCGCGTAGGTGTAAAATGGGAAAGCTCTTTTACTGGGCAGTGTATTGCTTTCCCATTTTGGAAATTTTCAAAATTTCGCAAAGCCTTGTATTCGTGCAAAAGTTTTCAATTTTTTTTTGCGTATTTTTGCGTTTCATGACGTTTTATGTCTAGGTATATAAATCAATTTCAAGCAAAAAAAAAATTGGTCGATCGGTCGGTCTGTCTATCGGTCGGTCGGTCTATCAGTCGGTCGGGCATCTTGTGGGCACGATAACTTAAGAATGCTTTAAGTTAGAGACTTGAAATTTGGCATACAGGTATGTTACAAAAAGTTCTCGTTCGGGATTGTTTTTGGTGAACATTGGGATGCGGAAAAATTTGAAAATTGATATATAAGGGTTTTTGAGGTTGCTGAAATTGAATCTGATAATAATTTTTTTTTAACTTCACCCCCAAGGGGTGAGGGGGTAATTATTTTGAAATATTTTCAATATTTTCCTCAAAATTGGTATATAGGGGCTTTTGGGGTTGACGAATTTGAATCTGATAACAACTTTTTTCTAATTTCACCCCCTGAGGGGTGCGGGGTAGGTAGGGTCTCGAAAACGTTACGCCGCGTTAGAGAGGGGGGGTGGGTGTCAGTAAAAATATTACGTAACACTTAAAAAATTATAAACTTATACAATGTTTATTGGATCACGTTTTTAACAATGATCTAGGCTTAAAGAGACGGATTTCTTGCAAATTTTAATGCACACGGCGTGGTTAACAGTTCCCTAAATCCTCTAAACAAAAACAATTAGAGATGGAAAACTATAGCCAATAACCGGTTTTCGGTTAACCGGTTACGGAAATTACATCAGACCGGTTTTGGGTTAAAACATGAAAGCAATAACCGGTAAAAAACCGGTTTAACCATAAAGAAAAATTTCCTTTATTTTTTTTTTGTAAAATGTTACGTAACAAATAGGGGGGGGGGGTTCTCGAAAATGTTAAGGCCGCGTTACATGGGGGGGTCAAAAATGGCCAAATTTTGCGTTACGTAATACTTGAACGCTCCCTATTTGGAAAAATGCATTATACCCTCCACTGTGAATAGTATGCACGGTGTTTTGCTTTCCCATTTTGAAAATTTTCAAAATTTCGGAAAGCCTTGTACTCGTGCAAAAATTTTCAAATTTTTTTTTTGTGTATTTTTGAGTTTTATGACGTTTTATGATATAAATCAATTTCGAGCAAAAAAAAATGTCGCTCTGTCGGTCGATCGATCGGTCGGTCGGTCGATCGGTCTGTCCGGGAAATCTTGTGGGCACGATAACTTAAAAACGCTTTAGGCTAGAGACTTGAAATTTGGCATACAGGTATGTTACCAAAAGTTCTCGCTCGGGATTGTTTTTGCTAAACATTGGGGTGCGGCAAGGGGGCATATGGGGAAAAATAAATTTATTTTAGAAAAATTTGAAAATTGCTATATATAGGTTTTTGAGGTTGCTGAAATTGAATTTGATAAAAAAACTTTTCTAATTCCACCAGTGAGGGGTTGAGGGGGTAAATATTTTTCAATATTATTAATATTTTCTTCAAAATTGGTATATAGGGGTTTTTGGGGTCGACGAATATGAATCTGATAATACTTTTTTTCTAATTTCACCCCCTGAGGAGTGGGGGTAGTTTTCATGAAAACTGGTGTATTGGGGTTTTTGAGGTTGCTGAAAGTGAATCTGATAATAAAATTTTTCTAAATCCACCCCCTGAGGAGTGGGGGGTAGTTTTCGTGAAAATTGTTATATTGGGGTTTTGAGGTTGTTGAAAGTGAATCTGATTATAAAAAAATTCCCCTAAAGGGGCAGAGGGTAGTTTTCGTGAAAATTGGTATATTAAGGTTTTTATGGTTGCTGAAAGTGAATCTGATAATAAAAAATCCATTTCACGGGCGGAGGTGAAAAATGGGAAAGCTCTTTTACTGGGCAGTGTATTTTTAATAGCGTCAATAATTTTAAGGGGTGATTCTACATCAGAAAAAAGTTCAAATAAACATATGTCTAAAAATGCGTCGTAAGGAAGCTAAGCCCCTTTGCAAGTGGCTATAAAATTCGGTTTTTATTTACTAACTTAGGAACCCTTTGAGGTACAGCAACAAGGTTTTGCATGTGAACTAATTCTAATAAGGCTCATCTTCATATATTATTTTCATGTAATTATTTTAACCAGGGGCGTGCGAAAAGGGGGCCTTATCAGTTTTTTGTTGTAAACTTTTTTCTGTGTATTTTTTTTATAATTTTATTGTTATTATCTGTTTATCTAATGTATTATTACCTAAAACATCTTGTTGTGGTAACCATTTTCTTATATGAACATTTTTGGGTTGGTTAGGTAAACGATCGGCTTCCCATTTCCATAAAATCTTGTAGGGTAATTCGGAAAATGTTTCGATTATTATATTTCGGAAACGTTCCGGCATATTGATACTCTGCATATTAGAACCTAAACTGAAAAAAATAACGCCTTCTTTTGCTTCGTCTAGAATTGATTTTAAATCCTAAAAATAAAACTATATAAAAAACAAGTTTTTAAACTTAAAACCTTTCTATTGATTACGTATTATGTATAACTAAAAAGTAGAAAACAAGATATACCAATTTACAAAAACAAACTTTTTAAAAGAAAGGTTTTGGAATTTGTGATTTCTTTATTTTTGCCAACATTTCCAAAACCCTTCTTTTAAAAAATTCGTTTTTGTAAATTGGTATAGGGGAACAGGGGGCACAGTGAGTCATTGGGCACAATGAATGGTTGACTATAACTCTACCAATATTAGTTTTAGAAACGCCGCTTTCTAATGGCACGCTAAGAAGACGTTTCTCTAGATAAAGGGTCAGTTGCCGGCAAACCTGCGTGGCGTGTGTTGAAGCGAAGAGGTGGCTGCATAAAATAAATAATGAAAGTATTTTTTTTGTTAATCTGTTAATTAGGTATATTTGTACTACTTTTACGTAAATTTCAGTGTAATTTGGCATTTCTATATTCTTTATGACCTCTTAAATAAGTGTGTTTACACAAATTTATCAGATATTTGGTATGTTTTTTTATGTCCACTTTGAACTGGTCTGGTTACTGGGGGGACACAGTGAGTCAAAGACCGATTGGACACAGTGGCTCATGATCCACTGTGCCTCAACTATGATTAAATGTTCCTGTATAATTATAATTAAAATTATTGTAGGAATTTTGCTTTCCCATTATGAAAATTTTCAAAATTTAGGAAAGCCCTGTATTCGTGAAAAATTTTTTTTGCGCATTTTTGCGTTTTAAGACGTTTTATGTCGATATAAATCAATTTCAAGCAAAAAAATTGTTGGTCGATAACGATAACTTAAGAACTCTTTAAGCTAGAGACTTTGGCATACAGGTATGTTACCAAAAGTTCTCACTCGGGATTGTTCACCAAAAACAATCCCGAGCGAGAACAATATTTGTTTACAAAAATTTGAAAATTTCATTATAAGGGTTTTTAATATTGTTGAAAGCGAATCTGATAATAAAAGAATTCTAACTCCACCCCCGCAAGGGTGAGGTGGTAAATATTTTAAAATATTTTTAAAATTTTCGTTTTTGAGGTTTGTAAAACTAAATCTTGAAATTATTTTTTTCCAAATCCACCCCCTTGGGAACGTTCAAGTATTACGTAACGCAAATTGTACCAAAATTCATACCCCGGTTCTCGTGTTATTTAAGGCTGTAGAGATTTCATATTTTGGCTACCCTCCCTAACATACCCCCTATTAGGGGGGTAGCCAAAATATGAAATCTCTATAATCTATTATAACGCGAGAAACGGGGTATGAAGTGTATGAATTTCGGTACAATTTGCGTTACGTAATACTTGAACGTTCCCTTAGGGGTGGTGATGATTTTTTTGAAAATTGGTTTATACAATATACAATCAATGTATACATTTAACATTGTTTTTCAGGGTCTTGATTTACGTTAGTTTATTTTGACTTTTGTTTTTTTTTCCTTACTTAAGAGTTTCATTTTCAAGGTTTTGATTTACCTACGTTAATTAATTTTAAGTTTTGTTTTTTGTTACCAAAGAGTTTTATTTAAGTTTATTTAACTATGTAGGTATCTAAAATAAACATTTTTTTTAATTAATAAATTGAATTAATTTATTTAAATATCACCATTAACTGTACCCCATGCTGACTCACTGTACCTCTTGCAGTGATTCACTGTACCCCATACTGGGGGCTCAGTGAATCAAATGACTAACTGTCAAAAAAGTACCTGTAAAAAATCATGGTCTATTCATTTTTAATTTAAACCTGCAAATTATATTAGCTTAAAGATCAAAGAAACGTAGTATGAAAAAAAAATCTGAGTTATTGTCAAAACTTTTAAAATATGCGCTCTGAAAAAGTAAGTGACTCACTGTGCCCCCTGTTCCCCTATCTTGTTTTCTACTTTTTAGTTATACATAAATACGTAATCAATAGAAGGGTTTTAAGTTTAAAAACTTGTTTTTTATATAGTTTTATTTAAAATTTTCTTTTAGTAGAATTGATCC